>JAWWLV010000121.1:50083069-50113888 GCA_035041135.1 Platyrinchus mystaceus
TGCTGGACATTTTGTCCAGAAGGATCCTGTGAGAGACAGTATTGAAAGCTTTACTGAAATCCAAAAAGATTACATCAACTGGCTTCCCTTGATCAGCTGGGTGGGTTACCTTGTCATAAAAGGAAATCACGTTTGATGAGCAGGACCTTTCTCTCATGAAGCCGTGTTGTCTGTGACCGCTAACTGCATTGTCTTTCAGGTGTTTCTCAATACCACCCAAAATGATCTTCTCCATGACTTTACCAGGTACTCAAGTGAGACTGACAGGCCTGTAGTTTCTGGGGTCCTCCTTCTTGCCCTTCCTGAAAATTCAGACAATGTTCACTGGTTTCCAGTCAGCAACCTCTCCAGATTTCCAAGACTGCTCAAAAATCATCAAGAGAGGTTTTGTGATGACAAAGGTTCTTGATGAATGCCATCAGGCACCTCAGATTTTGAGGGATCCAGCTGGAATAGCAGATTCTGCACAATTTGAGGGTCCACTGGGAATTGATCATTCTTGCAGTTATGGTCCTCCAGCTCAGAGTGCTGAAACCTCCTTGGTCTGTCATACCTTTTGAAGGCAAAGAATGTGTTAAACACCTGTGCCTTGTCTCTGTCCCTGTTTGTGAGGTGCCCATCCTAATCCTGTAATGGGCCGATGTTATTCTTACACTTTCTATTGCCATTAATATATTTGAAAAAACTCTTTTTATTGTCTCTCCCATTTTTGGCCTGCTTCAACTTCAATTGAGCTTTGGCTACATGAATTTTCTCCTTACAGTGGCAAGCAATATGTCTGTATTTTTCCCATGTCAACTGACCTTGCTTCCACTGGGCATACACCTTCCTTTTTTTACCTTATTTCCAAGAGAAGATTACTGTTCAGTAAAGCCAGTCTTCTGCCTCTCCTGCTTGACTTCTGACGGTTTGGAATTGCTGCTTCTGTGTACTTAGGAGGTGATGTTTGAAAAGTAACCAGCACTGATGGACCCCAGCAGCTGCAACATTTTTCCAAGGGGACTTCACTCACTAATTCCCTGAGCAGCCTGAAGTTTGCTCTCCTCATGTCCAGAGTTGAGGTTTTGCTGGCACTTTTTCTCCTATCAACAGAGATTTTAATCTCAATCTCTTCATGGTCGCTGTGGCTGAGACAGCTACCAATACCCACTTCGATCATGAGATCCACTCTGTGGACAAGCAGCAGATCAAGGAGGGCATCTTTCTGAGTCATATCCCTTAGGGTCTGTTCCATAAAGTTTTCATCCAGGTTTTTTTGTAATCTTCTGGTCCAGGTTGTACCAGCTGTGTGATGCTCCCAGTTAATGTCTGGCAAGTTGAAATCTCACATAAAGGCAAGGGCAGTTGACTTGGAAGTGCCTCTTAGTTTCTCAAAGAATAATTCATTGGGTGGGAGGTCTACAGTAGACTCCTATGATGACATCCACGTTATTTATTTGCCCCTTGATTCTTACTGAGAGAGTCTCAACTATGCTATTGCCAGCTGTGAGCTTTATACAATCTAACCCTTCGATTATATACCCCACCTCTTCTGCCCTGCCTCCTAAAGAACCTGTAACCATCCAGTTACAGGGCACTCCAGTCACAGGGCTCATCCCACCAGATTTCATTTATGCCAGTGATGTCAGACCTCTGGGATTGGGCCAAAGCTTTGAGCTCGTTGCATTTGTCCTTCATGCTGAGTGCACTGGTTTAGAAGCATTTCAGGTGTGGTACTTTCTAGTCACTATCATGTGAAGCAGATTGAGAGATCTCATTAGTGTTTGTTTCCTCAAGTTTCTCACACCATTCCATCACTCATCACTGGCAAGCCTGGTATTTTCAATTTCTCCCCTCCAAGCTAGTTTAAAGCTCTGTCAATGAGCCTGCTATTTCCTGTGCTAGAACTCTTTTTCCACTCTGAGAAAGCTTCATCCCATCAGGTGTCAGTAGATTAGGTGTTAAATAGATCATTCCATGATCAAAAATCACAAAATATATGTTTAAAGCAAGTTGTTCTTCCCAGTCCTCTTAGGAAAGACTGTATCTAAAAATTGTTGTTTCTCCAATTGTTTTTAAACAGAATTTGTTCTCTGTTTATCTCCTGCTTTCCCAAGTTTCTCTTCTAAAATTGCTGATAGCCTTGGAGTTGTAGCTGTTCCTTCTCTCTTTGCACAACAGATGGTCTCAGCAAGGTTTGTAATTGCAAAAAAACCACAGACAACTAGACTGCTGCATCTCCATTATTGCAAGCAGCAGCAGTTCATCACAGTGGCTAAAGTTTGTCTGCATCCAGCAAAAAATTATGATGGGTTAAGTAATCAATTCCATGCGCTTTGCATTAAGTAAATCATGTCATATGGAAATAAAGAGCATCTGATAACATATTGTGATTACTTTAGAGCTCATAGTTCTGGACTGAGAACAGTAAAGCAGGAGATATCAGATAAAGGCTAAGGGACATCAGCAATGCCCATGAATCCCTGAGAGGTCCAGGCAAGCAATGGAACCTACAGTAGTGCTGCATAACATGACTACCTCTTGATTTAGAACTGTAAATATATAAATGATTTCAAATTTCTCTTACAAGTACATGGGAGATATAGGTCCATTCAAACAAATGTAGAAGTCCAGTGCACAACACTGAAATGCAATTTTACTTTTTCATCAAATCTGTTTTCATACAATGTAGTTCTTCAGGCCGTGGTTATGTGAACCATCTTTTGGTTCCAGTCCAGACTGACTTGATTCTTTCTCCTGCATGATGTCTTCTGCTATGCTACTACAGTTGTTCTCATAACTCCAATGGCAAACCTTATCAAGGAACTGATCTGTGTGAGAAATAAAACATCATATTTTTTCTGGACTATTTTTCAACCAGCTTGGTGTGATGGTTTAGACCTGGCTCTCAGCCAAATGTTCAAACCCACAGCGAAAACCTCCCTCTCCCCTCTTTTCCCAGGGCAAAGGAAAGAAAACTATATAAACTGACAAATCCTGAAGCCAACTGAATTATATCAAAATTGGTTAATGTCCTCATTTACTGCAGTGCAACAAAACTCATTGTGCTGACACAGGAGCGGACAGACGGAAGTGAAAGTAGAGGTGTAAAGAAAACAAGGAGAGGATGGTTAGAGATCGTTTAAACAGCACTGCCACAATATGTATTGCAGATTGAAATCGGTCCTCAGGGCAATTTCCTCTCTTACAGCTGGTTTATGGCCTTCTGTCTGACTGCACTGCATTGGTTCCTTCCTCTGCCAGTACTTGCAAAGGGAGGCAGGACAGCTCCTGGACTTCTCTCTCCCTTGCTGCTGCTCCCATTTGCTTCCCAGCACTCAGCTTCCTGCTATTTCTGCTAATGGGTCTCGTAGTGTTTCTCTTGGCCACCCTCACTTCTTCAGGCAAATTGGTTTCCATTTGATGGCTCTGTGTGTGAGACTTGTCAGCTGAAATATGTATCTCTTCAGACCTCTCTGACCGCAGAGGGAGGGTGCGAGGTACCTAGTTCAGCCTATCTCAGCAATGCCACAGAGCTACCTCAGACACATTTTTGTTCACTGTGCTGGCTGCTGTTTAGCTTGTGGTTCATAACTCTTCCCCATGCCTGGCCTGAAGAACTTTGACTTCTCACTGATGGACTATGAATAACATGGTGAAAGAAATCACCGAGTCAGCGGTGTAACAGTGCCAAGGGGGAGCACCTTGTTCCTTATGTAGATAAAGCTACATAAGATACCCCAAGAAGTCAAAATTGGTTCTTAGAGTAGGAACCAAAAGAGGTTCCTGCATAAACTTCTGTGTCAGGGAAGGGACATAAGAGAGAAGCTACAAATGATGGAAGAACCTTGAGATTGTACTGTGTAGTGTTACGTTTGAGTTGTCTGCATGAGCAAAAAGTGGTACAGCATGACATCCATCCTTTCTAAGCTGAGGAGAGTGCTGGCCATCTAATAGAGGAGAATCTTTAACCTATTATGTCTTCATGGAACAGAAAAAAACTCTCTAAAATAATTTTAACCAGAATTATCTTTTTCTTTCCAACATAAATTCTAACTCATCACTCTGTATGTTGCTGTGTAATAAGTCCTTTTAAGCAGTCCCTCAATATTACCAAATGTTTTCTTATAACTCCTAAAATAAGGAATGTTTTCCCATCCTACATGGTCTTTGGTTTCCATTCCTTTCAGTGTGATTTCTGCTTTGTTCCTTCTCTGTGTTAGGAGATGATAATGAGGTTCACACACCTTCTGCTCTGGTGCTTGGAAATCTACCCTGGGTTTAGCTCAGCTGCAATGAGCTGAGAGGCTTCCCCTTGCATGCCGCCAATATTCGGTGCACTCATATATGGCTGACGCAGTAGGGGGCTAATCCCAACAGCAAACATTATACGCTTTCCATACTCACACTGTGGAATCAAGGGTAAAAAGTTCTCTTTGAAGCCCCTTTTCTCTGACCGGTCTGGCAAGCTAACATGGACTTCCCAGATTCTGGACAGAATTCAAATGTATCACAGTGCAGCTCAGTGACTGTTGCAATTGTCCCAGGCCCTTCCAGCACACCAGCCTTCCTGTAGCATGTGATCAGCAGGACATGCCTCTTTTACAAGTAGTAGGAAGCCGTTTATTTAAGCATGGCTGCAGCCAACACTCTTGAGCAAAGTTTCCCACTGCAAATGTGCCTATTTTTATCCATCCACTATCTCCAATGCCTTATGTTGCTGTATGCACCACTGTGAAACAGGAAATAAATGATTTAATGAAATTATTTCTGATCACTGGACGTAGGTTGAGCTAACAAGTCTACCAATGGAATAACGTTCAAAAGCTCATTCCCTTATTAATTTCAATAACAATAGAGACACATTCTGTGCTCAATCTGGAAATAAATGTTGCCCATATTTGGATCTCAGTGGGAGCTGCGCATGTGGAATTTGGCCCAAAGAGTCATGTTGCAAGATGCTTGTTTCCCTTGCCCTGCTCCAAATCTTGATTCTCCTATTTGTAGACAAATAACATCTGACTGTGACAGAGTCTGTGTTAAAGTAAGTAGCTGACTGAAAACAGATTTTTGCTGTATATGTGCATGATGGAACAGAAAAATTTTTACTGATCTCTTGGGGATTACTCAGAACTGGACTGGCACAAGAACCACATCTGCTGTGTATCACCCTGGAAGAGTATTTTTGTACCAAATTTTTATCAGGTCCTTGAATCATAGGCAGGTCTTCCTTCTAGCTATGATTCCAAATAAGAGAGACAATATTGGCAGCATTACATATTTGCAACTCTTTCCTATATTAATCTGATTTTATTGGAACACTAGTAAATTTTCAGATTAAGTGTATTGCAGAAGAGTGCATGATGCTTTATGCACTCAGTTTCAGCTCTTTGAAACCAGGACAATAAAAAGAATCACATGCAGGCAATCTGGGTAGGAATCTGCTTTCTTCCTCACAAGCAGGAAGAGGAAAGCTTCTAATCAAACTAATTCAGACAGGGACAAAAACTTCTTCAGTGTGCACTCATATTTAGCTGTGAACATCGCTCATTTAGGCTTCTTTGATACTCACAGAAAAATGCATAGTGGAGACTAAATGTCCTATTGATAGGGGAATGGGACAACTAGGACATGGTCCTGAAAACTGTGAAGCAAAGGTATGTTTCCCCTAAATAGAAAGAACAACTTACTCGTGTAAGAACAACTTACCTTCTCTAGGTGGGCAGGGTTCTTGGACAGTAGGAAGCCCCAATTTGCAAAAGGATGAAGATAAGAGGGAATATTGTGATTTACCTCTAAAGATTTTCTTCCAGGCAAATCTACTTTCTTATTTTGACCTGAATTTTTAAGTAGATTGGCATGAAACAGACGTCATTCAGAAGTGAATTTCTTAGTAAGCAAATTTGCTTTGATATTTCTCTCACCCTGCTACATCTGCAGCTCAACCTTTAGCTCAAAACGAAACCTTTGGGACCAGTGTTCTCCACTTCCTCTGTAAGAGCCACAAGAGGTCACACACAGGACATTAAGAGTAACAGATCCACAGCAAGGCAAGCTAAAAAGTGATGGCTTTGTTTCTCCACATGGCTTACATCTCCTGGACTTCACAGGTATTCTACTTAAAATTTTTGCAGGTATAAGTAGCATGGGCCCACATATTTCTCCTTTTGATCTGTTTCTTGTCTTTGCCTTGTGTTTTCCCATACTGGAAGGTGTTAACGGCTACTCGCTCACAGTGCAGTACTCTCTAGAGCTGCTGAACAAATGTGGCTCTGAAAACTAATCAGAGAGCTGCTGGTGCACCATGATCCATCTGAGTGCATTTTGATCACTTAGAGCCTGTCTATTATCAGAGCTGAACAAAAGCAGAAGTACATTTCTGCATTATTCTATATAGTCATTCATGATACATTTAGCAAAGATTAAACAAATTAATATAAAGCTTATATAAATAAGTATGATTGTGAAACATTCATCAGTCACTGTGCAATAAGTAGCCTTAGCCTTGACAGTACATGGGTATTAATGTTAAAGCTCTCAAGCACACTCCCAGCCTTCCAAATTCTGCAAATGGAAAAGCAAATGAAAATGCTACTCCTCTGTAGGAATAAGTAGTACTTTTCTGGCACATTATATGTTAGATTACTGATGTATTGCTCTAATGAGAGCATGAACTTGCCTAATCTTGAAGGCCCTACCCTATAGGGCTTAGAAATCCTTCCTATGTAACTGCATTTTCAGCTTGCTTGACTACTTACCAAGGTCTTTATTTTTATTTCCAGGGAAAGGAGGGAGGAGGGGACTTTTTCCCCTAGATCCCTTGTTCTCTCTGTTTTGCTTTGAATGTTGCGGTGTGTTTGGTTCCCCCCTCCCAATGTGCTCGGATGACCCAAAAGAAAGAGAAGTTCTTTCTTTTTTTTTTTTTTTTTCATCCCTTTTCCCTGAGGAGACAGAGAGAGAGAGAGGGGGAGGAAAAAGAAAGATTAAGATGTAAGCTGGCTAGATAAGCCTGGAACTGGGTTTATTACTACTGTTCAATAAGAGTACAAGGATATAAAAGCAAACCTGCTTTACTGGAGCTGGAGCGAGGTTGGTGGGAGACCTACACTGATTGTGTGCCACTCCGAGAAGGGATGTTTCATTAATTACACATTAACTATGTGCACTGAGGAGGAGGCAGAGGATAAAAAATGCAGATGTTTCTGCTGCCCAACAGAATGAAAACCACTCTTGATCCTGTCAAAAGAACATTTTGAATCAAAGGGCTCCACAGAAGTGGAAGAATGAGTTTTGTGGCTGAGTGCAATGGTGAGGCCTTTTAATCATTAAACCCCTTTATAGCGGTAAAATGAACATCCATTGTCATGGCCACTCCAATGGGGCCAACGGAGCTGGTGAAAAGGGAATGCTTTACGAAGGGCACTAAAACAGGACACAACCAGCCCCGCTGCTGGATTTCTAAAGGTAACAACAGCAGTGCATGACAAAGAATGAAAAGATGGCCCAGGTTGGTTTGCTTAAATTACTTTCCTCTTCAAACCCTCCTTACAAGCAAAACATGCACCAGATATAATGAGCATGAGGACTTCACAGGCAGGCAGTTCCCCTCCTTTGTTTTCTCAGAGTTTTACTGTCTTGGTTTAATTTTTTTGTTCTTTAAGTGAAAGGTCCTTACGAAAATGGATAGAAATGTTGTTTTATTCTTAATCACTCTCTACAGTACTCGTAAAGCCATTAGCATTGTGAGAGGAATGATCCTCTCTTCTTATATCCACTCCACCCCCAGTGCTCCAAGTATACAGGGACAGCAATGTTGTAAGGCTGTTTCAAATAAAACATCTCCAGCCCATTTTTAGAAAACAGAATTAATTTTAATTTGTCAGGCCATGACCCTGGAGTTTTAGTTATACCCTTTCCTTGCTCTTTTCTTCTTCTTTCCTTTAATTTCTCATTATAAATGATTCAATAAAGTATTTCTCATATCAGTCTAGGAAGAATTAAAAGATTTATTTCCCAAAGTTCATATAAGATTTGGAAAACCATATTGTCAGGTTTTTTGGAGCAGAACTTGTCAGAGAATAGTAACCTCATTTCATGGGGAGTTTCATATCTAGGTTTTGTTCCAATAGGAAACAAAGGGGAATCAAATCTCAACTCCTAGGTAATCCATCTGACAGACACCCTGGTACCATGAATTCTTGACGTTCTGGATTGTGAAAGGAGCCAGAAGAAGATGAAAGCTAAAGATACCAAGGTTTTCTGGCTCCCAGCCAATCATCCAAATGAACTGCTGAGGCTCTGAGCACTTTGGGAGCTCTGGCTTTGGAGGAAGAGGGAGATCAGCTAGTCAGACTTTCATATGATCAGCAATTTTTGAATTTGAATGCTGAACTCTGAACAAACTGTGAAAAAATATCAATGCTTCTGAATCAGCAGAATGGGATGAAAAATATTTTTATGAACTACATTAAACAAATTCTTTACAAATAATTTCTAGGATATAGCTTATAGTGAGAGCTTTATAGTTACTGTGGCATTTAGGATGCAAATATATTTTAAATACTATATATATTAATTCTTATATCAAGTATAAAAAGAACTGAATGATTTCTCAGGTGCCCTTGAGGATATTTGCGTACTAACTGTACTTAGCTATGAATCCCATTTTGTTTTCAGTTAAGGAAGAAAGGTAAAAACTCTTATGACGCTTGATTACTATATAATCTGAGCTACGTGCTTACGTAAGGGCAGAAGCTTGGAGAAACTCATTAGAGACTTCTATATGAAGAAAAGAGCTTTATGGCTCCTCATCTGCCAGGAGATTTGATGAGATCGTTTTCTGGGAATATTGGTGCAGAAATTGTCATCACACTGCAGATGGAGCCGGGTCTTCAAAGACCTGGAGGGGTTTAAATTATGCAGAAAAAGTGCTTCTTTCCAGATTTCCCAACCATTCTATCAATTTTAAAAGTTTCTCAAAGACACATTTTCACTTTTGGAGGAACTCAAATGGTGGTCCTTCTTTATTTAGTTAACTCTAGAGGAGGCCATGTGACTGGCTCAATGCTTTGCTGGAGAGAAAATTCAAACCCCTGTATAAGGAAGTAGAAGAGTAGTAAAGAAAGCACTTCATACAGAAGCAGCAAAGAAAACAAGTGCTGTAAAAATGCTTCCTCCCTGGCAGCAATCCAAAGGGATTGACAGATAATTCTGGGTTCAGCTCTGAAGCGCAGTGAGAATCCAGATGAAAACAGGTCATTACAGCAGGCTGGCCAGGATGACAGGATGATAACCAAACTGCTGGGAGGAGTGACCTGCAGGAAGCATTGAAAACTACTGTTCAGATACTTTCATTAGAATGATAGGTAACTCAGACATGCAAAAGACTGTTTTCTATGCCTGCTATGAATGGCTACTTATCCAGTTCAGGGAAGAGCTTGGACAGCTAGTCACTGCTAAAAATTGATTCAGGATCAAATATGTGTGTGGGATGATAATGAGACAGGAGAAGATGATGGCCAGCCCTGTTCTTATTGGAAATACTAAAGGCACTTCTTGGCAATCTCTACTCTTGCACTGCCTACAAAGGTAATGATGTTATAGTGGACTGAGCATAATAAAATCCATCCTCTGACATGGGCTTTATAAGGACAGAGTGTTAAGCAGAACAGCTCAGGCTATGTGCCCTGAAATTCTGCACTGATGCTGACCTAGACTCATGCTTGTAGAAGTTATATCAGTTTAAAGCATTTCTAGCTTTTCTTGGTTTCTCCTGGTAAAAACAATGTTGCAATTATTAGCTTTTTTATTTCCTTCTCAGTGCTATCTGTAAGCTTTTATCTGCATTTTCAAAAAAATATGTAAAATAAAAATTACAACTTTCTATTATTTTAGTATTAGTCGTTCCTTGCTTCAGAAATATCTGGGGCATATCAAGATGGAAATAGAGCTAACACAAGCATGGTTCAAATGAAATTAAGTCAGAACTGTTATTCTGCAACCTCCAAGGAGGAAAGATGCTTTCCCTATTCTGGCTGAGATAATATTCCCACTTTTACTGAATCACACCAAACTAGCCTTCTGCAGCTACTAACAAGGAGCCATGCACCAATCCTTTGTTTTGGCTGTGGTCCACCTACCAAGCAGACTGGTGCTTCGGTCTCCTTCATCCTGGCATCTCCTTGGGCAGATGGCAAAACACCTGATGCCGGTGGAAGTCTCAGACAAGCTGATTTCCTTGGTTGGAGCTGAAAAGAAATATTGTATCTCCCAAATAATTACAGGTAAAGTAAAACAAAAAATAAAGAAAACAAGGCGAAGAATGACATAACAAATGATTTCTACTCTGCATTCAGGATCCTAAAAGTATTTCCAATATTTCCAAGAAATTTTTGATGCTCAGCATAGGTCGAGTTAAGGCATCCTGGTTTTCAGTAATCTTCTGCTCTGAATTTTGTGTACTTTGGTTTGGTCACCTAACCAACAGAAGGCACCCCCAGGCCCTGCTGGCTATAAAAAACACCCTCCCGAGGCTTTGTCACAGATGTAAAAGTGAGCGTGTTGAG
Organism: Platyrinchus mystaceus; assembly: GCA_035041135.1. Lineage (NCBI taxonomy): Eukaryota > Metazoa > Chordata > Aves > Passeriformes > Tyrannidae > Platyrinchus > Platyrinchus mystaceus. The sequence goes on from JAWWLV010000121.1 coordinate 50,093,614, forward strand.
AAAGTCACTTGTTTGTAAACAAAGCATTTTACAGTGCCTTGTGAGACGTTTTAAGAGAGCCTATGTCTCATAAAGCTCCTCAGGGATCTGTCCCAGCAGCAGCAGCAGTGCACAAAACAAAGTCACTTCTTCTGTTGCACTTTATTCTGTTGTCATGTTAAAAGCAATGAATTTATTTCCCCCTCTCAGCCCTCCCTCAACTACTGCAGCCCTGCAGTAAATCAAAAAAGTAAACTCTCATTCTCATTGTGCAGGGCTTACTTCCAGGCCTCTACAGTTTCCACAGTAACTAATTAGAAATTTGCATCTCTAAGAAAGAATTATTTAATACTGATGTAAGCTCTTTTATTCTTTGGAGCTTGGCCTTTTGCTACTCAACTTCTGGTAGATGTTGGGCCTTAAGGTCATACTGTACAAACTCTGAATGTAGGTGGCCCTAGTCTTGCTTTTTTTATTTTGGATGATTCATATCCTGTGAAGAAAATGTCTTGCCAGGTTTTTGTTGAATGGCAAAGATTTGAAAGGCAGCACCCAATTCATTTAGTAGCCATTTGTTTTAAACTGTAACATCTTCCCCATTCCTCATTAGCTAACTCTTGTGTAATTGAGTCATGCATTTTTAGCCTTGTTAAACCAGTGGAGTTAGGTCACACTGATGCACCTTTCCCATTAGTTCCATTTGCTGCCCCTGGCTTTCCGCCTTTAAGCAGGCCTTTTATTTCACATGGCAGGAAAGAAAGCCTCAGATACTCCAAGCACACAGATATGTGTTTTATAGCTCCGCCATAGGTACTGTAAATCCAAGACACTGTCCCACAGTCTCAGAGAAGATATAAATACTGAGAGAGGAGGAAGTGGAGGCTGCAAAGTGAACAAAAGCCCTCCTTCATGTTCATGTTAGAAAATGGCTTTTGTCCTAGACCAGCAAGTGCCCTTCCCAAAGCTGTGCTAGCTCAAGATACAGATGATTCCAACAGGCTTTGCATCAGGCTCACAGTCAGTTTGCCAGCTCAGGCTCAGCAATTTTTCAGCTATTGTACTTTCCTACAAATGAGCTGTCAAGAAAGAAGCACAGCCATTACCATCTCTTCCTACCTTCAGATGGATCTTGCCCATCCTCTTCTGTCCAAGTTCTGGACTGCTGTACCTAAAAGGACTTCAGTAGGGCTATTTTCATAGCCTTTTAATATTATAATTTTATAATCTTACAATTTAATATTATATATATTATCTTTAAAACATCCCATATATAAACTAGTCATATGTGCACATATACATACACATATGCATATACTATATATGATTATATAAGCTCATAATGCAAAAGGAACAGGTATGCTGGTTTCCTCTTGCTTGCAATCATTTCCAAAGAAGACATCACAGTTGAAGAGGAGTGACTGCATCAACATAATTTTCTGATTCTGGAGTTGCAAATGATCAAGTATTATAACAATGTAAGTTAAATTAAATGAGATAAAAATAAATGCAACTTCAAAACCACTTCCATTCATAATGCTGTCTGTAGCAGAGGTATTTGAGAGACATAATTGTTCTGCACATGTGTAAATGAACCACATCACAGACCCTATTTTTTTTTCTTCTTAGGTCAAAGGAACTCTGAATTTAGATACAAGCCTCAAATATTGCATACACAATATGATCCAATATGATCCAACCATTGTGAAAGGCAGCCCCAAAAGATAATTATGGGCATCCTGGGTGAGACCCCAAATCCATCTATGTCAGTGCAAGAGTCACCAAGAGCTGACGCATAGAGAAGAATTAAAGAGCAGGAATGCAATACTCCCTTCAGCGCACAGTTCTGTGCTGCTGTAGGAGATTTTAAACAAAAGTGACTTTCTTGTGTTTCCCAGTATAATGGTAGAATAGCCTTTGGTGGTTTCTTCTTCCATGAGTTTGTCCAGCTGCTTTCTGAACTCAGGTAAAATCCTGGCACCCACACCATCCTGTAGCAAGCAGTTCTCAGCTAAATACAATTAAAGAAGTCTTCTTTGAAGATATTTTCCTATGGCAAGTATTAAGAGATAATATTTATCTGTTATTTATTACAGTCTATTTCTCCTTACATTGGAAAAACATGCATAGAGCTTCTATCTTAAAGATGCTCTTCGAGTGGGATTCAGTCCCACTGCTTTACTGTCTATAGTCAAAGACTGAGCCTGCATTTAATATTAATAGGTTAAGCTCAGGATTTGTAGCCCTAGTTCTCACAGTCTCATGATTCTTGCTGTGACTAAAGGATGCAATGCTACTGCCTACACACAAGCATCTAATCCATTTAAGAGCTTTTAGGGCATCCTGTCTGGTTGCCAACTGATTCTCCAGGAGGTCCACTGTCTCCTTTAGGCCTATGTTGATCTGCTACCCCTTTGTCAAACTACTGAAGTGCACCTTTAGGGAAGAACCTCCTGAATGTTTTCAAGAAATTACCAAGATATGATATTTCTCAGTGGGATTTGAAAAGCCTTTGCCTCTTGCAGTCTAGGATTCTGTTCCCTCTTCTATCTCTTACTGTTGAAGGGAAAAACCCACACAAACAACACTAAGGAAATGTCAAAAGAGGGGGAGAATGGGACCAGCAGAAGTTTGCCAGCCCTCTGATAATGACCGATTTCTTGGAGTCAGTTGTAACAAAAGTAAACAAATCAGTATACAGAGAGTTTTTTGAGGTTCCTGCGCCTCATCCTGTCATGCTAACAAGCCATGTGTGAAGAGACATCCTGAAAATGTCTGTTATTGCAATTTAGACACTAACCAGGTAAAAACTCAGCACTATATACAGGCAGGAAGTTCACTAGGTAAAATAAGAGCTCTAAGAAACAGAGAAGCTTTTAATAACATTTGTGACATTTTAAACTATCTGTGAGAAAATAATCTTATTTTGAATGACCAGCATCTTTCCTGGTCAAAATCAAAGAGGTGGGTTTAATAAGAGTGCTTAAGTTCATGCTAAGAACTCCTGACAGTTATTATGTAATTGTGTGAACAGCCAGAACACCCCAGTGCTAATTGTGCTGCCCCAAAAAATCTGACTTCAGACTTTAAAATGGGAGAAGAACAGTTATAGATACGTAAGTAAGTATGGAAGAAGACAGGCATATTCACATATAAACCCACCTATGTCCACAAACTTCCCTCTGACTTGGCCTGATAACTGTTCAATAAATGTCTCTGACTTTTTTCAAAATCAAACAAAAGGTCACTTTTAGGATGAAGCAAGTCGAGTAAAAAGCTTTTTAGGAAAAGTTATGATTCCAGTTGAACAAATACGGGAAGAATTATTTCTGTTGGAGTGGATGCTGAACAGCCTGGTTCATTTCTCTTTTTTACTTTCCTGAGAACATTTACTGAAATGCATGTTTTCACATGTGCATGTGAACAAGTGGTTATTTACTTTCATTGCCAAATGGAAACAATTAAGGCCCCCCAAAAACCCCTTTATTTTTTCGTGCTTTCTAAAAATCCTCCTTTCCTTCTAAAAAGCTTGCTCATAGGTTGTGCACAAACAATTCATAGCTACAAAACTGCCAAAACCCATCAGATGAAACTATGCTCCATGAACCTTTCAAACTGTGCTCACCAAGTGAGGACAGGGAGAAACAGGAAATTTCAGTTGGGACATCATCCAAATCTCAACCACTGCATCCAAATCACAGCCAAAGTGGAAGAGACCCTCTGACTTAAAACAAAGAGGCTGTCTGTCTGTCAGTCACCTTAGCTGCAAACTTTAGTCACAGTGAGGCAGTGAAATGGGAATTTCCCATTAAGAACAACACACCTTCACCCCACTGGACATCTCCTTCCCTGGAGACACCTTCATTCAAGCCACCTCATTAGCACCTAGCTGTTGGGAGCTATTAGGCAGTCACCTAGATGAGTGGGATGGGAAAGTTCACCCAGCTTTATGTGGTTTGCATTGTGGAAAAAGGTTCTTAGAGTGAAGCTTGACAATGCAGGTGCCTGCACACCAGAGCTGGAAACTGGAGTTACAATAAAGGGAGATGAAAATGCATAACCAAGGCCATCTAATCAGATTAGTAGGGGTTTTGTGCTTTGGGTGTCCCATAATTCAATCAATTATAGTATGTTTTAATAGCAGGGTCTTTCATGGCATGTATCCCAAGGCACTATACAAAATAATAAAATTAACAGCTCGTGTAATTATTATGGAAAGAGCACTACTACTTTCTAGGTAAGATTTTATGCTTTCCACCATGAGCCTGGTGCTGGCTTTGCTGCCACTAGATCTGTCATAAGAAATTGTACTGTCCCAGAGTCACAGACAGAATCACAGAATGGGTAAGACTGAAAGGGACCACAGTGGATCATCTGGTCCAACCTCACTGCTCAAGCAGGGTCAGAATTAGGTCCAGACAGTTCTTGAATATCTCCAGTGAGGGAGACGCCACAAATTCTCCAGACAATGTGCCCCAGTGTGTAGTTAGCCCACACAGTAAAGAAGTTCTTCCTCATATTCAGATAGAACTTCCTGTGCATCACTTTCTGCCCATTGCCTGTTGTCCTACTGTTTGGCACCACAGAGAGGAGCCTGACTCCAGATCTGCAGCTGTAAAATACAGCTAGAATTCTCTGCGCTCTTGAAAATACTGCAAGACACACGGATGGTCAGAAAGCAGCTCATCACCGCAGAAGTTGACCAGCTAGTTGCAGGTCATCTTGGCACTTGCAGACAATCTCCACAGTCGGGACAGCAGTTTCTTGTCTGTGATGTGGTGCTGACTCCCACTCATCGCTTCATAGGCCAGTGAAACATGGTCAGTGGGTTTTAATCAGGCCAGTACTGGACTTGTTTACAGACTGAGTGCTTTATCTCCTCAAACGTCCTTCTAATTGTAGCTATATGCCATGAATTAGTATGCTGCCAAGGTGACCTGGCAACTGATGCTGTGTTTCAGGACATTTTCACACTGGGATAATATGGGATGGGATCTTTAGTGACTTTAACCTGGGAAAACTCTAGTGTAGACCAGCAGAGCCAAAGACCAATGAGAATTCAGATGTGTCAAGGATACTACTCCATATATTTCTAAATATTTCACGAGGTACCAGCTGACATAAGGAGGCTGTTATGCAAATTTTCATTATTACATTACAGTTCTGCATTTCAGACAGTTCAAGTTGTTGCTCTTATTTAAATCCCCAGTATGGTTTGCATACACTGTCAGGAGGAGATGCCTCACTGAAAAAAGCCCCACAACCAAACAGGAAACGTAAAAGCAAAACCAATTATCCTCTCTTTCTATTTACTTCTTATGAACAAGCAATATTTAAGTTGATTTCTTTATAGCCAACATGGCATGCTCCTCTGCTGCAATATAATATGCCAAGTGTTCCTCCCCAACCCCATGTTTTCAGCTGAACCACAAGCCCTTTAACTGATGTTAGGATGTGACCAGCTGCTCCACCTTAGCTGTGTTGTCAGAGGCAACTAAAATGTGCTGTACTGGAGGGCTGGGAAGTAATTCTCTCTAGTTCAGAGCCCAATCATATGAATTCTGCAACTTGGAATTATTTCCTATCAAAAGAATCTGTGTGCTTCCTACGCCACAGCTGTGACAAACCTTCCCAAGTCTGCTGTGGATCACTGAGAGACCTTTAAAGTTCACAGCAATGCCTTTATAAATTTCAAGATTAAAATAATAATTATAAGAAAGCAAACAAACATCATAATCAGGAGAAAAAAAAGAAAAAACAACCACCTCCTCCTCGCCACTGCATCCCAAAGAAATTATGCTGTTCCTCCTTATAAATAATAGGGGTGTGCAATGTGTCATTCCTATTCAGCGTTTGTGGGTTTTTTGGTGCTTATTGATGCTGCATCTGTTTTGTCAGTGCGTCAGCTAATGGAGAAAGTTAATTGTGTTGGTTGTAAGGCCACCTGTCACACACATGCCTCATTTCCATACTAATAGCCCAACAGTGGCAGGCAGTGTACTCCTCTGCAGTAACACACACAGCCTCTTTGGCAACCTGGGCCAAATGTGCCTATGCAGCAACTGCAGCCCTCTTCTCTGAATGCCTCCAGTGTTGTAGCTCTGCATTAACCCCCCGTGGACCTCCCCAGCTCAGAGGGTTTTTTTTGAACCCTTGCAGACACGCTGGGTGTCACGTTTTAGTCTGGGAGGGTGGCAGGCACAGCTCTGCTTCCCTGGCAGGTTGGGTGCCTTGTATTCTCCCTGACTAGCAGAATATTTTGCTCTCTTTGCATTGTTATATCAGGCACCTATCACCAGCGAAACCTGGCGAGCACTCTCAGTAATGATGTTCACATCAGTGGTGAGGACCAGTTGAAAGTCCATCTCTTTTGTCCCTTCTGTTAGCATTTTGAATGAGGAAGACGATGCGGATTGGAGCCAGGGAAAGAAAACGTGCCTGCAGCTGAGGCAGACACAACCATGCTGGGTTGCAGTGGCTCTCAGAAGAGATGTAAATAATTTTCACTTTAGTGATAGAACCAATGCCAGAAAAGCTATACTTGATGAATATTTTATTTTAACATATGGGAAGCTATTCTATCAGCCAAAATGGACAGAGGTTTTCCTTCCTTTTTCCTTTTCTCCTCCTTTCTTCATATAGAAGATTATGTGAGTAAAGGGATTTATTTTAAACTGTCAAGCCTGCTCTTGATCAGAGTCCATGACCCTTCTTGAAGTTTTCCTACAGCCTGCAAAAGTCCCCCATAAAACTCTGATGGAGTTTACACTAAAGGCATGCCTCATGAAGTAATACCTGGCACCTTGATGGCTTCAGGGGAAACTGGCCTTTGTGCTTTTTTAATCACTGTAGCTGAAATTAGAAATGCCATATGTGACTATTGAGTTTGCAAAGGAATGTCACATATGCTAAAAGACCAGCGGTGAGTGAGCTGCTACTCCTTTGCACTTTCTAGCTGCAAGCATTTTAAAGAAAATACTCCAGATGTAAAGTATCTTCTAAAGGTGTAAGCCAGTGATGCAGAGATTACTATGTATGCATCATGGTCAGGAAAGAAAACATCTGTATCTATCATATATGAAGGAATATCCACAACTTAGCTCATCTTATGATTAACAGCCCAGAGAAGATGCAGAGTTACAGCAGCACCAGCCATCAGACTTTCCCCAGGCTAAAAGCAAATTGGTTTCATCTACAAAGCTACACAGTTGTAGGAATTTCTAATTTCTCTATTGAGTCTCTTCAGCAGTGCCTGCAAGCATCTGTTTGGCAGCTGCTGTGGGTGTCCAGCTCACCCTGAGACTGAGGTGGGGATGGGCATCTCTAGTCAGCCTCTGCAGAGGGTTCTGCAGAAAGACTTGGGAAAGCACTCAGCCAAAGTGAAAGAACTCTTTGTCATTGGGACTGGAGGGTTACCAACAAGCTCATCCCAGGTCCCAGGCCAGACCGGCCCAGTATCAGCAAATAACAACGGCATAAAAGACGGTCCACTGCACATCACACTAAGTGTTGACACATTCTTTTCACTTTCTTTTGGTCCTTCAGTTGTTCATGTTTCCTGATTCCCCATAGCAGGCCAGAAGCCTTCTCTTAGTGAAACAGAGAGTTCCATAGACACATAATCTTTCAGATAAAGTGGAAGAAAAACAGCAGCTAGGAGGAAAGTTGACTGAACTACTTTGTTCACACAGAAAAAAAACTATTCCAGGAAATAAAAAAATGTGACTGCTTTTAGACATTCTGTACAAGAAAATTGTTGTACAAAAAAACCAAACCAAACCAACCAACCAAACAACAACAAAACAACAACAAAAAAAAATAAAACGCATGAATATATGTCTGTAATTTTTCCTTTCTGGCTTCTCTCACATACTCTTCAGTAAGGTTGCCCTACTTCTAGGTAATCCTGCATCCTTTTAGAGATGTGCTGAATAATTTGAAGGAGGATGCACTGGGCCATAAAATGAGCAGTCTTTCAGGCTAGTGTGTCCCATTCTCACTATGGCTGGTTTTGTGGAGAACGGTACTTCAAAAAATTTTGGCGTTGAAGTGTGTTTATTTGTTCTATGGGCATTGGCTGAGTTAAAACATCAGCTAAGCATTTAAAATTGCTAAAGCTTTGTAGCCTACTCATCTGTGGGACAAAGGCTGCCTATTCAGACTGTGTACAAGACTGCTAGTTTCTACTTGGCTGAAGTAAGAGGTTTATTCTATAAAAAAGATACTGTCAGTGCCTCATAGCTTGCTAGTGTGAGAAATGTACATCTGCCCAGCTCACTTTGATGTGAAGTTGGATGCTTGGAGCCATGCTGCTGAGGAGATGAGCTTCCCCTTTCCCCTGCTCCAGAAGAGCAGACTATCTCCTGAGTATGTCTGAGGAATTTATCTTCTAAGTCATCTAACTTCTCCCAATGTGACTGTTATTCTCATCCCCATGGAAAGGCCATAAAATTACCTGCAAAAAGGCAGCACAGACTGTGTGGGACAAAAGAGTGTTTCTCAACTCCTGTATCCAGGCACAAATATCTACCACCTTCCAGCTACACAGGAAGAGGAAGAATTGATGCACACTATAATGGCACCTTTCATGTTCCAGTTTCCAAGAGACGAATGCTGGGTAGCACAAGGCAAAAGCACACAATAATTTCCCCAGCCTCACACCCTCTCTGCTCTACAACCTGGATAAGCCATGCAGGTTATCAGAGCTTCGAAGCCAGAGTTGAAAGAATCCTTTAACATGAATACAACTTCAGTTTTCTACTACCTCTAGCAGGCTGAAATTTTCTGAGAAATTTTTCCAGCATAGAACAATCTTAGACATGGACATCCTCAGATCCTGACATGAAGTTACAGATTAAAAATGAGGCTGACAGTACTGCCAGTCTTTCTGTGATACTGGGACTTAAACTTTGTGGCTCTTAGTACCACAGTGATAGCACTTTGACCAAATGAGGGGGTACAGTTTCCTACTGAGGTTCTTCTGCCTTTTGTATAAAAAGTTTCTCAGGGTGAAGTCTGCCTCCTTCTAGATATGTACATAAATCTGAGAAATAGTTTTATTTTATATATATGTGCCTAAGTATTTGTGTATATACATACATGTAAAAGTAATTTATACATGCCTTTATAAACAGTTAATAAATATGCAGTATATTTAGAAATACTGAAAACAAATATGATACCTAGAAATGGCAAAGGAGTTATTTTTACAAAAAGTAGTGGTCCTAACAAAATCAACACACTTTATTTTCCTTTGAATTCCTTTCTTTTCATGTTCTTCTGTTTTTTTGAGTATAAAGCCAGAGTTGAAAACCTGAGTTTGGGCTTAATAAAAGTTGTCCCTAAATTCTCTCTCCTCCCACCAAATAATAGCATTTTACTTCTGCTGTTTGGGCTTTTTTTTTCCAGAGAAATATTTACATGGTTCTGAGAGAACACAATAGGTGATACCGTGCTTACACACCCATCCACCATACTGCATGCTGTGTTTTCTCCATGGACCTCCTGAGACTGTGTGATCGCATATATAACCTGGCTCCACACAGTGTCACTATTGTTCTGGCCCTTTTTTTAACCCGCATGAGTTTTTATGCTCAGCATATCTTGGCATTGTGAATTCAAGGCCTGCTAAAGAAGGGCTCAATTTACCCCTGATTTACCCCTATAAATCAGCTAATAAACCATTGTAAGCACCGGTGTTGTTACACTTCATAGTGACAATGGGGACAAAATATGCTGGTACAGAGAGAGGCACTACAGCACTGAGGATTAAAATGAGCAGGAACCTTCATATTTTGAGGATACGTGAGGGTAGACTAAAGAAGAAAATAAACATGATAACTTCTCCATGCATGATTTCCAATGATGTTTCACTTTAGTGCCTGCTACCAGTGACCAGCCAGGCAAGCTAAAGGAAAGAACTTACTTGTAATACAGATACTCTACCTCCACTTGCTTATCTACCTTTAAACTGCCTTCCTTTCTCTGGGTGTTCACTCCTTTACATTGCTATTTCCACAGGTCAGTGTGTCAGTCAAAAGTCACTGGAAGCCACAATCTTGGCCCAGGTAAATACAAAATCTATCTTTTCTGGCATGAAATACCTGCAACAGAGATTAGATTGAAGGTGGTCCAGTGATGTGATTTTCTCTCTGTACTATGGCAGCAAGTGAGTGGAGCCTCAAACCAAACCCTCTCTCTCCCATCCACCTTCCTCTGAGTGACATTTGCACAGAAGGAGAAGCCATCTCTGCCAGGAAAGAGAAAAGTGGAGCCCAGGCCTTCAGGAAAATCAGAGGTGCAATTAGGATTTTCTCCTTATTCTGATACTGTTGTGGTCATTTGGGGAGCATTCCACTCAGACACAATCCCTCAACCAGGGCTCATAGTCATGACACCGTGGGGTCCTTAATGATGATGAAGAGCTCCTTTCATCTGCTTTTAATGATGAAAGGAAGTCAAAACTATTCAGCCAATGTCTGAGCCCTTGGTTATGTCTTTTCTCTCATCGACTCTTCACAAAGAGGAATTTCCTAGTGACACAGAAGTCAAAAAAAGTCTAAGTCTGTGATTAACATTTGAGGTATTCATTTTTCTCCTTGGGAATCCTTATCTAGAAATGTTACAGTTCCTTTAGATAAACCTGGTAATAAAGCAATCATCTAAGTCCTCAGCCAGCTGTACCAGGGAGGACCTGCTAGGTGGTCCATGGAGCTGGGTCATTAGCAGTCAAACAAGAGGAACCAGTCTGGTACTTCCTCTTCTTTAAGCTGAGCAGGAAAGGCTCAGTCAGGAAAGACATCTCAGCCAAAGGAAGTGTCAGTCTCTTTTAACGCTACATAATGCAGCTCGGGCGCCTGCCAAATTGTAATACACTGGAACAGACGGAGACAGAGTACTGGGGGAAGTGCAGTGCAAACTGCCTAAGGGTGCAGCACCTAGATGAGAAATTTTCCTCTGCTGTCAGGAAATTCTTCCTTTTTCGTGGGTACGAGAATGTTTTGCTTATCTTTTCTAGTTTGGTGTTTTTTTTCTTTTTCCCTCCACTTTACAAGGCCTTGTTTCTTGGCAGTCAGCCTAGCCTGATGAAGCATCACGGGGTCCTGATGTTACAATACTGTTTTTGTTCAGTGAGTAGCAGAAGGAAGGTAACTGTGCTCCTGTGCGTACATAAGTGTAACACTGATTGTGTTAAAATGATTTTTTTTAAAGGTGGTGATAATAATACTATGAAAAATTCCTGAAGTTATTAATAGTAAATGCCAAGAGCAGCATGGTTGGGATATTCAACCTCATGCATCAGACATTAAGGCAACCACTGATTTCTGAGTGTCAGGGTGAGCCCTATGCTGAAGGCAGCAGGTACACTTTGGAGCTGTTTGCATAATACTCTGCACCATGCCCAGATACTTTCATAGATAAGAAAAGTTGAGATTTCATAATACCATTGATGAGTCACAAGGCTGTCATTTTATCCGTGTTGCACTTGTGTCGTACTAGTGGAAGACCTCCACAGAGGAGCAAACAGGTTCATTATGTTTTGGGGCATGGAATATGTGTGGACTATGCCCCATTTCAGAATGGTGACTTCTTCCTGATGGGCATATAGCCAATACTACAACCACAGCGATATTATGCAATGCTGTCATTGCCTGACTGACTGAGACAGAGATTTATTTCTGGGACAAAGCATTTCTGACAGTCACAGAGCCATAGAATAGTTTGGACTGAAAGGGACCTGAGAAATCATCTAGTTCCAATTCCTCTGCCATGGGCAGGGGCAGCTTTCATTAGAACAGGTTGCTCAAAGTCCATCCAACCTGGCCTTGAACACTTCCAGAGATGGGGTATCCACAACTTCTCTGGGCAACCTGTTTCAATGTCTCACCACCCTCACTGTAAAGAATTTCATCCTATTATCTAAACTAAATCTACCCTCTGACCTAAACCAGTCACATCAACCAGTTAGAAAAATGAATCTGATTCCTAGCAAACTCTGTAACATTATGGTGGGTAAAAGAAGAGGCAAACTAACTTTTCTTTCTTAAATATCATAATGGTTAGATAAACTCTTAAGTAAGAGGAGACAGCATTGTCTCCTTTTGATGGAAAACAGCTGCAAAAAATGTCCTCCTTTCCCTGAAAACACCAGCCTTTACTAAAAGTGGACTTGGTCTCATAAAGTGATTTAAAAGTTCTGATATACCATGGAAGCAATATGTATTTGTGAGACCTTCCTCTCAAAACAGATAGAAGTTTAAAAAGACATGTTTTAAAGTGTTTAAAACCTAACCTGGACGTGCACAGAGATACCTAGTGCCAGACAGAACCAAGCTCAACATGCTGTTTGTCCCTGCATGCTGCTGGGACTAGGCCTTCCCTTCAGCTGGAGACAGGTCATTGTGCTTCAGCTTTGTCCATCTTCCTCTCCAACAGTTTACCCTCTGAAGGTACTGACGATCAGATTTATCTGTCCACAGTGTAGATCCATCTGTCTGTCAAAGACCATCTACTCACTCAAAACACCAAATTCTTGTCTCTTCTGTGGCCATACAGTGGAAACAGTGTTCCTCTGAACCAAGAGACCGACTTTGCCACCAGACATGACCCTAGCACACAAACATTTCTGCCCACATGTGGGCATGTCCAACCAGTGAGGTTGGACATGTGGGGCTGAACACACTGCTATGTCTTACCCAAGCCCAGGCACAACACCTCAGCAACACTATCTTCCCCACTTCCCTCTACAGTTTTCCCAGCTGTGGAACTGAATCAAGTTCCCCAAGCGTGAAAGAAGAAGGGGTCGATTTGCTGCTCATCCTGCAGGCTCCAATAAGTGAACATTTTGGGGCACCCCTGAAGGCAAAATGACATCTGCATGCTCAACGCTATAGAATGAGAGCACAATGCTTTAAAGCCTCTCAGAAAATCTACAGGACAGTTAATATGATTTAAGCCTATATTTAAATTTTATGAGACTCATTTTCAAGGCTAATAACCCAGTTTACTGTGCACAATATCAAATGCAAATTTTATTACTGACTTGGTAAAAACCAAGACGATATTCATTAGCATATCTCAGTGCATCACCCTTTTTAGCCAAAAGGTGCACCAGGAGTAACAGTGGGAGTTTTTATATGTGCTGTAAATTACAGTTACTATCTCATTAGATAAACACATTTAAAATCAGGTTATCATTCACTTATATATCAGAAAGTTGTTTGTTCAATTGCAGCTAGTCTCATATTACAACATATGGTGCATGAAATTCTTAGACTAATAAAATTTCAAGGTACAGGGAGCCGGTGTCTTGGAAAAAACTGTTTCTGCTCAATGAATGGCTCGATATAATCTGTAATTGCTTTGAAACAATTATGCAGCAGGCTGTTTTGTACTTAATAGTATTTACATCCTTGGGTTTATTAGCAACAAAATCTAAGTGGAACTTGTGAAAGAGAAATTAATTTTTCTGCTAAAAGATGTAAACTTTTAAGTTAAAGATCCAGCAGATTGTGGAAATCTGAAATATATGCAATAGTCTCTAATTTAACTTACTTCTCATTGAAATGTTTCATTATACTTTTAGATACCTGTGGTAGATTATCTCATCCTCACCCAAGTAATTCTTCAGCTGAATTCCTTTGAGCTTTAACCATGTGGGCAACTTTAGTTTTTTTCTCAGTGCATGCACTCTGGCTTTGCCATGTCCTGGAAATACACAACTAATGTCCACATATAGTATTTGAATATAAATTGAAAATATAAATTGAAAATTCCCACACTTGTGAAGTTTTGCCTATTAGGTTTAATGGTGGTGACTGGAATGTGTGAGTCAGCATTTTGTACTACTTTATATGCTGACAATTAAAAAAGCAGCTCAGTACACAGTGACACAGAGGCATGCTGTATACAGAGCAACCATTATGCAGATAAGTAATGGGTTTGGATCAGACTTTCCTGTGGTATGGACTGCTGGAGCTTCAGCAAAACTCAGCCAGTTTGCAGAAGTATTGGGTTATACCTGACTGAAGTACTTCATTTCACTTGCCATTCCGGGCATATCCACGTATGCTCCTTCTGGTTTCATGATACAGGCTGATGATATACAAATCATCATATACAAACTTAATGTCAAGTGTATTACTGCAGCATTATGCCAGCATTCAGTCAGAAGCAAGGAACTGCACACTACTGCTTCATTGCATAGCTCCTACTGAGCTCCAGTCTGTGGGGCAGCTTGAGGGCAATTACACATTTTTTCATTAACTATTTTTTCCTTGTTTTATTTGTGATGTCTTGGGTTTGCCTACACTGTGAGATGTCCGCAATGTTAAAGGAAGGGGGAGAGTTGAGTATTTTATACAGACATACATTCTCCTGCATGCTGACTAACAAGCAGCAGCAATATTGGAGCCCAGATTGTAAGGAAGGCCCAGGTATAACAGCTGTTCTCACCCTGCTTAGTACTGCTAACTTCAGGACGATTCCAACCACACAGCATTAACACCTTTCAGTTATCTTTGTATGAACATGTTCTTAAATATTGTAACTAAAATCCCTGCTTTTGTGTTCATCCTTATCTGTCTCTTGTGCCACAACTTCACCTATCTTCCCATTGCTCTAATCTGCAATGAACTGCAGTGAATTTCTTGCCAAAGCCCTCATCACCTCATACTCATGCCAGCTGTACACTGGGATGATTAGTGTATACGAAATGCTTGCTATTACAATCATCTAGGAGAGTTTGTTAGAGTACAACATAATAAAACTTTACAAAAAATCTGCACTCCCTCTTGCAAGGGAATATCTTTCATTGCTGAAAGATATAACAAAGAGCTGTTATAAGAAAAACTTCATGCAAAGCCTTACAGCCTTCCTGGCTAGTCCTGATAAGAACTGTGTAAGTTGTTATTAAGTACACCCTTCTGTCTGCAAAAAACACTTTTAAATTTTGCAACATCAAGAAGCAAGCCTAACCCGATTTCAGCACAGCTGCTGGAACAAAACATGGAATAAACTACAAATTACATTGTGGAGCACACACCAGACCAGCACACACCAGACTGTGTGTGGAAACTAAATCCCAGCACATGACAAATGCAATCTGTTCCCACTCAACTTGCTAACAATCCTCCTGCAAAGGTGGCTTTCCCCAGCCAGGGCTGGGACCCCTTCCTAGCCCCTCCCTACTCCCCCACCACCCCCGCCCTGCCTATCACTGTGATTTGGAGAAGGTCTGGGGCTGTTACAGCATTTTGCAATGAAGGAGAGACCAAACCCAGTTGCTAACTGTGCCTTTGGGATTTCAAGCACATTTGGGCTTCTCTGAGTCTGCCTTCGAGCTATTTCCAACATGCAAGTTTTCTTACATTCCTGTAGAGCAGCGACACCTCTTTTCCTTTGCATTCATACAGCACCAGGCAAAACAAGTGCCATCTCTGACAAAGTCACCAAGATTCTGCTGCAAAGTTAAGTAATGTTAATAATGTTGAATGTATTTAGTCCCCGGCACAAGAGATTTGTTGAATGGCATTAATATATTTGCCAATTAATAACATCTACAAATGAGTATAAACAGACTGGAAACAGGTCCCTGCTGTATTATATACAAATATGGTTTTGTCAATCAGTCACCATCTAAGCAGGATGTTTTTTCCAAATTCATTTTGCCTGAATTTTATTCAGTAAATATTGTTTCATCATACCATGCCTGCCCATATTAATGATGGGAGAAGTGAGGTTTAAGAAATTGCATCCATTAAAAAAAAGACACTTTTGGCCATGGTCAACATGGCCATGCAAGTATTATTAGCAAGGGTGGGCGCAGCCATAGTGAGGTAGGGAGAAGGTTCACAGCCATGTGAACTGGGTATAGTACATTAGGCTGCGCTAATGGAGGTTAAAATCCTTGATTATTTGAGTTAATAATGGAAGTAGCATGGTATTTGAAGACCCTTTATAGTTTCATTGGCAACCCCAAATATCTGTTCCACTCTTACAGGCTTTTTTGCCTTGGTATTTTGCAAAGCTCTCTCAAAATAAAAAACAAATGTGCATCCTCTGCAGATGCTCTATCCATTTTCAGTATCCTAGGTCAGTTCGCGACAGGGGCAAGCCTTCTCAGATGGACCAAAGATGTCACATAGACTCAGATGGGCTATTAACAGCTCACAAGTCCACACACCCACACCAGCTGCTCTGCTGCTGTGTCCAGACACCCGACGGCAGTCACAAAATCCTGGACCAACCCTCGGGATGCGCCGGATGCTCCCCACTTCCCAGCGGATCAGCTCGAAAGATTATAGGAGCCCTTTTCAAACTGGGAGCTGTGGTTTTACCTACGCAGTGGGGAGAGGAGGAAAGGAGGCTGCCCCCCACCACAGGCTGCCCCATTCCCGCTGCTGCGTGGAGGAAACCAGCCCCTTCGAGGGGTGGGGAGGCGGCGGAGTTTTGCTCGTTTGTTTTAAAAACAGCTGCTTCAACGAAGTCTGAGCGGGTAGAGCCGAGCCTGGCTAAGCTGCCAACTCCCGCAGCTTCCCTCCTTTCTTCCCACTCCCGCAAAGCTGTAACACTAAACTAAGCAGTGCCATCTATTGACAGCAGTGGCTCATGGCCTCGCCACAGACACAGCACGCCCGGGTGCCACCTCCCTTCGCAGGGTTCCCCCAGGTGGGAGCGGGGGGTGCGGGAGCAGCGCTCCCCCGCCTTCCCACCCGGAGAGCACCCCCCATCCCTCTCCCTCACATCTCTTCCCTGCTATCCATCACCGCCTGCCTCGCTGTCACTCTGCCACCACGGCTGTCACCCGGCTGTGACTAAGGTAGAGAAAAATGAGCCGCTTAAGCGTGGCAGAGCCCAGGACGTTCAGGAACATGAGACAAATTAACGAAGTGCGAGAAATTAGAGTACATAAATCTGAGGGCTTTAAATCATCGGGCAGCTCATACTCAGAATTAAACCGATCTGAGCTCCACAGTTAAGCCTCTCTTAGGTGGCCCTGCTTCCCTGTGGGATGCTGACATCCAAGTCAGCTTCCACATCTTAACTCACCTCACTGTGCCTTAGTGTTGTTTTTTTGTAGTTTTTGTTTTGTTTTGCTTTGAGAAAAAACCCCTACTGTATTCTTTTCATCCCAGTTTACAGGTGATGTTAGTGTGAAAAGTGGGAATTTACCTGAGCTAAAACTCTGTCCTCACATGACTTTTATCCCTTTCTCCCAGCTGGTTGTCTCATCCATAATCCTAACCATAAATTGATTTCCCTCCACTGTGGAGGAGGGAAGTCAGCAGAACTGACTCCAGACACTCAAAGTGATCCAGAGCCATTAAGAGATGGATTAAAATATAATGAAGTTTGTTAGCTTGCAATGAAGTTACTCTTCTTGTCTGTAATTAAAATCCTACAGTAATTTTGTGAATGTAATTACATCATACCCCAAACATAACACCAAAGAAAACCTGATGCAGGTAAGAGGACACAAGAAAATTGCATTTCTGATGCAATGTGGTAGCTGAAAGCTCCATGTTTGCAGGGATAAAAATCACCAACAACCTGTTTCCTTTTTTCCCAATACATACAGATTGGGTAGGATTTGAGTCTTTGAGTGAAACCACCAGAATCAGACACTTGTAACAGTCTGCCACAAATCACCAGGATGTTAAAGTTATTGGTTTGTTTTTCAGAACAAAATACAGATATGAAAGATGAGCATATCCAAATTTGATCAAGATGCACGCATAAAACTGGGTAAAATTGCTGAATACTGTGACCCACTATCCCCTTATGCAACAGCAGAAAAAAGGCCTGGAACACAGAGGAATAACCTACTCATTATTTTGCAGTTGCAGCAATATATAAGTTAGTTTATCTTTTAAATTAGAAATTCATGAAATTATGTCAATTTTTGTCATTGTGACGGGACATATTGTTATTATTTGTATCATTATTTTGGCAAGTTTTTAGGCAGATACCAAGATAATAACATCTGTGTGAGGTCATGCATCTCTCACACCATTCTGGGAGAATGAACTATTTGATTAGTGCTAAAATTGTCATCTTTCTTTCATTATAGAAAGAGGTGTCATCAACCCAGCCTCATTACAGCTTTCTTCATACTTATTATTTACTTATTCTTAAACCAAAAGATATTATTTATAATCTCTGGGATCTGGAAAGACTCAGGCTTTTTGATCTCTGTTCTAGATTTTCTGTTAGGCTTTTTTTATTCTCAGAGTGGGAGCTTGGGCAAAGGTGTAACACTGTAGCCCTTAATGAAAATTAACTGCCCTGAGAAAAAAAATTTGATTTATGTTCAATCTCTTTTGCTGCCTTAGAAATAGAAGGAGCTGGTGATCAGAGTCTAGTCCACATTTGTTGTCCTCAAAAAAGCACAACACACTTCTGGTATGACCATGTGCCAGCATAGTACTGGAATGACAGAGGTTTGAATGACAGCACTGACACTGTTTTGTGATAACACTTAAAATTAAAATTGACATTTAAAATTATGTTGCTCATAATTCAAATAGGAAATACTTCATTTGGCTTGAGGCACTGAAATTGTCTCAGGTCTGATCTGTCTAATCCACTTCACCTATATACCTTTCCATTCTTCAAGACCATGAAAACAGTTTCTCTGCCACCACCATCACGGTAGTTAACTTTCCTAATGTCGCAAGTTTTGCCAAGCAATGAAAGAAGAATGGCTTTATGCACACTTGAGAAAAGGAAGTAAAATAGTGATATTATTACATCTATCAGTTGCTCAAAATGCAAGAATGCAAAATACAAACCAATGCTAACTGACTGTGCAAGTGTACTCTATCTTGGTAGAAATGCAATCTGTACACACATTAAGGTTTATTACGTGAAGATTACCAAATTGAGCAATATCCCCTTTCTCTAATGCTGCACATCATCTTGTGACCTGTGACTTGCAGTTGCTGTGACAGTAATTTTCAGAGTACTCTTCAACAATTATTTGGAAATCATCTAATGTTTGGAAATTATTTAATTGAATTTACAGTTGTCTTTCAAGAGTGTTTAATGCAAAGGAAAGAGACAATATCATGTGATGACTTCAGACAATTTATGTGACTGAATCAATTTAACTTTGTTAAGGTTAAAAGCTCTCAAAGTAGCTTTTGTTCTCAAAGTCTTCAGGAAACCTGATCAGTTGTGACCTTGGGTTTGTGGCTTGAATGTTGATAGCTGTTTCACCTTGTACATAATGGCTTTTCACTCTGTGAACAATCTTGACACTTCAGGCAAAACGGTCAGTTAAATTCATTAAGATGTCTGTCAGTTCCAAACAATCCATAAGTTGGGTCACTCCACTTCTGTTTAGATTCAGGTAAAAGATGATTTTTCCTTGAAGATTCATGCATGGGAGCTCACCACTTCTCTGCTCTAGGTATTCAAGCCCTAATGCAAAAGTTTCCCAGAAGTTATTAAGCAGCGAAGGGAGCCCAGGAGCTGGACAGCATCTTTGTCTTCTTATGGGGTTCAGTGTATCTATTGCAATTTGGAGATATTAATGTCAAGGCTTCATTTTTGTTGCCATCCTTAAAGATGTCTCCAAGTTAGAGATGCCCGGGATTCCCTGGTTAGCACTACTAGGTACTTCCATTACTGTAAACAAGTACCAACCATCCTCTCACATCCCTTAATGCTATAATCAAATAAAGCTGAACCACGTTGGCAACACAAACATTTGCTTGTACCTACACATGGATGCCAGGGCGGGGAAGGCTTTCCCTCAGTGGCATGACCTAGGTGCCAATAACTATTTTTACTGACCACCAAATACGCCAAGTTCTTCCATCTCCATTCAGGATGAGAAATTAGTGATGTGCAATTGCTCTCGGGCTTTGCTATTTTACAGTTGCCATTATGGGAACGCTGAGTTGACAAACAGTAGTGACTGGTGACCCATGCCAGCTGGTCAGTTATCCTTCTTGTGAAGAACTGGACACTGGGTTGTAGCAAGTGAGAAAGATGCAGAGGATCATCCTGACTCAGGTGAAGACTAGGTTAGGTATTTGTCAAATAGGAAGTTATCAGGGTTAGCAGACTGAGGAAAACAGCATAGCCAAGATCTCCCTAGGATGAAGTGACTAACCTGCTGATATGGTTTGGAGCTGGCTCCCTGCCAACTCCCCAAACCCTACCACCAGAAGTCCCCCCCCCCCCACCCCGAACCAAGGGAGAAGGGGGGAAAAGTAAAAAAAACCAGGAGAACCGAAACGAGAGACAGCCAAAGCAATATATATATATAAATATATTTACTTATATACAATTA
>JAWWLV010000121.1:50113988-50146744 GCA_035041135.1 Platyrinchus mystaceus
CCTATCTTTTTATACCCCGGCTTACGTAAAAATGGTAGGGAATACTGGGTAGATCTGGTCACTTCCTTGGCTACAAAACTGGTCACCAAGGAAGGCCCAGACCAAACTACCACACCTGCTGAGGGTCCTTTTCCTCATCTGTAGGAGCTGCAATGCCTTGTGAAGGGGCTCTTCCTCACAGGAACGAAAGGGACAAAGTGGAAATTACTACTCAATGGCTTCCTCATCCTTCCCCTGGCACAGTCTATTGCCTGTCCTACAAGGGGCTACATTTCTGTATGTCCTGCCATATTTCAGAACATGAAGATTACAAGAACTGACTCATTTCTTTTATGTCACTCCTTCCAAGCCAGAGAGACCCACTGCTAGGAAATGCTCCTTTTCCTTTGATCATCTCCATCATGTTGTAGAGAGAAATTGACCCCCTCAGGAAATACATTTGTCAACTTGTAGAAAAAAAGCAATATTAAAAAGACCACAAAAGCTCAAAGTTTCAAGGACTTCCCATTTATACCTGCCAACTAGTTATCCTCAAATCACCAGCTACACAGGACTTTTATTTTGGCAGACCCTGTATTAAACTCTAATAAAAGTTGCTGCATGACACAAGGTCATGGTTTAAGAATGGCATTCTCCAATTTAGTACTCCCGCTAAAACCACACTGTCACTTGCTCCCCCTACCCCTCCAACTGGAAGCACAAAAGGTAAAGGTCACGAATTGAAATGAGAACAATTTACTGAAAACAGCAATGAGATACAAAAACATACAGCAACAGCAACCATATTTATAACAAAAGGTATAAGACAAAGAAACTATTTATACAGAAAGCTCTCGACGGTACTGATCGGCTCTTCCCTGTCATGTTTTCTCCTAGTCAAAAGGAATTCCTCGTTTTCTGAAGCAAGAGAGAGTCCTTTCCAAACCCCCACCCCTGAGGTGGTATAGAGTAACACCTGGGTCCTGGCCACGCCCCCTTCATCCACACACCCTCCCAATTACTGCAAAAAATTAACCTCATCCTGGCCAATACCAGGACACAAAATGTTTTGTTTCTCAAGAGTGGAATTAGCTCTGTGCTGCGTTCAGAACTGTTTTAGCTTCATTTGGGGTCTGAGGTTTGAAGCCGGACAATTCTTGCTGACTGTTCCCATCGTAACAAAGGACTTGTTTTATGGTTAAAATCCATGTCCATACCTATTTCCCAGCAAAATCTGTCTGTCTGTCTGTCTTTATATCGCCCCATCCAGCTATCTACACATCTATCCATCTGTCTATCCAGCTGTTTATTTCAGCTGTTGTCCTCAATACTTTATTCACTGAAATAGTCAGGGAGAGGGCAGGGAAAGCTTAGTGATTAAGCAACAAGATGTACCTCTGAGAGCCTAAAAAAGGGGGGCACACCATAAGGTTTGTTCAGGGCACTTCTTAGCCTAATGGCAGGGATGAGGGTAGATTTCTCTGTGTGAGGGATGGATATTGTTAGGGAAAGGACCTTAAGAAGAGGTTGTGGGAAATCAGAGATAGTACTGAAACAGTTTCTTCCACACAAACTGGTTTGCTTTCTGTAGTTCCTAGGGGTTGATCAGACTTGGTGGAAGGCCCTTGTGTTATTGAAGGCATTGTGTTTCCCCAGCAAAGCTACTTCCTGTCCCTCTCCCCCTGCCCCCCAGGCTTGCTAGTTTAAGGATCCCTGCCTGGGAATCCCCGTACTGCTTTTGCTTACCAGAACCCTACTGCCAAGGGGTTTTCCACAGGAAGGACAACCAGGTCGGAATTTTTTTTTGTAAAATTAGTCTTTAATTAACTTTGGCCACAACATATACTGATGGAATCCCTCATCACCTAAGAAACACTTTAAATAAACAACTGCATCTGATTTTCCCAGTCCCTTATTCTCTTCTTAAAAAAAAAAAAAAAAAAAAGCTGCAGTAGCAGCTCTAACCAAGGATCTAAAAGATCAAGGAAAGAAAAAAAGACAAACAACTAGCTTAATTTGACTCTTTAAGATATTGAACAATAGCAAGACAATGTCTTTAAGCTTTAAATTACTTTACTTTGGCACTCCAAACAGCAGTCATAGATGATTTTTTTCTTTTAATTTTATAAGCCGCTTTTAAAAACAGGGGTAAAATTCCCAACACTTATCATGTGTTCAAAGCAGGTTACTCCCACTTCAGGATCAGCCCTGATGACAACTCTCTCACCTTGCTTGAAACTGTGTAAATTCAGCACCTGAAGTACACTCTTATTACAAACGTCTCTGCCAGCTCCACAGCAGACTTCAGCTAATAGCTGCAAGCAGTGGGGAGAGCGATGGCCAGCCAGAGGCATGTGTAGTAGAAGTGATGTGCCCTTTGTGGCAGGTGGAGGGTGGCCAGACACAAGGACCGCAGCTGCACCCATTGCCCAGCTGCAGGGGGGAGGGCAGTGGATGGACCCCCAGACCTGCAGAAAAATACAACCCACCAAAACAGCGGAAGGTGTCTAATTAAGCTCCCCTTTCCTGAAAAGCTGTCTCTAGGTAAGCAAAACTGTTTAAAACATGTTCATCATTAAAGTGCCCCCCGACAGCAGGATGAGGCAGCAGACTCGGTGACAGAAGGGAGAAGAAGAGAGGCATATGGACCCCAGCCCTGTCCCCTGCTGACAAGCTGCCTCCCTGCAAGCCCCCTTTTCACTGTTGTCCGTGCGCACAGCAGATTGCAATGGCCCAACTTTCCCATCTGTATCCCAGGCCTGTGCCCCTGACAATGTGGCAGCCATGCAGTTTTCATCGGGAGGGGAGCAGGGGAGGGGGAGGCTGTGAGGAGGGGGAGGCTGTGTGGAGGGGGAGGGCAGGGGAGGAGGGGGAGATATTAACCACCAATAATCATGGTGCTATCCATAATGCATTGTCTCCATGAGATTACATGGTATATTTCCAGTGGGGATTAGCCCATCCATCACAGCCCTTTATTGGCCCTTTTTTTGTTGTATAAAGCCCAAACACTGTCGTAAAATTCTAAACCGCTTAATTGCTGCGCTGTAAAAATTTGCATATAAGAGATATGTCATTCCTTCGTTAAATGGCACTAGGCATTTGTTACAAGGTCCCAACAATTGCAGGAGAGCACCCCAGAAAAAGGTCACCTCTTGGCATTATGCAAAGTTCTCTACTGAATTCTAATCTGCAGCAATTACGGTTTGAATGTATTGCAACTTAATGGATTTTGATTTTCTCTGATTCAAAGTCCCTAGGCACACAGAGCCCTCGTCCTCTCTGATCAGAGAAGATAAGCAATATAATGGCACAGTTCCTCTTGTGGGCCTCTATAAGGCCCACAGTCTTGACTCCTAAAAGGTATCTTCATAAGCCAAACTGTGAACCTTGGTACAAATTTTCCATGATTGGCATATGTCTTGATTTCTTAGATTAATAGCAAGAGTTCTGTAGAGAGTACTACAGCAATTGCATTACCACTTCAAGTATTCATCATTAAAAACAACCTGAAGTTGTTTTTATGCATGTGTACTAACAAAAAGGATAATTATAATAATGAGCAGCTTTTAACCCATGGGTCTGAAAGGTTCTTTACAAAAGCAAGAACATACCATTGTCCTGATTTTGCATCTTCAGAGGCTGGCTTTGACGAGCTGCTTTGAAGCCAGAGGCACCCTGCAAACCCCAAAAATGAGCACTGCTTTCAGCAGCCCTGGCAGTTCCCCTCTGCATCCTCCCACCTGCTTGCCAAGGACTGAAAGTATCAGCAGGTCTTTAACACGAGGTCAGGTCTTCACTCCATGTCTTCTACATTAACTGCAGCAGAGTGTTCCCAGACATGCTTTCAATCCACACATTAATTTCTCAGTTTTGCCCACATTTTAAGAGTATGCTTAGTCCAGGCCATTTCACCCCACATAGCATGATGCTACAAAATGTTGCACAATAGAAGAGGTGCAGGTTAGATACATTTTCACAAAACAGAGCCTAGAAGCTGGATCTTTTTCCCATGTAAGAGCAGGAGGCATGGTTTCTCATCTTGCCAGGAACACGTAAACCAAGGAGGTGACTGGAGAAATCTAAGGGGTTTTTAAAAGTCATACAGAGATTTGGGGATCCAAGTCCCTGTTACAGGTCCTGGAGAGACCCCTGGAATAACAGAAGAGCCCTTTGCAAGCCCTGATATAAAAAATTAGGAGAGAACAAGGAGAAATTCTGGGCTGCGTGTACATGGCACTTTGGCTTGAGTTGGCATGTGCTGAAATAGAGTGAGTTAACTTTGAAGACTGTTCAAGTACCTCAAGACACCTCAATGGAGATGCCCATCATAGTAAGGATCCAAAATAAAGTAAGTCTCCTTTAGTTATCTGGTCTGTTCCTTTTTTCTGCAACTCTCTCCCAACCCACAACTGTCCATACCTCTACATGGGACACAAACTTATCTGTCTCTAGGTATCTGAGGCATTGTCATTGCCCATCCTACAAATGTGGTCAGATTCAGCCTATGCATATGTTTCTGGATGTGGGTAAGTGATATACATCTTCCTCCAAGGGACTGCCATGCTCACTTTCTGTAATGATGGAAAATTTCCTCCAAGAAGGAATAAAGCAACTCCAAGGAGCACCATGGTGGTGTTAGCACTGATGTGTCTAACATCTGAGAGGGACAAGGGCAAGTGGGCTCCTGCAGGTGTGCCCCAAACACAATGGTAAGGTAGAATATACTTTCATGCTTTTGAAGGTTTACCAGTACCTTCTAAGAGTTCAAACCTGGCCTCTTTTTCGAAGTGAAGCACAGACAGGTGAGAGGGAAGAAGCTGGCCAGTAAGAACTACCTCCTGCCTGTGTACAGTGTGTCAGTGTAAGAATCTGCTTAAGCCTTTCAGACCTCCCCTCAATATGTGCAGAGAGCCCTGTCCTCTGGCCATAATTAATGTCTTATGAATATTATTCCTCCAGGAGCAAGTGAATGAGCAAGGTTATATGTGCCACAAAACCTGAACCTACTACAGAAGCTCACATGCCTTCTTCAGCAGAAAGCAAGAGGCAGAGCTAATGTACTGCAGGTACCAGGATCAGAGTGAATGCTTTCCTTCAAGGCATCTTGCTTATCTTTGTAACCCAGCCCCACGACTCCAGGAATCTGGCAACATATTGCATCACCTCAGGAAAATTTCTTCTAATGCTCCTTTTTCATCAAGCCATTTATGTTTTATGGTATCTATTTTACATGTTCACTTCCCAGTCATTTTTCATCCTGTATTCTCTGGTGTTTACCTCTTACTGGTGTTGCAAAGACTCATATTTAAAATCAACCTTACATTGTATTCAATCATCACATTACTGGAGTTTTATTATTACAGTTTAATCTGGCAGGTGGTTTATTGACCAGGAAGAATTCTAACAAAGCCACCCAAACGTTCTAACATAACAAAACCATCTTATCTTTGTTTTCCTTTTTAATTAACAACTAACATCACTGCAAACTTCTTGTCCTTCATGTGAACTCAGCCACAATCACTTTACTTTTATCTGAGCTCTTGATTAAGGAGGCCTCCTACAAAGTAGCCCTGTGTACCTTTCCTGAAAGAGATTTCAGCCCTTGCCTCATACTGTTAAAATGCTCTCCCCTCTGTGGCACCAATGCAACTGCTGGTATGGCTGCAGATCTACAAAATCATGCATGCAGGAAGAAAACCCTCCAAAAAAGCCCCCAGATTATTTCAGATGTACAATTTACAGGGTTGCCTGGAATCTCTCAAACAAGCCTGTGCCTCTTTCCCTCCACTATCTCCTCTTTACAAAAGAAGAAGCAAAGTCTGATCCATCCAAGGTTTTCAGCATTGGAGAGCTGGAACCAGGTCTGGAATCCTGCATTGCAGCACCACACATGATCCCAAGGCCCATTTCTTCCCTTTCTCTTCTTTCAGCCTCCAAAAGCTTCCAAACCTCAGAAGCAAGCTCCCAAAATCATAGGAACAGTCTGCAGATCTCAGTGGATACTGGAATGGGATTGTCAAAGGACAGAACTGGAAGTTGGCTTGCTAGCTGTCTTCCCTGCACCTACTGACATTTATATTTGCGTTGGAAATAGATTTGTTACCACAATCTATCTCCCAGTTAGTCTTCTGCTTCTCTCTCTCTTTCATATTCTGCCCATACCAGACCTGGAGGAGCGTCCCTGCTACCTTCAGTGGGGTTTGAGATAGGGTTAAATAATCTCTAAGTGCAATTTATTTTACCCTTATTGAGCATTATTAATGTTTCTGATAGGATAGAACAAATTACGTAATAATGTGTTCTTTTCTTCTGCTTGATTCATTATTCAAAATCACCCAGATAATAATTTATGTGAATTATTCTGCAATTAATTTGCCATGAATTCCTTACAAATACCCACTGAACAGCATCTCAACTCTCTTGGTTACTTCCAAAGGTCTGTTCTACACCTTGGAGTGGGGTCAGACCTGATAACAGCAAATTTTAGGGAATGTCCGCTTAAGAATATGGGCTCTTCCCATTAAATTAGTACACAATCTCATGTGAGCTGGTTTTTTACTTTGTTTTCCAGATGCTGGGGGTTTTTTTCTGTGGTTTAGCGTAAGTCTGCTTCTAACAGAACTAAGATAAGTGACATCAAAATAATTTCCATGTGCTTTTTGCACTGTTTGAGCTAAATCAGTGGAAAGCCACAGCTTTAGTTTAGTAAACAACTGCAAGTAAATAAGCCTTTTGAACCGGGTTTCCAATGCAATAGTTCCATTTTGCATCATCAGCATGTGTTTCCCATGCCTTTTGTTCATTCTTTTAACATGTGATATCTTGCACCTGTCCCAAAGTCTTTTGAACTCAGTGAAAGTTTCCTCAACATTCATGACATCTGCATCTATTCAGCTTACAGTTACGTGTCTTTTTTGATTGGTGGACCAGAAGTATAGCTGGCAGAAATTGCTTCCACGTTGCTGACTGCAGGTCCAGTCTGATTTGCAGCACCTGAGGTGCGAGATTCCAGGCGGAGCAGTATGGCTGACAGGAACGGCTGGAGAATCACTTGATGATGCAAGATATTCCTTCAGAGCCCTCATATTAATTTGTGAACAGATCCATGTTTGTTACATTTTAATTAGTTCCTAGTAAATGTGCCTTAATAAGCTCTTTTTAAAGAAATAAAGTAACTGGCATATTAAATGCATCTTGAATAAATATGTGGCAATGGGAACCAGCCCTTTCTTAACTTCTTGGGTCTATAAACATTAACACGCTCATAAATACATTTGCATATAGACACAAGACTCACTAAAAGCCTTTGCGGATACCATTCATCCTTTTTACACAAACATATTCCAGTCATCATTAGCCTTGTAATTAAAATCCTTTTAACAGCACTAATTGAAGGCTTCACCACCATAACTTTGTCATCTTAAAAGCTGCTTCCTCAATGCATACCTATTGGAAATGCTGGAGAGCGGGTGGGTCAAATGATCCGCGCAAGACTTCTCATTGCGCAAGAAAGTAGGAGTCAGTGAGTTAAGTGGCAGGGAAAATACAAAACCCTAGGATACACTAACAGATTAGAGAAAAATCAGCAGGTTACAGGCACTGCTACTTCAACATCAGCACTCTCCAGCAAGGCCCATTAACACTTCACGCTGCAAAGCTGATATTCTCCATTCCCTCCCCCTGGCCTTTCAGTGGGAAGGTTTTACCACAGAAACCCAGGGCATTTTCACCAGTAATTAACTGGAACTGAGTTCATTAGGTAAAACAAGGGGTAGGCAGGCATGGAGGTATCACGCCAGCCTTGCATACAGAAAGTAAAGCCAATCCATAATCCATTGAAGCACAGGGTGGGGTAAAGGCTCACATAGTACAGCAGTCACCAAGGTATAGAAATATAATAATAAAGTTCTGCAACTGTCCTATTAACATACCAGATTTGATTTGGCTCCATTATATTTCATCAAATAGTTTACAAAGCACCCAGCATAAAACATCATCATAATTGTAATCATATATTTGGTGATTTAACGTGTACACCATAATGTACCATTAGTTACACAAATAACTAATAATTTGCTAATGACAATATTATGTTAAGTCAGTTTAGGGGCAATTAAAGTGAGTGATATTTACATATGCCTAATGAATCACAGTCGATGGCAGATTAAGAGATTCTAATGAATATTCATCCAGACATTCGCAACCAGCTTCACAGTTTATAAACTGAATTATGGTTGATTTGCCCTTTTAAAACTGAATATGTGAGTATCTTCTGCATGGGAAGAATGAACAATTGGCGCTGATTGTAAAATTTTTTTTTAAGCAGTGTACTGGTCAGGACACAAAACATTTTTATGCACTCTCATACCCTTGGCTTCTCAGCTCTTTTTATATCACATATCAGCATTGATGAACTATCCCCATTTTCATTCTTACCCATGACATGAAATATAGAAAATGTTTTATGTTGAATTAAATGAAATAGAAGTTTTATGCAGACTCACTAAGGAAATAATTACACAGGTAGCCTGCTTTCCCCAAGCAGAGTAAACAAACTCTCTCTGCCATATGTTAACAACATTCTGCTTTTACAGGTAGCCTTTATGTATGCCCACTCGAGTGACTGACCAAAATATTCATTTAAAAGGAAGCTGTATAAGTTTCTCATAAGATGAAATTAGAGTTACTTTGACACATTCAATGTCAGATATTTCTGTTACTATTAATATTGATAATATTGGTAGCAGTAACAATAATAGCTAAGAGTGTGATATACAGTTTTATTCCTTGGCTCTCAGATTTCAAAGTGAGCTCAAAGAAATGTGAAACATTTAAAGTCCATACACAGAGTAGTCCTTGGAAATTCCTGTGAAGTGTTTGTGTGACTCTGAAGTAGTCCTTCATGGGACTGGTCCTTGTGATACAGAATCACAGAATGGCTCAGGTGGGAAGAGACCACAGAGGGTCATTTGGTCCAACCTCCCTGTTCAAGCAGGGTTATCCTACAGCACATTGTACAGAATTGCATCCAGATGCTTCTTGAATATCTCCAGTGAGGGAGACTCCACCGTGCCCCTGAACAATCTGCTCCAGTGCATGATCAACTGCACAGTAAAGAAGTTCTTCCTTACATTCAAGTCGAATTTCCTGTGCATCAGTTTCTGTCTGCTCTTGTTTCAGCATCATTGCCCCTTAAATTCTGGGATAGTTTTGCATGAATTAAATTGTGGAAAGTTAAAAAATGATCTTCACATAGAATCTATGATTCTATGATTCACTGCTCTCCTTCAGAATTTTGGAAGTGAAGCCACTAAGAAATAGTCCTGCAGAGGGGAAACTTGTTTGTTTTCACTGAGATTAAACATAGGAACTCTGCAAGCCTCCACTAACAAGAGAAAATCTCTACCAGGTAAAGAAACATAATTAAAAGTACTCAGTTTTTCTTTTCTCAGTTTGGGGATTTTAGGTTTATCAGTCCAAGTCCCCAAAGTGAGTTGGGAGTTCAGAGAGTAAAGACATTTCTACCAATGCCTTCTGCAGAAACTTTGGTGCTAGAACTCAATGTACTGGTAGATCTACACAGTCTGATGTGATACTTCATGGAGACCTAGCTTGAATTCTGAAAGCAGGAGAGACATACTTATTTTTATCTGAATTGACCTATGTTCAGGAAAAGTTCAGCTACAGCTGGAAAAAACACTACTGGGATTTGATCAGAAGTCACTGATTTAATGACCATGCACCTCTAAAGACTTTACCTTTCTCATTGCTCTTGCCTAATCTGCTTAACAGAATTGGTCAGAACTCCTGTTTTCCACAGCACTACCAAAAAATCTGCTGGATATTTTGCATATTTTCAGACACATTACTTGCTGAGAAAAGTGTCTTTCATTTTTCAATGAAAACCGAAAACACAGCAAAAAATACAATTTCTAAAACTTTTTAAAATTAAGTAAAAATTGTCTTTAAAAATAATATTTTTTAATTTAAAACATAATTCATGTTTTCATTTCCCTTTTCATTACAGTTACTTTTCAACAACAGGAATGAAATTCAGTTCAATTCTTTACTGTTTTTAAATAACAGAAATGCTACAGTTTTCTCAGTTGCCTGTTTCCTTCTTATTTGCATTTTCTTAATGTAATGTTTTATAAGAGGATGACAAACTAATATAGCATGAGAGTAATACTATAATCCCTGCACCGACTTTGAGAAGTACTTGAACTTACCATCATTATGTTGTCTGTTTCTAAGGTTTCTCTTCTTCTCTAAAACAGGTCATGTTTTGAGGTGCTGAAATGACAACTTCAGCTATGGTGCTTTCAAAATCTGTGTAGCTTCACCCTAGGAAGCTATTTAAAGTTTACTGACTTTCTATCTGCTAATCTTCCAGAGTCTACAGCCAACAGGAATACAGATTATTTTATCCTTTCCTCCATATTTCTCTCTCTTGAAAAGAAGTAAGCTGGTAATCATTTCCAAGCTCCAAAAGCCCAAATGTCCTTACATTACTGTTTCAGCTTCAGTGCATCTGTTTGCTTTACCTCTGCAAGTTTGCCTCATCATTGTGAGTACAGATAAAATCTGTACTACTCATATGGCTGGCAACTGAACAGTTTCAGAAATCTTCCATCCCTTACATTTAGCAACCCCAAACACACTCACCTATTGCAACAATTCATAGAAGTGCCATGAATAGCTTGATCTGCCTTTCAAACAGTGATCTCCTGTGAGCTTAAGTAGCTCTATACTTGTTTCAAAAGCATTTTGCTTTCTTTTCTGTCTATTATAGAGGTTATCCATCTTTCCCTTTCATCCCAAAACCATCAACCTTCTTCTTCAACCATTACTCTCAGAAGCACACTCAAGAAACCAGTTCCTATTTTAGGTTTTATTGACATTACTATGTATTTCTGGATTGAGAATAGTCCTAAAATACAAGGACCCAAACTTCTCAAATTAAATACTGCTGTGATTCTTCTGTCACCACACACAGTGCAGACATGTCTCTTCTTTCCAGTTAAAACCTGTGTTAATATTTGTGAGAATATTCTGTCTGCCTTTGTACACAGAGAGAAATTTTACAGTTAATGACAGGCACAGCCTATAACAAGGGCACTTCTTAACTGCAACAGAGTCAGGATTTCACCCAAGGCCATTATTGCTATTGCCTCTATTACTGCAGTGTTAAAAAGGCACAGGCATTGCACAGGGTTACGTTGTTCATAGGCACTGGACACAGAAAAAGATGTTTCTCCCTCAGTAGAGGAAGGAAATCACAGCTAAAAAGCTTTGCTTGTTTGTTTAATTACTGATATATTCAGTGGTACAGAAAGCCTCAGGGCTTTTCTTAACATGCAAATTTTAATAACCATAGGCCAGATTTAAAAGAAACAGTGTAGCCTGTTGAATGAGCTCTCTTGTTTAGTTAAGAGACAAAAAAACAAGGGCTGCTTATTTCACACAAAACCTCTGTAGAAAAGAATCAAAATGGCTCAGCTGGAGTAACACAGGAAACACAAAAAAAGGCACCTAGGGACTGCAGTGTCTTGTCTTATTCAACATCTTCCTTTTAACCTTTAATCTCTAAAGGATCCATGGAGAAGCACTTAGGTATTACAGTAATGATTGAAATTTGCTGTAGTCCTTGATAAAATAGGGACAGATGAAAGGTTAAGAACCAAAAAAGCAGTGGATAAAATCATATGCCTCGTGAGTAATTTTTACCCAGCTCGGAAATGCATGAAATCTTCTTAATTACATTGTTTACCTTGAACTTACGGAAGAGCTCTGCATATATTGTGCCCTTTTCTTCATCCCACCCTTCAGACCCCATTGCAAATCTGGTACCTAGTTAGTTTCACATATAAAGAACAGGAACCTGCGACTGCACTAGCAACACTCCTTCTGCAAACTCCTGATGCAGGGAGACATGAGAAGCAAAAGGAACAAACTGAAGAGCTCATTTGGCTTAACACTGGCACTGGGACTGAGCTCTGCTTCAACAGGTGCAGTCCTATAACCCTCCCTGTCTCCTACAGCAAATGAGAGAACTGATAGGCATTTAATGAACCTCATTCTAACCTGTGTGGAATAATCTTTCCACTAATCTTCTAACTGATTTCCATCCATCTAGCAACAGCGGTGCTTAAATCTCTTGTTTGCACTTTACTAGCTGCAGATTGTAAATGTTTCATGAGCCGCTGAGCTTGCAGCATTACTATTTTATTAGAATGTTGAATATCTTGTGTTCATTGCTGTCTTACCAGCAAATTTTATCTAAACAAAAATTGTGCCCATACTTCTTGTGAATGACAATTTAGTAGTGTGATGGATGCTGTTGTTTCAGCTCGTTTTGCATCAACAGTTTGAAAATAGCCTCTCTGCCTTGCTGAGAAGCAATGGTGCACCTGTGGTAAAGCCAATAAAATACATTCACATCATTCGAATACATTATATCCAATGTATCATATATCATCCAATATCATCGAATACATTCATATCCAATTTGCCTCCTGAAGAAGGGACAGAGGTCCTGTCAGCATCTGGTTCTGATGTTAAGCACAGATGAAAAATTCTCCTGCCTCTGAAATGCAGAAAAGGTTTTCCTAAGCAGAGTATTCTCCATAGTGTTCTCTTTCCTTAAAATTGGACCACAGCATTACTGAACAGATAAACTGGTTCAGAGTTATCTATGAGTGGATTGGTGTAATATCAAGTACTGACCTCCAAGGCCTTAGAACCATTCTCTTGGTGCTTTGCTCAGTTCTTACAAATCATGTGTACCCTTGGTAAGATCTTGTGATGTAGACAAGCCAATTGAGCAACAAAAGTGCCTTGGAGTTCTTCATGGATTCTTGTGGGAACTCTCTCTTGCTGACCATGCAGCTAGAACACTCAAGAGGGAAAAAACAGAAGCCACAAGATGTTCAGGGTGCACAGCTTCTGTGAAGCCCCACTGAGAGTTCCCACCAGCCCTGTGGCTTCCCTGAGGGAAGCAAGAGACTATAAGAGCCAAATAGTTTAGAAAGGGAAAAGGGGCATATAACAAGTCTTCCCTCCCAGAGGGAATACATCATGAATTAGCTCTCTTGGTTATTCCTTCCCTGTGGATTTTGCCATGATGAAGTTTGATTTTGCCATGGAACTGAAATGAACTTCATCAAATTGTGTCTTTATCCACATCTAGGTTCTGTCACAAATAGTGGCTGAAACTCCAGGCCAGCCCAAGTGTGCTTCTGCAGTATGATGAAGGGAGGAGTTTACATCACTTGCTTACTTATCTTATTTCATGTCTTAGATAGGAGCACTGGAAACAGCTGATTTGGAGAGCTGAGTTTTCAGAATCAGTGATCAGCACAACCAGCAAGCTGTAATATGCTCTGGCACTGCACAGGATACCAGACCATTCTGCCCAGTGTCCTCCTCCCACAACCATTCCCACACTGTTACATCTCCAGTGTCAACAACTCACCCACCAACACAGAGAAAACCCTGCTCTGGCCTGGGTGTTTGCAAATGAGGGAGTACTCAAGAATTCCATGTTGAGATACCTGTCAAGCAGGTAATTGCCTTTGATTCTGCAACAAACATCTGCAATAAAAGACCTGCATAAGCCTAAATATAAAGCTCCAAGAGGATGACACAGTCAAGTGAATGGTGTGAGCAGTAACACCAACATGCCCAGCATCCTACCCACTTACTACAGCAGCCACAGTCACACTGCCTACCAGTTTCCCCAAACAGCCACAAACTAAGCAGTCCAATATCTCCTGCATCCTCTTCCCACTGCCTCCCCCTGCACCCCCAATACTCAGTCCTGCCCATTTAAACCACAACCTCCCCTTCTGTTGCTTTGTTCTGTGAGAGCTGCCCACCCACCCCATATCTGCTGTCATTACACCTTCTGATACCCTGCTCCATCACAGAAAGAGCTCCCTCCTGACAAGGAGGAAAAAGACTGTACAAGACTGTAACAAACTTACTCATTGGCATTACAGGTACCCACCGAAGGCATTCCGGCAGGGTCAGGGCCTGCTTTCAGACAAACAGTTGGACAATAGGGTATATGAACCTCCTAACTCATATAATTGGCATGAAAGCATCTTTTGAGCACCATCCAGAGACCCAAAAGCCATAAGTGATGTCTACCCTCACAGCTCAGGGCCAGGCCAGGCAGTACCAAGAAAAGGAAGGGAACCAGAACCTTTTATGAAGGTCCTTGTTCAGTGTCAAAAGAAAACAAATCTGAGATTCATTGCCTATTTCATGCAGCTGTTCCCAGTCTAGTTTGCAGGCAGAAATTAAAAATATGCAAGCAAGCAATTGGGAGCTTTCTGAAGAGTATGTCTGTGATTCACCCAGATCTACAGTGAGCACAAGGCACATATAGAGCATATTCTCTCCACCGACTGACTTTGGCAATCCCTGGTGCATGCAGATCCATTGCAGAGCCAGAGTTGGTCTTGAGATTCTGATGCTAAACACCATGCACTGAAGGAAGTTACTGCTTCCTAGGCAGTGTTAAGAGGTAAAGCTGATACTGCCATCCAGGGCTAAGCACCGGTACACCCTGTGAAAAAAATGTCTTTTGTCACATTTCCAGCTATTCATTGAACTCTTCAAATTGTCCCCAAAACCTCTGTCTTGTCGAACAACTAGTTTGACTTGCTGCCACCTGCCACTCTTAATGTCCTTGATGTCATTATGTAGGGGTATGGGTGCTGTCCTTTCCATATTCATTGTTTCACACTTTGGAGCGATTTTCTCCTATGTGGAAAACAGAACCCTAATTCACCAAATAACCTGAAATTTTCCGAGGGCCGCTGCTCCTGCAGCGACTCTGATGCAGGTGGCATTAGCTGGCCAACCTCTAAAAACCAATGCGGGTTTACCAGAGAAGGCAAATATCTCAATTTAAGACAACGTCAAGGAGCAGACTGCCAGGAACGGTGGGAAACCCACGCCTTGGGTCCTCGTCTCTCTTCCCCTCTCACTCCACAGCCTGCATTCCTCGCCTCGTACCCTGCCTCACCCCCCTCATCCCTCCCTGCATTCCGCCCTCTGCACCCCTAATCCCGCATCCCGAGCCCGCCGCGCTAGGCGCTCCTGCAGCGCCCCCTGGCGGCCACATCTGGGAGCCGGTTTGGTTTTTTGGGGCGTCGGCGGTGCTGGCGGCGGGGCTGCTGCCCGGGCTGCACCCTGCTCTCGTCCCTAGGTAACATTTGTATGTAAGGAAAAGCATGTATTTACAAAGGAAAGCTGATCTGCTTCCCCTTTTTAACTGAAGGCAGAGGGAGTCAGACCATTGCAGTGCAATAACCAATTGCCACTAAAATATTTACATTCTGTTAAGCTCAGGTGTTGTATAAAATCAGAAGACCCCTTTAAATCTGCTCAGAAATACCACTCTATATATGCTTTGTTCTTCTGCAGTTGGGGGAAAACCTTTCCATCCACTCCCCAGACAAAAATCCCCACAAAAGAAAAACTGCTAAGGGCTGTCTTCAAGGAAATGCTTCCAGCTGCTGTTGTCTTTATTAAAAGAAGTAAAGAAAGAAACAAAAAAAGGCCCCTTCAGCTCCTGGGAGAATCTTCAGCTATTAAAACCACATACTCATTTAGCTCCCAAAAGAAGTCTTTCATAATTGCAAGGAAAGCCCACAGCTGAACCAAGCTCTTATTGCTTCTCCCCAGTTAGCCTGCATGTGATCGCTGTAAAACCGATTCCTGAGTGTTACTTTATGGCTTAGGCTACAAAGGAGTTTGGTGAGTGTACTAACTAACTCTGCATCCCACTAGCTGCTGGAATTCCCACAGTCTTCTGCACTCTGAACAGGGAAGTTAAGGACACAAGAATTAAGTGCGTAGAAATTGCATGACAAATGAAAGACATCTATCTGGTATCTAGATATAGGTATGCTAAGATATATAAGGGAGCTCTGTTTACAATACTGTGCCTGAATAGAGCTCTCTGACTGTAGTCATGATTTCCTAGAAAGAATTGCTGCTACTTGCTGGATGCTGGAAAGGTCATGCAGAACTATCTGGTTAGAGGGATGCTCTCTGTAAGCAGCAAATCTGTTGGATCAATGTGGGGAGTAGCGTTCTGTAGAGCAAGTAGATAAAAACAGGGATGTCAACTTACCCTTGCCCTTCATGGATTTCCAGGCTTCAGAAAGTCACCAGAACTGGCAATGTCATCAGTGTGCTCAACACAGAGCAGGTGAGAAAGAAACCAGAAAGTTGCCATCCAGTACAAAGGCCAGTTACTCCCTGGTCATTGCTAGATACTCCACCTTCTGAGCCTAGCTGCTGTAGAGATGCAGAGCTCACTAGGCTTGGCACTGGGGACTGACTGCCCTTCCCAGCCTTACAACTCTTTCCTACACTCAGGATGTGCCAACCACTTGCACTCACTTAGGAACTTTCCTACTTAGCTTGGGGGGATGAGTGGATGCAGGATCTGTGCTCCCTGAGTCTGGCCAAAGCAGCATGTCTGTCTCCTCTGCCTCTAGAGATGCATCAGATAGTGTGTGCATGAATAGTGCCACTTTCTTCAAGGCTCCAAGATACTCCTCTCTGTAAGTGGAGGGGAGACTGAGGTGAGACACAGGCAGAAGTAGCTCGTGGCTGCCTCAGAAACATGGGCCACTGCCCAAGTCAGAATGGGCCGAGAGGGTCAAGTCTCCTGGGGAGGCTCAGTGCAACAAGATCTATGTGCATACTCTGTGTGTGTGTGTGTGTGTGTGTGTGTGTGTGTGTGTGTGTGAGTGTGTGCACTCCATCTTCCTCACTTCCCAACACCTTCTGAAATGCTTTATCTGCCTCTGGAACTGCACATACGTGGGACCCAAGTAACCTAGCCCAGGGGCACCAGACTCCATAGACCAGGACCACTCTGTAGCAGACCCCTGAGTAATCTGTGCATGGGATGGGTTTGATCCCATGGCCACCTGTACTCTGAGATTTTCCCCAAGAGTTGAGAAAAACTGCAGAGTCTCTACCAGAACAGCAGCTCAGCTGCCTGTGGGCAATTTGTGGAGAAAAGAGACACAGGCACATGGTGCAGGGAAACAAATTCCTTTGCTATGATCCCTGCTTCAGATGAGCCTGGGTTTCTAGAGATGCTTACTACGTTTCTGTAGAAATAGATCTTAACATCTGCCTGCTTCTGGAACTAGGGACATTGCAGTCTGCTGTGCAGCAGGTCCTCTTGATGGTCCATCAGTTTCTCTTGTTTCTCTGGCAGCTGAAGTGATGGTTGTTGCCACAGTAGCAGAAAACAGGATTCAAGGAACTAACATAGGGTTTTTTCAGAGGTGGAGACTTCATCATCTTGCAAGATCTCAGGTCCAAGGTTGTTTTCCAGAGAGGCTAGGAAGTATTAGGAAATTTCTCACATGTGCCATAGCAAAAGCTTCTGCAGTGATACAGTTTGTTAATTGCTCTTTGCTCCAACCACAGTTTGGTGCCTACAGGGTCATGGTATAGGATATTATATGGCTACAAATATTATCAATACAAAAGACCCTATTTTCCAGCCTTCCAGTTTCTGGTAGTTTCTCTGATTTTTTTTTTTTTTTTTTGCTTGAATAACCTAACATCTATGAATCACTCAAATGATTTCTGTTTTCTCTGCAAATAAACAGACTGGGGGCACTTTGGTGGTTGCGGTGTGGTAATGTGACAATCCACGCTCCTCTCGCCAACGTTTCCACTTAGTGAAAGCTTTGTGTTGTACACATACCCATTCAGCACGTTACAGGGTAAATTCAATTTATTCATCAGTCACAGGAAAGTCACTTGCTATAACACAAGCTCAAATATGTGTAAGATTTGGGATGTACCGTGAAAGCAGTAAGATGACAAGGTAACTCTCTTCACACAAGTACATGTTGAACATGGAACAGACTTTGAGAGAAGTGGGTTTTTTCCCAGTATGGGATATATCCCACTTGTCATAGCCTGTCATAGAGCAGGGACATGCAGTACCTCCTTCTGTCTCTCTGGACTGCAGATGTGTCATGGCAGCTCCCTCAGCAAAGGCACTTTCCAGTGCCAGAGGCAGCCTGAAGCTCATCACCAGTTCCTGAAAACAAAACAAAACAAAACAGAACAAAAAAATGGAGAGGTTAACGCCACAGTATTTGCAAGCGACACACAGACTGCGTGAATGAGGGAATAAACTCCGAACTAATCGCCTCTTTCACCCCGTGCTGCGCTCCCGTTATGATGGCGTATCCCTGTGCTGTCACATCTCTCCCGGAGCAGAGGCAGCGGAGGCTGCGGTACCGCGCTATCACAGCAGGGCAGCGCATGTCGCGACAGGTCTCAGCAGGAAAGATACAGGAGGTGCGTCAGAGGCCGCGTCCTGTGGCGGCTACTGCAAGTGCTGGCAAACCCCATTTCATAGAATCATAGACCCATAGAGTAGTTTGGGTTGGAAAGGACCTTTTTTAAGGTCACCTAGTTCCACCCCCACCCCACCATGGGCCGGACATCTTCAACTAGACCAGGCTGCTCGGAGCTCTGTCCAGCCAGATCTTGAACACTTCCTGTGATGGGGCATCTACTACCTCTCTGGGCAATATCACCAGTCTCACTGTAAAAACAAGCTTCTTACAAGTATGCAATCTAAACCCACTCTCTTTTATTTTAAAACCATTACCCTTTGTCCTATGGCAGCAGGAAGTTTCTATTGCATGGATCAGAAAAGGCAAGAGGTGAATGGTTATCCTACTTTTATCACTATAAGAAGCCTGTGGGACAAAGATAATGTGTTGTAAAACATTTGAAGCCATGACAATTGCTGCTCTGGCCTGGCCTGGCTCTCCCACTCCATGAGGAGTGATGCCTGGGCAGTGGGTCCCTCTGCCCCATTCCCACCAGCCACTGGAGGGAAGCCACCAGCTACACTTCTGGAGAATATGAATTTTCTGCCTTTTTTTTTTTTTCACTAAAAACCCAAGTCCTGACAAGGTTTAGTATTTTACAGATGCCTTCTGAGCCAGGTTCTGACTTATGTGTTTTGTATTCAAGGGCACAAAATTTTACTGCCTCAGAAACCACATTTCTCTCTCAATTCTCCATTAGGCTAATTAATGCCACATATTGCTAGATTTCTGGATTGAATTACAACTATTCACAAGTATGCTTAGAGCCAACATGAAGAGCCCACAATGTCTGGATTTTTGTTAGGCAAACATAGGGATGAGTTGGCTGTCACAGGAATTAAATAAATTGAACAAGGATGAAGGGGAGTTGAAGGGTTTGGAAAACAGTTGCTTTCTAGAATGATAGAATAGTTTCGGTTGGAAGGGACCTTTAAAGGCCGTCTAGTCCAACCCCACTGCAATGAGCAGGGACATCTTTGACTAGATCAGGTTGCTCACAGTCTCGTCCAGTCTAACCTTGCCGGTTTCCAGGGATGGGGCACCCACCGTATCTCTGGGCAACCTGTTCCAGTATTTCAACACACTCACTGTAAAAAACTTCGTCCTTAGATGTAATCTATATTGATGCTCTTTTAGTTTAAAAACATTCCCCCCTTGTCCTATTGCAACAGCTCTGCTAAAAAGAATGCAATTTAACTGAGAACTCAAGTACATGCTTTAGTCCATCCCTATTCCGGCCCACTTTCAGAAAAGCAATTAGGCACTTAATTAACTTCAAGCACATGGGCTGTTAAGCATGTGTCTAAGTGGTTTGTTGAAAAGGGATAGCATTAAAAGCATGCTTAAAATTAAGTACATACGCTCAGCTAATTTCCTTTCCAGCTAAGCACACTTTCTAATCATAATGGACCAAATTCAGCAATGACACAATGACATCATTCAGAATGACAGCAAGGTCAAACTTGGTCTGTGGATTTCTGTCCTTTGAGATAAGGAGGAATTAAGCTTGAAGCAAATAACAAGAAATCAGACAGGTACTGTGAAGTGCCACTGCTGCACACTGAAATGGTATCATGGGTAGAGTATGTACAGGTATTTATGACAGCAGAATGTATCTTTCCTATCTCATTAACATTTGCAATAAATTTAAATTTTTTCTTCTACAGGACAGAGGGGAGAAGTCCAAATGGGAATGTTTCTTGAAAAATAAACCCCAAAAAAAGACTGCTTGCATTTTATATTTTTAATGTTTAGAATAGCTTACATTTCAAAGCAAAATTACTCAAAATGAGAAAGAAAGGTTTTTCTAAGAAAAAATATTAAAGGCAATAAGAGAATTTCCATCAAAGCTTGTAATTTCCCTCCAAGTTGTTCTGGGAGAAATTGATATTATTTTTAATGAAATGGGCATTTCATAAAAAAAAAGTGTCACTAATTTTCCTTAAGTCCTATTTTTCTTTTCTGCTAATTAATAACCAGAAAGGAAAAAAAAAATAAAAGCACTGGAACACATTGCCCCTTTTGCCTTCTCATCCTAATTTGGGCATTGCAACCCCCAAAAGAGTTTTGAGAAGAAAAAAAAATCCCAATCCACAAATCAAAATCAGGTCAGTTGAGGCAGAGGATCCTATGTATTTTCTAAAATTATGTGGATACCTCCAGGCGCTGATGAAAAATGATCCTAGTTCCTGAAAACGTAATGGGCATGCAGACTCGCACGGGAACTGGAGTGCAACTGCTTCAGTCTCCCCACTCGCTCCTGGTAAAGCTTGTCCCATGGCTGTCCTGAGCAGGGGAATGCACAGGGAAGGGCTGTGGAGCCCTTGGCTGCAAAAGCCAGGCAATCCCACTGCAGTGCTGGGGCTCAGGGCTGCCAGAAATCCACCACCAACCAGGGGTGTGACTCAGCACAAGGGCAGCATGTGGACAGGAGGGGGCAGGAAGGGTGGGCACTTTCTTGCTCTCAGTTGGTGGCAGGGTCTGACCTGCTGGATCTCACTCCATGGGGGCCACTATGGGGTTGGGGGGCTCCATGTTTATTTCTTCCTGCTTGCCTGAAGTCCTCAGTCAAGGAAAAGGAGGTGGCCCTGTGGCCATGGGATGCTCGGCATAAGGGTGCCATCAGGGGAAACAGAGAGAGGATCAGAAGGAACAGACTGAATGCACGGAAACCCCACCTGGTTCAGGGAGCCACCAAGATGAAATCTGCTCAGTAATGTTTGACATTTTGTTGGCTTTCCTTCCGCCTCCACAGCACACACAGTATTGCATCAGATTGCTACAAGACCTCTTAGGTCTATGGTGAACATCACTTCAAACACATTGGCCCACCTTGACTATGTCCAGTCATCTGAAATTTAGATCTGGCAAATAGCTTTGACAAAAATCATGATTTCTTC
Organism: Platyrinchus mystaceus; assembly: GCA_035041135.1. Classification (NCBI taxonomy): domain Eukaryota; kingdom Metazoa; phylum Chordata; class Aves; order Passeriformes; family Tyrannidae; genus Platyrinchus; species Platyrinchus mystaceus. The sequence goes on from JAWWLV010000121.1 coordinate 50,135,266, forward strand.
TGGCAATTTGCAGTCAGAAGCCACCACTGATATCACAGTTGTCTATGTCCCCTCCCTGGATCAGATACTGCTTCAGCTCCTCAGCATAAAGCTTTAACCTCCACTTAACTTGATGTTCATATGTGTCTTTAGCAGATGAAAAAAATTGATGTATTGATGTAGTTTTTAGAATATCAAAACCTAAATGCTGATATATTCATTCTCCTCATTCTCCTAATCTTTAAAAAACTTCATACTTTATCCAGACTGGCCCAGGTATTTGTTTCAATATATCCGTTGGTTGTAGGAACACAGGTATTGCAACTCATAACTTTTAAAGAGCTAGGAAAACTATTTCCCAAAGCTACTGAGATTTGGTTATAGATTTTTGTAGCCTTTTATTAATACATTGTGTGATGTTGCGATCAAATGTAACTTGTGATATTAATAAACGTCACCTCAGTTCTCAAGACATACAGTGGCTTTGGGGGAAGGTCATTCTGCTCATACCTGTTAACTGAGACCATGGATAGCACCAAAATCAATGCCCAGTCTCACCTGCCTTACCATTGCCTGCAGACTTACAAATCTGAATGGGCAGATCAAAACCTGAGACCTACCCCTGTTTCCCAACTCTGCTCACAGGAACAAGATCAGGCTGATACTGGGCTGCCCAGTGTTGCAAATGTCTCTCTGCTGCCACTTCACACAAACACTATTCACAGGCACACAGAAAAGATCAAAAGTGCCTGATGCAGTTTTGCACTTGACAGTGGCATTAGCATTCATTGGTAGCATGATTATTTGGGGCACAAAATGAGAATATTAATGAGAAAATATCACATACCATCCCTGTTGGTCTTCAAAGGGAGGAGGCTGCTTTCAAAACACATGGTTTCATGCCCAGGTTATCCCAGTTGGACACACTTGGGATTCACTGCAATTGCTCAACAATACCACACAGACATCTGCAAAGCTGGGTAATCCCAGTATTCCTGAGTCACGTAGTAATAATACCTTGGCTTCATCTAAGAAAATTTCCAGGCCTGTCGAACATTTTCACAAACTTTTATGGAAAGCACAAGGTTCAAAATTGAGTGAACAGACATCATTCTAGTCCAAAAATGACTCAAAAGTATGTTTTCTTTTATTAATAAGTAACACAGGAAGCTTTTTCTTCTCTGATGGTAACCAAAGAAGTCAGAAAGCAAATGAGATCTAATCATAGCTCTGAACAGTACAAGGGTAAGGTCATTATGACGCCTTCCGTTTCCTCTCAGAATTCTCTGGGAAATTCTTAGGATCATCCCCTTGCCTGAAAAGTACCACATTTCTGGTGGAACCAAAAATGGAAGTTGCATTGTGGTAGGAAAAACGGTTTGTGGTTTATTTAATACAATAGAGGTCGTGTCTGTGGTCGGAGTACAAGGCAACTTGGAGTCAAAAACAATTTTACATATTTTTGAGCATGGATCTCAGACATCCTCAAACACACAAAACCCCCACACATATATATGCTCCTTCTTGAATTTATTTGTTCTGCAAGGCAGGGGCCATGAAGAGTTTTTGACTTACATGAAAATACAATCATTTAGTGCTATCAAAATGTATTTGTGTTTAGACTAACAAGATGGATTTATAACCAGAACATGTTTATAAAATATTCTTTACAAGGGAAATTGGTTCCTGATAGGTCCTTAAAACTTTTTGCACTTTATTCCTCTAATGATGACAATAGGGAAATTCGTGAGACAAGCAAATGTCTTTTCCTTTTTAAGTAGTGAAATTTACTGCAAAATTTCAACACCGTGAAAGAAAACCCTGACTATCTCCAAAGGAAGAGGAGAAACAGGAGGCAATGTTTTCATCTTCTTGTAAAGCTGACTAAAAGCACACATTATTTAAATAATACTACAGATCTGAGGCTCAAGCTGAAAGGAGTGGCACAAAGATACAGGACAAATGCTTTTTCTTCCTTTTTGAAAGATGTTTGAATGTGAAGAAGAAAAGGATATTCTCTCCTAAGTTTTTAAATTTTTTTTTTCTACAGGAGAAACAAGAGAAAACATTCAGTTTCTTGGTCTGTTTCTTATAAGAAATGAGAAAGTATGCAAGTTATATTAATGGTTCAACCTAAAGGTCATGGAATTTGTGAATATATGGATTGGCTATGTTGAGTCCTAAAACAAATTGCTTGATTCTTCATTACAGTACTACTATACTGAATAACGACAAAATTAGATGGTATCCATTTTTACCTAACAAAACATATTCATTCTGGTTTTAAATTTTACCTCCTTTAACATTTATGAAGAACTCTGGGAACCTTTTCAGATGTGAGACTTTAAAGATCTTACTACTTCTTATTTTGGAGATGTTCAGAGGGTTGTATGTAGAAGCAGAAGGCCTCTACCCATTCACATGAGGTTATTCATCCCCTGGTCCTTTCTGTCAGTGTGACAGACCACAGAGAGAATGTCCCTGGTGGCTCACGGTGAGTCTCGTGGGTGGTTAAATGTGTGGGAGTTATGCTCTTTTGTTCTTGAGTATCTCCAGGAGAAATCACCCTCAAACCTATGCTGCCATTTTTGTGTGAGTTGTTTGCAATGTAAAGAGGAGTTTACCATGTACTTTTGTGCTCTATTGTAGACATAAAAGGAAGTATCAAACTTCCTCTGCTTATTGCCGAACTGAATAGATATATCACAGGGGAAGTCCAATATGGGGTTTTTCCCTCCCTTCAAAGTCATTTACTTTATAGCCCAAACAAACAAATGGCCTTTAGAGAGACAGACAGTGATTTACTCAAGGCTGAAAGCACAGTCTCTCCCCAGTGGGCTCACAGCAAAGTCACAAAAACGGATGTGATTTTGTAGTGGTGCTCTACAGTACCAGGAGACTTGCCTTTGAACTCCCCAAGCTCCTGCTTTCTGAAGGCCCACTCTTAAAGAAACACATGGCCCTTCCTACACCTTTACCAGATTTGATTCTACCAAGAAGACAAACCATGATGTTTGCTCTCCTATACAGCAGAGTGTTTTAAATGAAAACATTATGCCAAGGCCTTTTTATGCAACTGGCTTGGAGCTACATAATATAAACAAATATCTGTTGCCATGTCCTGAAATCTCTGCAGCTCTAAGCAGGTTCAGTCTTGCCATCCCACATCGAGACCAGTGGTCTTCACTCCCTTTGCATACACAGAGATGAACAGGAGCAGTGTTACTCACAGGTCTATGCCCATGCCAGGCTGAAATGGGTGACAAAACTTCCAAGGAGTGCAGCAAGGCAGCATGAAACTCCAAATGCCCTGTGAAATTACATTATCTATGACCATAGGTCAACCACAGCAGTTGGTGGTTATCTCACACAGAGATAAGAACAATTCCTAAGTCTGTAACTGTTCATCCTGATGGCTAAAAAGGAAAAGGAAATTATTATACACTTGGGGAAAAGCAGAGTGAATCTGGGTGTCCAAAGTGCAGGCACAGAAAATCCTTTTGACTCTGACAAGCAAAGCCGGGGAAGCAGTCCCTGCTAGGCGCACAGGTGTAAGTGTGTATTTACTGCCCTGTTGCCCCAGCTCACAGATGTTTTATTAGCTTTTAGCACCTGGCAAACTTGCTTAAGCCAGAAGAGTAGAGGCAGAGACATCAGTGCATGTCATAAACCACCACAGCTGGGAGTGTGAGTCAGATACCTATGGCCCTTGACAGTCATCCACCTTTGCATGACGGAAAGTGGGCTCTGGGTTTAATGCCTCCTCTTCTGATCTGCATACCCAAAATGCAGGTGAAAAGGCAGGGAACAGAAAGCAGTCACATGCAGGCATTAGTCTTCTTGTGGATCTGCAAACAGAGAAGTTAAGATAATCTACTGGCAGTAGATTGAAGATAAGAACCCCTCTGGTCCACTCCTCCCTTTTCCCCACAGCCTTTGAAATTACATGCTGCCCAATGTGCTACCACAGAAAGCCACCTCTTTTCCACGGTGAGCACACATATGCCCTTACAGTCAGTGGCTGATTTGGTGCAAAAAACCACTTTACTTAGATAATTGATCATAAAACACTTTTCTGTGGTTTATGCTGTACCCATGCTGCATCTATTAGTTCTGGTCTTTCTAGGAAAAATCAACTGGCAATAGCAGAAGTCCCAGCACACTGGGAGGCACTCTGTCTCTTTTCCTGAGCGGGGAGGTGAGAGTTAAGCATGGAGAAGGGCTGGGTTGGTTAACTCCTGCAACAAGTTTGGGAGGGGTTACTTGTAGGCTTCTGTGGAATTTATGAGCTGTATTTTTTTGAGGATGGGAGACAAGTTGAAAGACTTTCAGTTTTCCAAAGCTCTCACAATGATGGGAAGGCTCAGTTGATACAAAAGTCTTCAGAAACCTCCTGGAGGAGCTCTGGGCTTTTCCTGCTGTCACCAACGAGCTTCCCCTCTAACTGAACCCCTTGATGCTAGGGAAGAGTGCAGCCATCTTAACCACTCCCAAGTCTGAATTCAGTATCTAACATAAGAATTTGGCTTTAAAGTGACTTCAGTAACAAACTGGGAACTAGTATGGAGCCTGGAAGCCCTAAGCACTGATTCTGGAAGCTATTGCTACAGATAATGCAAGCAATTACCTGTATTGTCTAGCTTCCCTATATGATACATTAGGGGAATTCTCCCCACTGCTTACACTGAACTTGTTCTGAGGAATAACCAAGGGTGTCCAGTCTGGAATGATAATATTTCCTAGCAAAGAACTACTATCCACAAACAAACTATTGGCAAACTAAAAAGAAAAGTGCCTTTTCTATTTCTGCATCCTATCCGAAGTCATATTGCCATGTCATAGCCCAGCTTCCTCAGCAAGCTGTTGTTTAGGCGCTCACATGAAAATGTTTGTGTGGAGGCTTGTGTTTGCTAACTTAGCATTTGCCTTTCTTTCTATATGCCATCCAGACAGAGAAAAAAAGAGCTAAGGGCAGTTTCTAATAGGCAGTCACAGGGTGTTTCTCACAGCTGAAATCTGTTTGATGAGTTGATACTGTGTTCAGTAAGAGATTCCCCAAACTTTCCCAGGCCCTGCTGACATCTGGTAAAAGTGGACTGTGGCAAATTAGAGCAACAAATGACCCTGTGGAGGCAGGGACAAGAGTAGCAACTGCTGGCCAGGTGCTTGGGAAAGCCACGTTACAACTGTGGAGCCAGCCAGCAGCATTTGTTCAACTCATGCTGTTTCCCTGGATCTCCGTGGGACCCCATGGCCATGGTCTGAGGGAAACATTCAAGCCCATCTCCACCAGACATCATGTGCAAAGCCATTCACACAGAGGCAGAAGCTGAGCAGGAAGGTGGGGATGAGCAGGAGCTGCCACTTCTCCATAAGAGCAGAGCAGGGGGTAATGCAAGAACTCTTCAAAACTGGCCCCATCCAACTACTTGGCTTTGGTCCTAGCTGGGAACTCAGGCAGCTGCTCCTTGTGCAGTGTTGGAGCAGCAAGTCTCACACCCTTGTTTTAACAGGCTGGCAAAAGAGTGGGAACAAAATAATCTTTCCCTCTCTCTCTGAACATCTGGAAAACGCACTGAATTCACTCATGCTCATTCTTTAGCTGTTGTTCCCTGTGGTTACATTCAGCAAAAGACATTTTCAGGCTCATTTGAAAACCTGTTGAGTGAAACTGTTTTAAAAATCCTTACAGCTCTTTTCCTAGCCCAGGCTAGGGTGATTGAGGGTAGCACAAACGTGCCTAGAGGAGTGAGTGGGCTGGGTGTGACGATGGCTCTGGCTGCATGTCAGGGCTGTAGAAATCCAGGATGGCTGCTGCTGGCACACGCATGGCATCACAAAAAGCCAGAAGGTCAGCCGTGGTGCTAGGAGAGGTGAGAGAGCTGATGAAGCTGCCCTGGTATCCTCCAGGTCTGAGATCGCCTGCGGTCAAAGGTCACCTTTGAGTCTGCCCTGCTTCATTACAAGGGCCATATCTCTAAGAAAATAGTTTTAGTTTGGTAACGCATTCTCTTAACAGGATCATGGGGGAGAACTATAAAACATTTTCTTTCCCTTTGATATTTGTGACTGTGGAGCATCACAGCCACAGGTAGCAAAATAATAACAGTCATGTTGAGAATGTGGCAAACAAACAGCAAACCTGAGGTTTCTCACCACAGGCTATGTAGCATCGCAAACTCAGCCAGACGTGCTTGGCCAGCACCTGCTCACTTGCTTTATTTTTGTTATTGGTATAGACCAAGTCAGTCAAACTTGCAGAGAGCTGGTTTGTAACCGGACCAGGGCTTCAGACACTTGAGCAAAGAGCACAATCTCAGGTTACAAGTTACAGCAATCAGGCGTCTCTCCTCAGATATGTTCAAAGCCCTGAGAGTCCTGGACTTTCCCAGCAAATTCCTCTGGAATGTAAATAGTCTTCAGATCCCCCACCAGGTGCCAGCAGGCTTCTTGAGGTTGCTGAAGGGGAAGTCCTCATGATATATTCCAACTAAATAATAATAATAATAATGACTATAATAATTATAATAATGATGATGATTAAGGTGTTTGGGGGTTTTTTTGCCTCGGGGGAGGATGCTAGTTTGGGAAGAAGCAGCAGCTGTCTCACTAAAGAACGTTATTCAGAAGAGGTCAACTTAAAATAAGATTTGATGAATATTGGTAAGGTGTCTGCTCAGAAGTCTGGCCGACTATGCACTGACAAAGCAGAGGAATGTTTTGTTTGGCTCAAAGTGGAAATGTTGAAGCAGAAGTTTTAAATAAAGCTCCTGGCACTGCAGACATGAGCACCGTGAAACATACATTTGTATGCACTCTGGAGATATTAAAGAAGTTGTTGGGGGGGAAGAGTGAAAAAAAATTAGCCCACTACCAAACCCATGACAAGCAGTAACGATGGTTCTTTTTTGACCCCATGGACAGTCCAGGGGACTCTCAACCTCTGGGTTCAGGTCTTGCTTCTGGCACTGCCTTCCCAGATAATCTTGAGCAAGTTGTTTCATCTCTTGTGCATCAGTTTTCCTAGACACAAAAGCAAGTTGTCCACCACAGCCTTCTTTACAAAGGCAGCTGTGGAAAGAGGTCACATTCATAGCACTCCACAGCCACTCTAACCAGATGGTTGGGAGTCCCCATCACTGGACAACCGGTCCATGGGGAACACTCAGGCAGTGTGGGGACAATGGGCAAGCAGATGATGGTCTTATAAATTGAGCCCTTTGGCCAAATGGTGCTGCACATCGGTAAAGCATCCCTGGTGGAAAACTGGAGATGAGCCCACTGAAGTGCCATGATCTACCTGGGACCACCTGGCAACAACAGCCCCTTTACTTCTCCTGCCCCCACCAAGGGCTCATAGGGATGTTCAGGACAGCTGGGTGGTAGCTGATGCTCTGGTCTGGGGGACAAGAGGGAGTGCAGCCCACCAGCACTGGTAGATCTTCAAAAGATACTCCAGAAAGGCTGCTCAGCGTGGGTGCCCACCCCCAGGCTAGGCGGGGCAGTCACCAGGAAATCTCCCAGCCTGTGCCAAAGGCATTGCTGCTCCCCTGGGACAGCTGGCTACTGGCAAGATGTACCTGCACTGCTGATGAGATAGGGGTTAAGTGGTGGGGTAGGTGAAGTTTAAAGTGGTCCAGAGAAATCCTCATCAGCACAGAGTGGCCACCACACTTTCTTGGCTGCTGGTGCCAGTGTCCACCTGGATGGGGAGTGGCAGGTGGCTGCAATGCACAAGGCACTGGAAATAATGCTGCCATAAGTAGTCTTAAGAGTTCTTTGTTGCCAAGGAAAAACATTAACAAGAAAAGCAGACATGAAGGGGGAACACAAGCAGGAAGCATGTGGCAAGCCATGTTGGGCCTTGACACAAATTTTCTATTTTTAAAGTGGCTTAATATAGTCTTGAAGAAAAGGTCTTCATTGTTATGAAATATGTCCTTGCTTTTCTTAAAAATATCCTGATTTTATGGGCAGCTGAGCAGGCTTGTTCTTTGGCATCTAACAACATAATTTTATTACCAGACCTCAGACATATCCTGGCCCTGGGAATATAGAGTCATTGCCAAGATTGGAGCCTGTCCCTAGGCAGAGCTCCTTCCGCATGTGCTCAGAGAAGCATTTCCTTTCCTAAAACATAGGCAACTGAAGCAAAAGTTCCTATTCAACAGACAAGTGAATAGAGATTTAGAATCATTATTTCAAGAGCTGAAGGAAGGAAATTTATATCAGCATGAGGTCCATCCAAGAGATTTATCAGTTATTTAAAAGATAAGAACATGCAGAAAGATCAAAGTCTTTTCCTGGGATGAATAACCATGATTCACAGATCTGGGAGGTGCAAAGAAATTACTCCAGCTAGCTAGCTGTCACTTGTTAGGCAGAAAGAAAACATTTCTTTACACTTACTTTAAGCTATCCCTTTTGTTCCACAAATGTTTAAAGTACTACCCTATAGCAATCAAATGGCAGGTGAAGCAGGAAGAGGAACAGTGTGTTCTTGACAGAAGAAATAAGTCACAGTTCTCTCCCACTGCCAGAAAGGGAAGTCAGCACAGCTGGAATGGCACACAGCACTGGAGGAAATCACCTCTTCAGTTTTCACCTCCCCTTTCTTTGTGTCCTACGGTGGCAGGCCCACAGGCACTGAGGTTGCAGAAAAGGAGGTAAAAAAACCCATGTGGGATTTCCAGCTTGTTTTGATGCTTCCAGTATTTGGAAAGGCAAAGTGAGATGTCTATGCAGCAACAGCCACCAGGGCATGATGGCCACTTATCACCCTGTACCACCCAGCTCCTTGCCTGAAAGAAAGTTGTCTGTAAATAAGCCTGACCCCTGAAAAATAGACTACTCATCCTTCCAGAACCCCAGGACGAGACAGGGTCCTGGGATGTCCACTGGATGTGGCCACATCCTGGCTACTTCTGATGGCAAATCCATTGCTCACTCAGGAAGGAGTTGGGGATCCCTTCAGCTGGCTTCCCAGATATGACATGTCCTTCTGAGGCTTCTTGGAGCTCCTCTCCTCCTCACTACTCCACATTGGCTCTCCATTCCCCCTCGCCTTTCCAGGGACCCATAGCGACTTCTCTCCCTGACCCTTCAAATCTCCTTCTCCACTTCCTTTGTGCCCTGTTCTCTCCGTTCTACACACCCCCTGCTCCCCTCCAGCTCCTCTGGTCACCATCCAAGCATGACATATTCCTCCCTCCCCTCTCCTCCCTCCTCACCCCAGAGCAGGGAAGATGAACTGGGCTGTGCTTTGGGTATTGCTGTGTTGGGCAACAGTCATGAATGGCCTTTGCGCCACTGAGCAGCAGAGGGAAACAACCAAATGTTAGGGCTTCCATGGGTGCTTCCAATCCCTCCTTGCTGCCAATTTAATGTCCTTCTACAAGAGAAGGGTCCCACTCAGCACCAAAGGTGCTGCCCCAGTCAAACACTCCCAAGGCCTGGCCAAGTATCAGGGATGTCCTGCAGCAGGTGACCCTAGCACAGACGAACCCTGGGCCTGGGGCACTTTGGCCTCTGCAGCTCATAAATAAAGGTGTTCATTTGATGTTTATTTCATCCTCAGCCACATGTGCACCTGATCCCACCTTATGCTACAAACAAGATGGAGAATTGTTGATACCATTGACTTTCAGGCACCTAAATGACACAGCAGCCCTAAGGTGAGAGCTGAGTGTGTCCCCCCTCCACACAGTCAGAGGAGAAGCTGCATTAAGCTGCAAGTCCCATTTTCTCCCACTAAGCAGTCTCTCATTTCAGGCTGCCTTCTCTGGCTGGATAACATCAATATCCCTCCCTGCATGGTGTCTACCCCCAGTGGAGAAGGGGAATAGAAAACATCCCCCTTGCTTTCCTTCACCTTTAATCTGTATTTCTTTATTGCAGACCACAGGTCTATGGACTGTCTTTCCCTTCATTGTATGCCATCTGCTCATACCCCACTAGTGGCACACAAGTATGGCCAGATGCCTTCATGCTGTCGTCACCAGCCTTGGGGGTGAACTGTTCTCTGACATTGTGTGGGTACAGGGCAAGAGACAGGAGCAAAAGCCATTACTGCCCCACCAGCTCACAGACCTAACCCAAGAGAGCTGATGCTTGAGCTCTGTATGTCCTCAGAAGGGAACTTGCAGACCTATGCCAGCATGCCTGCCAAATTACACAGTCAGCCACTGCCTTAGGGGGAGCAGGGTCTGTTCCTGGGTGTAGAAACCAGAAAAGTGTGTGGACTCTGGGGTACAGATTTTGGAAGGAAAGAGATGCAGTACCTGAGAGCTCTCCTGAGAGAGAGGATAGACTTCCTCCATGCAGAAGCAGAGTGAAGCCATGAGGCAGTTTAGGAAGATCTATACTACCTGACACTGCTTGTAAGACTTTCAGCTTTCAGCCCCAATTTGTTCATGCCCAAGCATCTGCTTTGGGATGAGGTTTTTTTAGGAGCATGGAGGAGAATGCAGTCGAAACCCTTTGCAAGTGTGAGATTGGGTAACGAACACTGCTTAGCCCAGAATTTTGGCAGACATCTAATTTTGGCAAACCTGCAGTTCCCTGACATGCTGGAGCAAGGCATTTCATTTAGCAGGGAGATGGCTTTCAGTCAGAGAAAGGAGTTTCATTGTTCTTGGAACAATCTGCCCAAATTTATTCAAAATATTGAAGCTTTAGGAGAAATTTCAGTTTGCACATCCTCAGGAAAAAGCTCACTGGATCTTTCCCAAGAACAGTTTGCACTGAGCAGGTTTAGAACCAGGACTTCGGAAAGATCCCCACTAAAGGCTGATGGAGAGCACTACCAGACTCAAACACCAAAGCTGAGAATACTGGTGCTAACACTTCTGGGGAGCCTTAGCTCCTGCTAAGCCCAGACAATATGGAGAAGGCAGACGCCTACCTAAATGCAGATGGACCATGCACAAAAAGTAGGCAGCAAGCTGGGTGGAACAGGTAGGGATAAAAGCTTGGGATTATGTGCAATGTGTGTCATTTCTCATATGCCAAAGGCCAAACCAGTATTAATTATGGTGCTGCAGCTGCTTCACATAACCATTAAGTGAATTTGTGTCTGCCACTCCTTCCCATTTTACCTTCTGTTCCATATCCCCCCTTCTCCTTCTGCCATCTCTTCTCCCCTTTTCCCAATGCCCTTCCCTCTGTCTTGACTCTCTGCCCTTCTCATAACATCAATATTTTGCTGCCAGCCACTGTAATTGCTTTGCTGTTTACTTCTTTGTTCTCATATTGTCATGCTATCTTTCAGCACAGTCCTGTCCTCCCACATGCCATATATGTCATTTAGGGCACTTGGGTTTCTTGAGGCACTGTGCTCCCTTCAGCACTGTTGAGTCCTCTCTCTTACCTTCACTCAGTACTGCTAACTAATCCACATGACCTGCTAAGTGGCCTTTGCCTAACTGAGTCCATCAGCACAGATGTTAACTTAGACATTCTCAGTTATCTCTCTCTGATTCTTGGATTTACCAGTTCTCTC
>JAWWLV010000121.1:50146844-50233414 GCA_035041135.1 Platyrinchus mystaceus
CTGAGTCCATCAGCACAGATGTTAACTTAGACATTCTCAGTTATCTCTCTCTGATTCTTGGATTTACCAGTTCTCTCTAACCCATCTGTGACCTACCCCTACCTTTTCCCATGGCAAAGTCCCTCCTTGCTCACCTCAACTCCTGGTTTGCTCTTTACTTCTGGCCCTCATGAGAGTGGTCCTCTGGGGCTGAGGACCACTTCCACTGACTCTGTGATCAGCCTGACTTCCTGCAGCCTTACAAATTCATTTGCTTGTTCTTCCTTATTCTTATTGAAACATTTCTGCATCTCTAACTTAATTTATTCCTGCTCCTGCACCAGCACAGAGACAGTCTTTTTGTTGTCAAAAAGTTCTTTTCTGAATTCCTTTCCCCTCCTGACTAGTCATTTTCCCCCAGGACCCCAACCTATCTCTTCATCTCCTCTCTTACCTCTTCTGCAGCTTCTGAGGTTGGCATTACATATGGAAATGGAGCCAATCTCACCTCTCAGGGTTGTGGGAGGGGACCCTTCTGTTGTCCCATCATTCCCAGTTCCTGCCGTTCTCTCATTGAGCCCCAGGAATGCTAGCTCACTGGATATTTCCTTGGGGCAATTCAACTCACTAACCCTGCATAAAATATCCTTCTGAGGCTTTTAGCTTGGAATTTGTCCCGCAGGTTTTTATTTGGCTGAATTTACAGTAGTGAATTTAAAGCCAGCGGGGCAGGGGAAGAAGAGGCAGCATCTGGCCAAGGGGAGAACAGAGGCAGTGGGTGGCGGAGTGGGACCTTCCTCTTTCAGTGGCCACAAGCTGTGAGATGGCTCAGAACACTAACTGTAGTTTCACCCTCACTTTCTTCCAGTTCTTTCCTTCATATTATGAATGTGTCTGTCCATTATAGAACAACAGCCTCAATTTCTACCGCTTTTCCAGTGAAGATCTCCATGATTCTTTCTCTTTAAGCTCACTGGCAAAAGGGTTCTACATTATGTTCAGTCTAGAACCTCCAAACAGCACTCTGCTGTGTTTCTGACCATCTCTCTCCTAGCTAAACCGCACAGTCAAAGACTCATTTACAGGTATCTTCACCTGTCCACCTCTTTCCCCACAGACTGCAGTGGTCATGAAACCCTTGCCTTCCTGACCCCAGAACTCCAACTTTCTCTGACACTTGTCTCTCAGTCTTCCCTCCTCTCTTCAGTCTCTGTCAACATGGGTAAAGTGGAAGCCTTCTTCATCAGAATGCTCTCTCTGTGTTTTCCCATTCAAGTGTATGAATACTTGAATAAACTCTTTTGCACCACAGTGTTGCTGTGAATGTGCCAGTTTACCCAGACAGGAGGCTGTCATAGTAACTTAGAGAGAGCCTTGGTTTTCTATCTAGAAAATAGGCTTTTGCTACCATGTCTTCTAATAGCCTAAGATACTAAAAGACTCCACAAGAGGAACTGTATCTTGTAGTATTCTAGTATTGAAGAGGATCAACTGCTTACTGCATTATGGAAAGCAAATCTGAGTAAAAAGCAACTCACACTGGGGTAACTGAATCTATGCTAGTGCTTTTAGTGGCATAACTGTGTTAGGAAAAAATTTCCATACTTCTAACTGACATGATTTTGCTGGAAAGGTTATGTAAAACTCATATAAATGAGTCCATAAATTTTATTTTTGCCACAGGCATTCCTACCTCTGGTTCCGGTTGGGCTTTTTTGTTTGCTTGGGGGTTTTTTTTCTACCAAGTCAGGTGCACAGCATGCCAAAATGTTCTGTCACTGGCCAGTGTGTACATCTGAGCACTTTGGTAGGGCTGAGCACTCCCAATCACCTGTGTGAGCCCAGGTTTGGAAACCCAAAGTCCTCTCTGCTACTCCTTGGGGCAATGCCTTGTAGACCATTTTTGCAGGGGTATAGGCTTTTTGTGTAAGCAGCTGTAGAATGGCTGCTTTGAGAGGCTTCTTAGAGGCCAGAAGTAATTGCTCAAGTCTGGGCTGAACCTCAGAGGACACCAAATCCCTTCCTGTTATTGCAGAACACGGGGTACCGGGACCGCAAGCTGAGGCATAGGGGAAGACCTGAGATGGTAGCCAGTGCGGGACACACTACATGCTGAATTTCAGCATAAAGCACATGGACAATTATTAAAAGGCTTTGCAGATATGTTTACCTAAGGGAACTCTCAAGATCAATGTTATGTCCTACATTCCCTTATTTTATGTATGAATATAAAGAGACAATAAAAATACTGCACTTTTCTGGACAGCCTGCTTTGGGACAGCAGTACAGCTATAAGCATGGCTAATACAGGAGTTCCATGCAAGCCCGTCATTTTAAGTAAAGGGAGCTTGTAAGAATGGTCTCACAGGGGAATATAGTAGTAATTTCAAGTAGCCTTGCATCACTCTTGAAGGTGACAGCACCTTACAGAAAGCAGGCACTGTCTGTGGCTCTGCAGCCTGTTGAGCAGCTTATAGAGATGGTCCCTACAGAGCTTTTATAAAATGTCACACTATTATGGAAGAAGTAGAGTGGCCCTTTTTCAGTATATCAAGTAAAGAACCAAAAAGCATCTTCCAGAAAACAATGTAGAGATGACACAGACAAAAGGAGGGTTTTGCATATTTGGGCAAGATACTTTGCAAGAATACCAGGAGAAAATCCCACACATTTAAAAGGAAATCAGGCGGGATTGCATTGCATGTAGCTCCCTCTTTGCTTACATTTGCCATAGGGCCAGGCCTTCTGCATTTCAAAGACATCCACTGTCTCCACAAGGTTTGTATGTTTTCTTCATCTCAGTATCTCTGCCCTCCAACTCTTCATTGTGGCCTCCAGAGATTGCTTCCTTGGTTCATGCTGGGTTTCCAATGACAAAAGTCCATTTACTTGCCTCCTTGGAAAGCTGAACAGTAAACAAAGAGGTTACCAAAACTGTTTGTAGGTTATAAAGAGGGATTAAAGAGCATAGGGAACTATCTTGTCCAAGGCAGATGGAAGCTATGACCAGAGCAATCACTGTTGTACGATGAAAGTGGATGACAAGATCATGGCTGGACTGCTGTTGGGACAGGCATCAGTCATGTCATCTCCACCCTGGTGCTGTGATGGTAAACAGAGAGGAAGCTGCCACTGGTGTTTTCCTGGGGTGTTTTCCATCTGCTGTTAGAAAGGTATTGCTTTTCTAGCGGGATTAAAATGTAAAAGTATACACAAAGTATTAATCTTTATGTAAATATGTTTTTCCCCAGTTTACAGTGAAGTGGGTTCAGTTTAGAAGAGTTCCACTTGTGATATTAGATTAAAGGTCTAAAGAGAAGCTGCAGTCAGTACCCAGACGCAGCTGGAGCCAGAGATGTCAGTCCATGGCCAACTCTGAAATCAAATTCTTTAAACTATATTTTATTTTTTCCTTTTTTTCTGTTACGGTCCAGGTAGGATATTGTTCTTAGTGAAAAGCTTTTTGCATGGTGAATCCTGATGGTTAGTGTTATTCCTGACTCACTCCAGGAAAAAGAAAACACAAGTATGTCTGTTTGTCCTTACCAAGGCTGGGACCCTTAAGCTGCATTTCTTATACTTATTTCTGAGTATCTACTAGCATCTGAAAGCACCTCTGCAGGCAAGTGACTGCCATTCGGCACTTTCTTACTTTAATTTGTCAGTCTGTCTTTGTTCATATTACTTTGTCAGAGGGCATATTACAAAAATTTCCCTTTTAGCCAGCAGCCCAAGGCAAGGTTTGTTAGCTGAAGATTGTTGCTCACATAGATGAGGTGCCTGTTGGCCATATTTACACTGACACTAACCAGGCTTCTTGCCTTCCATCTGGAAATCACTGCAGGTTTATCTAGACAGGGTTAGCCTGACTCTCAAGAAAGTTAAGAAGATTTTGCGAAAGGTGTGAACTCCATTTTGACAAATAAAAGCACACTTGGTGCCTTCTGAAGGCATGGGGTAGAGCTAAGTTGCTTTCATTTCTGTGGACTAAGTTTGCAGTTTTAGTTGAGTCATCCCAGTTTTCCTGCTTGTCCCTGGGAGGTGGGCCAAAAATGGCCAAACTTCCCAAACCCCCCTCACTGCATCTTGACAATTCCCTGTGCCTGACGGCTACAAGACACCTACCACATACTGAGAGGAGGGGAAATTCCAGGAGCAATGTGGGAGGGAGCAGGACCGGGCATGCAGCTGGGTCCCAGGACAACCCTGCTGGCTCATTTACTCCTGCATCTGAGGTTGGGGGTTGCTCTTCAAAGGGATAGCTTGCCTCTTGCCATCCTGGCAATCTCTAGTAGTTGTATTCTCTTTCTGGCAGTTCTGCAGGTGGCTCCAGCTCAGCATCTGGCCACCTGCTCACTAAAGGACCCTAGGAAAGCAGCAGGAAGGTCACCCAAGGGCAGGGAAGAGTGAGACATCCCCTTTCAATGGCATCCCATACAGTTACACTGCACTTGGAGAAACATAAAACTACTTCTGGGCCTCAGCAAAATGACAGTCTCTCTTACATCCCCAAGTCAGTGAGAATTGGGGTCATGGTGCCATTTCCAGGAAGATCTTGTCTTCTGATGACAAGATAATATCACTGGCACATATGACAAAGTGGTGAACATGTCAGTGTTAGGCTAATGGTAGGACTCAATGATTTTAGAGGTCTTTTCCAATCTTAATAACTCTGTGGTTCTATGGGAGAGGATGCTGTTCTGGCTGTGTTGTCATACCCTCATGTAGCATGCAAATTAACTTAGTCCTGCTGTGACTCCCAGCCCCCTGCTGATCCACCCTTGAGACACACCAGTTCATTTCCAAGTACTTTAGAGATAGGTCAGCTGGTTCCCTATGAATCATAGAGTCATTAAGGTTGGAAAAGAACACCAAGATCATTGAGTGCAAGAGTTAACCAAACTCAGGTGCAATAGGGAAAACAGTTCACCCCAGGACAGCCTGAGGATTTGGTATGGGCAATCTGCAACAGGTTTGTCTTCCTTTATTCCTTATTGTCCTGCTTGTCCCCCACAGGCACCCCTAGGCACCAGCTTCCCCATGACCTCACCTCACACGTGTGGCATGTGGCAGCCCGGAATTCTTAAGCCTCATGCTACAAAAGTACCTTTGCTGTTGGCTGCCACACAACCCTCTCGTTGCTTCCGACACTTTGAACTGAGAAAATACAAGAAATATTGATCATGTCCTAAAGCTCTAGCTGTACTACATGGAGCACAGAGGGCTGGGACAAGACCTCTGTGACCTTGATGCAGTCACTGTGCTCCAGCCCTGAGCAGTATGAGCACAGCAATTGGCACTGGCTGGCTGTGACACCAATCACTCATGCATTGGGAAAAGGATGTTTGGCAGAGCATCACAGTCCATGATGTCCCCAAAGCCTTTCACTACTCTTTAGGAGACAGAGCAAGAGTGTCAATATTTCATGACAACACTAGTTACAACACTGATGCCTTCCAAGTATAATTGCTCATTATATGTTTATTACCTGTAGGAACATCAACTTGCAATTACTGGCACAACTTAGCAACTAATGAAAGGTCCTTTTTACTTTTACTTTGCTTGTTTTCACAGCCATTTGCTTGCTGTAATTAAAAAACCACAGTGCTACCCTCCATTAAGAGGGAGATCTTTCTCTTTCAAGATAACTTCCTGGAAGATAAAGCAACACTTGTGCCTATGAATGTTGTTGGGGGCACACCTTTCCTTTTTCGGTGCTCATCACATGGAGAAGGGAAGAGGTAGAAACAAAAATATGGTTTTATATGGCTTTCTTTTAAGTAGATACTCTGTCTTTAAAACAATATTTAATGGAGATTATCTTAAAGTGCAGCACAGAGCTCCTCTTTGTCTGGGCACAAATTCTTCATGAAAAACAAGAGGTATTTGCATATACACTTGAGATTCAAGAGAAGATATTGAGAAAAAAAAGAAAGAAAAAAAAGAGGGTAAGATAAGCTAGCCTTATCCTCCTCATCTCTTTGCTTCTTCCTATATCCATCTCTTTTTCTATACCCTCCTCATGTGCCATGCCATACAAACAGTGCAGTAAAAATGACCAGTGCCACACCAGTGATTATAATTAGAGAAGAGCCCTCACTCTGGCCCAGTGAAATGTCATTCCCAGCTGGGATTTGTTTGACAGCTGCAATGTGGCAGAACTGATGTTGATTAGAGGGCTGGAGCACCTCTCATGAGGAAAGGCTGGAAACAGAAGGCTGCTAATTGCAGCCTTCCTGTTACCTGAAGGGAGCCTACAAGAAAGATGGATAGAGTCTATTTACAAGGGCATGTAGTGATGAGGGGGAATGGGTTCAAATTGAAAGACAGTAGGTTTAGATTAGATATAAAGAAGAGATTCTTTACTGTGAGGGTGGTGAGGTACTAGAACAAGTTGCCCAGGGAAGTTGTGGATGCCCCATCCCTGGAAGTGTTCAAGGCCAGGTTGGATGGGGCTCTGAGCAACCTGGTCTAGTTGAAAGTGTCCCTGCCCACAGCAGGAGAGTTGGAACTAGTTGATCTCTAAAGTCCCTTCCAACTCAAACCATTCTATGATTCTACGGTGTAGGTCACTCATGTGGAGACGGAGAAGATTTGGTACAGCTTTGTTCTTGTAGGAGCACCCAGGGGCCCTGGAGACTTTAGTACTGTAGCCTGGCTTCTCTGATACAAAGACATGACCCTGTGTTGAGGCATTGGCTAGATCCTGCACCCAGAGAACAAACTTACATCAGACAGTCCTCGGCCACTGCTTCCATGGGCCCTTTTCTAGACATGTACCCCATTTGCCTAAGAGGGACTACAGCTCTTATCCCCAGTGTATGTTTGTGTGTGTGAGGGTGTGTAAATACAATAGAGCAATCAACCCAGAGGGAGGTATGAGCTATGGGTGAAGCCCAGGAAGGCCTTAACACTTCAGAGCAAGTGAAAGAAGAAATGCTATGGATCATATGGTCAAAATGCCATAACTACCAAACTAAACAACAGCCCTGAAGCTGCATATCTGGGAGAGACATATGGATTTCCTTTTTGTGAAACCACAGCAGTCTCCGCTATTGCACGGGGAAAATTCCCACCAGAAACAAGGCGAGGACTCCTGCTGTAGGGCCAGAAGAGCATCTGAGAAATTACCTAGGATGACTCACAGAAATTATACTTTTTACAGAGAGAAAAGTCGGCCCAGCATCACCTCAGGAAGTTCCGATCTGTAGTAATTTGACATTGCAAACTCAGTTCTTGCTCTGTCATACATCCAAATTCTTCTGCCTGGTTAGGCAGCACTTCGTCTCAGTTAACAGAAGACCTTTATAAATTTTGTCATTAAGATTGTGAGATTTTTCTCCTTGATGTTAAGGTCTTTAATCTCCAAGTGAATTCATTGTCTCCCTAGAGTTAAACTAAGAAGCTGGAGCATGATCTTCAGTCACACCACAAAAATTGTGCTTGATTAGAGCTTTCATAGGCCCTTAAAAATAAAACTTTCATTTCTTGGCTTTTCTTCCCCCTTTCTCTATACTCAAAAGCCTCTGTTTATCCAGAAGATCAACCAGAAGATCACAGTCTCATTGTTCAAGCTCATTTGAACATTTTCAGAGGAGATATGCTTACTCCAGGTTCTTCATACTTCACACATACTACTCCTTTGTCACTGCTGCAATTAGTAAAAAAGAATATTTTTGGAGAGAAAGTCTGTGTAAGCATGTGTGTTTATCTTCTTGTTAATAAATGCCTGTCTCAGAAACTGAATTAAAAATAAAAAATGCATTTTTTCACAGCAGTCGCTTCACAGCCCTCAGTTAATTCAGACACTCACTGCTTAGATGCACCACCAAATTCAGAGCAGTTGTGCGGAAGCAAGGGGCTTGCTGCCCTTCTGCAAATGTGGCAGAGCCCCGCTAGACCAGATGGATGCAGGGCAGAGAGAGAGGTGTCATATCCACAGCAGAAAGGTCAGTGAGATGGAAAGGCAATTACAAGAATTCAGTGGGAATGGGTGGGAAGGATTTGGAAGGAGAGAAAGGGCAGAGCGCATAGGGTAGGCCTCAAGGGAAGGGGAAGAAGGAAGCTAAGGGACCCAGGCTTTGGGATATTAATCCAAAAAAAGCCCGGTCAAAACCACTAGGTGCTTTCTGCACTTGCTGCACTGATTCCTGGTTCTGTCTCTTCTCCACATGCTTCCTCCAGAGCTTAGAGCCTCGGGATCAGTGTTGATGGTGGAGGCAAAGTGACTCTGGCCAGCAGTATCACATCACACTTCCACAGCTGGTCCCCCACATCCCATAAGCACCACATGCACTTGAGTAATATGGCATTCCTCAGAGAAAACATGATGTAGCTGCCTCCCTAAGGTATCTGGATCTCATCTGCAACTTGGAGCTCCACATGACAGTGGAGCTCTCACAGAAACATTTCTGGGTGACAGAGGCTCAGTGGTTTGCTGGTGCCTGGCAAATTGCCTATGACTTCCTACAGCAAAAGGGTGCCTGGGAATGCAACCCAGAGCTCACTGGTGCATGCTGACCCAGGAGGAAGCACAAGATGGGTGTCCTGCTTCTGCTCTGACCACTCCTTGGGAGACAGCAGGATAAACTCCTTGGGAGTCACCTCCTTTCACAGTGAGAGGTATCTGACAGCTCATCCCAGTATTGCTGTTATCAGGAAATACAAGTGGTGACTGCAACACTCCCTCTTTCACAATCAGAGAAAGGAACATCTCTGACCCCGTCTCTGACTAAGGGCAACATATTTCCCACTTCTGGGTGTGGAGTTAAACCAACAAAGTGCAGTTCTTGAAGCCCTGTTTTTTTCTGATTAAATAAAGTGTCTGCATGGGAGTGGGCTTGATGTCCTTGACGAGATTGCCTCCAACCGACCTCCCTCAGCAACACCATCTGAAGGACAGAAGGGAAACAGGATCAAAATGGAAGACAGCTACACACTCCCAACCTGGATTTTGGGCACTAACAGTGTGTGGTGCTGCAAAAGTACAGAGCCTTATTCTTGTGCGGATCTGAAGCAAACAGAAGTTGTTGCAGGTTTCAAGCATTTCTCATGGGATGCTAGCCTTCTGTGGCCAGTCCTGCTGGCAGACACTCTTATCAGAGAGCTGGCAAGCCAAAGCAATCAAAAAAGTACACTGATCCAAGGGGGAGCTCTGGCAATGCTATCACTGCAGCAGTAGGCACCAGTTCTTGTCTTAAAAGCACAGTATGAAATGGTAAAAAGCCATGCTCTCACCATAGAGCAAAGGGACTGGGTGCTGAAGACACTGGCATTCCTGTTATGTGACATACAGCACGTTAGAAAACTGATTCACTTGTTTCCTACTGACTTCTGTCTGTTTTCTACATTTACGCCATAATCTCGCAAGCTGGGAACTTCCAGGCAAACAGGGACAGGAGAGGTGGCCATATAGTTTAGAGTGAGACTGGTCTGACAATAACACCTCCTATGATGACTCTGAGTTTTGACTACTGTACAAGAATGAAAAATATGAGTAAAATCGTAAATATCATCACCACCCTGTGGTTGAACTTTACCTGAAAGGTCTAAAAATAAAGATTCTCACTGTAAGTGATTTTCGTTTCACAGTTCTTTTTCTTTCTATTTTGAGAATCAATTCCAGTTACACAGCCTTTAGTTATACAAGTTTAGAACTGAGACTTTCTTACTCAGAAAGGGGAATTAATCTTTCAATGCACCAAATAGTCATTGTGGAGAGGTAGGTCCCATCCCAAGCAGAATTCAGGTTAACAGCCAGTCACACGAATTTTCCTGCCAAGGTCAGGAAACAAAAAGGAAGGAAGCAGAAAGTGAAAGAAATTAAAGGTGACAAAAAAGACCCCCCAAAAATTGGTTTTGCTGGGATAGTCTGCCAGGAAGCAGAGAAGGAAAATGCGTATTTGCTACTTTTCATGATATGGCTGTTTTCTCCATTGAAAATATTGTCCTCGAAAACAACTATAAATTCCTAGCTCTGACTCCACTGTTTTAGACAACCAGTCCCCTGAGGATTTCATGCTACCCTAAAAAGGACATTTTAATATAAATCCTCTCACTCATAATCTTCAGTCAGATATTTAAATGTTTAAAAAGCTTGAGTGTTTCTTGTGCTTATAGGGACCCATTTCTACTTTCTATACTTTCTCTAAGAAATTCTGTAAATAAACAGAAAAATTAATAACTATTTTGCTGTCCTACTAGTATGTCTCAGCAAGTAATCTGCCTTAAAATCAGTGACGAATTTGAAATCTATCTGAGCAGGCAGGTTGGTACTTGGTCTAGCAGAGAGCAGAGGACTGTGTTTTGTGTATGTGAGATCATGTGTGAGCCTACGCAGATGCTCTTCAAGCATTTGAAACTGCATTTTCAGTTGGTGATAGTAGCACTCATTTTCTGCCAGTGAGAATGTGCAAAGAATTCTCCTGAAGGATTCCTTCAACGTGAACTTTACTATTTTTCTTTTTCCAGTTTTTTATACTGTCTCCAGTTGGGGAAATTGTGTGGTAATGAACTATTCAAGGCTGCTAAACTTTAACTTTTCACTTTTCCCTAGGGCCAGTGTTAAACTGCTGCTTTTTTTTTTTTTCCTGGTCTTTTCTTTTTACTTGCTCTCTAGCTTTGTTGAAGCTGAGGAGGATTTGAAAGCTGCAATAGGAAAAAGAAAATGAAACATGACCTGGTGGTGCCCTCCCAGAATGAAGTCAGCAAAGTCTGGGAAAGTCATTGAAGACCAATGTGCACAAATCAATGCATGTTACAGTTTTGCTTGGATCATTGTTGCAGTGTATTGTTCCTCACAACCCCCTAAACTACCCTGATTGGAATATGAGCACCTCTACTTCCATTTCTAAATCCTGAATACATGTTGTTCCTTGATTCCTCATAACTTTGAAGAATTTTTTCATAAACAGAAAGCAAATTAAATTCACTTGATATTTCACATTTTACTTTGATGTTTCCCATATAAAAATGGACTTTTTCCTGGAAATCACAAATTCCCAAATGCAAGGACTGATTTTGCTAAAACACCATTTGTCAGCAAGGAAATATTTAATTGGAAACATTTTGACCTTTTTCATGATGATCTTGGAATCTTTCCATTTTGGGCAGCACAGTTAATTGAAGGTAATAAAACTTCCCTGAACACTTTTTGAGAGACACACAGAAGTCAAGGTGATCAGAGCCAGTGTTGTAACTGCAATCCCATGGAGAGGTGGATTACCGCAACAGTTTCCTCTGAACCACAAGGTTAACCAGTTCAGTTGGTTTGGAACAGATATAAATATTTTGGTTACTGTCAGCACTTATTCAGTGTTTGTTATCGAGACTGATGGGTGTAGTGGCTATTGCCAGCACCCATAGGTACAGCTTTGTTGCATAAGCAGCCAAAAAGCTGCTCATCTTCCTCTTCATGCAGCTCTTGTTCCATGTACAATGAAAATATCTCTGCTTGCTCTGTTCTCTGTTTGCATTTCTGTTTCCTCTTTCCTGCATTCTTCTTCTTCCAGATCCTTCCAGATCCTTTCTGAGGTCTCAGAGCTCTCTGCCACTACTCTGGCTGTGCACCATGTGCCCTCCATCATCCTCCCTTTCCTCTCACCAAGCTGTCATCTCCCCATTCTCCCTGAACCCCCTATGCCACAGCACCCATCGGTGAGGATGCTCTGTTTGTGCTCCAGCTAGCCTGAGTTACCTTCCCTGCTCCTGGAAGCAGAACATTAGCTTTTCATCTACCAGGTGTGTCTTTGGGATCTTGACTGGGAATGCACAGTGACAGTAACCAGCGTGTCTTTCCACAACAGTCCTTTCAGAAAGGACCAGTAGTGCTCTGTTATAAATCAAGTAATTACTTAGACACTTGGAATAGTGGTCTCTTCATTACTGTGTCATGGCACCCTTTCTGGCATCTCTGAGCATCCTGAAAATCTCAGCACAGACCAGACTCATTATGAGGATTTGATGTGGCCTGATGGTGAGAATGCTGAAACAAAATCTGAATTTTTCACCTTTCCTTTCTGCCTTGTGAAAGAAGGGACTGAACTCTCAGAAACTGTACCTGTATAAACTCAGAGATGGTAAAATGTAGTCTGAAATCCACATGTAGTTCTTCCTTTTTTAGAAGAAAACAGCCATATTTTCCAGCTCTTCAGGAAGAAAGATAATACAGAGTCCAGGGCTTTGTGAAGACTGGGGGAACTCTAGGCTTTTTTTTTCCTGCTTCCTTTTTAGGTCAATACTATGAGAAATTTTGGCCACATCTATACAGGGAAGTTGTGCCAATTTAACTGAAGTCCCCTTTGTAATCCCTTTTAAATCTGACAAGCTTTGGAAAATCCAGCCAGGACAGATGTTGCTTACCTTTCTGGTCCACCAAGAACCAAAGCCAGAGGTTTTCCTTCCTGTGATGGAGTGAATGGAATGGAATATTTGCCCATGCATCAAAATCTTAACACAAAACTACTGTTCTCTACACTTTTGGTATCTCATTATAAGAAATGGCTACTCTCTAGGTTCCCTAGAATTTCAGCTGTGAACGAGAATACTTTAGGCATAAGCAAGATGCAGATCCATCACTCTGCTGAGTGAGGGCAGGGTCTGCTGGAGAAGCAGAAGCAGTGCAGAGAGGTGCCAGTGCTGGAATCTTCACTGTTACGCCAAGTATCACAAAGGCTCAGCTGTTAGAGACTTCCCCTTACATGGACTCCTTGCTCATTTTCCTTCTACTAGGTTTAGACATGGCCTGTACCTGTTTGGCTTACAATCATTCCACTGAACAGGAAGCCCATGTACTGCTAATAGCAATTATAGTGACAATAATGTCATATGTAATGTAGCTGGTTTTGTCAGTAGGTCTCCAAAAGCTTTGCCATGAAAATAACACTATCTCTGTTACTAGCAGTAGGTAAATTGGTCACAGAAACTCAGGTGTCTGCAAACAGCGCCACTCAAGATCATTTTTTAATTTTTGATGGTTCTTGATATATGATAGGCCTTTTTTGTGAACTACATTTTGAATACTCTCCCACTCTACTAAATGAAACCAGTCAAAGCAATGTCATTTGTTGTGCAGCTCTCCTGTATGCAACAGAATTAAATAAAAGTGATGAAAAGGTTTTCTTTACTGAACATCAAGGCAACAACATAGCTTCCCTGAAGGAGTGGGAACCAGGAACTTTGCTAGGTTTCCCTCAGGGTGACGTATTGCCATGCAGTATCATACTGACATGCTGCTGGGAATCACCACTTAGGTATAAGTCCTCCAGTCTCAAGGAAATAAACCAGACCTGACAAGAGGACTTTACTATCCTCCTGTCTCCAGGTGGTTTCCCTGCTCCAGAGCCAAAGCACACTTGCAGCTCAGCAGAATTTTTTTTTCCACCTTTCCTACTCTACATTTGTTTGGATCTTTTACAAACTCTGAATATATTAACTACAAGCAGGATGTACTTGCTTAAGAAAACATTGAGCTTCCCCCAAGACTTCTCCATAGCTAATGTGCCCACAGTAATTTTCATATCTCTTTTCTTCTTCAGAAGAAACTATGTTCAGCTCACAGTAGCTTATCTGATAGCACTGTACTACTGTCTTTGCAACAGAGCAAGAAAAATATTTTAGATTATTGGTTTACACATACTTACAGCTGACAGAGAAGGAAATGATGCAATGGATGGAAGTGCAATAACACAGGAGATTATTTAAACTGCCTCCTGCAGTTCAGACACCACTTGAAGGGGAACTGTGGCATCAGTATGAGGGAGTTTCCTCTGTTTGTGCCTTTGGTTTCCTTTGCTCACTTCTTAGGGTTTTGCTTTGGATTAACAGACTGTCATGCCTTTTCAATCCATAGGATTTAATAAAGATGAGGAACTCCAGTCTGTATCCTGTATCAGAGAGTTTTAGCAGTTCCCTTTTAATTAGCTGCATACTTTTTAAGGCAAATTCTGAATGTAATTTTTTTTAACCCAATCTTACCTATTGACTATAAGTTATACCAGGGTTTCTTTCTGACTTTTTGAATTAGGAAGATCTCCAGAACTATTTTCTTTTCTTATTTTTCAGGCATCTATATGATTTTTCATTTATTCTGACATAAGAAAACATATTATAGGGAAACCAAAAGCTGCATTTTGCAATATTTGTCCCTTTAACATAGAAAATAGGGACTGACAAATACTCTTAGAAGTATAAACCTTGATACGCTGCCTCATCATTCAAAAATTCTGCTGGGACAAGAAGATGTTTTAGTGTTCTAAATGTTTAATGCAGTGAGGTCTGGGCTGGCTTCACCCACGGCTCAGGCTGGCAAGAGAACTGCAGGCAGCACAGTGCAGAGCTGGAAGGCACCCCACTGTACCTGTTGTGTGCAGAGAAGGACTTGTGGGTGGTGTGATGGTTGGAGGCATCTTGAACACAGCAATCACAAAATGATAGAGTTTTCAATTCTTGGAGAAGTAAGGAGCAGGGTCAGCAGAACTTCTACCTTGGACTGCTGCAGCGCAGACTAGGATTCTAGTCCCCTGGGAGGCATACTCCTGGCAAAAGAGTCCAGGAAGGCTGGACATTCCTCAAGAAGGAAATCTTGAAGGTGCAGGTGTGGGCCATTCCCATGTGTCAAAAGATGAGGCACTGGGGAAGACCAGGCTGGCTGAACAGAGAGCTTTGGCTGGAACACAGGGAGAAAGATTTTGTGACCTATGGATGAAGGAGCAGGCAACCCAGGAGGACTATAAGGATTTGAGAGCTGCAATAGGAAAAAGAAAATGAGACATGACCTGGTGATGCCCTCCCAGAATGAAGTCAGCAAAGTTATGAGGTTTTACAGGGAGGACCAAAGCCCAGCTAGAACTTAGTGTGACTGCTGACAGAAAAGACAATAAAAAATATTTCTGTAAATACATTAGCACTAACAGGAGAGCAAAGGAGAATCTCCATTCTTTATTGGGTGCAGGGGGAATCATAGCAATAAAGACCGAGAAAGAGGTTGAGGGTACTTAACACCTTCTTTATCTCAGTCTTCAATATCTAGACCACTTGTTCCCTGGGTACCCAGCCCCCTGAGCTGGAAGAGAGGGACAAGGAGTAAAATGAAGCCTCATAATCCAAGGGGAAAAGGTCAGTGACCTGCCACAGCACTTAGGCATGCACAAGTCTGTTGGGACAGATGACATCCACCCAAGGGTTCTGAGGGAGCTGGCAGAAGTGCCCATCAAGCCCTTTCCATCATTACCAGAAGTCCTGGCTAACTGGAGAGGTCCCAGGTGACTGGAAATTAGCAAGTGGGACACCCATCTACAAAAAGGGCCAGAAGGAGGATCCAGGGATCCACAGGCCTGTCATTCTGACCTCAGTGCCAGGGAAGGTCATGGAGCAGATCAGCTTGAGAGCCATCATGCAGCACATGGAAGGCAACCAGGAGATCAGGCCCAGACAGCAGGGGTTCGGGAAGGCAGGTCCTGCTTGCCCAACCTGATCTCCTACTACAAGGAGCTTAGTGGATGAATAAAAGGCTGTGAATGTTGTCTGCCTCCAACACCATTTCCACAGCATTGTCCTGGAGAAGCTGGCAGTCCATGGCTTGACTGAGTGCAGAGTTTGCTTGGTAAAAAACTGTCCGGGTGGCCAGGCCCAGAGAGTTGTGATGAATGGAGCTACATCCAGTTGGCGGATGGTGATGAGTGGTGTCCCCCAGGGCTCAGTGTTGGGGCCAGCCCTGCTTAATATCTTTATTAATTATATGGATGAGGGAATCAAGGACACCCTCAGCCAGTCTGTAGACAACACCATAGTGTGGCCAGTAGGACCAGGGCAACGATTATTCCTCCAAGAGGCAATGGCCTCAAGTAGCACCAAGCAAGGTTTAAATTAGATATTTATTAGGGAAAACTTTTTTATGGAAAGGGTTGTCAAGCATTGGGATAGGTTGTCCAGCGAAGTGGCGGAGTCACCATCCCTGGAGGTATTTAAAAGACATGTACATGTGGCACTTAGGGACATGGTTTAGTGGTGGACTTTGGAGTGCTGTGTTAATGGTTGGACTCAATGATCTTAGAGATCCCTTCCAACCTAAATGATTCTACTCTATTCTACAACCCACAGCAGACTTGCTCTGGGTGCTGGTACAGTGTAACTGGTGCTCCTGGGATGGCTCTGAGCCTAAACTAATCCCCTCTGCCAAGATAGGCTTATCTTCCATGGCACAACGCCAGGCTAAGAAAAGGATCCCAAGCTGTCCTGGAGATGCCCCATGATGTGGCACCATGCCACATGCATGTCTGTAGTCAAGCACTGTGGGACTGTGGCATTGCTTGCTGCTGTCCCAACAGTGGGAGCAGAGGTGCCCTAAAAGATTTGTTCCAGTAGGCAGCAGCGTCAGGCTCCTGTATTTCCCCAGGATCTGGCACTACGGTCTTTTTCTGAACAATGCTGAGTTCAGTGTCACAGACCTGTCTGCTACTGAGTTCCCTTGGTTTTTTGAGTTGGACTAAAAGGATTATTGATTGTCACACATTTTCTCAGATAAAGGGATGTTAAAAAATACATAAAACACCCACAGAAAAAGAAAGAAGCTCCAGTACTCCAAACATATGCAAACTAATTGGTTTCACTTGATCCTTGTGCGGTTCTGCTCCTACTTTTGTCTTCAAGATGAATTATCTGTCCTCAGGATGAATTTTCTCAACTTTTGTAAACATAACTTAAGATTATACCACACAAATAAATATGCATTAGTTAGGCAGAGAATATTTATTAGATAGAAGGGCTCATGCAAATTTTACCTTATAAAATACACATATTGTTACCCCATGGTGTGCTTGATTTGTGGAAACCTACACTTTGCACCCTGCACAAAATAAACAATGTGTCTTTTCTAAACATGACTCTGTGTTTCTGTTTACAGAGCTCCTAAAATCGGCAATTCTACCATACAACTCATCTCCTCTCCACCCTCACCTTTAGAAATCAGGAGCTCAGCAGTGGAGGCTGCACAGTGCCTACTGCAAGCTATGTTGCTCCACATTGGTGTTATCAGCCCTTGATTTTACGAAGTACTAAAGGTTTGCAGAGGTCAGTTGTTTTTAGAGGGTTACTTTTCAATCTTCTCTTGTATTCATCACAGAAAAGACTTACTTGACAAGTTTTGTAGCTTGAATGGTTGTCAGGTGGCACAAACCACAGAAAGCATGTGCCTGCACCCTGAAAAACTCCCTCTTTGCAGTTGGAGATCAGTCACTGTTACTGAAAAGGAACGCTTCATTATTTTCATCCCTAAACACTCATGTCAGTTCCCTCTTTAAACTCTAGAGTTTTATGTCCTGCCCATATTAGGACAGCAACTTAAGTGGTGATTCGACAAACCCAGCCTGCACCTCGATTATGTAAACTTTCTCCTCGTGGGCTTGTCCCCGAGCATCACTTGTGGGGATCTCGAGGTGTCTACCGGCAAGACCAGCTGTGGTGCTCCAGCAAGTCTCTTCAGCTTGCTCACTGGAACCAGAAATACCTGCATTCTGACCCCCAGAAAGCACCTTGTAGCATTTTCCATGCGATCTGAGTCATAGTACAGGAGCTGAAAGGTACTTGTGGATTTTGTGGGCATTTCAAAGGATTTCCCTTGCAAAATCCTCCCACTTTTGACCTTGGGGAAGGAGGAGGAGTGTTCTCATCCCTCCCAGGATGTGATACTGGTGGAAAACTGCCCTTTCAAGGTAAAAAGAGGTAAAGCCAAGTTGTGCTTCCCCTTCAAGCCGGGGCTTTGAATCAAAATTGAATCACTGTTTGCTCTGTATTGTATCATACTGAAGCCATGCCCCAGCATTTCCCCAGAGGAAGGTTTTTTTCCTGCCTTTGATGAATAACTTTGGTGTCAGTGGCAGCCGGGACTGGGAGGTGGTGCACACTGAAATACCAAGGCTGGGCTGCAGCTAGGGACGAGCACCAGTGACTCCTCATTCCTGGCTAATGAGCCTTGGGCATCCAGGGCCAGGAAGGAACTGGCAAGGATTCAGCATTGGGAAACTCCCCAGGAATAGGAACAGGATGTCCCATGCGGGTGAGGGTCCTGATCAGGCCTGGTGAGGGGAATAAATGTCAGTCCTGGCTCTGGGATGTCCAGGCAGGGCTATGGTAAGGCCTGTTATTGTAAGCCACCAGCATGTGCTGCTGGGGGACTGCTAACTGCAGCTACATCTAGGCAGGGTTCTGGGGGCAGCAACTAAAATCTGCCAGATCTATGGAAAGAGGCTGTTTGCCTCAGTGAGCAGCCCAGGAGATGAAGGAATGCTCTGTCAGAAAGGTAACCTTCCTCGAGTACCAGCAAGTCCCCAGAGAAGGGACACCTTATAAAGAAGCCCATCACAGGAAGATCTCCAGTCAGAGACCGACTGTCACAAAAGCTGAAGGCACCGCTCTGTAGGAAAAAGGCTTCATGAACTCCAGGTGAACACACAGAACCAGTTATCCTAATGTGCTCTTCAGAGCCCTAGTAAAGAAGATGAGACTTGGACTATATTTAGACCCCTACCCCTTTATGACCATGTACATTATGCCTTTGGGTATCCATCACTTGCCTTCCAGAAAGCAGCAAGAGGAGCTTCATAAGGGAGTGGGTAGGTTTGATAGAGTAAATTTGACTGTGGTCCTGAGGGATGCTAAAGTACATTGTACTCACAAAAGGATTTAATAGCTTGTGTGTCCCAGAAAGTTTGGTGTGCCAAGAAACCTGAAGAAAGCCTGGAATAACTCCTTCTGTTTCTGTGTGACCATGCGACAGTCCCTCCTGCAAGAATAAAGGTGACTCCACATCACCAAGCTCCCAGAAATCCTACAAGGAATACAGAGTCACATTTTTTCTAGCCTTGTGACAGACAGACAAGACAGGCAGACAGAAACATCGCTGCATGTCATCTTCTCCTTTTTCTGGCACACACTGGGATGGCTCTGTACTTTCCAGTTGTGCTGGGGCTGTTGGCCTCCTGCCTGCATTCAGTCAGCTGCCGGTGAGTCACCCCAGCCGCCCAGCAGGACTTTCTGAGAACACCCACAAAAGCCACCAGTGACTGTGGAACAGGGCTCATCCCCAGAAAACCTGCATCTTTCCTCCCCGCCACTCACAAACTTTCACTGAGCACAAACTTGCTAGCCGTCAGTGACAGCCACTGCCAGGTCCCACCACAGCAAAGGCCAAAAAAAGCAACTGGGTTAACAATTTCCAAGAATAACAGAGAAGCACTTTTCTTTTTCAAGCATCATTTTTATGAATGAATTATTCATTCAGTTGTGGTAATTCCTGCATTCATTAAAAAACCCCACCAACACACAAACACGGTGACTTTTCTTGGCTGCTGCTGCCTACTTAGCACTGGGATATACAGTAAGGAGACAGACCCACACTGAGTTTCTGATCTGCAAGGAATGAAGAAGTATGATACAGTGGCACCACTGAGCACAGTAACTGCCCCACAGGCAGCAGGGATGCCTTAGTCTCAGTGCTGGATTTGCACACAACCGATTTCAGGTTAGAAGGTGAAATACTGCAAATAACTGCCATTATTTTAATGTTGTACTATAACATTTACTTTGTATTCTGCAGAGATTAAAACTGTCAAAATCGGTAAATGCTACATGCTTTGTATCTGTGTGTATCAACAGCTTACTTACTGGGAGTTTACCACTGGGTATAACTTTCTGGGTAAAGCTGAATTTCTGTTCCTACCTCTGAGCCTACAAGGCATCCCAAGAGGCTCAGGCATTCCCGTTTGATTAAGCCCTGCTTTAGCATTAGAACCAATTCAGGCAGTGAGTGCATCATCCCCTCTGCCCAGCACCCATGTCCTCTGCGCTTGTTTTAAAATATGAGCTGCTGAACCAACATTTAAACAATCCCACTCTCTGATCCTGGTTATAGAAATCAGAGGAAGTATCATTGCTGCTGGACTGGAGCTAATCAGTCGATTGTGGACAGAATGGTCAAAATGCATTCTTTTTACCTTTCAACCCTTCACCCAAGTTCTGAAACTTTTCATGATCCTCTGAGTGTGGGATACCTAGACATAGGATCACAGCATATCAGGCTGGAAGGGATGCTGAAAAGTCTCTACCCCAGCCTCCTGCTCAAAACAGACAGAGCGGTAAGCACAGACCAGGTCGTTCAGGGCTCTGTCTGACCAGTTTTTAAAAGCTCTAAGAACAGAGACTGCGCAACCTCACTGGGTGACCTGGTCCAGTGCTTGACTGTCCTTGGAAGTGTATTCTTATATCCAGCCTGAGACCCTTGTTTCGACTTCAGTCCCTTGCCTCTTGTCCTCCCAATGTGTAGTGTTCTGAAGATTCTGGCAACATCTTCTTGCTGACCTTTCTGTAGGTACTGGGGGGGTCGCGCTTAAGTCCTTCCAAAGACTTCTCTGCCTCTGAAGTAAACCTGATCCCTGACCCTCTCCTCACAGCACAAGTGCTTCGGCCTTTAACATCTTGTGGCCCGCTGCTGAACACACTCCAGCTTTCCTGTATTTAAGGGAGAAAGTATGAAACTGGACATGGTATTCTAGATTTGGTCTGATGAGCCCTGAGTAGAGGAGGATAACCTCTCCCCTCCATCTACTGCCCTCCCTAATACCCCAAAAATAAAATAATGGACAGGCATGACACTTAATTCTGGACTCAGTAATTCTAAGAGAAGTTCCTCACTAGCCCACTGTTATTATTCTAGTCTGGCACCAGAAAACAGTGTTTAGCACCTTCAAATGCACTCAGAAAGTTCAGCGTGGGCAGGACTTGGTGTGGCCGTCCAAGAGACACGATACAGCACCAATGGCAGCAAAAGGGGAGGCAAAGCCTTGAAGCCTGGCAGTGGGAAGAGTTGATTTTGCTCTCAGTATTTACCTGAAAGAGGAATGATCTGATTTAGCCATGCTACTGCCCCCTCACCAGTAATCTATCCACCTCACAGGTCTGTGTTTATTTTTATAACATGACTATGACCTGATAGCATGCAACCCACTCGTAATCTGAAGGTTTAAGGGTCCTGAGGTCGTGAATAACCACCCACTGCATGTCTTGTACGTTACCAGAAACTGCCTGAAACCTGCTCCCTCTCCTTCCCACACATACCTACCTCACCCACACTGCTGCCACTGAAAGGGCTGCAGCAGAGGGGACCCTCCCTCCCTGAAGTCACCCCGTGCTGTGATCACAACCAAACATTATTCACAGGCAGCGAAGGGCTGATAAAACAAAACAAGTCTAAGAAAGTACAGGTTGTGCCTAAAGCCGAGGATGCAAAGTGCAGTCTCACCGAACAGGAAGCCAAAGGACGTCAGCAGAGTCACACGCCTGTAAAAACAATGTTCATGAGATCAGCCCCTGGGCCCAGCGGCAGCAAGATGAACAAGCCCTCCGGTGTAGCTGGCAATCACCTAAATCACACCTATGTTTCCTAGGTCAAAAATGGGTTAACCCAAAAAAAAGTGAAAAATCGCTGTTTTTCCTTTAAAGCTGACATCTCTATCAGCAGAACTACATGCCCTGAAAGGTAGAATGCTTTTAGGCAACTGCTAGAAACAGAGCTGAGCAGAAAACAGCCGCACTTCAGAAATTGTGGAGCTTTTGTCAAAACAGTAGAAAATGTAGAAAGTCAGTACAGAGTAAAAATGAGCAAACCAACAGACTTGCAAAAAACTTTCATTAAAAATTAGTCAGTATGTGTCCAGCTGGAACCAGCCACTTTTGCAACAGGACTGATGACCTTTCTTAGTGGAAATGATCCACTTATGGTGAAAAAGTCACCAGGAGATCCTGGTAGAAAATACCTCCATTTCAGCTATTACAATAACTAAATTGGTTGTTGTTGGGAAATGAAAAATAATAGTGTTTTTCCCTGGTCATATAGCTAAAAGTCACTTTCAGTGAAGTGGCAGTCAGTTCTTGTGAAATTGCCACATACTTGATACACAAGAAATAGATACATCAAGGAATATTGGTAATTGTGCAATATAAATGATGCAACTGGTTTTCTTTTGTTTTTTTCTGCCATTACGCAATTAGAACAGTTTGGCTAATGCAAAATTCTTGATAAATTAAGCAGAGGCACAGGAATGAATCAATATACAAGTGGATTTCTGATATATGCATATGTTTGAAGTTGATACTTGAGGACAGAATTTTGCTGGAGAAGGAGAAGACCACCTTCAAGGTGACCACCCTTGAAAGAGAAAATTAAGAAGTGAATTTCTATGCAGGCAGTGGCCGCTGATTATGACCCACAACACCAAAAACTATGGCCAGATTCATGCTGAGACAAGACAAACCAGCCTGGTGGGTGACACCTTTAGCAGGACAGAACAGTACAGGAAAGTGAGGACCTGCACCATGAGCTTATATCCAGGCAGGTAATAAATTAATTTTCAATTTGGGATCTGTTCCACACACTGGTACTAAAATAACATAGCTGTGCTATTGACTTCAACTGAGCTGTTTTGATTTATTCAGGATCCATCTCTTTGGTTAACTATCTGGTTGGTAAAAGTGAAGTAAAGGATAAGCCTATAGGACAGGAGGGGGTGTAGGACCTGTTCTGAAGTTCTTTGAAGGCTTTCAAAAGAGATATTAACCTTGTTTGTGTTGGTTTCTGTGGAAGGTCCTAAAAAGTTTTGCTGGCATCACCATGGCAGGAATGTGGCTTCCTGGCTTGCCTCGTGCCACTCCTCGTCTCACTATGCTGCCTTGGCTGTGCCCCAAATCCCACCTGGCATCAGCACCCCACCATGATCACCCATCTGATGTGTCGTGGGACATGCTGAATGCCACTGCCCAGCCCAGGTGAAACCACTGACTTCCGTTAGGAACTACTTGTTCCTCGCGCAATCATTATAAGAAATACGCCTGATTTCTGCAGTGCTCATCACCCAGGACACAGTGAGAGAATGCTCGGGGAGGGTGGGTGAGAACAAGGTGACCAAAGGTGACCATTGCCCTCCTACCACCCACAGAGTGACTCAGTTGCCCACACATGCTCTAACCACCTCCATTGCGACGGCCTCCAGCTT
Source organism: Platyrinchus mystaceus (assembly GCA_035041135.1). Taxonomy (NCBI): domain Eukaryota; kingdom Metazoa; phylum Chordata; class Aves; order Passeriformes; family Tyrannidae; genus Platyrinchus; species Platyrinchus mystaceus. The sequence goes on from JAWWLV010000121.1 coordinate 50,169,866, forward strand.
TGCTGAAGACGTGAAATGCCAAAGCAAAGGTGCTGCCATGTCTTGCAGCCCTGCTGACTGAACTGGCCCCTGCCAGGACTGGTAGCAGCAGCAGTGACAGCATCTGCCAGTGACATGGGATGTAAGGCTTGATGCTGTCACTGGTCCTAACTGTGGGTCAGGGGCACAGGGGCACCTGAGACATCCAGCCTGCAGTGGTGGGTTCTCTTAGTTGGCTTTTCATTATAAAAATGGAAAGCAAAGTCTGAAACTAGGCATTTGCACTATGAATACCTAACTTCTCCACACTTCTTTAGTGGGAAAAAGAAGCATTCACTTAATTCCTACAAAGTGAAAGTGTTTGGTACCAAAAGATGTTTATACTGCTTGGCTCCAACTGCAGAGTGCACAGGTAAGGGAGCTGTAGGGTAAACATGAGGACACACTCCCAGTCAGTAAAATTAAGGAGATGCTGGACCAGATTTCCAACAGCAAGTGTGAAAGCCTTATCATTGCAGGTGCATTCGAACAGGTAATATAGGCATCTGTCAGAGCCAGCTGAGGTTTGTGAGGTCCAGGCTCATGGCAGGGGTAGGACAGATCACATCTGAATGCCTGGCTGCTTACTTTGTCTACCATGACCCATAAAAAACTCATCTGAACTTGCTACTGCAAAACATGCTGCAGCCTCTGCTGATACTAAAAAGTGTCAAAACTTCAGTTTTAAGCATCAGCAAAAAGATAGTAACTATGCAGCAACACAGTTTGTCTAACAGGCAGAGGTAAATGATCAGCAATGAGTCAGAAAAAAAAAATAGGGCTGCCTCCTGAGTAATTGCTTCCACTACTGCCATGTGGGTACCATCTGTAGGCACCCAGAACTTTCCTTAACCATCTCCCACCCTCCATCAAGGCCCAAAGCACTTTATCTGCTGATGTGTGGCATGCATGTGTGGCTGTAAGATGACCTAGCTAAAGACAGCTAGAGACAGACTATTTGGCCAAGGTTATTTCTCAGTAACAAGTGCTGTGCTTATCTGTTAGGGAATAATATTCTCCTATGCACCAAAAAGCACTTTAAGTTCCTTAGAGAATGGTATTTTCTCTCAGATATCGGTCACATGGATAAAAGTGATTGCTTCTTCAAGAACATGAGCTAAGTGAGTAAAGAGACCATCCCTCTCCTTATCTAACAAGGATTATAGCTGTCACAACGTACCCATAGCACTGTAACACACTGTAAGCTGCAGCAGGCCAGCACTGAGTTCTGCCTTTTCACAATTCCTTACCCTTGTGCACTGCTTTCATCCACATCGCTCAACAGACTTCACAAAGGAGAGTACCATCCTTATTCACATTCTGTGGATGAGGAAACTGAGTCAGAAAGATACCATAGCAGAAGCAAGAATATAACCCAGATATTGCACACCAAGAGCTGGTGTGTAGGCAGATATTCCTTGTGAAGCTGTATGCCCATGTCACCATGATTAAACTGCGCCTTTGTTCAGTGAAGCTGAGGAAACTGGTCCTGGAGCAAAAATGACAGACTGCATTTCTTGCCCTGAAGCATTAGCTCATGAAGCAACACCCTCCTGGCTCTGTACATGCTTTGAACAGGCAGATACCTCAGCCACAAGTTGCGCGCTCAAATGTAAAAGGCATCTTCCAGTTGTAAAAGATACTGCCTGCTCTCCTGACAGTGGGGGAGTGGAAGGTGAAGGGAGTAGACATGCCTCTGCTGTCCTGAAGCTTATCTATGGTATCTGTTCCTTAGGATCACTAGATGCTGGCCTGTATAAACATAAAGCCAAAGCATAAAGCCTGTTAAACTTGGCCTTGGAAACATTAGTTTCTCTCTCTGACAGCCATCAGGCCAGGCACACAATGCTCTGGGAGCAATGTGCCAGAGAGTGCAGTTATAAGGCAACATCAAACACACACCAAGACCTCTGCCCCTCTGCAGACTCTTCCACAAAGTCCAATGGAAACCAATACAACAATTTTCTGTGCCTCTCTGCAAGAGACTGGCAGAGGTCCAGGGAAGAGAGCTTGGTACCAACACTGGTTTTTCTAGGAAGGCCATTATGTCTACTGCAGTGGCTCTTTAATTCACCAGAACTGCTTCACATCCATAAGGCTCCTTTTTATCTTGAGGACTGATGAGAGAAGACAACTTGTTAACAATGGCCTATCTCTCACTTATCATTCTTTCTGCTTTACCCACTGATGGTATCTTGCCGCTGACTAAGGCCTCAGTCGCTGCTCATCTGCTTGTCTTTGTGTGAAGTGATTAGCCCCACCAAGGTCACAAAGAAAGTATGCATACAGATCCCAAGTCCAAGGCAGAACAGCCTGGAGATAAAAATTGTCTGCCACTCAAAAGCTATCTGGCTACAACTGTAGTAAATGCCTTAATTTGAGAAACTGTCAGGTTCCTCTAGGGGGACTGCTTACTTTGTCTTTCAATGCTCTATTTTTGCTTCAAAGCCCTTCTAATACTTTTCTTAGAAAAATATTATCCTCAGATAAAAAAAAAAAAAAAAAACCAAACAAAAAGATCAGATGGAAAAAATGGGACAACACCCTGGGAGACCTGAAAGCCCCCTCACCTTTAGATTTCTTTGTGGTGCTACACAGAGTTCTGGGTACCATGCATTTATAATCACTGAGACACTGTTCAATTTACAATTGAATAAGTTCTCCTAAAACTTCAGTGTAACTGAAATTTGCATAAGAAAGTTTGAACAGTTTTAAAGGCTTTTCCTCTCCACTTGCTAAGTGGAGAGCTAGTGGCTTCCTGTTAAGGAAACATTTAGTCTGCTCTTGACTTTGTTAGTCAAGTCTGGCATTCCCCTTCAAGAAAAAAAAAAAAAAAGAGAGAGAAAGAAGATATTGCTTAGAAGAGAGCAGCCAAGCAATACTAAATTAGCCTGTACCTATAAAAACATTCACAAGTGTGGGCAGATCCTCCCACATCTAGTACACAAAGTAGGCTGAGAGGATTGACTACTACACTCACCAGTTCCAAAGTCCATCCATTTCTTAGAATATAGTGGCCTTTTCATTCCCTCCAGAGGCTTTTCATTCCCAGGTGCATGTATCTTCAGCATACAGTTTTACTTCAGACAAGAGCAGCAAGGATGGGCTGTTCTATAGAACACGTAGCAGAATACAGAAATACAACATATCACTTAATTCAATCTGTCTTCTCTTGAAGCAACTACGCCAGCAAGTGAATCAGATAAATCCCTTTTGGGGTGACACTGATCATGTAACTAAGGTGAAGAAAATGGGTTGGATGTCAACAGCTGTCCCTAAGCAACAACTGGTCTATTGTGGCCACTAACAGGTATGAAAAGAATCTACAAAGTTAAGAGAGACTGAAGGTCTGCAGCAGCAGGTTTGCTATTTGCTGAGAAAGTCATAAATGCTGTGGAAACAAAGGGAGGCAATAGGAAAGGATGAGAGTGATTTGACCTTCTTTCCAGGATCAGCTTCTCGCACTTAACTCTTTTAATTCTGTAAACATGCACCTGCTAGGTGAAAAGCACTGTTGCTTACAGCCACTATGACAGCACCTTTGCCATCTAGCACATATTACCTTGATGCAACATCACCAATCTGAGTTCCTGTGCAACTTTTCAAGCATGTAACAGCAGTACATAGCAGCAGCAAACTCTCCTCCACTGATAAAATAGGAACAGGAGGATCATGCATGTTCCCCCTCCAGCCATGGCAGCCTTGCCACACTACTGGCCAAAGGCAACTCTCACAAGGTAAAACTACCCATTTCCCCACGCAGGGAAATGACAATGGCCGGCAGCAGTATTAAACACTTGTGTTTGAAATCCATAGAGATCATGCTTCAAGAACCCAGTAGTAATGCTTGCCAATGTGCATCTAGAAGTCCATTCCTTTGAGGGGCAAACCATTCAAAGCTGACTAGTCACCTCATTTGCCTTTGTTTGGTGGTGTCTTTCTGAGTGGTACTTAAAACAACCAGATTCTTCTACAATGCTGCATGAGTGCCCTTCTTCGAGTTTCTTCTGGGTGTCCAGCACACAAAAAATAAGACACCCCAAAGTAAACAATAATCTTTGAAGATCTGAGTGGCAAAGGTAGCCATTTAAAAATAATTACTAGGTACATTATATTAAAACCGAATCTTCTATATAGCTTCCAAAGGAGACTACTGCTATTTTTGTATATGCCTCATTCAGTTAAAACATAACTCTACAAGGATGTTTATTACCCAATTTGACCATTTTTCATGTTCTTGAAAGTGAGCACACTTTTATAATCCATAAGTGCTCTGTGGATACAGTCCCTACAGGGAAGAGCTATGCCTTTTCCTTTTTTGAGTGGGTTAACAAGATGATGTTTCATTCTACACGTGTTTTAAGAGACTGCATATGTTGGTAAAGAGACTTCCTATTCTGCACGCACAGGTCTGTTTCACCTCAGCTAACCCAATTGCACGATGTGTTTGAAATATCTACATTTCAACAGCCTTCTCACTAGAGTCAGTGTCCAAATTAAAAAAAAAAAAAAAAGGAAAAGAGCCACTTCACTCCTCAAGCAACCCCAGAATTTTTGGCAAGTAACTTTGCTAAATTAGGGGTGCGCTTTTTACTGGAACTGTACAATTCTTGCTTCAGACATAGTTTATTAAGGACATAACTTCTGTCAGTGTAATTTTTGTCTTTTCCTGGAGCACAGAAGCACAGAACGCCTTCACAGCTGTGTAAACATGTCTTCTCTAGATACTTGGGTCTTCAGTATACATTTCTCTACTTTTAATCAGTACGGACATCCTGATAAGAGAGGTGATTTTCTGCCAACACAGTGGTGCTGGCAAAGATTCTGATAATAGAAAATACTTTTTTTTAATTACCAGCTATTGAATTGAAGAAAGTTGCATTGGTATGAAACAATATTTTGTACATATAAATCAACACACACTGCCCAACAATTACTAATAATATTTTAGTATGAGACAATGTAGTTATTTGCCAGCACCTGCATCCAGCAAGACCAGTATGGAGAGTGATACTTGTATGTGATTTTTGTAAACCAAGGTTCATCAGACAAAGAAGCCCGTCAGGCTGTAATTTATTGTCTCAATTTCCCTCTTTACCGGCTCCACGGAGTCCCAGAGTCACTGAGGGGAGAAGGCACCTCTGGTGATCATCTGGTAGATGTCACCCAGTTCAGAAGAAGGTCAGCTTGAGCAGGATGCTCAGCACTGTCTCCAGTTGAGTTTGGAATTTCTCAAAGAGTGAAGACTCTACAGCCTCTCTTGGCAATAACTTCCAGTGTTTGATCACCTTCACAGTAAAAAATAATTCTTTTATGTTTAAGTGGAGTTTCCTGTACTTCAGTTTGTGCCCATTGCCTCTCATCCTGTCTCTGTGCACCACTGAGCTGAGCCTGGCTCCCTCTTCCTCCCATATGAGTATTGGTACACACTGATGAGATCCTGCTGAGCCTTCTCTTCTCCAGGCTAAGTAGTCCCAGATCATATGGATTCTCCTCATATGACAGACGCACCAGTCCCTTCATCATCTTTGTGGCCTTTCACTGGTCTCATCCCAGAAAGTCCACCTGTACTGGGGAGCCCAGAACTGGACCCAGCACTCCAGGTGTGTTTGCAGTGCTGAGCAGATGGGAAGGATCACCTCCTCCACTGCTGGATCTGATAGACATCTCCTGGGATGGCATCTCCTGACATCTTTGCCATAAGGACACATTGCCAGTTCATATTAACAATAATCTGGATTTTTCAGTGCAGATGAGACAAAGGACATTTCTGAAGGTGGGACCAGGACTTCCAAGTCATTTAGCTATTTCTGACAATGTCTTCCAGCCCATTTTCCTCAAAGAAGATGTGTGGGGTTGGGTCTATGGCCCATTTATCTAAACACTGGGAGGTTTATGTGTTCTTCAACAAAGTCATCACCAACAGCCTCAGAGAGTGACAGGCCAAGAGGGGCAATCCAACCATTTGCCAATCACAGCGTTCCATGTCTCCTAGTCACTCCTGCACTGAGCATAATTAGTTGCATTCAGTGATGTCTGACTGATGCTTTTCATCCAGAGAGCTCTCCTGTTTTGATTTGACATTCAAGAGATCTTGGCTTCATCTTGTATTTGTTCCCATAACGATTAACTATAATTTAGCTATGAGAAGCTAACTTCTCATTTGAACTTGTCTAGCTTTGACTTCCAGCTGCTGGGGTTTGTTTGCCTTTTTCTACCATTACCACCTGGCCCTGTCTCTTTTAGAAGATGCCTTTTAAACTGATCTTCTTTCAGCCCAAAGTTTTGTGTTGTGCCCTTTAAATCTCTCAGAGAAAGACATTTTGTCCAACCTATAAATATGCCTTGCCATTTTTGAAAACTGAATCTTCCATTTTAAAGTGGAAGAAGGGCATATGGATTCAGTTTTTCCTCTATTTTTCCAACTATATCAGCTGCTCAGATAAGATATAACTCTACCTACACTGCACAGCTTCTCCATTTTTTAAACTGTTCTTTAAAAATAGAGTTTAGGGCTTAAGTTCTTATGTCTGCATGCATTAGGCCACTATAAAAATAGATATACTCTTCCAGATAATAATCCAGATGTTCAAATGGACTGTGCTAGAAACAACACCATAAATAATTAAAATCAGCAGTCCTGCTGCTGAATCCTTAAAAAAAAAATTGCTGGAGAAGGTATGCCAGAAGGATAATCTCCCAGAAGTTTAACCAGATAAGTTACAAGCTCCCTAACAGTATATCTGTAATAAAGCCTCATTAATATGGTTCTTAATAGCTTGAGATTAATTTTAGAACTTAATATCTCCTTGAACTTACTACTTCTGTGTTCTCTTCCAGATCTCAACATACCTCTCAGCAGCTGCTCACACCTATTGCCTCCTTCATGCCGTGGGTACCAGTCCTGATTGACAGTGCTTGTTGTGGGCAAATCCTAATATGCCACAACAGCAAATACAGCAGAGAGTCAGTTGTCTGAAGGAGATACATGCTGTGATTGGAGTGAAGAAAAATGACAGGTCAAGGCCTGCAGCATTTTCTGCTCACAGAATAGCTAATATTAAACATTTTCGAGTAGCTGATGTCAGCCTCACAATTTCAGCTGTAGGTAGAGCTGCAGCAGAAGAGAAGGGAAGAAACAGCACAATCCCTTCATTTAATATCTACTTTCTTGTGTTTGCCTTGGAAAGGATGTAGATACTTTAATATTGTCTTTTTATTTACTACTTCCACAGTGAAATTAAAGAAAGCTATGGCCTTAGTTTTAAGCCACATTTTTAAATATTTCAAAAAGTTCAGAAAAAAAAAGGGGAGAAAAGACATTGTCCTTCCGGTTATGAACACAAAGTATATAAAGAGAAAACTCATGTCTGGGACCAAGTGAAGCCACTAGTGAGAACAGACATCAAGAAAATGGTATGTATTGAGCTTTAAAATGTTGCTAAATATTAATAAATGTCCTACGTGGTGTTGGACTCATTGTTCTGAATCTACAGACCGTAATGACATTTGGAATAAATTTCACTCTGATCTTATTTTCATGGGGGAGAAGAAAACAAAGGTCTGGGTTCTTTTTTGCTCAGAAATTAAATATTTCTGTACCCAAAATAACAACTAGGGTTTGGGGCTTTTATGTTTTCTCCACTGACTTTTCGATAATTACTGACCTACATTGTAGAGGGTTTCTTTTTTTTTTTCTCCCCTTGCTCCCAACTGGCCTCACAGATTCCTGTGACTCACAAAAATTTCTAAAAAACAAACCACCAGAAGTGTGACTTAAAAACTATCAGTTACAGTTTCATTATCAGTTATCAGAGGGGATTCCACATACTCTCAGTGCAATCAAAAGGAGTACCCCTTTCCTCATTAATGTACAGGTGAGTGTCAGTTCTAGGAAACTGCCTTTAATTTCAAAGCCAGACCCCTCATCCTTGTCCTGGCTTTGAGCTGTTGATACCAGAAGCCCTTTTGATTCCATCAAATCAGACCCAACCAGATTCCACAGATTTTTTGTAAAATCAAAATTAATCTACTTTTTCTTTAATATCAGGCCTGGATTTTGCCTCTAACATCCTTTTTGTTCCTAAATAATTATTCATCCCAGATCTGACCCTATTTATGCTAAACAGGGAGTAAACCACCAGACTCCAAGGTAAACTGCAGGCCTGTTTATTTATGCAGTGTTTCTAACCCAATGTGACTGGAACAAAAATGCATGCCTTGTTTGATCTTTAGGGGGAAAAGCAAGATGAAGGAATCCAGGGTTTGTTTCCAATTCTCTAATGCTTATTTCAAATCTTGATAGATGTGTAAAATGGTCATGATAATTTCCTCCTTTTCTACAAACTCACTACTATGAATGTCAACATAGTAATTAGGATTGCTGAATTAATATAAAATCTATTCAACAACACAGTATACTACTCTATGACAAGGAAAGCCTCACTCATTTTGCATTACAAGCAGAGAGAAATGTCCATTTCACCAAACAGCTTGCTAACAGATGTTTACACTGCACAAAAAATGTTCATCAGATATTTACAAATCAAACATTCAGGGTAGGAAACCCCAGAATTTAAGTTACCTTAGGAAAGAGGCCTCTCACAATCTCACAATAACTTTTTCCACCCCACTGCCATCTCTTTGCATGCACAGCTAGTCATTTGGTGAGCAGCTCTTCGGGCTTTTGTGTCCTCCCCTTTGCTCGATGTCTAGCCCCACACCCTACTCCTCAAAAACAGCTCCGAAAATAAAATTACTCAGAGACTCTTGCTCCTGCCTCATCACTAAAGCATCTGAGTATCTTTGAATGTTAGCTAATCTTTGTTCCTAAGCCCTGCAGCATGAGGGGGTAGTACAATCCACATTTTACACAGAGGGAACTGAAGCACAAAGTGACTAAGGTCAAAAGTTTCCATTACTTCTCTGTACTCCCTAGGACCTGATTTCTCAGTTTATTGAATACTCTACTTTCTGTCTCCAAAGCACAGTATGCATTACCTCAGCTTTTGCTGTGAGAACTTCAGCGCTCCTTCACGTCAGACTCGAAATCTCCACCCACACATGCGTAATACAAGGAGCACCCAGTTGGTCATCACCTCCGAAAAGGTAAGTTTCAAAAATTTGCCCAGCACCGCACAGAAATTCTGTGGCAAAGAGGAGGATAAAGCACAGTTTCCCCGGCCACCATGTGACCACCTTCACCACATGCTGTGCTCACTCTTAGTGCAATCCCTTCCTTCAGCCTGCGGCTTCAGAACAAGACACTGAGCAAGGGGAAGGTTCTGGACCCACAGGCAACGTCCTCTTCACTCTGCCTCACATCCCTGACTCCTCCAGGACAAATCTATTGTGTATTGTGAAGGAGACAGGAATTCTCCTGTATCACACTTCGTGACTTTAGTGTTAATCTCAGGGAGAGTGATAGGAAGTGTGGGACAATCAATCCCTGGTGTAGAAATAGCAAAACTCAATGAGTTTGAACACCAATCCGTACTCAAGCACAGACCGTGCAGTGGGGCACACATGTCTCTGTCCACTGCCTCACACTTTCTTATTTTCATTCTTCTCTCCTCCCTGTTCAGGTTGCACTTGTTTCTTCCTATACCTCTAATTTTTTTGTCTTCATCTTTCACTCTCCATTCCACAAGCTTTGCAACAAAGCTCTCATCTCCTTGGTTTACTAAGTTCTGGTCCTCTTCTGTCCCTTCTGGCTAAGTCTTAATCTCTTCAAAATTAATTATAGTGGACATTTTGCTGATAGCCTTCAACTTCCCTGCTCTCTGTTTTCCGGCTACTCATCACAGTCTTTTCCCTATGCTCCTCCTCTCCCTGTCCCACTCGGTTCCTCCTTTACTTGACGTTTTTTTCTCCAGTTTTTTCCTTTTCTCATCCCATATTTTAGCTCCTAGTAAGACCTGGTGCTTTTTCCATCACTGATTTCCCTGCTCCCAGTTTTGTTTCTATTCTAGTACCATTGATGAATTAATTGATTGACTGAATTGCTTTCCTTAGGCAGCCTCTCAACTCCCAGTTTCCCATATCCCATAGAATCTATTCTGCATCCACAGTCTCTCCAGCTCTGAAGCTGAGTCTTCTTCAACCTTAGTTGCCAGGAATCATCACCAAGTCTCAGCTGCCACTCAAGGAACACCAGGCTCTTCCCAAGTCACAGATATTCCCGTCCTCTACAATGCTTGCCAGCAAGACAAAGCACATTAGAAGTATGAGATAGGGAGAAGTTCTGTCGTTTCATTTACAAAATAATTATATAATTATTGCCTCCCATCTTAATTTGGGCTAGTGGGGAGCTGGAATTGCAGGAGGCCCAGCCTTGCCCTACAGGTCTCAGCTGCAGAAAACCTTCTCTGCATCACCCTGCACCTGATGGGCAATACTGGATCTGTGAGGGGATGGAATATACTTCACCCACTATGGGGAGCACACAGTTACAGGATGGTAACTTAGTCCATCTCTGGATAAAGCCGGTTTGGTTTAGTGTAAGAACCAAAAAAAAAATCAATAAAAGAAGTGATTTGATCTGTGGGAAAATGCAAGTTTTCTGTTCCTTTTATTAACCTGAAAAATTACATTCACCTGCATTTTTACTGAGTAGAAAACCTTTCATTTTCACTTACAGCATTGAAAACATAAAAAACAAACGGCACAAAATGAAGAATAAGGAGGCAGTGCTATGGCTTCCTGCCTTTTAACTGAGGAGCCTTTGGGTTTTGGTATGTGAGGACTACAGAGAGACCCAGGCTCTTCTTCTACACCTAATATCACTGGATGGTACAGTCCAGGGTACGGTGCTCCTAACCTTGCATCTCAAGTCTCCCCTACTCTATTTAGAAATGTTTAACTATTAATTGGAATAACCTCAGTAAGATTTCTCATCATTAGTATATGATGAAAACTATCTCCTTGGTGCTTTCCCTCCTACCCAGAAAAAAAAATATAAAAGTGCCACACTTTGAGCAAGAGAGACTGAAAGATTCCTTCTGCATACTCTGTGCTTCACCATAGCTGCAAGGTTTCCTTACTTCACCAAGGAGGGTAAAGGGAAGCTAGGTTTGCCTCTGTCTTCACCTGGCTTTCCATGGTAGAGGCAGACACTAAAACTGAGTCAACAACATTCTGTATATGAGCCCTCCCCTGAGCCACTAGGCAACAAGAGGAATTGACGCTTCCACTTGTCTTCACTCTGAAGACAGGTGCAAGTATTTGATCTGACTCTTGAAGCTTTTAGGTCAACCAGAGTGTATTTCTTGGATGGCAGGCAAATATGCTATTCACTGAAGCAGTACAGCCAAGCCAAGGCATGGGCTAAGCTCTGCAGGCCATGGTCCAGAGACACAGCTCCAGCTAGGACTGATGGAGGTACAGTGGCACAGCCACCATGAGAGGCTAAGAGGAATTTGCACATGGTAACTCATTACAGCACTACCCGTAGTTTGACTTTTAAGTCTCTACCCACAAGTGCAAATAGCAGTTGACTAATAATAGGTTTAGACTGACATTTCTTTGAGTGGCAAATAGCACATCCCTGATGCGTAAGTCTTTTTACTGCCATAGATCAGGTTTCTGTTCCTAAGGCTGGGTCTTCAGAACAATTTAAATAAAAAGTTAGTGGATTTTTTTACACAGACAAAATTACGTATTTTTTTTCCTTAATCCTTAGTCCCTAGAAAAGAATGAGCCATTTTAAGTCAGGCTTTCCCTCTTTCTCCCCCTGTCACCAATTATCAGTGGAGACCAATATCAGATACTTCATTCAAAAAAAAAAGTGGTTTGACAACCATGGAAAAAACAGGAAACTGGGTTTTAACACCAGCAATGCTGAACACTTCAGTAAACTGTTTTTGCCCGATTCTGCTTATAATTAAGACAAAGGACAAAAAAACCACTATCGAATTTCATTATTGGGAGATATATCAACTTTCTCTTAATAATAACAGTGATGGCTTAGCACTGAGCAGATACATTGACTACTGGACTAAGGCAAGAAACGGGTAAGTATGTGTAGGTGCCTCTAATCTGCAAAAATGCTCATGCAGTGGTGAATGTTCAGCTAGGGGATTTACCTTTGATGAGCAATTCAGAAGTTAAATTAGCTATGCACTACAACAACATTGCAGGTTTTTATGCACAGTTCAGTGGAAGTAGGTGAACTACTTCAGAGCTATGGCAGAATTGTGAAAGACTTCATTAGAAGGACTCATGGTCTCTGCCCAGGATAGCTCTGGTACCAGGAAGTTTCTCCAGAGTTATAAGACTCCCACTTTGAACTTTGAAATAACAGCAAAGCTCTACTTTGGCCTGTTGTAAACTACACCCATTCTGGTGCCATCTGTCCTATCTCTAAAGGAACTAATCTCTCTGCAGAACATGAGGCTGAAGATAACCCTGGTTTCACTAATGCCCAATTAAAGCAACACATGCCAAGCAGCCCAGGGGGGCAGAACAGACCTTCCTTTCGCAATCTCCACAAGTATCTATCACAAAGGCAGAGGGTGCAGAAATTACTTCCTTCCTGCACCTCTAGGGATTCAGTGTACTGTAGAAAGAGAACACAGAGATCATACAGATACCTCCTCTCACAGCCAGTGTAATGTACCTGCAGTCAGAAGAAACAGTCACAGGAGCACAGGAACCCCTAGAATGATGCACACTTAGAGTAAGTATGACCAGAAATAACTAATGATTGCTGTTTTGGATGGAGGACTTTTGCGAAACAGACATGTCAAGGCTGAGAGTACTTACAGGGGCATGATGAGAGTGACCATGTCAGAGTGTACCTAGTGAGCCACTCAGATGCTGACATACTCTCCTAGGACTTTTGATCTCGAAGGATGACTAGAAAAGCCCGAAGCTTATCACTCAATTTCATTTTCCATCACACTGAAGTAAATTAGATTAAGCCCCTCTCAGGACACAGATTCTGAATCATGATTATAGCTGATCACAGTGCTTTTAGATACACTGGATACACTAAAAGAGATACTTTCCTGCTCAGATGACCAGGAAAGGTGCTGTTAGGGCAGACAGACTTGAGTTTACACTGCCATGGCTGCTCCAAGAGTCAGGAGCTCAGGGAAGCTCAATGCAGGCAGATTGGAGCAGCAGGGATTGGTTCACACACAGGTACAGCCTGCAGACTCTGTGTGCAGTATCCTGACATGGTATTCATAAGAACAGAAAAGCACAAAGTTTCAAAGGACTCATGAAGAAGAGCTGAAAAGCTACTACTGAGAGTGTCAAAGAGTGGAAGCTCACGGGGAAGCTGTGAGAACCACCCAGTTTCTGTTCTGTAGATACCATGTCACAGTCTTCATTCCTGTTGTTTGCATTCTGCTGCCTCTATCACGTTGTGATTTAGCCTTCTCTGTTCCACTTCTCTAACATCTGTGCACACATATGTACATAGATGTATATCCTTACTGGAGCATACCAGCCCACATATTACATTAATGATAGAATAATTATTATTCACACACATATCCAGCACACTGTTGTCTGTTTCTCAGCAGACAGTGTGACCCAGGGCACTCTTTGATAGTCATTCCCTCTTCTTGTAAACTGGAACCACCCCTGAAATGCAGATGTTTCTTTGGGAGAATATCACAGCTGCTCCTCAACTAAAGTACTAAACTACACACCTAAACTACTTCATTTAGTCCATGAAATTAGAGGATGCCATAAACCTGATGAAGTTACAAGGGAAAACCTATGTACGCAGATATAACTGACCTCATCGAAACACGTCAAGCCAGAGCAGGCCTTTACTGCTGTAACAAATTCCATGGAATAGTTACTGTCTATGAACTCCTTGTATTTCTGCTGCATGTTCTCATGAAATGTTATGACAAGTTATTTGAGAATTAGCAATAAAGTTGGTGCTTCCCTTTTATCTCTTTTAAAAATTAACTAATATGGCCAACGAGTATAATCATAAAAGGGAAAATACGGCAAAATAGCAGAAAGAAGAGGCTAAGGAGATCAGGATCAGCTGTGCACTGGACTTCTTATCTTGTTTGACTACTGCTCCACAAGCCAGATGTGACCCAGCTAGGATAAAGCTATACATACTGCACTTAAATTTCTGGCAATGGACTTTCAGTCTTTATCTTGTCTACAGTGGGATATTTCCTTCAATCTATCTTCAGATATCATGCAAAAGCATCTACATTGGGTTTGGTTTGGGTTTTTTTCAACATTTATTATTCTGTATGGAAGGGAAGATCCAGATCAGACAGTCCTTAGCTTTAACACTCTAGGATCATGTGGATGGAAACAATTACTTGGGGTCCTTCACGTACATCAGAGAAGAATACATTTCTATAGTATCTCCTACGCATCATATACTACTTTCCTCTTTACAATTCCCAAATCTATCTGGGACTACTTTTACTTCTCTCCACCTGAATGAGTAAACTGTAATTTGTAGCAAGCATCTGCAATTTTCGCTTGTGTGGCAGCAAAAATTACAAAAGTGGGGGCATATGACATGAAAATACATTCCCCCATATACATGGCAGAAATCTTACAAAACTCTTTCTGCAAAGTTAGGAATAAATTATTACATAAGTCTTACTAACAAGTGCTGTCATTGCAGAAATGGGGAGTCCCTTTTCTCTGAAATCAGAAGAAAAAAATGTACTTGTTGAGTTAAAACACATGATCAGAGTCACCTTGTCAACACTGACTAAACCCATGTTTATAAAGCAAACTCACCATTTCCCTAGTGGGAGATGACTGTTAGATTTTAGGAAAAAATCTAGGGACTCTTATTTAGTTCAGCATATGCTGGTAAATTCTCATGTGTAAACAAACATCCTTCTTTGAAGGAATTTTTCTTGGGGAAATTCTGGCACTGCTGATACAGGGCAAATAGATTTTTGCTCCTCTTGGAAAGCTAGCTTGAATTTCTGGCCACTCATAAAGCCTCTCATGTTATTCCCCATGCACAGAATTTGCTATACACAAAGGAAATGCCTTTCCTCTGCTTTTGAAAGTCCAAGAATGAATTAACTTCCTCATTGTCACTGAAAACAGCTGTGAGCTTCGAATGGACCCAAAACATAGTTAACCTCTTAACACATGAGATACTGAAACCCATAAAATGCTTAGCACTTTTGAGGTAAAATCCCAGTTAAACAGTTTGGCTGAGGGTGTGCCAACTGAGATTAACTCTCACACCTACACTAGTTACGCTAAAACAGTATTTACAGTAAGCACTGTGGGTACCAGACCCCTTATACAATTCTGTTCTCTTTAACAAAATCAAAACAGTTTGTTCCTGAAAGAGATGTTGACATCTGGCAGCAGTTATGGGGCTGACACAGAAACTGCCCAAGAAGCTCAACAGACTGTGTTATTGTCTGGCAGATTAGACAATTGTGAATATAAAAGCTGGTCAGAAGCATTCACCAAGTACTGTAGAAACTGATATTTCTTGGCTATTTCTCCACATTTCAATGAATTGGGGGAAATTACGAAAATTACATAGGAAAAAGATTGACAGGCTTCATGCTTTATGATTTGTGACTAAAGATTACCTTCACATGGTCACTATTCACGTAGCATCCTCACATAATTCCATCACTAAGAGCTGCTGAGAAGAGGTATTTCCATCTTGAGAGAAAACAGTGTCAGCAGTTCTCCATTTTGGCAAGGAATGATCCAGTCATATATTTATTCACATATTCACCAAGCACATGGAAATTCAATACAATTTAAAACAGATTTACTGAGTTTAAAGAGTGTAAGGTTGGCTTAATAAATGGAAACATATATAACAAAATACATTATTGGACATATCAAAAGAAATAAGAATGGGTTGCAGTGAATTTTTTACCATTCAGATTATACAAACTGCATATATTTTGGGAGCAAGTAAGAACTCCCAGTGAGACTAGTTAACTATGAAAGGAACACAGAATGCTGGAACACTGGATAGTCTGCTGAACAGCAGGTTGTTCTATCTAAGAAAGTTTGACTGACTGCATTACATGTTGAAATAGTTCCAGGAACAGAGGAGAGAGGAGTAAGGGCTTTAATCATGTGAGCAAGTATTTGCTAGCTGCATTCCTTGACCCTTCCCATTCACTCCCAGAGGGTATAGCTTTGCGCTAAATGCTTACTTCATACCTAAAATTAGAACAGCTGCTTATGCAATCTCATCAGATGGGAATATAGAATGGAAAACAATAGTAGTCCCTTCTTGATTTCGGATGAGGCATTGTCTTAGCTATTTATTTGTTAACCAGTTACTGACTCTCAGATGCTGAACTGCTGGCTGAAAAAAAACAGCTGTAAACCCAGACTTTTCTTTGTAGTCCCCTGCTGTGGTGTGCAATGGACTGCAATCTTGAGCAGTTGTCTCAAGATCAAGTTAAGATCAAGTTAAAAGTTAAAATGTTAAAACGTTTGGCTTGCACTACCTAAACCCAGCCATTTGCTCTGTGCATTAAGGCAAGCAGTTTTGGAAAGAGAAGCCCATTCCTGTGCAGAATCCATCCCTCCATGGTGTTATGTACGCAATCCTTTATGCTCTCAATCCTCAACCTAAAGCAAAGACCATTTCAACAGTCAGAGTTCACATTAAGTGAAGTCTGATACACTTGGGTGGCAGCTTTCTGGAAGCAGGGACCACACTGCACAGTAAATAACCATGTGTCTAGGTGTTAAGGTACAGCAAATACAAAACAGGAGAAGACTATTCTAAAGAGCTGTAGTTAGAATTAAACAAGCAAGATAACGAAAAAGTGTGAGGCATGAAACATCCTCACACTTACCGTACAACTGAGAAACCAAGGTACCAGAATGCTAAGCCACAGCCCCAGATCCCACAGGAAAACTGTGACAAAATTCAGGCTGGAAAAGTATCAGGAACAATTCACCTTGTTTCTACACTCTTTCCTGACCACCTTCGCAACCTCTGTGAGAAACAGGGTAGTGAGCCCCATGGGCTTTTGGTTTGGCTTACTACTGCTGTTCTTATTTCCTTCAATTTAGGTACAAGCCCTGTCTGAGACTGCTTCAAAACCCACAGAAATCACTTTGCTTTCTGAAGCAGAAGTAATGTTGGTCTCCCTCTTACTTCTTGCTGGGGCCTTGCTGGAATTCTCTGTACTATGTATTGCAGATGGTCAGTAATGCTAGGCTATTATGCTGCATCTCAAATGTAGCTATACATAGCTATGTCTGTAGTTCTTAGGGGCCCTGAGGCTTGTTGCGGTATGTACAGATATCAGAGGAATGTACGACAGATAAAAATCAAGTTAGAAAGATTTTTTCATTACTGTTTTGACTTTTTCACACATTTCAGGGACAAGCATAAAACAGTGATGAAACTTACCTCCAGACCAGCAGATAAGTATGGTTAAGGCAAACTTTCAGTATGGTTAATGCCATACTTATCCTCTTCTAGCTAATAAATCTGTTCTTAAAAATGTCCACTGTTCGCCTCCATAGGTCATTTATTGCAGTGTTTCACCAGCCTTAATGGGAAAATACTACCCTTACAGTTTGACCTTCAGCTTAACAAAAGGGGCTAAGGCAAGATTTGAACCTTCAGCCTCTTTGAACCCACTGCAATTCCAGCCCTTTACTTCTGACATTTCTATCACACATATTAAAAAGAAGAAAAAGAAAAAAGCAGACCAAAAGCAGAGGAAGCCTTGGCCCAGTGGCATAAATAAGAATTCCTACTTCCAGTACTGTCACTTTCCACAATATCCTGGTAAAAGTCTCCTTTGGAATCTGTAGTTTCTCTTACTGTATTCAGATGAGTATAATGGAAAAAAAAAATCACAAAACCAGTTCAGTTCTTGCTATCTAAGTGGCAGAGATGAGTTTGTGTATTTTTTTTTTTGTTTTTACCGTCATTACTTGATTCAGTAGTAAGCACCATCTTTCTGTCTGATAGAAGTTTAAGGGATTTTCCCCTCTTTCCTGTGCACTGACAACCTTTTATCATTTCTCCACCAGGAAAAGAAGCAACAGAAAGGCTCCTGGAAGACAGAAGTGCCGAACTCAAGTGTGACCTCAAGCACTGCTATTGCAATAGAAGGGATTTCCCTTTTAGGATCCTTTTCCTCCCTTCTAGATGAATCACACCTCTTACAGAATTATCTGTAGAAGACCTGGCACATGATTGAGCTAATAAAGTCTGAATGTTACTACTCATAAATATTACCACAGTCATCATCCTATGATAGAATATTATACAAGTATTGTCTTAACTGTGAGTCTTTCCTAATGCAACCTCTGAAACACTTGGCAATGATGTTCTGAACACTCTGACGTCTTGGTTTAATTTGATAAGCATGAGCTACTCCTTCCTGAACAGCAAAAAGAAACAAAGTAGTTAAAATAATTTAGAGACAAGGAGCTGAATGGGGCTTTGAGAGATTTCTTCTTCTTCCCAAGCACAACAAAGAATTGTTATTGATTGATGTGCATGAAACTGAAACTGATTACTTTTCTCAGAAAATGGACATTATGCCTCCAGGGTTATATAAACTTCACCACTTAGAAGACTGGGCTTTTTCACTGTTATGCTTTACCAGAAAGTAGGTAGCTGCAATTCAAAGTATTTCTTATCCTGTCCTCAATGGCAAGAAATTCTCCCTTCCCTCAAGAGCTATGTATACATAGATACGTATACATACATAAAAATATGTATATATATAGTTATGTGTATGTGTGTGTATCTACACACACTTCAAAGAAGAAAATTTTCCTTGACTTTTTACATATGTATATATCTTTATATTCCATCAAATATAAGCATTATATCATAAATTATGAGATAAACTATGGGGTATAAATACAAAAAAAATAGGATTAATGCAGAAAAGGGTATTTCATAATATTGATGCTGTTGATGTTTTTAATGTATTCCCATATTGCCTAGGAGTTATGGTTGAGAAGAAAACTTCACTTTGTGCTGTGCAAACTCAGATCAAATGAATTCCTGCCATCCTGCTCAGACCTGTTCGATAAACATCAGCTGTAGCAATGTGCAATCAACTTTCAGTTTATCAAGGTGTAAACAGTAATTATGAATATTCAGATGTGCTTACCATATAGAAAACAAAAATAAGCTGTAGCCTTTTCAGGTTTTCCTGGGTCTCATTATCTCCTTCATGGACTCACAGCTAATACCTTCATATTTATCAGTCTTCTTATTCACACTTATTTTCCTTTCCTTCTTCTCCAGAAGGGGCTAGGACTATTTGTTAATCTATTTGCTGCAGTTTCATACACAAAGCAGAGCACAAGTCAGCTCTTTTTTCCCTACTTCCTTCCTTAGCTCCTCACTCCCACTCCACAGTGAAACCCTCCATCATTTAAAATGCCCTCTATAAAACTGTGTGAGGGGCCAGGCTTCATATCACATGAGAGAAATGTTTTGGATAAAAACATTTTTTTTTCTCTAATCAGATCACTTTAGTAATCTGGTACCTCAGCCCACATGAGGGAACAGAGAAAAATGTCCAGGAGCAAGCAGGGAATTCCAAGATACTGGCAGAAACATATACTGGGTAAATCACACCACAGTGCTGCTCTAGTTATGCAAGCAATCACTCAGGCCTTGTTCCCTCAGGCATCCAATCCCCTGGATCTTAGCCACCCCTCAGGCCATCAATCATTAAATGTAGAGTCTTCCTACCCAACTACTACTTCCTGAGGCAGTAGAGAGGCTAGAGGGGAAAAAAAGAAAGGAAAGGAAAAAATAATAGAAAAAAATCCAACACACCTACAAAAATCTTTAAAAGAAATCTCTCCAAGGGGGGGGGGTGTGGGGTGGAAATTGGAAGGGATTATTCTTTTTCCAGCCACATCCCTGACCTTTTTTTTTTAACAAAGGTAGAGAAGAAGAACTGCCAGCTATGCAGAGCCAGCACAGGCCTGTAAACTCTGGGAAAGATTATGCTGCCACATAACCAGTTGTGTGACATGAGCACATGAGCTGAGCCAGCTGCTGCTACTAGAGGTGAGGTGAGGGATCTCAAGGCTGAACTTTTCCAAAAGCCACCTGTTTTCTGAAGAAGTCAATATTTAAGACCTGATTTCAAGGTGTGGAGCAACTCTAGTTTCTCATCCAGTCAGTGAGAGTGGTGGATGCTCGGGAACAGGCAGGAGCTCAGCATATGTGACATTGAAGTCTTCTAATACTGCAAGAAGCTTTGCTGCACTGTATTTCATTTCTGGGTGCCTTCAGGTTGTAAGGCTGTTGAGCAAGGCCCTGCCCCTATTCCAGCACAAATCCCATCCATAAATCATATTAACAGGCCTTACATATTACAGTTTTATTCAGTGAGTTTTTTCATTGCACAGGTATTAGGACACTGTTTAAAGGTATGAATTAATTGCTTACAATAATTAAATGTAATAATTCCTACAAACTGCTAGGTGCAGTCAAGAGTTTATAAACATATTCAGGCACTAAGCTCTCCCTGACTCCATAGCTTTAGCTCAAGGTTCTGCCCCTTGCCTGTGATGACCTAACCTTGAGCAGGGCTGGATTAAAGGTTATTAACATCTCCTGCCGAAAATGGCAGTATATGGGATTATGTATCAGCCTAACCTCTAATTAAAGAAATGAAGTCACTTATGGTTACTTACAATACAAAGCCCAAACTGTGAAGCAGATCTAAGCTAAATAAAAAAAAAATAAATAACTGCTTGGGTTCGAAAACAGTCTGGGAGAGAATAGCTTCCATGGGATGGGCTCCCTTCCAGTGCTGCTGGGATGCTGACGGCAGGGGTGCGAGGTGTCTACACCCGGGCACCTACACCCCGAGAGCTGTGTGCAAGGGCAGGAAGCCAGCCGGCCCTTGTCACGCGTGGACGAGGACGAGGCAAGGGCTCCCGGGAAACCTGCGCCTCCCGCGCTGGCGTTCAGAGGGTGCGGGGCGCAGCCGGGGCGCCGCTCTGCGCAGGGACACACAGCCGTGCCGGACCCAGCGACTTGGCACCGGGCCCGGTCGGCCCGGCAGCGGAGCGAGGCCTGCGGGACGGGGCGGGACGGGCAAACCCCCCGCCCCCCCCCCCCCCCCGCGTTGCCCGGGAGGAAAGGAATAAGGAAGGAAAACATGACATCCCGGCTCCCCGAAAGCCCGCGGACGCGTCACGGCGGGGGGAGAGGCGGCGGCGCTGCCCGGCGGCGGCGCCCCCTGGCGGCGGCGGGCGGGGCGGCGGCGGCGGTTGTCACACGCCGGAAAGTCCCTGCCCGGCTGCCGGTGGAAATCCCCGGTGGGGTTTTTGTGTTGTGTGTTTTCTCTCTCCCCTTTTTTTTTTTTTTTTTTTTGCGCCCGGGCCCTTAAACAGAAAGGGAAAAAAAAAAACCCAAGAGGCTGGGCTCAGCCCTTCATTCCGCAGCGGCGGTGGCGATAGCAGCAGCAGCAGCAGCGGCTCCGGCGGGGAGAGGGGAAGGAAGGAAGGAGACCCTGCGCGGAGGGGGTTGATGGATCCCGAGCCTGGCTGCGTCCCACCACCGCCCCAGACCTACTGCTGAGAAGGAGTCGCCGGCACGACCGGCCGGAGGAGGAGCCCGCCGCGGAGAGGTGAGCGCCGCTCTGGCTGCGGGAGGGGAGGCGGGCCGGGCACGGCGGAGCCCCGAACCGGCTCCGTCGCCCCAGTCCCGTTTGCAGGAGGACGCCGCGGGGGACCGGGCGGCTCTGGCGGCGGGGTTCGGCCGTATCCCGGCTGGCACCCGGGGGGCCGTGTGCCGGTTCCCGGTTCGCGTCGGAGCCCCCCGGTGCCGCTGTGCCCTCTGCTGACCGGCTCGGCCCGGGCTCGGCGGCACCCGGACCCCGCGGCGGCTCGTAGGGCGGGAGCGCCGCCGGCGGCACGGCCGCGAGCTGGGAAATCCGTCCTGCAGCTTGGGGCTCCTTCCCCTGGGAAGCTGGCGGGCGGTGTGACGTCCTTTCCACCTTGCATACCCAGCTTCCAGCAGAGCAGTAGGTCGGGGTACTAAGAACGCGGAACACTTATTGTGTGTAAACCAGTCCTGTGGGATATAAAACAGCCTCGGTCCTTATCTCCTTATCTGGTGAAGAATAATACTATGCTTTGTTTTGTACCGAGCAAAGACTTAGGCAGAGAAATCCGTGGACGCTGAAGAGGTATTAAGCATGTTTATTTTATGAGTCTTAGCACTTTACGGAGAAGTTTATTATTGACAGTTTTCAGATGGAGGGCAGAAAATAAAAATAACTTTAGGAAACCACTGGCAGATCTCAGAACAGTATTCAGCTTTCCCGAGCCCAGCATCCTCAGTATTATATGTTCAGAAAGCATGCTGTTTCTAATCATTGTTTACAGCTGGTTTTTTTCTGGGAATTCATAGTCATTACTTGTCAAAAGTTTAAAGTAGCATAGCACATGGTACAGTACATTATAAACTAATACAACTATAGCTCAGTTTTCTGACTCTTAAATCTGTAGCTTAGATGACTATTGAGTTCTGGTTTTTTCACCACATTGATTTTGAAAATAAGGGTTGTTTGGCTTTTGCCTTGATTGACATTTAATGACTGTAAATAGCATAGACAGTAATTTCCATGTGGGGAGGGGAAAATATGTCTGCAAAACATAGTATCAAATAATGTAGTTTCAGTGAATGCTTCTGTAAATTCAGTACTTTTTGTTACTTAAGGCTGGAAATAACCCTTTCAAGGGTCCATGCTGGTAGTGCTTAATCATGTGATTAGTCTTTATTTGTGTAAAAAAAATCCCATTGACTTGATATCTCCACTTACATAAGGAAGCAATTTGGTCATCTTGGGCGAAATATAGCTGTGTTTATTATACCTATTAGTAAGGGATTGTTTATATTTTCTTTTTAGAATCATCCATACATTTATATACAGAATTAGTTAAATAGCATGTGTAAAACTATATTGGTGAGGGGAGTGGATGAGAAAATGTTTTGTTTCCATTTTAAGGCTGTATGCTGGTGGGGGAATTATAAGAATATATTATCTTTATTACCTAAAGGAAAGTTTTTCCTCATGTTGCAAGACGTGACAGGACTGAGCCCTGTCCCTAGTGCTCTTACAAATGCAGAGGAAACGCTGTGTGAATGACATTACCCTGAAGTAGAGAGGACTTGGTAGCATCACCTGTTTTCACCCGCCTCTGTTTGGGGCTTGACAGGGTGTCCACTGTATCTCTCCATCAGCTGGTTCTCAGAGAGGTTATAGAGGTCAGCTCTTGGCACCAGGAGTTTGAGGTCCACTCTTACCCTGGGAGGGTCTTTTCCAGCGCTTTGGTTGGGCAGTTGGAGGTGGATGTTGCCAAGGGATGTGTCTGGGAGGAGAGAGCAACTGTTTCCATGTGGAGAAGGATGTGCTGAAGTCCTTCTGTGCAAGAGGGGCCTTCTGCCTCCAAAGATCTGGGAGTGCCTTCCCAGTCAGTCAGATTCATGTCCTTCTTCCTCTCTCTGGCCCTCCAGACTCCTAGCTCCATGAGAAAATTTCCTAATAGTTGCATAAACAATTTTTAGTTGTTTCTTATCTCCCTTTATTGATGTCGAGATCTTAATATATGCTTATGGCTTGATATTTTTCCCTAGGTTCATAATCACAGTGGTGAGTTCTCCTAATGTGACTAGCTGTACTCTAAACATTAGGCATGCATACTTTTATTTGTCTTGATACAAATTTGGCTTTGTTTTTAAACAGAGCAATTATGTATGTGGACAGCACGGAGGATCTCTCCATATAAAAGTAGATGGTTGTTGTTGTAACTGTAGTACATGGGAGTTTTAAGGGATGTGGTTTTTAACATTTGGTTCTAGCTAGCCACAAAGGTAGTGTCCTCTGAATAAGTATTTCAGAGAGTGTTGACAGTTTCAAGGTTGTGGGGTCTTTTTTCTATGTTCTTCTTGCTGTAGCCCATGAGGCCAGAGATACTGAAGAAAGGGATGCAGGGCAGTAAACTTTATATGTCCTACTGTGGAAAAATATTGGGGTTTTTGAGCCAAGTGGAAATGCTTTTTCAGCTATGTTGACTTATCACTGAGTAATAGTGGCACTACAGTCTGCACCCCCACACACAGCACAAGCACCTCAATGCAGTAGCTCTGCCACTCACAAAATATAAACAGCTTCAAGAAAAGCAACATAAATCTGCCCTTGAGTGCTTGCTCTCCAACAAACTCCTCATTTACCATATTTGGCCACTGTAAGTATGGGACAGATAACTAGCAGAGCCTGCAGTTCTTTGGGCTTTTTCTGTACTCTACTGACCATCACTTCTCAGAATGTATGGGCTGACAAAATCTGAAATGGTCATTATCTGCTTTTTTTTGGCATGTTGTCAAAACAAGAGCTTGAAAGTTCAGCAAGTTTATATGGGATTACACTGTGCAATTATCAATTAGTCAAGTTTCCAGGATAATTTTCCCTTCCCTTGATCTTGCCTTCTCTTATCCTTACTTTGATTTAAATGCCGCTTTTTTTTTTTTTGAGTGATGATGCAATTTCCTTGGTTATGAATAAATTGTCTTTAATATCTCAGTAAATTTTGGCAGTAACTGAGTGGGATAAGCTGGTCAGTGTCTATACCTGAGTAACGCAGAAAAGTTAGTGAATATGAGTTTGAAAAACCAGAAAAGGCTCAGTTGGACTGCATCCACTCTTTGCTTGTTTTAGGCAGAACTGTAGCCTCTGAAAGTGTCATCTCGATCTCTGCAGAAGTAATAGCACTGTTATACAAAGACACTAACATGACAGTAAAAGGATCCTTTTTCATTTCAGATATCTTCTAGAAACATGGCTGGCCAACACATCCTTCCTCAAGCTTTGTATCAGAGCAATATGCTGAAGGCTATGAAGATCAGAGAGAGGACACCTGAGGATCTAGTCAAACCTCCCAGTGGAATAATTCACCACTTCAGGACTATGCACAGATACACCATAGAGATGTTCAGAATGTGCCAATTTTGTCCTCAGTTTCGGGAAACACTTCAGAAGTCCCTGACTGACCAGGCTACCCAGACTTCACTGGAGCGCCAGAGGAAGCTCAACTGGTGCATGGAGGTTCGGAGACTTGTTCCTTTGAAGACTAATGGTAAGTTAGGAGCAGGTCTTTGCACTCACAGTAAAATGGGTAAGATGAATGAAGCATCTTTATTAATAGCATCTGAGTCCACATTACTGAAACAGAAATGCATAATTTTAAAAATGTGGGGCCGTTTATCTTAGTTTTGTAAACTAAAATTCTTTCCACATGATGTACTGTCCTGAGGCTGTAGCAGACCCCTGCCCATACTACAGTGTTGTGAATGGCATGGAAATTTCACAGATATTTTCACAATGTCAGTAACCTGTGGCACTTCAGAGTCAAGTAAGATGGAGAAACTTGACTTGCAACCCATTGCCTTTCCATGAATCTGACTGGTATGTGTTGGCCCTGTTGGAAGTGCTGAACGTCCTTTAATGCCAGGCAAGAGTTGCATTCCTGTGTATATATAGCAAAAGCTAATATCCTTCCATAAGCCCTGCTGTTGTAAGTGTCAGGCAAAGTTTGCTTGCTGATCCAGCTTTAACAACAGTGCCAGCAGGAGTGTTCTGAACAGGGAGCCTCTGGGAACCTGACACTGCTGTCCTTGGGGTCAGCACCCCGCACCTGGCCAGCTCCTTCATCCTCAGCTACCTGCTGGAATTTGCCAGCTCTCACCTTCCCTCAAGGCTCACTGGTACCTCCCATGTGTGTGACTGATAGCCATCCTTGTGCAACACAAAGTTTACAGTGCCCTTTTCTTTCAGCAGTCAGTGCTGGTTTTAGGACTTGGCTTTTGGGTTGCTGTGTGTGTATTGCATCAAGTGCTATAAGTGAAAAAGTACAGCAGTAGTGCAAAGATTTCCTGAACAAGTTAATTTGTCCACAGTCTTGAGCAGGAAATTTTGGCACATGACTGTAAGAGTCACTGGGCATTTCACATTCAGTGGAGGAAAGATTCAGTAATGCTGTGACTTATGGTCACTCAGCTGCAAACTTGGACTCAGGATTCCTTACAGCACAGGCTGCTCTAAACCAGGAAGGATAAACTGAGACAGTGAGGACTCCAAGAAGATGGAAAATACATATTCTTTGCTTAAGGAGCAGATCACAGCAGTTATAGAAACACTGGGTGGGGTGGACCTGCAGCCTCGCTGAAGTCCATGTTATGTTCTGTGGATACTTCTTTTCATATCTGCTTATATACACACTGCCCTTATCTTCCTAGTCCACATTGTTCCCATCCCATATTCTGCCATATTTCTCAGTCTGATTGTACACAGCTGTGTTGTACAGAAGCCATAAAAATAGACCCACTTACTAGATGTCACTGCCTCGACCTAGAAGAGCCTGATCCTGATATATGCCTCTGTAACTGTTGTAGAGCCACTGACCTTCTGGTGGCCTCTGCATTGGTGTAAGATTCTCATGACTGTAATTAAGGTTGTGCATGGAGGTTGTGGAATCTCAAACTTCTGGAAGGACTGGAGTTGCAGGCAGCACTTTACAGGTACTGGGACAGTATCATCAAGTGTTGCATCTTCAAAACTTCACCTCAGGAGGTATGCTCTAAGAGATTTACTAGGAAAATGGACAATATGTGCAATTATTTTTGCCTAGGGCAAAGAGTAATGGTTTTAGAATCTCTCATCTTCTGTCAATACAAATCCTGTAGGGGTTAACACTGCCTGGACAGACCCTTGTTGCTAACAAGGTTATATTCAGTAACACTGACCTCTTTCTTTGTCTCATGACAGTCAGCCAGTGTTACACATGGGAACAGTGTGGACTTAGAACCCGCCCATGAGCAGGAGTATCAGTATACAAGATGCTGAAATGCTAGGGCAGGTTAAGAGAGGGCAAAGGAAGGACTCGGTTTGTGGTCTCCCCATACCCTGCACAGACTATAAGTTTGGCTTCAGTTCAGTGTTTCGGGGTCATTAATGGCAAGAGTAGAAGGAATGGCTTTGGGAACCTGTGGTTTATGCAAAGTAGTCGCACTGAAGGATCTTTGCATGAGAAGGAAGGTAGATTGGACTGAAGGAGAGGATCTCTGAAAGAAGGGCAGAACCCTAGAGAAGATCTGTATTATTCCAGAAAATAACATTTTTTTCACCGATGTGACATGAAAAGTACTTTTTTAAGCATTTAGCTGCTTAGATGTGGGAGGAATATATTCTTTCAATCAACAGTGGGCTTTCTTCAGAAAATTCTGGGTTTTTTTCTGCTGTAGGTTGTAGTTGTTGAAAACAGAGAAAGTATCTCCTACAGGATTTTTTGATGTATATTTTACCTAATACGTTTGTGAGACTGCGGAGTGGTGGTGTTTTTTGATTAAAAAAGCCCTTTTGAATCACCACACATTTCTTTGGAGGCATCTTAAGTGAGGGTAGAAGGAGAGCAGTAGGAGGTATAAAAATCGAAACTGTTTGGGTTTTTTTCTTTCTTTTTTTTTTTTTCAATTTAAAAATTCCAGCATCTATTGGCTGTAGTGATTTCACTTGTATAATGAATTGGCATTCATTCCAGCTCACCCAGCCACACCCCCTGGGAAAGTCCGAGGGAGGCTTCACTGCGCAGCTCTGCACGCAGCAGAACAAAAAGTACAACTGTTGCTCAATTGCTAGTCAAACGGTGTTGGGGAATTCCAAGTGCTGTGTAAGGAATTTTGGGCAGTGCTTCTCAATAAAGAACTGAAAGCGAGCTCTCAGAGAGAGAAAAAAATGAATCTTATCTTTGCTCTAGATTTTGCAAAGGGAAAATTTTAATGGGATTAATATGTCATCTTTCTTGGTCAGAAGGAAACCCAGTCAATGTTTCTGTCTTAAACGTTGTTCCCCGATTTTTGAGCTCAAGTAAGCAGCCTGCAGGTTGAAGTAAGCTTTGCAAGACAGCATTCAAAAACCAGAAAGCAGCTGCAGGAACCTGATATGCATCAATCCCATAACAATTTATTAAGTATTGAGTAGATTTCAAATTATATCTCTTTCAGGATCTGTTGTAGGTTTTTCTCTGCAGTTTCACAGAAAAAGTAACAAAAGTACTTGCAAATGGTGTAATTGAACTCATAATGTCTGTGGCAAACTGGGTTTAATTCTTTTATGGGAATTCTTTGAGTGGGGGGGGGGGGGGGGTTTCCCACTTGGGAAAAAATCTAGTAGCTTTACCAGGGTTGATGTCCTCTATTCCAAGAAAATTACTGTCGTTGCTTAGAATTGGATGAATCTATTTACCACTGATGTAGTAGTAGTAAACATCAGACCTAGTTTTGAGTCTGAGAATATGACACTAATGATTCTTGATGTCTCTCTTTTAGGGGAGACATTCCCTTTTGAAGATAGCTAGAGATAGAATTTGAAACCCAGCCATAGGCATATTTTGTACCACCTTTTAATTAATTTAGTTACCTCCTCTGATTCTCAGTTTCTTCCCCTCTGAAATTGCAGAACATTATTTTCTTTCCTACTTTTAAAGAGGACTTTATTCCAATGCAAGGAGATTGTATAAATGAAAATCAAATAATTATTTTTCATTTGAGCAGATATTGAAGAAAGCCCACTGTTGATTGAAAGAACTATTATATTCCTCCCACGTCTATGGGTTAAGCAGCTAAATGCTTAAAAAAGTAATCTTCATGTCACATCGGAGGAAAAAAAATGTTATTTTCTGGGATAATTTAGTTTTAATTTTGTGTTTTAAAATAACAGCCCTCTAAATAATATGTGTAACATCCCAGCCTACTGCCATTTCCAAGAGGAAGGCAAGAGGTGTTCCTATGATTACTTTACATAATCACCTACTCTTTTCTTTCTTTCTTTCTCTTTTTTATTACAATTCTTCCATCAGTCACAGCCAAATGCCAAGCAGTGCTCATCGGGGGATGTGAAGCTTGGTGTTACTATATTTTCTTAGTGGTTTCCATTCTTGCAACCCTGTGCCATTGGGTGTATATTTGTATAAACACTGATGAGGGAGATTTACATGTTTTTTGTAATTTTAAGATGACTTTGTTGTGTTTAAAAGCTATTTCAACTGTTTGACATTTGTAGTTGATCCCAAAATTTAGTTCATGATACCAGTCAAAGTTAAGTCAGATAGGTAGTCAGATAGGACTGCTCAATGACAGCTTAACATTGGCTGGTGCTGGGACAAAGCCAATAGAGAGGGGACTTTTTTCCTTTCTGTCTCTGAATAGAGATCACAGCTGTGGTCTCCTTGTTAAAACCCTTCTGTCTGAGGCTTAGAGAGAAGTGCACAGGGAATATGCATGTGTGCAGTGTGATTCTATATCCCATGCACTTGTGGGGTTTTATTTAAGTAGCCATTTAAGGCTAATGGACTCTCTTTTTTCGCAGGTGATGGAAATTGCCTCATGCATGCTGCATCACAGTACATGTGGGGTATTGAAGATATTGACCTTGTCTTAAGAAAAACACTGTTTAGTGCTCTCAGGGAGATTGACACACGGAACTTCAAGCTCCGCTGGCAGCGGGAGGCTATTAAATCCCAGGAGTTTGTAGAAACAGGACTCCACTACGACACCCGGGTAAGGCAGCTTGAGGGAATGGTGCTGTTTTCTGAGTGCTCACCAGCATTGCTTTGCTGACTTTGTTTGCTTTTTGGCTTCATGGATTCTGCCATTAGTGGAGAGCAGAAATAGTCTTCCTTTTGGAGAAAATGGGAAAACATGATTATTTGAGCATTGCTGTGCTGCAGCTGGTTCCCGACTTCCATGTCTGAATCATTGCTGATGGCTGTTTCTTTCCTCAGAACTGGGAGGAGGAATGGGAATACCTCATTGAAATGACCTCTCCAGAAATATCTGGGGCTCAAAACAGGCTTCCATATAATGCACTGGAAGAAATCCACATCTTCATCCTTGCTAACATCCTCAGAAGGCCAGTCATTGTTCTTGCAGGTGAGTTGCCTCTCCAGTCATCTCACCATGTTACTCTGTGCTGTGTTAGTAATCTTACTCAATAATTGTTGTTTTCAGGTAGATGCATTTCAGAACGGGGAGTTTTCAGGAATTTTTCTAAAACACCCAAAATATGTTTTCTCTTGCCTGTAGCTCATATTTATTTGTGTTTATTTGTGTTTTCTTCCTGATGCAGATAAAGTGGTGAGAAGTTTAGAGTCAGGCTCCAGTTTTGCTCCTCTGAACGTTGGTGGTGTTTACTTGCCTCTCCTTTGGCCACCTGAAGAATGCTACAGATACCCAATTGTGCTCGGCTATGATAACATGCATTTTACACCACTGGTGACTCTGAAGGATAGCGGGCCAGGTATTTTTCAAGTATCTCATTTTGGTATTTATGTCCCTTCTTCAATACCATTGTGCTGATAAAACATTTAAAATATGATCTGGCTTAGATTTGATTTTTTAAAGTTAAATAAATGTAAAAGATTCCTTTGAAATATGTTCTTAAAATGTGAACAGGAACAGCTTTGTCTGTAAATCTGAATAGAAACTAAAGGTTGCCTTCAAACTTTTGGTTGAAAGTAGAGTACAACTCACCTGCTTGCAGGCTGGAATTAGTCAAAGGGTGGCCTCTGCTTCATTGTTTTCTGGCCTTCTTTCCTCACCACATCATAAGAGAAGAAGCTTTGAAGGATACAATCTCACAACACTGTACCACTGCCTGGCAGGGATAATGAAATATATGCTTTGTCTTTTTTAAAGCATCTCTTCTGAGTGGATAGCAGTTCTCTAGGTTCAGGTTACAGCATAATCCCATGGAAGGTATAACAAACTTAGCTCTGCAACATTGCTCATATGGAGAAGAAAATTGCTGTGGCGGCAATAAAACTACTGTGGGATGGGGCTGAGTTTGCAACTTCCCCCAGTGGTACTGTATAGAAACTGATTGCTCTGGCCAGCTGTTCTCCTCTCTCTCAAAAATTTGTCAGCAGTGGTGTCATCTCTGTTGTGTGTCTTGTCTCTGTGTTGCATCTTGTGGTTTCTCCTATATCTATATACGTATCTTAATCCATCTTGTTTCCCCACAGAAATCCGGGCTGTACCTCTGGTCACCAATGAACAAGGCAGATTTGAGGATTTAAGTGTGCACTTTCTGACAGATGCAGAAGAGAAGGAGAAAGAGCAGCTGCTAAAAGTCTACTTGATAGTGATAGAAATTCCAGTGCAAGGCTGGGATCATGGTACAACTCATCTAATTAATGCTGCAAAGTGAGTGTCATTCCTGTTTCCTCAAAGTTATCTTGTTTACAGAGGTGGGAGAAGCCAGGGAGCCCAGTGAGTTCTTTTGGTCTTTCCTTCCTTCCACAGTAGCCCGTGTTTACTGTCTGAAATATGAAACATTGGCATTACTGTTTACATGTTTTGAAGTTGTATGAGCTAAGACAAGTCTCAAATTTAAAGGCAAAACTGTGTTCAAATTTAGCAGACTGAAACTAGTATTTTAGAAGAAAAAATCCATTTGATTAGTTTCAGTGACTTCTCAATTACATGTAGTTAAACTCAGGAACTAGTTAGGCCAAGCTCTTGTGCTTTACATAAGGGCACATTGCATAACCGGCAGTTGGTGTAATTTTGGCTGCCCTAGGGAAAGTACTCGGCGGTGTGTTCTTGTCACAGATGTCTCCCCACCCTGGGCTGCTCTGTGTAGCAGTAGGCAGGAAGCAGTGGCCAGTGGATCTCTGCTTATCCCCCTGATGGTTGAGCATCATAACTATGCAGGGAGCAGCTGGCAGGACCCATCAGCTTCTCATATTTAGTGGCCACTGACAGCAGTGTCCAACCAGTCCCCTCATGAGTGTTGGAGGGAAGTGACTCCCTATATCCTCTGTCTTTGTTTCCATTACCACACAGGGAGGTATCTTTATACTGTTGGCTGCTTCTGTTCTAGGAGCCTTGAAAACTGAAGCCCTTCTATCCAAAAGATACATGCACACATAGAGTAGCACACAAGCTTCCCTAGTGCCACTGCGTAGATGTGTTCTGGAGTACTACCAGTGATGTCAGCTCCTCATCCTACTAACTGTGGCATGGTGAATCTCCAGTGTGGGGTTTTCCCAGAGGCAAAGTAGGGATGCTTTGGTGAATGCTAGCATTGCATACACCTCACTGAAGTTTATTTGAAGAATTGTGCTGGTAGATACAGATCCAATAGGTCAGAACCAGAAGCAGATTCAATGATAAACTGTATCATGAAATGCTGACCCTGCTGCTGGAAAGGCTTGTTCTTAGTGTGGGCTGGTGAAGAAACGGGTTTTCTACTCTAACCTCTCCTCAGCTGAGCTGGTCCTCAGAGATATTCAGGATTTGGGGGACTTTTCACCTGTGAGGGATTACCCATATTCTTCGTGCAAACAGCTCTTAGACAGAAAACCCTCACCTAGAAAATCCTTTTAAGAATATTTCTGTTTAGAATTGTGTCAGAACATTTCTTTAAATATGAAAGTCTCCATCGCTGAATACTTGCTTTTAAAACTGTTTCCATTTACAGCAACAGTGTAACATCCCAGATCTTCTATCTGAGTAAAATGGATGTGCATTAAATCTGCATTTCCTTCCCACATTGCTTGTATTTGCCTCCACCCCCACCATCTGCTCTTTTTGACCACTGATGCAATCTTCCTTTTTTTTGGCTGTTAGGTTAGATGAAGGCAACCTACCCAAAGAAATAAACCTCGTGGAAGATTACTTTCAACTGGTACAGCATGAGTACAAGAAGTGGCAGGAGAATGTGGAACCTGCTAGAAGAGAGGCCTGTTCCAGGAACAAACAGGAGCTGTCCCTTTCCCAGCTCTCCCTCTTACAGGTGAAATGTGAAACGCTGAATTGCCCTTTTTACATGTCTGTGAACACCCAGCCCTACTGCCACGAATGCTTTGAGCAGAGGTCCCAAGCAAACAAAGGAAGAAAGCAGACCTTCAAAGCAGCACCTGAGAAAATGAAGGCAGCTGGGTCGGGCTCCTCCCGCAGGGATATTTGTGAACCTGGGGGATGGCCGTCCGAAGGGCCTGTAACAGAGCCTCGCTCTGCACCTCCGACGGCTCCGAGCCTTTTCCTTTATAGCGAAACCACAGCCATGAAATGCAGGACACCAGACTGTCCCTTTACACAGAACGTGCAAAACAATGGGCTGTGCGAACGCTGCTACAACTCCAGACAGCTTGGTCCTTGCAACAACTTGGATGACCAGAGACATTTAGACTATGCCACATGCAAAATGTGCCGTCAAAAGGCCAACAGGACCTTCAATGGCATATGCAGCACTTGCTTCAAAAGGTCTACGGAGCAATCCTCAAATGGCAGCCCTGCTTTCCTGCCCATCTGCCACCAGAGATCAACATCTGACCCATCCCAAATCTCGCAGATCCTTCACCAGTACTCCTGCCATCAGGGTCCCAACAGCCGTGGTGAGGAGCCCCCACCACCAGCGCTGCCTCCTGGGGAGAACAGGGGAGGTAACCTCTGTAGGAAACCTGGCTGCAAGTTTTTTGGGACATCACAAAATGAGGGCTTTTGCACACTGTGTTTCTTTGAGTACAGAGAAAACCACGGTAAGTGGACATGGAGTGACCTTTGGCACACTTTGGCTGCAGATCAGCCCCCTTGAACTGTGAAGTTCTGAGTGGACTGGGTGCTAAAAGGGCAGGGGAAAGCAGTGCAAAGCAGGAGCAGCAGTGTGAGGAGAAGGTGCTTTTCTGGCTGTTATTATCCCATTGTTGTGGTTTAATCCCAGCTAGCAAGCAAGCCCCACACAGCCACTTGCTGACTCCCTCACCAGCAGGACTGGGGAGGGAATCGAAAGGGTAAAAGCTGGAGAACTCGTGGGTTGAGATAAAGATAGTTTAATAGGGAAAGCAAAAGCCACGCACACAAAGCAAAGCATAACAAAGAATTAATTCACTGTTTGCCATGGGCAGGCAGGTGTTCAGGCTGTCTCCTCCCAGTCTCCCATGCACCCCCCACTTCCTTGCCAGCATGGCAGTATGAAAAGCAGAAAAGGCCTTGGCTCTGTGTGAGCACTGCTCAGGAATAACAAAAACATCTCTATATTATCAACACTGTGTTCAGCACAGATTCAAAACACAGCCCCATACGAGCCATTGTGAAGAAAATTAACTACCTCAGCCAAAATCAGCACACCCATAAAGGGGCACATGGCAACAGTGCGGGAAATCTGTGAAATCTCCTGTAAAACTTCCTTTCAGCTTAAATGGAAGCAAAACTAACTCAAGAGCAGGTGGGTTTTGGTAACTCCCCACCATTCACTGCAATCATGATTTGGTATGAATTTTCTTCACAGTTAGACAAGTTGTAGGGGTCAGTGAGGGAAATGCTATTATATTGACAGTACTCAAAACCAGTTATGTTAGCAGGGCATTTAAAAAGCTTGCAAAGAATTTGAAGATCTGTATCTGTTCTGCATGTAACAGTTCAATGCTCTGGAGTAACCACTGTAGTTGCTTTGATAAGCAGAGCAAGTAGAAGTTGGCTGTGGATAATGTGCTTGTATTTTGGAGTAACTTAGAAGTATATAATATAATAATGGTATAATATACCTTGCAATCTTTCTTAGTAATATCATGTGTGTGTATGCACGTGTATTTAAAGGCTGACCTTCATAAAAGTAATAGTCTGTGAACAAATCACAGCATGAAATCTTCGTCTTTCATGCTACTGCCCTATTACACAGGTAAAGAGCCCTTAGGTATAGAGAGTGAAAGGCACAAGTAAGAGAGAATTGCTTATCTCTTCAGGCTATTTCATTGCTGATAAGTGTGCCAACATAAACATAGAAACCTAGAATAGGTTGGGTTGTAAGAGACCTTTAAAGATCATCTAATCCAACCCCTCTGCCATTGGCAGGACATCTTTCACAACACTGAACTTTCCACATGCTTTCAGAATAGGGAACTTCTGTGCTGGCTTGCAATAGCTTATTTTCCAGCATTGCTCACAATGAAATTTTTTTTCCTTCTGATTGTGGAATATATAAGATTTCTTCATGAGACTAAAAAGTATAATGCACTTTTTCCCATTAAACTCTGTACCACTGTACTTTAATTGTCTGATGTGACTGAAATGGGAGAGGCCGAAAGGGAAGTGTCAGGGTAGGTCACAGATGACATGCTGGAATCAAAGGTGAAATCAAAGGGATCTAGGTATCCCACTTAGGGCAAGTTTTTCCCAAATCATCTGTTTCAACAACTGATATGAAAATCAGGCTGTATTAGCTCCCTTATTTATGTAGCACGAAGGAAGGTATACCAACTGGTAGGTCTCACAATTGTCAAAAACCCATGTTTGAGGCTAGTAGATTTTTTAAATTTATTTTTATTTTTAGACTGCGGAGATTTTTGTGGTTGCTTTGGGTCGCCAGATCCATCGGGCACATTCAAACTCCTCCTGTCTGTACTCTGCATTACAGATAGCGCTTTGCTACGCCACCAGAGGAGATCTCAGAGGAAGTCTTCGGCAGGGGGTCAGACGGGGACCTCCACTGCTGGCTTCCGTAACACTGTGTCCTGCCAGCGGCGCGACTGCGGCACCCTGGGCAGCACAATGCTCGAGGGGTACTGCCAGAACTGCTTCATTATAGCCCAGAACCAGCGATTTCAGGAAGCCAGAAGGACAGAAGAACAGCTGGTGAGACAGACAGAAGTAAGTGTGAACTTCTCAAAAGCTTCCTCTTGTTTAGTGCTGCATATTTTTCTCTTGTGTGAACAACTCAGGATGCATAGTAGAAAATCCTCAAATGACTTCTTCCTAAGTATCATGGAAAGACAAGCATAGAGCATCTCATGATATTTTTCTGCTGTAACTGAGCAGTGCTCCTAAAAAGTCATTCTCAGTTTAGGGTTCTCATGTCTGTGCTCAGTTTTACCTCATCTGGGATTTTGCTAGCTGAGCAAATCCCATTTCAGTAGAAGCAATTGAACCAACAGTTGGTTTGTTTTGCTGGTTGGATTTTCATTCTTACCCTTAGAGGTATACAACTGCATCAAGAGGTTCAGTTCACTTCAAGTTGCCTCTTTGATTGAGCTCATTATAGGTTGTCTTTGTTCTAGATCATTTTTTTTATTTGGTTTGTTTTGGTCCTTTCAGAATTGTTACCAAAGATAAAAACCTGTTTGTTCTAAGAAATGACAGAATTTGTGAATTTCTTTGGTAAAACTGAACTTGGCTCTTGGTATTACACTTCGCAAAAGCACCATGTGCCTGCAAACAACCCCCAAGTGGTTACCTATACAAACCACGAGCAGAGTTGAAAGTAAATGAAAAGCTATTTGTACTGCCAGCACAGCAACTGACAATGTACTTTAATATTTTTCAAGAGAACAGGGCAGCATGGAGATGTGCAGCGAGCAGCACTGAGTAGCCAGAAGAGACAATGTGCCGTGGCTTCATGTAGAAACAACCGGGCCTGCAGAAGTGATGACTTGTGCCCGGAGTGCCGGCGACTTAGTCAGCTCCCACCATCGGGAAGCACCAGGGACCCAGCGGCACAGGAGCCCCCAAAGCAGCGCTGCCGAGCCCCTGCCTGTGATCACTATGGCAATGCCAAGTGCAACGGCTACTGCAATGAATGCTACCAGTTCAAACAGATTTATGGCTAGAGGAGGAGCTGGTAAGGAACAAGAAAGCAATACCAGCTACTTCCTTCACTGAAATGGTGCTATGTCCAAAACACTTAACAGTCCTGGGAATGGGAGAGTGGGGGGAAATATAAGCTGTCTGCTTGGTTCATGTTTATTCCCAAGAATGGGAATAAATGTCTACTTCCTCTAAACACTGCATACAAGGACTGCTGAGAAGGTCACGTTGCCTTCTACACAGAGCTCTCATTCATGACTAAAAGTTCCTACAATGCCATATTTAATTCTTGGACTTCCCAGGAGGAAGTGTGAAGCATTTTGAATCCAAAGAACTTCCCAGTTCTGCCTCTTTCTCAATACCTCCCCTTCTCCCAGGCGAGTAGCTGTGTCTCCTCTCGGAGATGCAGGAGCTCCTTATGTTTGCATACATCAGTCAGAGGCAAGTGCTTCCTGAACGGAATTCCCCAGGACAGACTGATGCAACTTCTAGTTGATGTCTGAAGAAACTTCGTCCATGTCCTTGCTGGTGTTCTTACAGAGTTTGCCAAGGTGGGAGCTCCCACAGGTATTTAGGGAGTTCACAGCGAGCAGTTTTGTGTTTGCAGAGCCCTCAGCAAACTGCATCCAGAAACAAGACCAGCATTGGTCTGCTCCTTCAACATGCTTAATCAAGCCAGCATTTAGATCCTTCCCCAAAACCAAGACAGGTGGAAATATGAAAATACAGGTGATTACAGAAGAAATGCATGTGATGGGAAAAATGTATCCTGCCATTTCCCACTCATATGGAAGGAATTACCTCCAATGGACAAAAAACCCCCTGAAGCCCTTTGTCTTCAGCTTTAGTTCTGAAACAAGAGTGACTCTTCTCTCTCTTGTGTTGCAACTGTAAGGAGTATGTGTGTGCTGTTCGTATCCTCCCTCCCTGTTTCTGTCACACTTTCTGTCATCCTTAATGTGATTCTGTCATGCAAACAGCTTGGAGCTCAGTAACAGAGTTCTTCAAGGTTGAGATTTTACTCCTGGAGTTTGTGCATCCACTTCTCAATCTGCAATACTTTCTCTAGCAACCTCACTTTTACCACTGTGCCTGGTACCTGCTTCTCTCTTCTCCCTTAACACCTTGTAAGTTTTCATCATCTGTTTTGCTGCTATGATTTTGGAGGTGATACCTCTTCTAACTTGCTTCTCAAGTTTAGAATCTTTTTCTAGTTAAACAGTTTTTTAAAAAGAAAAAAATTAACTCATTACTTGGCTTGTTAGATTTTATATATTTTGTGAACCTTAATGTGAACGTATGTTTTATTAAAATATTTATATTATTTGAAACAATGCAATTTGAAATTTGCACAACTAGGATTTTTTTATATATATATTTACTCTTGTGTTGAAGGTTACAAACTTAAATGTATAATTGAAAAGCATTCTCTGTTATAAAGAAATAAATTATTTAAGGATTGAACTTGTTATTTTTGTACTGATGAGAAAGAGAGAGCACAGTTGAGGATGGGACACCAACCTCCTAAGGAAGCATTTCTGTTCAGTACTACCATTCACCATGTTACTGAGTGCTCCCTGGTTCAGATGATGTAGCCAAGTGCTTTGAAGAGGTGATAACTTGCTGTAAGTCAGTGTTCTCTCAGGAAGAGCTCTTGGTACTGTTGAGGACCTGGGCATAAGGAGGTACACTCCTGGGCACTCCTGTGGGTGCAGAGAATTTTCAGTCCCTGGAAGTAGGGGTGTGGGAGAGTGTGGATGGTACAGGAGCAGGCTGCAAGGAAACCTAAGCTGCACTGACTTGGCTTTCTTTGTTCATGTGTCAGTTACACCAGGGATTCCCAACCAGTGGTGCTTAAATGTCACCCTGGAAGGTGTAGTACATGAAAGTGATGTTTTCTTCTCATCCCAAGCTCAGCCTAACTGAACCCTACTGCCAGGGGATTTCTCCACTTTACGTCCTATACTGGCACTTGGGTGTTTTCAGACTCTGCCTAGACAGCCAATATTGTACACTATCATGGCTTTTGGGTGTTGCTCATGACCCGAAAGAAAAAAATGAGTCAGGGCTGAAAAGGTCCCTATGCAGTTGAGGACCCCCTTCTAAGAGGCTAATCTTTCCAGGCCAGTTGCTGTCTATCCTGATTAACTCTTTAATCCATAGCCCAGCTCCCTCTGCACTCACATACCTCTCCTTTCAGAGCAACCAACCTACCAACCACATCTCTACAGCATATTCCTCTTTTACAAAATCTGACTCTCTGTTGACCAGTGCCCCACTTCCCCCTTCTTTACAACTCATGCAACTCACATGCCCATGCGATTCATTGAGCCTTGCATCAGGCAGACACCTCAGTGGTGAAAGAGCAAGAAAAGACTGGGAGGGATGTCTGCAGCCGGGCAGCAGGAGTTGGAGGCAGCTCATGGCATCCAGTCTCAGCAGCCATCAGCTTCTGATCACTGAAAAGACAGAACCTCCATCATGACACCCTGAGTGTCAGGAGGCTGATTTACTTGAGT
Source organism: Platyrinchus mystaceus (assembly GCA_035041135.1). Lineage (NCBI taxonomy): Eukaryota > Metazoa > Chordata > Aves > Passeriformes > Tyrannidae > Platyrinchus > Platyrinchus mystaceus. The sequence goes on from JAWWLV010000121.1 coordinate 50,208,989, forward strand.
TGCTGTTAACTGCAACTTCTGCAGAGAGAAAGGATTTCAGATCAAATGCCCCAGATCCCACTGATTTTTCTCTGCTCTTTTCTGGGCCCATTACTCACAACCCTCAAGTCATGTGAGGCTCTTCTCATTCTGAAGCTCTCACATAAATGAGTGCCCAGCCTGCCTCTTGTGATTTACTTGTGTGGGAACATTAAAGCTTGCAAGGCCTTTTTTTTTTTTTAAATACTCCGGTATTTCCCTAATGTCCTTAGGGTATTTTGACCCTCTCGATTCTTTCTGCTCCTTGTCCAGGCAGCTCTTCAAGTTCATCTGTTTTTTCAGGTTCTGCAAGAGTGAACTTTTATTTGGAGTTCTGCCTTTTTGTGACCACTTCTGGAAGTCACTTCGCTAAGAAACAAATCTTTGATAGCCAGAGATTCATTGTTTTTTTAGCAGAAAGGCAAAACTAATATAGAATTGTTAAGGTTGGAAAAGATCTCCAAGATTGTTGATTCCAGCCGTTAACCTAACACTGCCATGTTCACCACTAAACCATGTCCCCAGGTGCCACATGGACACATTTCTGAACACTTCCAGGGATGGTGGCTCAACCACTTCCCTGGGCAGCCTGTTCCAATGCCTTAAAACCATTTCAGTGAAGAATTTTTTCCTATTAGCCAATCTAAACCTCCCTTGGTGCAATTTGAGGCCATTTCCTCTTGTTCTGTCACTTGTTACCTGGCAGAAGAGAGTGACCCCCACCTGGCTACAACCTCCTTTAAGGTAGTTGTAGAGCATGGTAAGGTTTCCCCTGAACCTCCTTTTCTCCAGGCTAAGCAATCCCAATATGAAACGATTGGCTAAATTACTATTTGTGTTGCATTGGAATTCCTTGTAACATAGTGCAGGAAGGAATTGCCATGCAGGCTGTGCTTACATATTCATTTTATTTAGGGAAGGGATACTTTAAGATGAACATGAGATGATCTGAATATTATCTATGTTTTTTGATTTCTCAGGAATCTAACCACTCAATTCATAGATAACTTACGATATAGAAAAGAAGAAAGCACTTACTACATTTTCCAGTAGTACAGAGAGAATGTATATTTATCTTTTGATATTTCAGTGCTCTGCTTAGCAAATCTTTGCTGTGTTCTGAAGCACTAGGCCACTTAATAGGTCTGGGATCACAAAACAGCACATACCGTGTTTGATGAAAACAGTTGACATCGAACTACTGACGTAAGTGTGTATCCAGGAGCCCTAGGCAACAGTTACCAGTCATCTCCCCAGCCTTTCCTTCTGCACTTGTTCAGCCTCCATCCCCACCCTGTACAGTACTCCCCCTCACCTAGCAGAGTGGAAGAGAAGAGTTACCTGGAGATAGAGGGAACCTGCAGCCTGCAGCGGCACTTCTTTGCTGCAGGCAGACTCACAGGCAAACCATCCTTCTGCAAGGTAGTTGTCAAGAAGTGGTTTTTGAAGAAAGGATCTCCATTTTGATGAAACTTTCATGAGTTGCCTGCCGTGCAACTTGGTGTACAGATTCCAGCTGAATCACTGATGGCCTGGAGCAAGTAAGTATAAATGTAATGCTTGATGAAATCACAGGTGATAGCCATTTTGCCTGCTGTCTTTCATCCTGATGTCCCTTGCTACAGACTGTCCTAATCTATACCACCCCATTCTTCTAAAGTGTCTAAAGTCAGTTAAACCACACTTATCTGGCAGCTATGGCCTTTACACTAACAGTGATAGGCATAGGAGAGAAGGCGGTTCAGTGATTAGGATACACAAACAAAAGTAGAGATCGTGCAACCAAAGCTCTTGGGATATGTTTAAGGTGTCTTTTCCACCTGGGATTAGAATATTTGACCCTAAGCTCCTCTTCTGAACACGCACTGCAGGGACTTTTAAGCAGCTACGTCAAGGAGGTAGTCAACCTACTGGGAAGTAATTATAATCTTATCCTGTTCATCCCTAACTGTGTTTAGGAGGCAATGAGCAGGCAGAAATATCTGATAGGACCAGGCCCTGGTAGTTCATATGCCCACAGTGATGCTTTATTTGAGCATCCTGCTGAGACTTTGGCAGCAGGAAGGCCTCTGATCACCTCTGCAGTGTGGGAACTGGGACACAGACTCACCACAGACATCCTCAGTACCTGGATATTTTACTGATAAAGGGGAAGAAGGACTTTGGAGGCTGAAAGCAATATTTGAGGGGATTTGTGAAGATTTTACTAGTGTCTAGATGCTAGATATGTGTTTTGGCTATAAATCTCAAAAAAAATTCATGCTGAACATAATTTTGTGCACATGAGTTTGTCATGGTGATATTATGCATGGTTTGTTCAGGTGAGAGCCACAGGGGAGCAGCAGCTGCATAATTTTATCCTGCATACTTGAGTAGGAGATTATAGTGTAATATGTACACCACTGAAATAGAAAACCACAACACTGAACAGTTATAATTTCAGGTTATATTAAACTGCCAAGGCCCCTTAAAATCAGGAGTTAGATGTGCATCAGAGTGCTCCATTTCTCGGATGCCCACATTTGACATAAAGTGCAGCAAACCTGTCACTAATGAGAGCAGATTCAATGGGCTAAACTAAACTTGTTCAGTCATTCCTGTGGTGATACTTTCTCCCACATCAGTGATAAATACTGTGGCATCAACCCTTGCCTAGTTCAGAGAAGAGCTGTCCTAGATGATTAGTAAGAAAGGCAAGTGCTTTAATTGAGCTGCTGCATTGTTAACTCCCCTTTCCTTGATTATCCATGGTTATTTTGGAGAAGACTGCCACTAACTCTCAGACAGCTTATTCATCTATCTGTTCAATGTAGTAGGACACATTTAGATGTACCTCACAGCCCACTCCTGCACCCGTACAAATGTTATCACTATTCAGCCTGTGGTCAAGGCAACTCAATGAGTCTGCCCAGGTTCCAGCAGCTGCCCACTGCTGATGTCTGGTCAGAACCATGGCTGTCCAGCCCCAGCAGACCAGCACACTTGCCAAGAGCTCTTGCAGCCCTTTTACTCGAAACAGCTGCTGTAGGAAACCTGGTCAGCCCCAGCATCTCCATTTGTCAAGATGACAAATGCCTGTTGAAAAAAGCCTGTTTGTAGATATACATGTATCTATACTAAAATAACCAAAACCCCCAATGTACTGTCTGTCAAACAGAAATCTAAAATAAGAGCAGGTAATTTTGCTTGGGAGTTTTGTGATGACTTCTTTTTGTACTAATCTTAATTTTCAAAAAAAATCCCTGTGTCTAATATTGAAAGACGGCCTACAGCATGCTATCTAGAACGCCTCTTCCTCCAGCCTCACTAAAGTGAGTATTAGGTATGATCTCTCTCACCACCTCTGATCTCTGACAGCAAGGATTCTTTTCATTATTGGTTTGTCTGTTTTTCTACAACCACCTTTTTTGGGGGAGTTAAGCTCTACTACCCATACGTGGTATTGAATAGGAATTTAAATTTCCCCTGGTAAATTACTGGGAAAGGGGAATCTTAGGTTTTGTCCTCTGTTTGTGGCTTGATGTCAAGGGATTCCTGTGAGCTCATACAAATGCACATCTTAAGCTAGTCCAGTTCCCAGCTAGAACTGTTTTTTTAAAAGAGCTATTGTTGGGTGTCATGTCACAAGAAGGGACAAAATCCCCTTCTCATGTATAATGTAAAGCAAAGCCAGTAAGCTGGGGATCTGCTGTGAGGAAAACAACTCAGTGTGGTGCTTTGTGCTTTGAAACCAATGCTTTTCTTACTGACTTCTGTCAGATATGCTGCTAAGCACCGTGGGGCAGGATTTGGTCACAGCATGAAGTACAGTGCAGCATGAGATTATCTGGTCAGAAATCCCACTTGCTAACATTATTTATTGCAGGACTCATTTCATTTCCTGTTGCCTGACACTGGTGGCAGAAGAGTGAGGACTACAATGACGCTGGCTAAAGGTCTTGCTGCAAACTCCAGTAACATTTATATTCATGTAAAGCTTTAACAATTTGATTTGCTCTGCAACTTCCCTCCAGGTATTTTGTAGGATAACTGAAGTGGGGATTTGGCCACCTATCATATAAAAATAGTTTCTTATTTCCTTTTATTCTTTCTGGAGTGAAAAGATGCACCCTAAATTGCTGCTGTTGGTATCCTCATGCCACAAAGACATGCCTATCTGAGGAGACCTGATTGTTAAGTCTCTGTATTCAAATAGATGCATGTCTCTATTGTTGGCTACAGTTTAATAGGAATTAGGTGTCTTAGCCTTTACTGTGTCCCTAAAACATGACTACTTAAAAGGCAAGAAAATTAGCCAAACTGATATTTAAGCATGATAGATTATAGCTTATTTATCCTGTAACTTATTACCTGCAATGAGGATAAAGCTCATTTTTACTGATGGGAAGAAGTAAGTCGCATTATTTTTCATTTATATATTACTAAGGCACAATCTAACAAAATGGTATGATGTTGCATGGCTTTTTCGTAGTCATGTACATGTTTAGACCAGTCTATATTTGTCTAAAAGAAAAAAATTATCATTTTCAGAGACTTTAAAAAAAAAAAATAGAAGTTTGGGTGGTTGTGATAGAACAATAAATGATGAGCCCTGCCAGAGTTCTTCTCTTTGAAGGTTGGTGCCAGGTCAGCTGCTTGGAGGCAGGAAAGGCTCCAATGTTTTCTGGCACTCCTGTGCATTTGAATCATATCAGAAGTGTGCACCATTAAAGTTTAAAATGCATTACTCACATCAGACATGTAGCTCAGGCCCCACAGGCCCAGCCAAACTTCAGTCTACATGAATGTCACATTAAACATATTCATCACCAGAATTTTCTTCCTCTCATTTTTCTTTTTTTTTTTTTTGTACACTCAGCAGAGAGGACCTGTTAAGGCAGAATTTCTTATCACCGGGATTTCATGATTTAATTTAACAACTTTCAGTTCAGCCAGCTTGGTGTTGCGTAAAGACCTTTATCTTTGCTCATCTCCCCTGCACTGGAGCTGCACCAGCTTTCCACTCTGGGCTCCATGGTGCACTAAGTCTTTGTCAGAGTGATACAATTTTTTCTGAGGATTTGGTTTGTTGATGTGTCTGCACACTGTAAGTTGACTGCAGCCACAATGTTGAGTTACCTCACTGCCATGTGTCTGTCCTCTGATCCAAGCTGACTCTTCCCTCCCAGAAGAGAAACCTGCCATAAACTGAGACCGGGAACGATATGATCTCTAATGTGCAGAGCTTTGTGGTATTTTCCACATCTGCATGTGCCAAGTAGATGACACAACATTTCCAGCTTTAGCCAATTTTCCAAGGTACCTGTGATTTCGTTTTGCAGTGCAATGAGGTTTCTGCTTCACTGTTTTCCAACCATCATGCTGGGTCTCGGTGCATCTTGGTTTGCTCCCACCAGTGAGACAGCTCCTAGGGCAGTCACGTTCCACTGCTCCCCAAGGCTTTGGAGAAAGTGAGGGTCACAAATAGAGCCTCCTGAAAATTTGTAGCCCCTAAGGCTCCTCCTTTATGCTTGCCTTCTTTGTCTTGCAGATGGATTTATCTGTAGAAATGTAGAAGTCAGGCCATGCTTTTCAAAGAGCCGACCTTCCAAATTTCACAGTATTTGTTCTTCTGAGTTAATAGCACTTCCTATTTGTAAACAACTTCAAATTAAACTCTTGACAAAGTCCAGCAGCAAACAGCAGTTATTAAGTTTTATCTCTTTTCTTCCTGTTTGCAGTGAAGTGTCAGCCCATAACAATAACATCTGCATTACAGCTGCCAGAGCTGTGTTTGTGCCTCACCTTTTATCAACATGTTCTTTCTATTATGTTTCAGGGTGTAATTAAATATTTTCAGTTCCAAGGAAAGTCTAACTAGATCACGTTGTTCGTAATTTATTTTTCCCCCATCAAAAAGCCATAAACTATTTAAAAATGTTTGATAATGCATAAAAGATTGACTAAATCTTTATTTTAATTCTGCAATGATGAAAATATCATCAGCAGATAAAATTAATCCAGAAAAGCCTATAATAAATGGAAAATAATCACAGGACATCACAGAGGTCATTAAAAGGAGGAAATGATAATTTTCTAGGCATGAGCAGTCAGAAAATGTTTAATCTGTAAATTTTCTTGTTTTGAGCTGCATGAAGCAGAGGCAAGTAGACACAAGAAAAAGTACAAATGAATTATTTTTTCTGAAACTGAATTAGAACACTCTAAAGATAACATCAAGGATTGGAAATCCCCTGGATATGTTTTGTATTTTTTTCCAGTGAATCTCAGGATAGCAAGGGTAAGTGGATGACCACATCTGGTATAGGTTGCATTTTGGTATTCCGCTTTTGCGGTGCTGACACAGAAGTTGGAATTCATCTGTGTTGTCTTTCTCTTCCTTGACTAAAAGGAGTGTCCAGGTGACTAGTCCAGATGTAGATGTTTACACTGTAAAGGTGACACGTCTGATGAGATGAATCTCACAACCCATTTCTAAGGCGATGATTCCTCTTGGAGAAAGTTAGAAAATCAGGGCAATATGCAGATTGCCTGTCTCTGCATAGCTTCCTGACTAATCAGTTTGATGCTGGGCAAACCACAACGACGCACAAAACTTACAGCCACTAGCACTTCCTGAAATCAATGGATGTTAGGCATTTAAATGCTTTGCATATCTGAGTAATTAAACTCTCACTTCTTCCATTTATATGTTTGTTCTGCATAAAATTGGAGAAATAGTACTCACCTACCTCTTCTCAGTATTTATGAGATTAGACTAGGGTAAATAGCAATAATTATTTCTATCTGCATTGAGGATGTACTCACTTGGCCTTATCAGCACACCTTTGGGATCAACTGAGTCTCGTGCTTAGACTCCTCTTTCATTTTTCTGAAGTCACTTTGTCTTGTTTCCTTTCAGGTACCCCATGGGATATAGAGGAATCAAAATGAAACTTGACCAAAGGGAGCATGTAGAACCAGATGTATGTCTCTGGACTGAATAACAGCTAAATACTAATGAATTACCATTCATTACCATTGCTTCATTACCATTTTCTTGGTTATTTTAACAGTGTTATAGAAATGTGTTGGAATTCTCAAAAAATTCCCAGTTGAGGCCCAACATGTTCTCAGTGTAGAAAATCAGAGCAAATTGAGATATATCAGGGTAGGGCTATTTGGAAGAAGTACTGATGGCAAGACACTTGGTGTTGTTGCCAAAACCAGTATATCCTCCACTTGCATTAATACTACACTCAAGAAAATAGGCTTTTCCTTTGTAGTCAATGGAATTGCATCAAAGATCTACCTGGTTTCATCATTTGTTTCTTTTTCTGATAAAGCAAAAGTTCTGAAATTTTTTCAAACAACAAGAAAAAGTACTGAGTCACAATTTCCTGTACACCATTGGCTGTTGAATGGTATGTTTATCTTCTTCGAATCAAAATACACTTGATATGTACCAGGGAATTTGTATCCGGCTTACACAATGATTAGTGTTATAAATTGGGGCAAATAGATGACCTACTTGTTTACTTTAATGTTTTCAAGGTTATCAAGGGAGATGAGAATAAACTACTGTGGCATGAACAAGGAAGTGAAGTGAGAAGTTCATTTAGCTGGCTTTTATCTATTGATATATTGACTTGTTGGCATAATCAAGAGGTAAGCATCCTCTCTGTAATGGAAAAACATTCATAATAAGGATAAAATTTTGATCTCAGTGAGACCTGAGAAGAACCAGTAAAAAGTTAAAAAATTACTAAATTCTAAGTATGGAAAAAAAATCTCAGCAATGAAAAATACAGAGGCAAGAAGCACCTTTTCTGCTAGCTTGCTTAGACATCCCTGAATTGCATCATTCCTTTTAACCCTGTAAATTGTGAACCCTTAGTGAGCTATTTGCTCACCATTCCCCTTATTCTGTTTGTTGGTCTCAGGATGCAACATCACACTTTGTATTTGCCTGTATTAAAATGTATTTGCTTTGGTGGGTCTATTTTGTTAATCCATCTATTTTACACTGACTCCTCTGCCTTCTCCAGATTTATTTTTCCCAGTTTCTTGTCATGTTTGGGTTTTATCAGTTGTGACTTAATATTTTCTTCCTGGCCACAGATGAAAAAGTAGAATGAGACCAAATCTGGCACTGATCTGTGAAGAAAATAACTAATTAAGTCATGTGCTCAAGGATTTCTTATTGGCAATGTATTAGTAATTATGCCTGGGCATCAATTCTCACTTTAATGGACATGGTTTTTTTGCCAACAAGAGTTGCTAGATTTTTCTGTCCAAACATTCTACAACACCAAAAAATACTGCACAAAAGTTTATGTAGTTGCTTTTATCAACCAGGCTAGTAATAGTAGCAGTAGCAGTAGTAGTAGTAGTAGTAGTAGTAGTAGTAGTAGTAGTAATAGTGATCAGCAAAGCATTGAATCAGGTTATTAAAGAAACCTTGTTTTCTAATAATTAACATAGAATTACACTGGTTATTTTCCATTTTCTTCAAGCAACTGTTGTAGGATTTGTGGGTGTACGTTGCATTCAGGAAGAAGTGATGTTACTTACTTGTACCACATAAGAACAATGATTTCTGATACATTATTTTCTAAGGGAAATGTTAGATACAAAACCAGTGTTTGCTGAACATTTTCTCCCTCTGTGCTTAGAATTTTATTATTTCCAGAGAAGATAGTTATTACTGCTGAGATTAACTAGATGATTAAAAAATCTTTATTGCCTTTAGTTTTGTTAGTTTCTTATTTTCCCTCCATGTAAGTGCAACTCAGACTTTGAAAGATATACAAAATATTCCTAAAGTCATCCTTGTATCAATGTTCATGTTCTGATTTTATAAAGTGGAATTCCTTTGAAAAGGACTAACCACTTTACATAGTTCATCAACCTTCAGTTCTGAACTGCAAGAAATTCTTACATCAGACAAAAATTGACCTAGGGAGATAAATTAGAGTATAAAGTCTCCCCATTGTCCCTGACCTTTGGTAGCTCCTGTGTACCCATCTAATCTGCAAGAAAAATAAGCAAAGTCAAACCCTTGAAAAAGTCTCATGCTAGGAAGATTTTTTTTACCTACTCTCTGCTCAAACATGTAAACCACCCTATATTCCAGCATCTGATGATAGACTTCAAGGAGTTTCAGCCCCTGTGTGTGGAAGAGATGTGTTCATGCTGTAAGCAAGTCAGATGTCAAAAGAATAAATGAATGACACACATTCATTTGTGTTAGAGTTCGACAGTCAAGTTTTGGCATTATGTGGCAATGCAGAAGTTCCTACTCCTCCTACACGTCTGCACCATCCACTGAGCTCCGCTGCTATACTCTGGTTACTGAGATGCTCCAGCACAGCTAAGGAAAGGTCCTTTTTGTCCCTCAGTCTGGAAAATATGATGTTCTTTATTTTTAATTCTACACAATTGCTGTATTATTTAAATCTACACAACTGCAGGGCTAGGCAAAACTGCTAACACAGTAAATAAGAGAAAACAGTGTGATATTGGTTTTCTCCATCAAGTAATTAAAAATTTTCAAGAGAATAGCAATAATTTTAAAAAAATGTAATTCACATATTTGTGCTAAGATTTTACATAAGCACACAAGCAGAAGAACGTAGAAATATATTTGCTATCAGAATAAAATGTTCCATGTAAGTGAGAATTAAATATCTCTTGGATTAGCTTATATTCGGGGAAGGAAAGCTTATGAAGAAACAAGATATTTTTATTTTTATGACTAAAAGAAATGAAAATGTCAAATTTACATTAGACCAACAAACATGAGCCTCTATGCTATGGAGTGTTCCATGGTGATTAGGAGTCAGCATGACCAGACCTGCACTTGTCAGTGCCTGCTGACTCCCGAGACAGGTTGCTGAGTCTCCCCTGTCCAGCACCAATCCTTTTTGCAAGCCAGCTCAGCCCAGATTCAGGCTGTGTTCAGATGTTGTGTGTCCCATCAGCAGTCCTTCCTGGCGGGATACCAGGTGTGGTGCTGCCAGAGCAGGTAAGATATGTGGCAGCTCACCTATAAGGAGCATAGGATCCTCATGCCCAGAGGAGAAATGAAAAACCCTTGTTGTACAGGGTTTTCTTTGGGACTGTTGGGTTTTCCCGTACTCTTTCTTTGGGACTCCTGGCCCCAGTCAGAGGTGGGCTGGTGTTGGAGCTGACTTTGGAGATAGCCCAGGGGAAATCTGTTAAGATCTTATCTCAAGAGAAATATCCTTTGGATTTCCCTGTCCCTCTCAGCTCCAAGGACTCCAGGCTGCAACTTGGAAGGACTGAGGACACCTCTCTAACAGATTCAGGCTTGATAGGTCTGAAGAGTAATTTTTCTCTTTGGAGGTTCTGTCTAGGAAGGGTCTGAATGGTGCTTTTACAAGGTGGTTTGCAAAGAGGGAGTTTCCCATTTGTGGCCACGGGAGATTAACGTATTTCCTGTATAAAAAGAGTTAATTGTCAAGAAGAATGGCACCTGCTGACTCTCAGGGGCAGGCTGCTAGGTGCAATCAGTGCAAACCAGCCAGGGGTTCACACCAGTGTCTAGTGTGCTGGGAGAGCACAGCACACCTCTGTGCAGCAGACACCTGGCCACCTCACCTTTGTCAGGATTTTTGTTTCTTTCCTCCTCTCCGTATATTTCATATGTCAGCAAACACACAAGCACTGCCACTTTACCCTGAGGTCCCTATGTTTGTAAGCTGAGGCACTTCCCAGCAGGATAATCAGGCAGGTTGGGGCATCCATCCCTACCCTGCAATCCCTGAGTGCAGGGGCCAGAGCACTCCCCTCAGGCTCTTCAGCATGACCAAAGCAGTGTAGAAAGCTGGTAAAGTCAGCTCATTACATCTTGTTTTCACCCCAAACTCAATGCAGCCTCCATCAGTTCTCCCCATACCATCCAAGACACAGCCCAGGGTTTTTAGGTTGTATGGCAAACCTCTTGAAATCTCTTTGACTGCTGCTTCCATAAACACAGACTAGCAAAATCTGGTTTATTCCAGTTTTTTTTCATATTTTCTGTGAATTTTGAAAGCAAACGTCTCAGAAAGTCCCCATACAAGTGTGCTTCCAGCATGGGAGGAAGGAACAGCTCAGCAGTGTTTCTGCTGCCCAACCCAGTCATTCGCCCCTACTCAAACTGTGCAGTGAAGCATGAGCAAAGTATGAGTTTCTAACCACTGACACCACCTCAGTCACCCCCAAGGATAAAACTTTTTTGCCATTATATTCTGGTTCATCTGTCTCATTGCTTTTCAGAAAGATTCTCTAGAGAGCTGGAGGCGTGAGCGTGGATGGACACATTTACACTGCACCAGTCGCTCAGGGCAGAACTGTTCTTAACCCTGCTCATAGCGAATGAACCAGGGCATCTGTGCCCTAAACAGTTCCAGGCTTTGAAATGTCAAGGGAACAGTAATTAAAAATTTAACAGACAATATTTTGCATAAGTAATTTTTCCTGAAAAAAATTCTGTTCCGGGTGAAGAAAGAGAAAGAAAACAGTTTTGTTGCTTTATTGTTTTTGGTTTGGTTTTGTTTTTCTTTAAGACTGCAGCTTATCATTGTAAAGTATCGCTCTCAGAACAACATTAGCTTTTTGCAATACCATTGCACATAATGTCAAAACCTTAACATTAATTCCTGACCTGGAACAATACAACAAACTAGCTTGGAAGAGGGAAAGGAACAAAACCAGGCTCACCAGTGACGAGCGATGGTATGGTGTGCCAAAACTTGAGGAAAGGAGCATTAATGGGACTTCTCAAAATGCTTCAGGAGGTATTGGCTACAATGTACCACACCCGAAATGTTTCCACAGCAATGCCCAGCACGAGGAACAAAGAAGAGGAGCTCAAAGCTTTGGCTAAGTCTCAGAAATTTGACATCATTGGCCTGAGTGAAACCTGATGGGATGAGACCTGTGACTGGAGTGTCCTGTTGGACGATTATAAAGATAGACACGATTAGGAGGGAGAGGCAGGGCAGAAAAGGTGAAGGCGTGGCACTCTTATGTAATAGGAGGGTTAGAACATGTAGAGCTCATAGTTGGCAATGCCACAGTTGAGAGCCTCTGGTTAAGAATCAAGGGGCAGACAAATAATGCAGATGTCATCATAGGAGTCTACTATAGACTTCCCGGCCAGGATGATGATGCCAGCAAATTATTCTTTGAGAAACTAAGAGATATTTTCAAGTCAGCTGCCCTTGTCCTTATGGGGCACTTCAACTTGCCAAACATTAACTGCGAGCATCACACAGTTGGTACAACCTGGGCCAAAAGATTCCTAAAAAGCCTGGATGACAACTTTATGGAACAGGTCCTAAGGGAGACGACCCAGAGAGATGCCCTCCTTGATCTGCTGCTTGTCAACAAAGAGGATCTCATGAACAAAGTGGAGATTGGCCACAGTGGCCTCAAAGTGATCTCTGTCAACTGGAGGAACAGTGCCAGTAAAACCTCAACTCTGGACATGAGGAGAGCAGACTTCAGGCTCCTCAGGGAATTAGTAAGCAAGTTCCCCTGGGAAAATGTTGTTGCAGCTGCTGGGGTCCATCACTGCTGGTCACCTTTCAAACATCACCTAAGGTCACAGGAGCAGGCAATTCCCAAATGTCAGAAGTCAAGCAGGTGAGGCAGAAGGCCAGCTTGGCTGAAGAGTAGTCTTCTCTTAGAAATAAGGCAAAAAAAGGGAAGGTGTATGCCCAGTAGAAACAAAAGACATGGAAGAATTCAGATGCTGCTTGCTGCTGTAGCCAAAGCTCAACTGGAGTTGAAGCAGGCCAGAAATGTGGGGGACAATAAAAAGAGTTTTTTCAAATATATCAATGGCAATAGGCAGTATAGAAATATCATTGGCCTGGTACAGGATGAGGATGGTCACCTCACAAGCAGGGACAGAGACATGGCAGAGGGGTTTAATGCTTTCTTTGCCTCTGTCTTCAACGCAGATGAGGGACCAAGGGGGTCTCAGTGCCCTGAGCTGGGGGATTATGACTGTGAGAATGATCAACTCCTTGTGGACCCTGAAATGGTGCAGGATCTGCTGCTCCAGCTGGATGCCTACAAATCTACAGGGCCTGATGGGATTCATCCCAGAATCTTCAAACAGTTAGCTGATGTCATCACAAAACCTCTCAATGATTTTTGAGCAGTCTTGAAAATCCAGAGAGGTCACTGATGGAAAACCAGTGAACATTGTCTCAACTTTCAAGAAGGGCAAGAAGGAAGACCTTGGAAACTACAGGCCTGTCAGTCTTACTTCAGTGCCCGGTAAAGTTATGGAGAACACTATTCCAGGAAGTACTGAAAAACACCTGAAAGACAACACAGTCATTGATCACAGGTAGCACTGCTTCATGAGAGGAAAGTCCTGTTTATCAAACCTTAAATTTCCTCTTATAGCAAGGTAACCCACCTACCTGATCAAGGGAAGCTAGTTGATGTAATCTTTTTGGATTTCAGTAAAGCTTTCAATACTGTCTCTCACAGGATCCTTCTGGACAAAGCATCCAGCACACAGCCAGATAAACACATCATGTGGTGGGTGAGCAATTGGCTGAGGGTCGAGCACAGAGGGTGATAGTGAATGGATAACATCAGACTGGTGACCTGTCACTAGTGGGGTTCCACAGGGCTCCATTTTAGGCCCTGTGCTTTTCAACATCTTCATAAACCTCTTGGACACAGGACTGAAAGGGATACTAAGCAAGTTTGCAGATGACACAAAACTGGAAGGAGCTGTTGATTCCCTCAAAGGCAGGGAGACCCTGCAGAGAGACCTCGACAAATTAGAGGACTGGGCAATCACCAACCATATGAATCTCAACAAGGGAAAACGATGGATTATGCACTTGGGATGGGGCAACCCTAGATATACATACAGACTGGGGAATGAGATGCTGAAAAGCAGTGCCATGGAAAGGGACCTGAAGGTCCTGGTTGATGGCAAATTGAATATGAGTCAGCAGTGCCCTGGCAGCCAGGAGGGCCAACCATGTTCTGGGGGGCATCAGGGGAAGCATCACCAACCGGTCAAAGGAGGAGATTGTCCTGCTCTGCTCTGCACTGGTGCAGCCTTACTTTGAACATTTTGTGCAGTTTTGTGCACCACAATATAAGAAAGATATTAAGGTCTTAGAGAGCATCCAAAGGAGGGCAATGAAGATGGTGAAGGGCCTTGAGGGGAAGCCGTATGAGTAGCAGCTGAGGTCACTTGGTCTGTTCAGTCTGGAGAAGCAGAGACTGAGGGGAGACCTCATTGGGGAAAAGGAGGGGCAGGCACTGATCTCTTCTCTGTGGTGACCACTGACAGGACCCAAGGGAATGGCCTGAAGTTGTGTCAGGGGAGGTTTAGGTTGGATATTAGAAAAAGGTTCTTCATCCAGAGAGTGGTTGGGCACTGGAACCATGCTCCCAGCACCAAGCTTGGTCATAGCATCAAGCCTGACAGAGTTCAAGAAGCATTTGGATGATACTCTCAGGCACATGGTGTGACTGTTGAGGATGGTCCCATGCAGGGTTAAGAGTTGGACTCGATGATTCTTGTGCGTCTCTTCCAACTCAGCGTATTCTGAGATTCTGTGATTCTGCGAATATTACCGAAAGGCTGGATAAAAGTACAGGGTGTATTTGAATTGTACCTTACTTTGTTCCGTAATACACATAAGTTACTTAACCAAAGAACTGGTGACAGGAAAAGGAAGTCTTACTTACAACATTATTTATCTTGTCACCAGAACTAAGTTTATCACGTAAAGATAATAAGTACAATTAAAAAGCCATTTTTTCACTGAAAAACATTGAGAAACAGGAAAAGATAAGTCACACCACACTCAGAAACTTCAATTGCAAGTGATTTTTTTCCAACCTTCAAATCATTTTTGCCCTCCTATTTCTAGCTTAATCAAAGACCATGTAAAAAACTTAATAAAAATATTCACCTTTAAATACTCATCCAGACTGAATGAGTCTGCCTCTATGCCCACCAGCAGTGCAGTGCATGGGCTCATCTCAGCCAAGGGCCTCCCCTTGTCCCATCTCCTCTGCCTCTCCAGGCATGAAGCAGTGGGCAAGTTGCTGTACCACCAGACCACAACTCAGCTTCTCTACTACTTCTGCTTGAATCCTCTCCAGAGGAATATTAGTACAAAAGCATATTTGATTTCATTTGATCAATACCCACCTTTGTGTAATGAGGGATTACTTCAACAGATGTTCACTACTTTTCCCCTTGGTATTAATTACACATAGTCCTCCCCACCTATTGTCAGTGAGACATTGGGGAAACTAGTCACTGGTGATGGCTTATCTGCACAGATTTCTGTGGTTTGTCATCACAAGATAGGGTTTGGTAGATCATGAAGTTATTTTGCTAAACTAAGTGGTTTATTGTGACTTCAGTCACACAATTTTTTTTGTTCAAAGTCTAGGATTTACACAAATGTGTGTTTTAGAAACAATTTCGGCCAACTTTTAGACGGTATCTCTCCTCTCTAAAACCTCACTACTGTAAAATCTAAGTTGGAAGTATATAATGATTCATGCAATCTCTTCCTTTCCCATGTGAAAGTAGTTCTAGTTCCTCAGACATTTTATCTAGATGCTTTTCACAAATGTCTGTGTACTTTAGGTGGAAATGTTCATACATAAGTCTCAGTTAATCTTTATTTCAGTTCATGATGAGTTGTTTTAAACATAGCTCTTATCTCCAGCTACATCTCTCCAAGCAAAAGGAAAATATTTTTTTCAAAATGTCACAGGTACTTTCATACATTTCAAAATTAATTGTGGCTAGAAGATGTCAGATGAGAAGCAGGCCTTTAGCTGGAGCAGCACATCCTGCACACTCATCTGATGTCCTCAAATGATGCCTTCAGTTCCCACAGCTCCACCGTCTTCCAGGGGCTGGGGGCTCTCCACAGCTTTGCTGCATGTTTGGTCCTCCATCTGCTCAAGTGTCCCCATGTCTCCATGTCCATGCTTTCTGATGGCAGAGGAGTGCTGCCTGCCCATGTCAGGACAGGGCTGGGTGTGACCAGAATGCCAGCCCACGCATCAGGGCAGTGCTCGTGGTCGGCACAGCTGCTCACACATGCAGTGAGAGTGCTGTCACACTGACAGCTAAAAAAAGTTTCCTTGTGGGCAGATTCTTCTTCCCAGTTCCTCTACTAGCCATTTTTGCCTCCCCCTTGCTTGTCACAGCCTCTTCCTGCCTGTTTGGCCAGCAGCTGGCCTGCCTGCCTGCTGCATTTCATCTTCCCCTCTGCAAACATGTATATTGCTCTGTGACCATCCACCACCCCAGTCTGCTCCAAATGCCTAGCTTTCCAGCATACAATCCATGCTGGCCCACCCCTTGCACCACTGCCACTCTGGGGAGCCCACAGCACTTCACAGTGGCCCCAGCTGAGCTACATCCATCCCCTACCCCCACATGGGACAGAGAGAAGGAGCTCCACCTCAGCTGGGTAAGGCGGGGCTGGTCCTTGCTCTGTCTGCCTCACTGGCACAAAATGAGGTTTTATTTGTAATCATAAAAAAAGCATGGGACAATACTACCTCAATGGGCAATGAAAAAAAGATCTCTAGACTTCCAAGAGAAACAATCTAGTCATCTATAATCCTCTACAGACATGTGTATTTACCTCTTCTGAGGCATCACCTTCCCAGAGGCATGCAGGTGCTCTCTCTCCCTCTCCACTCAGACCGACTGGCAGCATGCTTGCACATGCCCCATGGAGCCAGCAGCCCACACGTGTCCTTCGAGAGCTGTTGTGTTCTGCTTAGGGGGTCAGGGCTAAAAACGGCACAAGAGCTTGGGAGAATAATTTTCTAAGAACCACTTCCTGCCATTTAACTATGCTTTTTTTTTTTTTTGCCTTTTTGGCTTAAGAAGTAACATAACTACTATTTGTAAATATTTCCTCCTTCTTCAATAATTTTCTCCATGTCTTTCTGTTGTCTGTTGAAGGCAGGGGAAAACACCACAGGCTTCAGTAGCAGTCATGCATTATAGAGTTCCACAAAATATTCAAATATCACAGCAAGGAGCAAGATATAGCAATGTGGGCTACAGCTTACTCTTTAGAGCTTTGTGAGAGATTTGACTTGTGTTTGTTTCTAAAAGGAGAAAAGACGGATGATGCACTTTATATGAATCAGGTAAACAACCCGTACCTGCCTGAGCACTTTATTTATGGACTTCTTAAGCCTGAGCACTTTATTTATGGACTATTGTAGTCAGCTTGAAGGAGGCAGTCAGTCAGTGACAGTTTTCCCAGTCAGAGATGTCACTTGGAGGTTCTCAGATTCAAACTCACCACTCTGAGGACTAGGTTAGCAGCACAGTAGAGGAAGGCATGTTTACCCAAGCATCCTCATTCATTGATTAAAACTGCAAAAGTAGAAGATCAGAGAGGAATCTCTTTTCTTCTTAAACTTCATGCAAATTTCAGTGTTGAGACTGAAAGTTACCTAAACAGCCATTAATACTGTTACCGTACTCACAATCCAGGCAAGATGCTGCCTTTCAATGCACCTCGGTTCTTCCATAAAGGCCCTAGAAAATCCCACTGCTATACACTGCCTCTCTACCTGTATTTTTTACAACTTGACATTCTTTTCTGAGGAAGGTGTCATCATCACCCTCTTAGAGAAAACCATACAGAACTAACATGGCTATACTTGCAGCTCAAAGTCTTCTATTACCATCTCTTAAAATCTAAGTGTGAGAAGTAAGCCAATGCCTGGGTTAACACCCCAAGCTTTCCAACAAATCTTCCTCTTCACTTCAGACCTTGATTTTTGGTGGAACAGTATGATATCAAAGATAGAAAATGCTTGAAACTACAGATCCAGAGCAGCCAGGGGTACTGTGTGGGGTTAAATAAGGGGAAGTACTTGACCTCGTGGTGCCCTTAGTTCCAGATGAAAAGTCCTGAGCTTTTTGAATCATTATCAACAACTTGCTTTTTTGTTCAATGTTCATCCTTGAGTTTATGTGTCATATTTTTAACAAAATAACAGTAACTTTGTATAAACATTTGCTGACAGGCATCAATGACAGCTGCTAAAGGAACGCAGAACAGACAGTATGTACCCACGAGGAGTACAGTACTGCTGCTGCAGCACATTTAACATGCAGTACTTGCAGCCACATAGAGAAAGAAGGAAAAGGTGAACAAAGTATTCATTTTATGGAGAAAACAAGCACTGGAGTTCAATTTCCACTGAACCTAGCATTTCGATTAATCCTTTTTAGAGGTCTGTCTGTGAATAGGATAATTTCATGAGTTTGGGAGAATGTGTGGCAGTTCTTGAGTCTCCCACTCAAGAACTCTATATATACAAATTTATATATTTCCTACATAAATTTAACCTCTCAATGCTTCAGTTTTGGTTGGTTTTTTTTTTTATTCCTAGTAATACTGCTCTGTATAACGTTTTCATACACTAGATCAGGTGTTTGAGATATTCTATATAAATGTATATTATATATACATACCCAATCCTATCTCAGTGCTGGTGCAGCAAAAAAAAGTCACCATTATCTCTTGAAGGTACAATGTTTCTGTAAGTGAAGGTGATGGCCAGAGCAAGGCTCATAGCTGACAAGCTCTAAGAGAGGATCATAATCACAACTCACTTTCTATTTGGCATCACCATGGGCAGTTTCATCAAGGACTGACTAAATAGGGATGCAAGATTAGCTTTACGGTCTGTTAAGAAATCCATCATTTCCCCATTTTAGAAGGCTGCAACCGTGTGTTTTCTCCAAATTTGCATGAGTTCTGGTCCTGTTATTAGAAACAACAAACAGAACTCAGAAGAATTACCGGCAATTGACAGAAATGGACAAAAAGTTAATAAATAAACCACAACTCAGCATAAGAAAAGTCTCTAGAGTATGCTTGCGTAACTCTTTATTTGCATACTTTGAAATTTATACTAATTTCTATTGGCATGACATTACTAAAAATGTTTAAAAGGGTTTTGCACAATTTTAATTAAGTTTTGTTAATTTATAGTTACCAGTCTCACATGATATACCCTGGAGAAAGAGCCTTCCTTTTACTAAAAGACTAAGATGAAGGAAAATGTTGATTAAACCACTTCAGCCTCATATAAATCGCATCTCAAACACTTTCAGCTGACCACAGTAGTTTTATTTTGAATATTGTGGCTAATAATCTAAATTCAAATCTCACTGCTGGAATAGTGAAAAGGTGTAGAAAAAACACTATCCTTTTCAGCTGAGAATTTGCAACAAGATTTTGAGGACATGATCAACAAGATACACCAATCCCTCCTTGTGAGTAGGTTATTTCAGTAGCTACTGCCTGACTGGTCTGCCATTCTCCATCACTATTTCTTCTTAACCCCAGCAGTGCATATTGGAATCCTCAGGAACTCAGCCTTGCTAGGCAGAAAAAGTTTTTGGTGCCACAGTATTCTTCCAGAAAACCCCAGTAATTAACCCAGGGCTTTATTGAGTGCTTACATTTCCTAATATTTCTGAATTTAAAAAAGCAATGAGATCGAAGTGATATTCACAATGTTGTGTCAGTTCTGCCAAAATACTATTTCATAGAAAATGAGAAATTCCTGATAATAATAATTAGATGATCTGCTTAAAATCCTCATTAAAAAATAACACCAAAACTACAAATTTTTGTTAAAGAATTCCTGAGTGAGTCCAAGTGAGACTAATTGCAGGCTTGGATTTCTTTTGCTGAACTTTTATCACTTGTCTAACATTCTTCAGTGACAAGTTTAACATTCAGGTTTCAAAAATTTCAAAATCTTTTGTGAAAGAAATTCTTCAGCCCCTTTTAATGATTTTTTAATTTGCTTTTTAAAAGAATTTGATTTCTAAATGGTAATAGAAACAAGCCAATGTTTAATACACGTTTCTTACTCTATGAGTGTTACGTTTCCTTACGGAATGGATCAACATTTTCAAATATGGCAGACTAAAGCTAAGTATACATATCCATGCATACGTCACCTCTGAAAATGCAAAATTAGCATTTATTTCCCTCAAAGAAGATGACTGCACTTATGGACAACATAACTGGATTGAAGTTTTACTTTCCATATTGCAGTGGCCAGAGATCTCTTGCTATTGACTTTCGGTGTAACCCTAACTGACCACAGCAATAACTTTGTTGTTGACAGAACTATTTTGTTTCTTTTCTCCAAGAACAAAAGCTTGCTGTGACTCTCTAAGCATGAGTCATAGGTACACTGTTGAGAAGAGAAGCTTTTGGAAGCACTCCTAAGCTATTTTAACTTTGATTTGGCATGAGGTGAGACAAGCCATGGTCAATTTTGGGGAAGAAGTGTTTCAACAGCAATGCAGACATGGCCAATGAAATAATGCTACATTCCTAGATTTCACAGGAGTTAGTATGGATGCACCATCTACATCCACATTGCAGGCCTTTCCCTTCTTTGCCTCAGTGTCCACTTGAGGTCTGGTCTCAAATAATACCCAGTGTACAAACTGTCTTGGCAGCTTTGACAAGATCCCTCCATCACACTAGTGAATTCCATAAAGTCTTTAACAGATGTATCCTGTGGCTCTTCAAGTCCTGGTCAGACAACTGGCCTTACCCACAGTTGTCTTTTCCATCATTGTGGCATACAAAACCGAGGAACACAGAGCAAAGAAACAGCCAGATCTACAGAGCTCCTGTACAGGTAGACCTTCACGAGGCTGGCCTGACATTTTACGACTAGTGCTGTGGATCTATGATTAGAGATAGCAAAAGATGCAAGCCAGCCACCCCTTGATACATGGCAGATTGGTAAAGCTGACAATGATCAACATGGGATTTCTGAGATAAAATATAAAAAATTTTTTGGTTTACTCATGTCCACAGAAGTGCAATAGAAAAACATGGACAACTATCTTTGACCTATGATTCAGGACACAAGTCTAGCTTTAGCATTGTAGAGCCATGATTAAAAAGTATTCTTGGTCACTGTCTGCTAAAGCATACAGACAGGGGATCCCATGACAAACAAAAAAAGGCACCTCTTAGCTATCAGCTAATCAATGGGGCCCTTCTAACAGATGCCATGTCCAACAGTTCCCTTGCTTTGTTGGCAATGATAGACGAACACCAGCAAGTAATGGTCAACCAGTAGCTGCAGGAATCCTTCCCACTGGCCCGGACCATGCTTCCTACAAGTTCCACAGCTAGCTCCTGGTGGCATGATGCTTGGAGCTCTGTCTCTGTGTGCCATGACTTTGCCAGGCTTTCACAAGAGCCTAGGGTTGGCAGATTAGCATTTCTGCACACCCTCTCAGAGGCACCGAAGAAAGTCCAGATGTGCCCAGGCTGCTCCCATGGCACTAGAAATTCCAGGAGCCCTTTCCAGTAAACCCAAGGGCAGGCCCTTCAAAACTGATAATAGAAAGAAGGCTCAAAGCCAATTAGACACACTAGGTATTTCTTTTCCATGATTTCTAGTGGGAGGAGAGACTGAGGAGGAGGTAAAAACGAGGGAAAAGCAGAAGAAGGAACATCAAGGTCAGAGAAAGGAGGTAGAGGTGTTCCATGTGGGAGCCCATGCAGCTGGTCAGCAGCCCGTGAGGGACCCACATTGGAGCAGATGAATATTCCTGAAGGACTTCAGACTGTAGAAAGCCCACACCAAAGCAGATTTATCCTAACAGCAACTGCAGTTCATGGGCAATTCACAGTGGAGCAGAGGAAGTGTGAGGAGGAAGAATTAGCAGAGAGAAACCACCCATGCTACCCTGTACCACTTGGAGTGAGTAGAAGAGTCTGGATTGAAGGAATTAAGTTGAACCTGGAAAAGTGGGGAGGAAGGGTGTTGCTTTAATGTTCTTCTTTTACACAAATCTATTTTAATTGGCAATAAATTACACTGATTTCCCCCAGGGAGCCTGTTTTGCCCATAACAGAAATTGGCAAGCAATGTCCCCATCTTTTTCCTGGCCTATGGTCTTTCTCATCCTCTTTTCTCCCTGTGTCCTAAAGAAGAAGGGGGGCAGGGAGGAGGGAGTGAGCAGCTGGGTGAGCTTTTGGCTGTTAGCCAAGACTAACCCACCACAGCCTTCTTTTGGCATCCAAGGAGCTTTCCTTTGTGGGGAGGGGCAGAGATGTCTTGCTTTTGCCTTACCCTTCCTCTGCCACCCAGAAGTATGGCTGGCACAGCCATCGACTGACCAGTGCTCCATGTCTGGGATTTCTAGCAGCATCTCAGGCTGAGTCAGGGGTGTCTCCCCACAGTCGTGGCAGGAAATATCATCCTTGGCCTTGTTAGAATTAGGCTGGGTCTAGCACTAGAGGAAAGCTCAGGACCTACATGTTCAGGATCCATGCCGACCAAGCTGTCCTGCTTAAGCTGGTTTTGTGAAGAGCTATGACACAAAACTCTGCATGGCACTGCACCCTACATCCCTCCTTATCTGGGGTAGTAACCCAACTACTAATACACAGAATAACCAAGATTGCTAACATAGCCAACAACTTTGTCAGGGTGGGTTGTCCTGCCTCTTTGGCCTGTCCACCTGAATTTGACCATGAAAAGACTAATTGAACTTATAAAAATAATACTGCAACTTTAACACAGATTATAGAAGGGAAAGGGGGTATGTGCAGCCTTTTGTTACTGAATACAGCCATCTAGTGGTTAATTTTTGTTTAGTTTTCAAAAAAGAACAGCGCTGACAAGAGACCAAGAGAGTGAGTGTGCACAAGTCAGAAAGTTCCCTTCCTCCTTGTACATCACATAGGGTTACCCTTGAGGTTATGGCCCTCTTGGCTACTTGGCCATCTCAGCTTGTTGCTATTGGTAGGCTTTCGAAAAAGGAGCCATAGTAAGGTCTGGGCACTGAGCACTCAGCGCTACCAGATGGGGTAATACCTGACAGAAATGGCAAAAGTTCTATTGCTCCTTGCATTAATTCAGTGTTTATGTGATTACATATCTATAAAAATCCCATACCTTAAACAAACACTTAACATCTTGGTGTACTTTTTATCCTTTCCTTTTACACATAACTAGGACATTTCCAAAATAAAATATTTTGTTACTTATTTTCTAAAAAGAAATCCCAGGCTATATTAGCATTTCCACTTTGGTTCAGAGAAATGCTGATTCAAGAGTCTTAAAGAAATGCATGAAAACAGAAATAAAAAAGAACACAAGTATGTAAGAGTTTTATTTCATATAAGTTACTTCACACATCCTAAACAGGCTGTGTGGGAATACTTACAATTTAGCTAATAGTCAAATAATGAAATAATAAAAAAGAATTGCAGTAGAAACTGCTTGCTGGTAGGTCTGAGTAGCAGCTTCTAATTCCTGTTAAA
Source organism: Platyrinchus mystaceus (assembly GCA_035041135.1). Classification (NCBI taxonomy): domain Eukaryota; kingdom Metazoa; phylum Chordata; class Aves; order Passeriformes; family Tyrannidae; genus Platyrinchus; species Platyrinchus mystaceus. The sequence continues at coordinate 50,232,361 of JAWWLV010000121.1, forward strand.
TTACTATCACAAGGTAATAAAATTCAACTAGTTTTCCACATCTTATCACTTCACCTTTCGAGATGGTTAAGCTGGTCCCTGATGCAGGACAGGTACCAACACACACCACTCTGTCTCCCCTGCACTCAGGAAACATTCACCCATGGACCATGCAGAGGATGGCCATGTGAGAAATGGGTTTATTGCAGCAGGAGAAAAGAAAAGGAAGTTTTGGTCACTTAGGCCCAGCCATAGGTCCTCCAGTGAGACACTGCCTATGTGCTATATAAGCTATTTAGGGGCCCCACATAGCTGTAGCACCTCAAAGCAATGTGTGAAAGGAGGCAAGATTCCCAGTGCCGTCTCTTAATGCTGTTTGCTTTAACCAGGGACATGCATTACAGCCTATAGAGTGTCAATAATAAAATTAAACAATATAACCTTTAGCATCTATGTTTGTATTCTCATACCAGGGGAGCTTGCTCTACTTTGTGTGGCAATGTCTACAGACAAAAAATAAGCATTTTAATATTAAGTGCATTCAAATGAGTCAAATCCTATTTTAGCAGGTGACAGCCACATCAAGAAGACAAGCCCTTTCAGGCACGTTATTAACACAGGAGAACTGGAATCACATCAGCACTTTATTTCACTGTTAGGCTTTGCTTTGACTGCGATTGGGTGTGAATATTATTCCTTCAGTGGGCTAGTCCTCCTGAGCTCCCCCTTTGAGCTCACACACTCACAGGCCAGGCATGTTTCTGCCACTCATAACCTCACAGCCAACAGGGATTCAGCTGCTTGCGAGCCAAGGCCCAGGTTTGCAAGGCAAGCTTGCATGCCCTTGGTGCAACTTTAGTGAGGAGCTGTGGGGTAAATAAGCTGTGGGGGGTACATAAGCTAAAGTTGTATCACATAAGAGAAGTAAAAGCAAAGATAGGAGTAAAGATGTTCAGGCAAGATTAACTCCTAATAAGAGGACTCAAATGACAAGTGGCAATTTAAAGCAGTATAAACCCCTAAGAAATAGAGTCAAAATGGCTCAATAAGACCAAGAATCAGCCTGTTCCAAGGT
>JAWWLV010000121.1:50235228-50258239 GCA_035041135.1 Platyrinchus mystaceus
CCGCTCCCTTCTTCCCTCTCCCTCACGCTCTCCACCTCTCCCTCTCCTTTCTCCTCTGCTTCTTTCCCGGTGCCGCTCCCAGGCCAGCCCTCCTTTCTGCACTGCAGCTCTCTTGAGTCTGGAAGTAAAGGTTTGCTGACTGTCATGACGCTGGCCAAAGGAAACAGTCAGACTCTTGCTGGTTTTGGGACAAGACAAAATTTGCCACCGCTACATTATGGCATGGTTTAGTCTCAAAGACACTTGGTCAGCTCAGGCATTTAGGAAAAATTTCTTCATTGAAAGCATAGTCAAGCATTGGAATCGGCTACACAGGGAAGTGCTGGAGTCACTGTCTCTGGAAGTGTTCAAAAAATGGGTAGATGTGGTGCTTAGAGACATGGTTGAGTGGTGGACTTGTCAGTGCTGGGTTAATGGTTGTACTCAATGATCTTAGAGATTTTATCACACCTTAATGATTCTATGATTTTCTAATTTTTCTGTGCTGTCACTCCTGATTTTTTTAGTCCCTGGGATCTCACTCTTTTAAAAGAAGCACCATGTCTTTATCACCTAAAAAGAAGCAGGCATGAAACAACATCATTCCAGAGGTACCTTTGGCTTGACGTGAACCTCATGACGTTCAACAACGCCAAGTGCAAGGTCCTGCACTTGGCTCAGGGCAATCCCAAGCACAAGTACATGATGGGGGAAGAATGGATTGAGAGCAGCCCTGAGGAGGATGTCAGTGTATGAGAGGATGAAAAGCTTGATGTGACCTGGCAACGTGCACTTGCAGCCCAGAAAGCCAACCATATTGTGGGTTGTATCAAAAGCAGCAGCATGGCCAGCGGGTTGAGGGAGGTGATTCTGCCCCTTTACTCTGCTGTCATGAGACCCCACCTGGAGTACTGTGTCCAGGTCTGGGATCCCCAACATAAGAAGGGCATGGACCTGTTGGAGTGAGTTCAGAGAAGGGCCACAAAGACAATCAGAGGGCTGGAGCCCCTTTCCTATGATGACAGGGTGAGATAGTTAGGGTTGTTCAGCCTGGAGAAGAAGGAGAAGGCTCTGGAGAGACCTTATAGCAACTTTCCAGTACCTAAAGGGGACCTACAAGAGAGCTGGAGAGAGACTTTTTACAAGGGCATATAGTGACAGGACAAGGGGGAATAGCTTCAAACTGAAAGAGAGTAGGTTTAGAGTAGATATAAGGAAGAAATTCTTTACTGTGAGGTTGGTGAGGCACTGGAACAGGTTGTCTGGAGAAGTTGTGGATGCTCCGTCCCTGGAAGTGTTCAAGGCCAGGTTGGATGGGACTCCAAGCAACCTGGTCTAGTGGAAGGTGTCCCTACCTCTGACAGGGGGGTTGGAACTAGATGATCATTAAGATCCCTTCCAACCCACACCATTCTCTGTTTCTATGATCTCACATCAAAAAAGCATGACATTTTGCATGGCAAATCTCCCCATGGTGTCAGTCAGAATTTAGTAACTCTTTCAGCAAAAGGTGAAAGTGATACTTTCTGCAGTCTGTGACACCTTCAAAGAGCAGCTCACCACCTGAGTGCCTCACTGCAATGGCTTGGACTCACCATGGGCTTGCCAGTGTCTCACAAGTTCACAACCCTTCAGTATATTTATACCTCCAGTTTGCTCATAAATATTCTTTGAGCTTTTGCATGAGAAATAACATTGAGGACTCTGAGCTGGGAGTCTGAAGTAATTATTTCTCTAACAAACATAATCATCAGAATTAAGTCTGGCAAGGACAGTGTCCTAACGTAGACAAAGCCTTGCATGGGGAAAAGTAATTCAAATTAATTTGGTGAGTGACTGATTTAACCATTTTAGGGATAAAATTACATGTTATTATGTAAGCCCTTAGGGTAACTATTTTAAAGCAAAGGAAATAATCTAGTTTTTTTGCCAAATTCCACTCTAGGTGACTTCATCCTGTCTACTGGAATTTCCCCTGTGGGTTCAACAACTGTTGTTGCTGCTAATGCAACATACAGGTACTTTCCTACTTTTACCACTGTTGTGGTATGCTGTAGGTCAGCTCCTTTATTACAACCTAGGCAGTGTGGAAAGGTAACAAAAAATATTCTTGTACAAAAAGGGGTGATACAGGATTCCCTTTGAAAGAAAGCTGCTATAGTGAATACATTTCTCTAAGTCTTTTCCAAAGAGATGTGCAGGTACAAAATTAATTCCCAGTGCCAAATCCAGGCTACCCTGTTCCTTTTCTGAGTCTAGTCTAACTCCAGAGTTAGGGCAGTGGAGTGTAGCTGACAGAAAAGTGAGATGAGGAAACAGTATTTCAATGCGGAGTTGCAACTCTTTGTATAAATCTCTTTGATCCTGTTCTCCTTCCTATATGGGGCGAGGCAGCGTGCTGTGAGTATGGCTCCAACAAATGAAGGCAGAGACTAATCTCAAGTCATTGAGCCACTTTACATTTTCTTCAGCAAGTGAATGTGCCTAACAAATCTGAGGAGATGTCAGCTTCCACCAAGGATAAGACCATGAGTAATTCCCTCAGTGCAGAGGAGCTTAGGAGTCGGAGATGAGGAGCTGGAGAGCTGTACACAATTTCTGCTTTCTGTGCATGCAAGAAGGCAGGATGGGCAGATTGAAAGGTGCTTTCTGGCTGAAACCACTCCGATTTGGGTGGAGCAGGCTTCACACAGTTTCAGCTGGCAGTTTGACTCTGTCACTGGGCCAAGGGAAGCAAATTAAACTTCCTGGAGTTGCTACAATTAGATATTAATCTCTGCCTTGATTATTATTAACTCCTTTAATGCTACACTGCCTACCAAACAATTTGTTATTCAACCATAAACATGGGTCTCTAACAGCTTACTGCCCATCCTGCAAGCACACGAGCAGGGACTCTTCTTCCCAAGTCAGAGCCTTTTGTTGTGGAATTGTCAGAAATGGTGCCATCTCCTCACCCCAGGACTAGCACGGAGCTGTCCAGGGCAGAGGCAGCAGCTGGAGAAGACACCTGCTCCAGGAGGAATGGTGCATCTAATGGACATGGAGATCTCCACCATGGTTCTTAAAGTGCTTTTAGAATAAAAATGGTGTCTGCCAGTGCCTGCCAGTGTTTGTTCACACTTCTTTTGTGCCTTCAGGAGGCCTGAAGCCGATTCCCCAAGCAACAGATAACCAAAATGGGGTTATAATATGGTTAAGCTTTTCAGTACTGGACAGGAGCCAGAATGTATCTATACAAGCTAAATTTGTATGGTTAGACATGATTAATGTTGTTCTTGCATTGGTGGGAAAGGATCACTTAGGTAACTACTTTATCCCTAACTCAGGGGACATGACATGTCAAGTGATTTTGCTCATTATTCTGACGTCTATAATTTCGCAACCTTTCAGTATGCTTATGCCTGCCGTTTACTCATAAATATTCTCCTCTCGCTCTTTAATATTGGGCAGAAGGATGGAGATCTTGAAAAGATATAGGTGATGAATGGTGCATTGTTAGAATGAAGCGCACCTGTTTGGATCAGCAAACCCCTGTTTAGCTGCTTTCTATCCTGAAGGTTTCTAAATACAACAAGTGCCTTGTTTTCTGACAGATTCCAACAGGTGGAGTAGTCACAAGGCCCAGGGAGCCTGAGGTTCAGCTGAATCCCATAATACATGGCTATAGCCTTCTCTCACATTGAGTCTCGTGACTTCACATCCCACCAATCTACAGAGGTAGCACAGTTCTACAGCACAGTGATGAAGATGCTCATGTGGCAGAGAAGGGAGAAAACCAGGGAACTGGATTATAGGCACCTCTGTCCATGAGCATGAACACAGGCACATAATCAGGACTATATATCAGTTCTTAAATGTATAACCAGCACTTTGAGAAAAGGCAGGTTTTCCCGAGCTCTTCCCTTGAGTATGCCATGCTAATCTTTGAGATTGGAGCAGTGATCCCTTCCATCTCTTGCTTTGCTGTTTTACTCACCTTTTCTTCTTCCTCAGTGTCCCTGCCTCAGGAGGGAGTGTGAGTGCAAGCTGGCATAGAGATGCAGTGTTGGAAACTATCCCCGCTCCTTGTCCTATTACTGCATGCCTGTGCAAATAGTTGCTCTCTCTCTCTTTTGTAACCTTCTTTAAATACTGGAAGGCCACAATGAGTTCTCCCCAGAGCCTTCTCTTCTCCAGGCTGAACGACCCCAGCTCTCTCAGCTTTTCCTCTGCTCCAGTCCTCTGATCACCTTCATGGCCCTCCCCTGGACCTGTCCCAACAGGTCCATGTCTTTTTTATGCTAAGAACTGCTGGACACAGTACTCCAGGCAGGGTGTCACAAGAGCGGAGTAAAGGGGCAGAATCATCTCCCTCGACCTGCTGGTCACACTTCTTTTGATGCAGCCCAGGATGCAGTTGCCTTTCTGGGCTACAAGCAAGCACTGTTGGCTCATGTCTGAATTGGGATTGCTCCAGGTGCAGCACCTTGGACTTGGACTTGTTGGACTTCATGAGGTTCACATGGGCCCACTTCTCAAGCTTGTTCAGGTCCCCCTGGATGGCATTCTTTCCTTCTGTTGTGTTAAATACACCGCTCAGCTTAGCTGCAAACTCCTTGAGGGTGCAGATGACCTTTAAGGTCCCTTCCAAGTCAAACCACTCTATGATTCTATGATTTTTACTTCTGTTATTTCACCTTAGCAACATTGAACTACATTAACCACTTTTCTTCCTCTGAAAATTAGTGCAGACAGCACTCCTATTGAGCATGACGCCCTGCCAGCACCTCATGCCATCCTGTTCATTAGCAGCACCAGTCTGACCACATCACTATTTGTGTGTTTGTACCCTTACGGGTCACACTTCCCATACACGCACATGCAGCATGTTCTGCATCATCAAGTTTGAAAATTGAATCATCCCTTTTGCTGAATAAAAGTGGATTGTTGAATGGCTTTGTAACTTCAGCTACCCCCAAGAGCTTAATAGTTATAAATGTGCCAACAGTGTCATTGTAACATGACATGAAAAGAGGGAGACAATGCTCTCATCTGTTGCAAACATGTGAAGCTTGTAAACAATGTGGACACATGCCCACCAAGTGGCACATGATGACATCTCTTGGCCAGGCCATTAAATGATTCACTGTCAACAACTGAAACCAGAATTGAGAAATTGGGCTTTGGTTTCAGTCAGAGGGTCTAGCACTTTTAAGAATAATCCTACACAAGAAAATGTGTCAGAGAGTATATGGATGAGAAGATTTTTGAACATTTCTCTATCTAAAAGGTTGATGTATCACAGCTCTGTATGTGTGGTCTGCTTCTGGGCTGAATCACCTGAGGTTTCACTGTGTGCTTGAGTGTGGACGACATGAGACCAAATTTAGACATATTACTCACAGTAGCTCTGTTTTTAGGTTTTAGCCCTCTGGGGACTTCCTACCTCCTTGCTCACCTTGTTCACATTCAAAAAACCCACAGTTCGTGAGACCTGCAACTTGGGCATGGACAGCAAAAACCATCTGCTACTGTGGGAGGCAGAGAAGCCAACGCTGTCACTACAACATTTTCTCCATCCCTTCCTATATAGGGGAAGAATTGATTTTGTTTACATAAAAGAAATCAATTCTGTCTTATAGAAGAACGAAACCGAACTGTTTACCAAATTTATTCTTAAACTTCAAACTCAGTAGACCATCTGCACTAATGTTTACAGCTCTTCCTTCCAATAACCATCACACCTTTATAGCCACAAGATTTATTTAACCTGCCCCATATGCTGAGGAAACAAACTGAGAGCAGATGCTTATAGTTTGCCAGCTAACCCCTGTCAGGGATTACAGCCTCCTTACCACAAAAAATAAGTCTCTAGAGATGAAATAAAAACAGGTCAATGTAGCCACTAATAATAAAGAAAGCAAAGGTTAGCTTTCCAAGTCAATCAACTGAGAAAAAATATAACTTCAGAAATCAACCAGCCACCACATCAAAAACTAAGTTGTAGTCCTCAACAGAGTTTTACATGGGATGACTCACCAATCAATTTTAAAGTTGTTATAGCCTTACATAACAAATTATTATTTGTCCTACATAACAAATGACTTTTTACTTGCAAAATGCTGTTACAAGAGTGAAGTCCTCCCTCCTTGCCACAGATACAAAAAGGCTCCAGCTGATCTCATGGTTTGAAAAAGCAAATCAAGATGTAAAAAAACCTGAGCAAAATGCCCAAAGCAGATCATTGATACCTCAACATTTACTTTAGAAGCTACTATTCTGGTTGTAGTATTCAATCTAGAAAGCAGACTGCCTCTTTCAGAGCAGTTTCAAAAGGATAAGATCCTTGAGATTCTTGTGAGATATTTTTAAGAGAGCATTGAAAGTCCTAACACTTTTCTACCTGGAAGATAAACTTGCCTCATCCAAGAGGATTAATAAATATGAACCTTTTGTGCCTTCTGGTTAAGACCCACACCCATCCACAGCTAATTATTGTTTACTTGGATTTGTTTAGGGTAAACTTCAAAGGACTCCAGGGCATGATAAGCTGCAGCTGAACTAGTGACAGTCTTCCTGGTGAAAAGTGGTCCTAAACACTATCTTTTGACTATTTTGTGCCATAAAAGAAAAACCTACACAAAGTGGAATAGGTCTGCAGGTACTGTAATATAGCTGCAGAAGGTTTTCTTATAAGCCTGTTTAATAACAACTTTGCACCTTAAGATTGTTTTTACCAATATCAGGTTATATCCATGCCATTAAGTAGCCTTTCTGAATGCTGCAGTTAATTCTTTCCCTTGTGTGCACTGTCCCCTACTTACTGTAATACACAGGGCAGGGGGGACTGAGGGGGTATTTGGTTTGGGGGTTTTTTGTGGGGTGAATGGAAAACTCCATCCATATGACTGGTTAAGCTTAACGAGGCATAAAGCAAAGAACAAAAGTAAAGATCTCCTGTGCAGTGACTGTGGCTGCAGGTTTAACTTCAGTTACATTATGGAGCTGTGACTGCAGAAGGCAAGAGCATATCATCTATGGAGAGGGAGATTTTAATGAACCATTGAGCTGCCACCCATAAAATGTAGTCAGAAGGAATTTTACAATTCCCTTTCACTGGGAAGAGGCTTGCAAGAAGTTTCAGGGGCCAAAAACACAGAAACATTTACATGCTAACCCACAGGAGCATGCTATGCTTCCTGGCAGCCTGGTTGAAGTAAGTTTCCTTGGCCCAGCTGCTGAGGAGCAGTGTAGAGATGGCTCTGCTGGAATCTAGCAATGTCACCAGCTCTCAGGGATACAAGCCTAGAGATCCAAGTGGGGAGGCTTCAGGTCTTTGCTTTACACCCCACTAAGTTTAACCTTTACATCTCTTAGAGAAAATATTCGTTCTAGTCTTATGACTTATGACTTTAGGTAACACAGAACAAGTTTTTCCCAGTGAAGCCACTGAAACCAAATCTTTTCAGTTCTTGCTTTGTTTTACAGGCCCTCTGTGCCTGGGGTCTGCTGGAGGCTAATGACTGAGCCCATTCCCTGCAGAACAAGTGGAGAGTTATCCCTTCTTCCTGGCAGTCCTTGGTCCTCAGAGGGTCACCCCCAACTTGTTTCAGGAGCGGAGATCATTGGCCTATGGAGGCTTCTCTGGGTCCAGGTATCAGCAAAGCATTGGGTCGTGAGGCCAGGATCTGTATGAGAGCTCAGTCTCAAGCTGACTACAACTTAGCATTATGGAAAAAGAGCAGCATTTTCTTCCCACCTTAAAATGATCCAAGGATTAGAACAAGCAAAGAGGGTTTGCTTGGGCTTTGGGGTTTTTTCTCCTGTTAATTCTTCAGAAAAGTAAGGATTTAAAAAGTTGAAAAAGTAATCTCAGTCTTCTGACAGGTAAACTATAAAGGCTGAGTTTGGCACTATTGACATTTTACTCATTAAAAAATATTTTGGGTTGTGTCATGCAAGAGACAAGACTGTAGTGGCAAGTCCCTTACAGCCTTGAAATATGAGATCATTAAATACACGAAACAAAAGAAAATGAGATAAACATACAGATTGGTTGACCTCTCTTGGATGTCTATGCCAGAGTTGCTCAGGCTGGGCTCACCTCCTCCTGAGAGGAGAGCAAGAGGAGATGATTTTCCTCAGACTCTGCTGACTATATTGACTGTCAAAGGAGGCTGCACTGCAGCAGTCTACATTTTTGTCTCAGATCCATGTCAAAGGTGTGTTCTTAACTTTCCATTTTTTTTTCATGTTTCCTCACACTTATTTCACACAAAATACACACAGCTCACAATTGTGGTAGAAGACATAATCCTGCCTTCATTTACCAACAGCTACAGCATAAGAAGCGACGAGATCTTCCCCAATGCTGACTTAGTAGTGCTTTCCAACTCCTGATTTAAGTAAGAAGAAAGGTTGCTTCAGCTCAATCAAGTCCATCCTCCTGATGGCACCAATCAATTAATTCCATTTGTATTTTTGGGACTTGTAGAAAACAATTTTAATTTTTGCTCTCTGCTTCAAATGAGAATTTTTCTTAGAGTAATATCCCAAAAATGAATCCCCAAACCAAATACAGATCTGTGGTACTCAACATATGACTTAGAATATTACTGTAGACAAATGGTCTTGGCTTTGCTTAGTTAGTTTGGGTTATCTGTTATGTATACTGATAAAGCCAGAAGACCCTGAGCTCTTGTAGATATCTTACATGTCCCCTCAAAAATATCTTGACCATTTATGTGCTGTTGTATCTTTATTTTTCCCTAGGGTGCAACGGATTTTTTCTTTGACACCAGAGAAAGCATTAATGAGGAATGAGCTGCACATGTGGGCTACAGAGAATTGCTTTACATTGTCAATTTATGGGAGTGTTTCTAAAGGAGGTCTGTGGGATTTTCAAGGAAGCAGATGAAGTATTAAGAGTAGTTTGAAAAAAAATAATCACATCCACATACTCCTAAAGAGGAGCTTACTAAGGACCTTGATAAAAACATGGCTGGGTCCAGCTAGAGAAGCTTTCAGAAGCTCACTTCATATTGCAAAGACAGGGGTTCTCTTCTGGATCCAGTGACTGCAGAAAAAGTGATCTCAGCTACTTTTTTCTTTCACAGCTTGCTTTCTGTTAACATCTCAATTGCAAAAGCATTTTCTAATTCGTGTCATTGTTGATCAGCAAAGCTAATTTGTATAAATCAGAGGAAATTAAAGATTTGGTGAAAAAAAGTTTGAAATATTCCAGCTGACTGTGTCTGAAACAAGGTAGGGAGCACTGACACAAGTCACTCTGCAGGCAGATCAGGGAGGTATAACCTATGGCAGTAGGTAATGCCAAATAACAAAAGGAGTAATAAGCAATTTAATTGTAAGGAGATCCTTCTCTGCACTTTTGAAAGACTGTCACAGCCACTGCCAGATTCTGGGAAAGAAGGAGTTCAAATCATATCTCATTTTCGTGATGGAAAATTGATCTTTCTAATATTAGCAGATGAGAAGACCTGAGAATAAGACAACTTCTGATATGAACAGAAATCCTTATGGTTCAAGCAAGCTCAATTTAGAACAGGGATTTCTAAATGGCTGGGCTCAAACTCAGTCAAGGTTGATTTATGTTTAAAAAGGAACAACAAAATTAGTGGTTTGAGATAAGCCTAGTTGTTACTTGGTGTAAAAGACAAGTTTTCAATCTGTTACTTTTACATTCCCACCTGGAGGCTCCCTGATGACAAGGTTTGCCACAGCTCCTACACAACCTAAACCGAATGTATCGCTATTTGTACAGCCTCTCATTAGTGAAATTATAGATTTAAACACATATTCGCTCAAAAACTGCAGTTCATGGGTTGATTTGTTTGTTTATTTATGAGACTTACCAAGTTGTATAATTAAGACAGGCCCATAATTCATTATTTCCTGGTTTATTAGCAGGGAATAGGAAAATTTGCATAATGCTTACTATAGAATATTAAACTCTCATAAATCTGTTAAAAGTTAAAAGAAAAACTGATTACAATAATCCATTCCTTAAGTCTACATATGTTTCTAAAATTGGTACTAAATTTCAAAGCTTCAAATTCTGCCAGAAGCCCTAAAATCCATTAAAGACACTTCTTCCAAAAGCTGTTTCCTGTATCCTGTTAGTCTCTCTGTTCACCTTCACACACACAAAAAATATAATTTGTTTTCTGGTCACTACCAGGCTACCTGGCACCTCGAGCTGTGAAGCCAGGGGATTTTTTCCTGTGAATAGACTGCTGCTTGTTGCACTGGCTAGTCCCTGACCTGAACAGTGACAACGTTAGTGTTTTCCTGGCTTTGTACAAGATTTATTAGATTTCCTTGTTCAGTGCTTTCTCCAAGCCAAACCCCGCTGAGCCTGAACAACACCCTCATGATTCATCCTCCTCCCCCCCACCCGTGCAACAGCAACACGTTGCTCAGTTACCAGAACAAACCAACGTCTGCAACGCGGCATCTTCCAAGACAGCCAAGATAATCACTGCTGTACCATAAACTGGGAGGGGAATGACAATGCTAGCACTGCTGATGCCACAATTGTGGTTATTCTGGTGTCCTTGGAGCAATGGAGTAAAAGCAGTACCAGCACCGTTGCTGCTGATCACAGAGGGGTAGGCTTCTAGCTCTCTAACCTACAGAGCTTTAACTTTTAACCAGGTCTGAAAAAGAAATGTTGCTGGTTTCTACTAAAATATATACAACTCCCAAACAGTTTGCAGGCTGCTCAGAATCAGCCATAAAAGTTGAAATATTGAAAACTTTCTTAATATGTTGATATACTACTAATGAAGTTATTTTGTGCTGTCACAATTGCTCTCTCTCTCTCTGAAACATGGGAGAAGACACAAAGGGTAGTATTGCTTCACTTGCTTCAATCACCACCGCGTCTAACGTAAGCAAATTGGGATGTGAGGACACAGAGTACTAAGAGGAAGGAAAGCAGCTTCTTCCTTTCTTTTCAGATCAGGGTGTTGGTGGTGTTGCCTTGGGTGTTGCATTTGAGGAGTGGCTGTGTTGGCATCCTGAGGAACACTAGGCTCAGATTCTTTGCTAGCTTTAGAAATCAGTAACAGTTAAATTCAAAAACATCCACAGTTTCAGTGTACCTCTCAAATATTAATCTTTTTAACAATTCTACAAGAGGTTTTTATCCCTAGTGTTCATAGAAACAGATGTTTGGAGGAGGTAAGTGGCACTGGAGAATTACAGCACTCTGTTACTGCACTCACTGGATTATTGGATATGCTTTTCTGTTCATCCCTGGTATCCACATGTGTAGGCAAAATTGAGGTTCCCACTCAATGAAACAGCAGCTGAGATCAATCCTCTGTAGGTTCCCTTTCCTCCTAAATCCTCACGACAACAAACTGCTGAAAGATGATGACTTTCCTGCGGCAAACTATAACATTGAAAGTCTAGTTTGCACATGCAGCTGGCTAAAATCTTCCCCTGCAGTACACCCCCATGGATCACTAGCTGCAGATGCAACTGAAAAATAACATGAAGAGCAATCCCTTGCAGTACTTGAAATACTGGAATTTCATATCAGGATTAGCTGCCATTTCAAATTCTTCTTGAACTGCTTTCTCACTGACACGTTTTTCTTAAAAAAGACTCAGTGTGGCCTCCTCAACAGCACTTGCTCCTTCTGTGGTTCACTTACTAACCTGACTGTAACAGTCACTGTAACAGGAAAAAGAAAAAAGTAACTCCTTATCCTTTCTATCATTTCTGTGTGGTTTCAGGGTTTTCTTCACTAGGATACTTAGGGAAAGTTGTCTTTGGAAGGACAAGTTGTTCTGAGTTTCTATTATCAGAAGACTTCAATTGTAATCAGACAAGAGTGAATAAAAATGTGGGTTAATATTAACTCATTGAATTGGAATGCAGACTCTTGTCTTGAGCATGTGCATTTGTCCTTTGCTCCCATGTCATCCTTGATGACTGAAAGATTTCCAATTAGTGCAGCTGCTGATCACTCAGTCAACTTTTTAATCCAGTGTAGCTTGAAAAACCTTTAACATTAAAGCTCCTGAAGAGCTATGAGCAAAAACTTTGTCTTATGTGAGGTATGGCTCTTTGTCTGTGCTGCTATAAAAGCTCTTACTAAATCAGTAACATTTCAACATAAATCATTTGCTAATTATACAATTAATAGTATTCCCTTTGCTTGTAATCCATCTTGTACTACACAGGGAGCAAAGGAAATGTCATGGATGCCACCCTGGACTAAAGAAGAAGCCAATACTTTACAACACATTATCTTCAGCAATAGCAACCTCGTTGGTCATAAACTGGTTGTGTTGCAACACCTCCCATTCTGAAGAAAGAGGCAGACACAGAGGCAGCTTAGTCTCTGGATCCATCTGTGTGTCCCCTACAGCCTTGTCCCAAGACTTTTCCTCGTATAGACCCTAAGCAGACCCATGTGCCAGGTGCTTGATGGCTCAAGGTGAGCAGCCCAGCCAGTGCTGGGGGGTCAGTCTGAACACAGCTTTGCTTTAAGGCAGCGTCTGACCCAGCCAAAGAGGCTGAAGTCCCAGTGACAGAACTTGAGGTTTGGTACTCGCTCTTCAAATTTACAGGACATTCACAATGCCCTCCAGAATGGGCATTTCTTCTATCTTCTCATTTCATTACATCTAACTTCAAGAACATTTTTCCAGTTATTTACATTTCTTTTTGCCTGTGCAGAAGTTCCTTAATGAAAAATAAGTGTCCTGGTTATTCACCAGAATCAAAACTTTCATAAAACTTATCCCTAAAAATTCAATTTATTGACAGTGGTCAATGGAAGAAATATCTACAATTTATGTTTTAATATTTTCATATTTCCACTTGTTGTGAGATAGATTTTAAAAATCTACAGGAAAAGTTATTTAGAAACATAAACTAAGGATTTACTAAAGTTATTTTCATAAGTCCTTTTGTTTTCATGAGATTCAAAATTTCATCTCATTAAGCACTGCTTTTGTTGTTCCACAAGAATAAAGAATATAAAAATTAAGTGCCTAAGACTGCAAATTGTTACGTTCTTATTTTGTCCAGATCTGCTTTTTTTTCCAGTGGGAAAGGTTTCTATATGATTTTTTTTCTTATTTTCAGTTTTAATGGCCACACAGGCTCTTATCAGCTGCAAAAACAAATAAAAGAACTGCAATGTCTTGAAATAGAAACAGGCTGGTAAAGGGTTCAATATAAGCCTATAAATCTCTAATTATATAAATTATATTTGTCACTAATAATACATTCTGCTAGTCACAGATGATGGAACAAGGACTATTAAAGTTTAAAGGAAACTATTATACAGATGAAGAGAAAAACATCCTTTTAACCTCCTGTTGGAGATATTAAATTATTATCATTATGATGGGCAAAGTTGTTGCTTTGAATGACCCTCATGAGGTTATGGCCTTTCCTTAATTTAAACCCACATGAAAAGAATGGAAGCTGCAGAGTTGTGAAACCCTCCTTTTTCTGCCAGTGAATGAGGAGGAGAGAATGTCAGAGGATAATCTGTGTGTTGGGTAAGTGATGTTTCCTTCATGGTTGCAACCGACTGACCAAGTAACATTACCTGTGAGGGGAGGACTACCTATTCAGATGTGGTAGAACAGTGCTTTCTTAGCAGTTACCTACTACCCTTCTTCCTCATTAAAGTGGGTGCTGCTGGCTTCCATCACAAGTCTAATATCCTGGTTTCTTCTGTGCCATTTGGCATTCAGAGCAGTTCAGCGATCATTTAAGGCCACCAGGAAATTTCTATGGACAAACTTTTGGAGATGAAACCGTAGGTCTTAAACATTCTGAATTTGAATCAGAAGTTGCCAACACTTGAAAAATATATATATAAACCTGCAGTAGGTTATGAAAGCTGTGAAACTGTCCTCAAAACTGAAGTGAAAACATATTTTAAAATACTGTTAGTTGTACTGTTTTGATGTTCCACCTTTCAAAAGATCATGAGATTACTGAACAACATTGGTTTCTTGGTACAGTATCTGGGTTGTCTAGGATGAGGTAGGGATAAGCACAGGAGTTCTACAGAGAAGACACTGTCTAACACCTAGATACAGTTAGGGAAGCAAACTAGTGAAAGAACATCCCTTGCTGACATGTCTAGCCTAGCATTTCACTTTAGACAGGTCACAGTTGGCTGACAATAGAAATAGCATGGATACTGAAGTATTACTGTGTTTTTCTGCTGCCTTGCTGCCTTGCTGTCTCATCTCAGTTTCTCCTCTTCTTCCATTCCCACCACATCTCCATTCCATTCGCTGTCCATTTGTCCTTTTGGCTTTAAATATACCATTAGTGAGTTTACAAGAGAAAATTAATTAGGTGACAAAGCCGAGAAGGTACTGGTTTTGGCATAAAGTAATTTCTCCAGGTTGCTGCCTGCTACTGATCTACAATAGAATGGTCCTTCCTGGCCTCCTCCTCCTGTTTGCAATCTCTATTGGGAAGGGTACAATGGTTAATTGGAAATTAGGGCAAGAGGGTGGAGGCTCCTAAAACATAATTACAAAGCACCATGCTCTGTCCCAGCACTGCCATGGGAAAGCAGCTTGTAAATTTAATTTCGGTGCTGTAATGGCTTCTCTGCCAACTGTCTCACTGCCCTCAAGCAATTGCAGAGGAGCTGCTCCCCAGCACCAAGTGTTGGATGACTGTGCCTCCTGTCTCCTTGCCAATGAGGTTTGGAGCAGCCCAGCCCTAGCCCGAGGGGCATTTCCTGCCCAAGAACTGATACTGAATGTCTCATCGCCAGCACCTCAGCCCAGGGTTTTCTGCCAGTTCAGCTCCTTAGGACTGCACAATCTATTCCTTAATCTGTTGTGATAGTAGAAATATACTATTGCCCTAAAGCTGGAACAGAACCTTCCTGTTGCTCTGATCAACTGTTTCATGCTGAGCCTAATTTCATGTGAGTAGATGTTCTAGATGCCTGCTATTTGCATGTATACAGTACTTTTTCAGTCCCAAAGCCGATGGGAATTGGTATTTGGGGGTATTAATTCATATCTTTTTGCTTGTAAGAGGTGGACTATAGCCCTACTTACCATCGCCATGGGGGATGAAGGAAGTACGATGATAAAGCTCTGTGAGACAGAAATAAGCACTCCCTTTTTGAATGGCCCCTGCATGTTAGTTCATGCTTTTTTTAATTGCTAGGCCAGCCTACATCTTTATTTTATTAACACAGACAAAATGGAGCTCCCTAACACAAGGAAACTAAAACATCTGTAGAGCTGTAGTGAGGCACAGATGACATTTCTAGTGCCAGGAGCGTAAGGCAGAGGCAATGTATTATTTGGCATTCCTCTATCTTCAAAAGGTTTTTCACAGGCTGTCAACAAGTCTTTATGTTTGTATTTGACTTTCAGGGACTCTCAAAACCAGACAAGTGAGTAGAAGCCCACGTACAAGCCTACTCATCTGTAACTTGGCTTAGACTTCTGTGATCTCTCATCTGATAACCTTCAAAGCCGGGCCTTTCTCACCGTTTCACTTGCTGTTTGGATGGTATTGCTGGAGAGAAAGACTCTCTTTGGTTTACATTAGCTTTACATTAGCCATACTACTGCTTTTAATAACAAAGCAGGTACTGTATTTACACCAGAATGAGGCCAGTTCTGGAGCAAAAAGATTACTCGCTGAAAAGCAAATCAGATCCCAGCTTGACTTTAAACTCTCAGATTTGTCATTTGTGAATATTTTCATGCACTATAAACCAAAAATTAAACAACTAAAATGTCATACCTGCATACTTTGGAGGAAAATATAAATTTTTCACTTGAAAGTTTTATAATTCTAAAATCTGGAAAAAATACACTGGGAAAAGGAAGCTGAAATAAATATTTTGTTTTGGGCTGATGCTCATGAAAGTAAGCCAAATAAAAAGAAACCATAAAATGTCCTAAATAATCAATTATTTAGGCAAACTTAATACTAAAGTTCTGATTTTTTTTTCCATAGTAAGATACAAATAAACACAGCTCATATTAAAGCTGTTTTGATTACACAGTGTTGCTTAATATCAAGACCCATTTTCAATATCAATCCAAGCCAGCACCCCACCTGTAACAATGCTTGCTACATAAGAGCAAAGCATCCTTTCCCAAAACATACACTGTATATGGTCTGTGTAATATTCTGTGTAAACTAATATTATATGTAGGAGATGATAACCCACTGTGATGCTTGAAGCCATCTTTCCTCCTCAGATCTACTTTTGTCTGTTTGCTTTGTGTTAGTTACAATCCTGTTGCAGGTTTCAAAGCAATCTTGAGTTGCATTGCTAGGAGGAGGTGGAAATGTACGTGGAGAAGAAATCTTCCCACTTTCTTTGAACCTTTAGAGGACTAATTCCTGCAAGCACCACAGTTCCCAAGTGCCCTCTGGAGCTTGGGAGGTAAAGGCAGAACACCTTTCATTTCAAGTCCACCACTGCAGAAAGTTCTTGTGCCCTTGTTTGTCTTAACTGTGCAGATGGAGAACCAAAGAAGTTTACTTTTACCTAGTTCTTCACTTTTTTTTTTAATGTTCCCTCAAGCTGGCCTAGATGCTCTATCTGCCACAGAGATGAGCAGGGCTCCCCTCCAGCATGCTCACACGGACAGGTTGAGGAGTGCTTCTCATCTGGTTGCTGCGTGGCCAGCTCAGAATATTATGCTCTAGTTTTGGCAAGAGAAAGGAAGGACTTGAAGGATGCCCAAGATAAAACTTGGGGTGACAGTAATTCTCTGGAGTGCTAGTCATGGGAAATGAGGCAGCAGTTGGACAGGAGCATGGATTTAGAAGGTAGCATGCTGCTTGGGGAAGGATGGTTTGAAAGGGACGGGGCAGACAAAATGAAAGTTTTCGCAGTTGAAACAAGAAGTCGTGTTGGAGTAAAGTTCAGTGGCGATAATGCTGCCCCTGGGTATTGCCATAAGCAATGCCAGAAGGAGAGGTACTCATTTTGTCTGGCTAGACAAAATGTTGGATGGAACTCAGAAGCTGACTCTCAGATCATATTTCAAATCAGCCTCCTATGGCAGATGGATGGCAAAGCAAAGCTGGAATAAGATAATGAGCAAGATGATAATCAATTTTCTCTGATAGCCAGCACACGTCCTCACCTGTGCTGTGACTCAGGGCAAAGTGTGAAGTTTCAGCTGTTTGTTCTCATCCTTCTGTTACTAATCCAAAAAGTATTTCTTGGTGTCAAAGCATCAGGACTAACAGTTGTGAAGATAAATAGGTGCATCTGTTCCCTTCCTTCTTCTGTGTATCATACATGGGAGTATCTTAAGGAAGGTTGTAAGTCTTGACTCAGTGATTTTTTGATTTACAAAATTCTTGGGCTAACCGTTCTGAGTTTCCAAATCTCTAACTTTCCTCTGCCCCCACACTAAAACATTTCATAATAATAAAATGGCAGTTTCAACTTGCTAGTAACTTATTTGGGACTGTAGATTAAAACAAAGGGAAACATTCACTTGAATGGACAACCATCCTGCCATGAAGACATCAGCCATATCATACAAGAGCCATACTTCAGGCTTCCTCCCTAAAACTCCCTTCCCTGGGCACTGTAGGAGGCAGAGGTGATGGGCAGCTACTCCTTCTCCATACTGGAGGATTCAGAAACCGGTGCCCAGATTTGTTAATGTTCGTGAAAAACAGCAAGAAAAGAGAGAATACAAACTCACATGACGGAGGGGATGCAAAGGTAATTTGGCTGTTAATCACCCCAAATCATTTTATTGGTAGGACTCCAAGTAGATTTTGAGACACCATTTTTGCACTGGACGGGGTTTTTCTCTTGAACATCAGTTCTTGTTCCTTTCTTCTTTTGAGGGTTAATTCTAAAACAGCTTAAGAAAATCTTCCATTCTTCTAATTTTCCTAATGTCCACAAGATATTATTACTGTTTTATTTAAGAAGAAAAGAGGGAAGGTTAAGGGATAAAAACATAGTTGTATTAAAATTTTGTATAAACTTCAGATATAAGCATGGAAAGCATGAATGTGCTTGTCAGGAGAGGGTGTGGTAAAACTAGGACAGTTTACCAAAAAAAGCAGTAATGCTCTCTGCAGAAGAAGTGTGGTGAGAAGAATTCCATATGGGAGAAAAGAATGAAAAACTGAAAATAACAGTGCAGCCCCAACTGTGATTTACACAACTTGGGTCCATCCTCACTCACATTGAGGTCAACTATAGACTAAATGGTGATACTAAGTATGTGTATATGTATATGTCTTCCTGTAGTATTGTTCCTGCACTTCTTTTCTTGTTTGCATTTTCACTTATTTGTTTGTTGCTATGCTAAGGGCAAGGTACTAGGGCACCAGTTACTTCGTAAGAAATGGGGAGCTGGGCATGTAAGCTGGGTCTACAGTCAAGAGTTGAGTGAATTTGCTTCTTCTGGGTTTACGCTTATCTGCGGAATAATCCTACAGGCAACATCTGCCTCTCTGTTTGATCTGCATTTGAACAGCCAAGGGCTATTTAAAGTGCTCTATGATGGATTCTCCATGGATACCTAATACAATTTCTTTTCAGTATGATACAATCATTAGAGTAGGTTTTCACAAAACTGCTTCTACAGAAGAACAGATGGCTTGGGCAAACAGTGGCAGAAGTAAAAGGATGTATCATAAAAGCTATCCAAGAAAGTACAGTTTGATCTGCTCTCATCACATTAATATTAAATAGTAAAACTATTTTGAAAGTTTTTCCTGTAAATTTTCCTCATACTTAACAGTCACATGCAAAATTCTATGATGCATTCACATTTTCACTCTGATCATGAAAAATGAAAAGCAAAATAGAAAAAAATTTGCTGCCTCAGTTCATATGCAGGAAATCTGTGGAACTAACCAGTGTGTTCAGATGAGCATATGAGCAGTATTTTGACAGTGTGGAAAAACATAAAGGAAGATCCACCTGACTGCCTCTCCCCATTATGATCTATATAGCAGTCTTTTGATTCTCAGGTTTGAATTTCCAATATGACCCAAAAGTAGCTCTTTGGCTGTTCAGATCACTGTCCTTCTAGCAAGATGGTTTGATTCCTGCTTTCTGACAGAGTGTGAAAATGGGCCAATCCTATTTGCCCATTATCACAGGCTTAATCATTTTGGTCTTTTCTTAAATCTACTCATCTTCAGACCACACAGAAATCCACTGGATATAGAAATGTGCAAGGAAGCGTTCCAATAAATTGAATTACAAAAAGTAATAACTGTCCCACAACTGAGATATGTTAAAAGAAAGGATGCATCTTTTTTACTGTGACCATGTGTGATATGACTCACATTCTGCTAATCTTACATACATTGAATTGTCCTTTATTCTGGAAATAATGCTGTCTGCTGTAATGCTTGTTTCTTACCTTATACGTACCCATGTCCTACTCCAGAAGTAAACAGAGTTGCTTTCTGGGGCATCCAATAGAGACACTATTGATTCTGAACACATGATAAAAAAAAGGGTTTGTGCTTCAAGGACGAAATGTCAGCCTCAAGACAATCAATAAATGTTTTGCAAATGATGTAAATGAGGTCAAACCTTCACTCTTGTCATTACTTCGTACAACAAAATATGCACAATTTAAATACAGTTGCAAACTAGATTGCATTTGAATTCTTGATTAAGCAGGCTGTATTTTAAGACCAAACACACGTGCCTGAGAAATGTGAAGTGAAATATGGGCATGTTTGCAGACGAAATTGAAGAAAAGACAAAAATGCACATATGTTATACAAGCTCTGACTGAAATGCTAGAAATTAAATTGAACATATTAACCTTCCTGTAGGAATTTTTCATTATTTCTTTTGTTTCAGCATGTATCTGTAGAGCTGCTTGACACTCCACTTGTTTTCAGCACAATTTTTCCTTCGCTTTTCAGCAGTATAGTTGAATCAGATATAACATGTTTATTGGTTTATTGGAGGACGTTTCCCTAATTCTTGATTTGATAGGAACAGTAGCAATGCCTTTGGCAGTCGTCTTTATTTCTGTTGTTGTAGCAAACTTAATGTCCCCAAAAGCTTCAGACATCTGTTCTTCCCTGCTCTTTCTTTAGCATTGCCGTTGGGCACAATGAAACTTTAAGTCTTTTATTGTGCTGCTCTTAGCATTTAAGTGCCCTGTTCTCCTATAGGTAAGACTTGGAGCAAGAACGCTGCCAAATGGAGACACAGTGGATGACTTTTCTTCCTCTAATTTATCCTTTGCTTGAAAATCCAAGCTTTCTGGTTGTGGCTTAGCTCAAATTAATTTAACAATTTTGTTAGTTAATATTGTACTTGACCTTAAATTGTAGACTATTTTAACAGTTTAGTTGTTAACCTAGCAGTTGATAGCGTAACTAGTTAATAATCTAATAAATTGAGCCACATCCTTGGCTCCTAGATTCAGCTTCCTCTCCTGTCAGCACAGACTGTATTTTGCATGCTGTTTTTGCCATGCACCCCTCTTGCAGCAGTCACAGAAAACAGCACTGGAATCTGTAAAACAGTTCTATACTTCTTCTCACTTTTTTTCTGCTGCAGGGTATAGGATATGCTGTTTTAGGAATCTGTGGTGAACTGGTCTGGCATGACTGGAAGCAAACTACCCTAAAGGCCTACCCTACTTGAGCCCTAATGCCTGTGATGCTTCTGCTTGTTGGATACGCCCCTGCCTTCCTTGTTTTTTTAAGGGAAAGCCTTTCCCAGGAAGGGCCTGTGGCAGAGAGCCAGGCTAGGATCCCTGTTCCTGTGCTGGGGTCAGCAAAGTTGCTTCACTCCTCCTCTCTCCCAGGAAGGGAAAGGTGGCAGTGGAGAATGAGGACTGGAGCTGTGTCCTGCAGAGACACTGCCTCCAGCCCTGACACTGCTCAGACACCTTTAGGGAGAAGGAGGAGCAAAAAGAGGAGAAGGAGAGAGAGGAAGTGGTAAACCTGCTGAGAGCAGCAAAGGCGAGGAAGAAGGAAGGGGGATGATTGCTGGAGATTTTGTTTGCTTTTTAATTGTGCTCTGCTCTCTCGTCAAGGTTGGAGTCACACTCCTAAACCTTGCTTTGTGCACCTTTCCCCACCTCCAGATGTTTTGTCAGTGTCCAGCTAATGTTAAAGAAACTGTAAATACAAATGGTGGTTGCTTAAGTTCCCTTTCGCTTCCTCAGGGGATTGACACGTCTGTTGGAGCAAACTCACGGAGCAGGACTGTTCTGGCTTCCTATGTGGTGAACACCAAGTGTGTTACCATCTATGCCAAAACGAGCTGTAGCACATTATAGCACAGAATCATGCATATGGTTACTTGACACCACGTAGCCTGTAATCAAACAGAGCATGTCCACTGTTCTCATGTGCTTGTAAAAAAGGCCTCAGGAGACAGCCAGAATAGGACTGAAGAATAACACAAGCTGTTGTGATGCTAAATGTGCAAGTTACTCTCCCATCTCAAAATCCAGCCAGCATACCCAGGCGCTCCAACGTGGTGTCTGAGAAGAGGAGGCTTTGGAGGATTCCACACTTTCCCAATCTCAGTAGAGAACAAAAGTTAAGACTCATTTTTGAAACAATACATAGATACCATCATTTATTAGGTGTAATAAGCATAATGAAAATATTTATGATTTTTTTTCCTGAATGGATAATATTACACGAAGAATTGTAAGTCATTTTATACAAACTGTGTTCTCAACTCTATTCCATTTTGATTTCCTTCCAGCCAAGAAATATCTTTTTAAGGTATTTACAAGTTCTCATTAATTATTTCTTGTTGCATTTACTTTCCCCATTGGTCTTATACATCTCTCATGCTTATTGATCAAAGTTAGACACACTCCATAGAAGTGAATGGAGTTAATTACTTAAACAAACAAACAAACAAAGCACCAAACAACCCAGGTGAAGCCCTGTGCCTTTATTAATTTCAGCTACCAAGAGGTTTTTACAAAAAAATTTTCTACCTCTTATCTTTTGGAGTAAAGAATACTTGGCAGGGCACTTTTCATAAAGCATACATAGTTACAAAAATTGGAGATGTGTTAAAAGCTAATAAACCTTTATAGCTAAGGATTTAGATGAGATTTCTTTTCCACATAACAAATTATCCATTTTTTTTCACTTAAGAGAATAAGTGGAACGTTATAAAGTTAGGTTTAACAAGGCAGAAAACAGCAGAGTCTTGAGTATACTTCATTGTTTGCAATATATCTAGGCTTGAGGCACTGTGGAGTATAAGATGCTGAAAGGTGTTTTATGATGTGATTTTCTCTATGAGAGCTTTAGTATGAGATGGCAAGGAGTATTTATGCATTTTACAGTTACATATGACAGTATGCACTTTCCACTTTTAAAATACTTAAGAGCAACAAATGAATGAAAAAAGGGCCTTTTATCAACTGTTTGATACTTACTCTCACACTGCTCCAGCTCAGCTTCTCAAGTGTAGGGGAATCATACCCAACCTTTCTACTCTGGCTAAAAAAGCTGGACCATATTACAAAGCATTTTAAAGCCATAGGTTTTGATACAGCAGAAAAAAGTGTCAGATGCCCAAGAAGAAAACCACACCAGGAGCTTTATCAAACCAGGTCTGTGGTTTGCAGGGGTGGCTTGAGATCCCCTCTGCCTCTGCTCACTCTGTAGTGATATCAGCTGAAGCATGCCAGGATTTTTAAGGTATTACTTATGGTCCTTGTTTACTCTTGCAAATATTTAGACATAAATACATTCCATATGGATGGGTAAAAATAAAGATGTTGGCTTTAGTAGGTGACTTTAATCCCCTTTTAACCTGTCCTTATAGCTTAAGTGAATGAATGAAAAATGGAAGCAAAGTTATGAAGTGCTGGCTGACTGATTTATCACTTAATCAGTGGATTAAGGTATTTTGCTTCTTGAAAAATGTGCAAAATCTTTAGGTTAAAGATGATACATATAAAATGGGATATTTTTTTTAATTGCTTTCATTTAGGAAGGTGAAACACATTGTTTTGTTAATTGCCAGTTTAAAAAGCTTTTTCTGAATTTAATTAAAAATATG
>JAWWLV010000121.1:50258339-50291958 GCA_035041135.1 Platyrinchus mystaceus
ATTCTGAAAAACTTAGCTAGTCTGTCAGATATCTCTGGAATATGAAAACAGGTTTCCAGGTGCTTATGGGGAAGAGTAAAAATATGTGGGCTTGACGTTACCCAAGATCTGATCTTCATAGTTAGGAAGGCAGCAGAAGAAGAATCCCAAGCATATTTCCATAATGGCGGTGGTCCAGCCAAAGCCATAGGCCCAGCTGAACATATTGATTCCTGTCATTTCAATTTCAGATGAAAACTTTACTGGATAAATGACCAGGCCCATGATGGAGAACACAGCTGAAGAAACAGGAGAAAACAAAAGGTGTTTAACATCCAGTCCCTTCCATAATACCCGTAGCTAAATTCACCCACATTTTGGAGGATCTAAAAATTGATCCACTGCTGTGACAGACTTTAGTTTTCACAGAGAGCTCAAGTGGGTATAGAATCGGCTGAGGGAAATAATCAGGTCTAGTATGGATACACCTGCACACGTTAAGCCTGATTCCTTACCAGCCACAAAAAGTAAGCCTCCAATCCCGCGTATGAAGTTGAACCGAAGTGTGTCAATGGCAAATGCTATGATGGCCAGAGCAAAACAGATGACTAGAAGTAGAAAGCCAACCAGGTATGTGGCGGCAGCAGCTCTTCCCCAGGCTGAAATCAGAAGGAAGATACATTAGAAAGGAACAAAAACAATTAAAAAAAAATCCTTTAGGCTGTTTTTCTCTGGTTCATAATGAAAGGTTAATTTTAAAGACTGTGAAATGAAGGTTAGCTCCCAAGAAAGAAAGCATGGGAGATTTGTCTCCTCTTAAAGATGAACATTTTAGTTCCACCAAAAAAATCATGCACGAAGTGCAGAATGCATAAAAATGCCAGGTTTGTCCTCTCACATGGATTCCAATGGGGCTTGCATGCAAGCTTATTCTTCAGCTTTAAGAATGAAGAATCTAGACAAAAAATGGCTTTAAAATGTAAGAATGGATACCCTCCTTTAATAACAAATTTTACCTCAGCAGATGCCATAAAATCAGCTTCATTTTGCATGGATAAGGGGAATTAGACTGTCCCTGAAATGAATTTAATTCTTCCTTTAAAATGAAATGTTCATACAAGCACATGCAAACTTAAAGGTGTGGCAGTAGCCCATAAATGTCAAAATTCAGATATTTCTGCCTTTAGCCTTTGTTTAGCTCTGTATCTTAAATGAAGCTAAGGAATCTGTTTTGTAAAGAAATTTGACCTCTAATTTTGTTACAAATTTAGAACCACTTCATTTTGACAAGCTTGTTCAAGATATTAATTCTTTAATTTTCAAATTATATAACTTTATGTTATAACATGTCAGAGCAAAGCACATTGTGTTATCATAACAACTGGAAAAATAATACTTATTTAATGTTTTAAGACTTGAGGAGCAACTACTGTTCAGAGAGATCAAAGTGTCTCCTCTTCTAATTGTGAAAAAATAACACTTTAAACTTTTTAAATTGCATTTTAAATTGAGTAAGCGGTTAAAGTCTGCTAGGCATCTACAGACTTCATCCCCTCACCTATACACTATGCATTTGTAAGATTTTGGCTTCTAACCAAATATATACAGCAGCAATGCCAAAAAATTATCATAGCCCAAACAACCCTGATGATAACTACAATTCAACTTAAATGCAGTGCATACTGTTCAGTAAAAGTTGTATCTGAAATTGTGTAAGTTAAGATTTTTGATATCCAGTAACCTGCCAATTTGCTTGCTTTAAGCATGTAAGTAATTGAATGCAAAGTATCCTGCCTTTCCCATGACCAGAGTCAGGTATGCATGAAAGCCACTGGCCTGTTTCCAGTGAGTGACAGTTTGGTGCTCAATCTCTCTTCCCCCAGGCCCCATACCACGACTACTATTAGATAAGAAAAATGGATCAGATTTTCCAGATATCTTTTTCTTCCCATAAGTCCATCAAAACAAATTTCCTTTTTTCTTGCTTTTCAACATCCCCCCGATTTATGATTCCTGCTCTATTCTAGCTATTGCACTGTATTTTCAATTTTATGTCATGTCCAATTTCTTTCTTATGCCAAAAAACTTTCTGTCTGCTTATAAGGCTTTACAGCTGTTTCTTTTTCCTGTGAACAGGCAGCTACCTGAGAAGACTGAAAGGGGCAGCTAGTATGTTCTTACATCTCATTTCTATCCCATTATCTTAGCCCAAACTCTTCTATCTGGGAGTTTACAGTGGGCTTGAATGTGGAAGCACAGATGGAAGGACAGCACTTCAGGCAGAGTATTAGAAGAAACAATCAGGAAGAGGAATTTATTATATTGCTTAACATACCCCCTATTATATTGCTTAACATACCCCCTGCTCCCAGCCACTCTGTTACCCCTCTAAAAGGCAAAAAAAGTGGCACCTGGCCATAAGAGAAGTCTCTCAGCAGTTGTGACCTCACTGCTCTTGGACACAGGAGCTATAACTTCTGTCACAAGGGTGAAATGACCAGGAAATGTAGAGGTGATGGTTTTTCTTAGGTGCACAACTGGTTCTGGTTAGGCACAAAACTCCCAGGCAAAGGAGTGTCCTTTCCTAGAGCAGACTCAGAGTACAGCTGCCTGCCCAGCAAGTTCTGAGGCACCAAGAGTCCCAGGCATTCCATTTCACCCACTGCCAGTCTGCCAAAGCTCAGCCTTGCTTCCCAAGAGCTGATAGAAGAGTACCAACCCCCAGGGCGAGAGCGTCGCCTGGGCTGGGGGCTCAGGGAGCTGTGGCTGGTGGCTGCAGCCATGTGTGGTGGCACCTTGCCCATGCCAGCATCTCCCTCCTCTGCCAGGCTCACCCAGGTGTTTTTCCTGAAGAAGTGTTACAAATGCTGTGACTGTATGAAAGCAGACTGAGTGCACGCCCAGCCTGCTGGGCATTGGCTCTACGGCAAGAAGAGACATGTTTGTTGCAGCATGATTGCATCACTTGGAGGCATTGCTTAATCACCTAACAGCCAATTTTGTGACAGTCACTTCTACAAAAGAGAAAAAAAATTAACTGAACATTGGAAGAAAAACAATATGCAGCTCCAAGTAAGGCAATAGGAATGCATGGAAGAGTCTATGGGGTATTTTTGAGGAACTGACTTCATCTGTCCTTTACAAAAAGCAGCAATCAGTGTGTAAACACCTTACCGTTCTAGGGTAAACAGTAGCAAAAGCTTTGTGCAGGAATTATTGCAATTGTTTCTATATCCAAGGTGCTTATTTTTCCTTGTGCCAGCCAGAAGCACTAAAGTAGCTTAGTGTCTTTACCAATAGAACTAGAACTTAAAATTCCTTAAAAATGTCAGAA
Organism: Platyrinchus mystaceus; assembly: GCA_035041135.1. Classification (NCBI taxonomy): domain Eukaryota; kingdom Metazoa; phylum Chordata; class Aves; order Passeriformes; family Tyrannidae; genus Platyrinchus; species Platyrinchus mystaceus. The sequence continues at coordinate 50,261,653 of JAWWLV010000121.1, forward strand.
TTAGTAGAATTAAACTGATCAAAAAACACTTACAAACAAGTGGCTAATTTGGTCCCAAATATTTTCTTGTCTTCCAATGTTGTGGGGGTTTTTTTTGTTTTAACATTGAGCAAAAGCATAAATAAATTGTCCTAACTGCAAAGCTGCTTCTTAAAATTGTGTACTCCAGGCCAAAGAATCCTCACTGGTGCAACACCAGCTCAAAGTATGCTTGGGTCTAGAGAGAGGGCAGTTGAAAGCTGAAAGGATCCAGTCCAACTGTCATCAAATCAAAAAGAGAAACAGAGGGAGCAGCAGTTACAGGTCATCAAGCTGAGTCTGTGAAAATATTCAGCAATTTTTGAGATCTGTTTTCTCAGCCCCAAAAATGGCGATGTGTTGGCTGTTTACAAGCTAAAATGTGATTGTAAGAAAAGAAATATGTGTTTATGCAAAAGTGTCCTTGAATACCTACAGGATCCTGTAACACTTTGGTGCCAGTCCTATTTCTCGATTTTCAGTTCCTCTATCAGCTGAAAGAACACCAATTATCACTTTGAAAAGGTTTGTGGGCAGCTGCACACCATCCGCTCTTCAAAACTCCTTCCAACTGGCAATTTTCTGAGCAATTTTGTCTTAAAACAAGACCTTGCTACCCCAAACAGACAGAAGGAACCTGTGTTTTCATGCCTCCCTCAAGCAGAGCAAGGACAGTGCTTCTGATAATAGTGTTTTGTGTGTCAATCAACAATGATTTGTGAAAGTCTGGGCTATCCACAGTGAATACAGTAATATGTGACCACTGGAAAATGAAAATAAATGTCTGCCTTCTAAAACTCCCTATGGTGTGAGAAGACCCCTGAGCTAATTTAGAGACCAGAAAGAGCCCGTCCAAGCCAGGACAGAACTCATGGTATCTTATGAGCAAGATAATTAACTGAGACAGAATTCAATAATAACACAGCTTTATTACTCTGCTATTAAAGCTAACTCAGTTTGGAGGTAGCATGACTACCTCTTGTATTGCACCATATAAACATATTCTGAATATCCTGTAGCTGGCTACAGCCATGGGGGAACCTGATGGACTTAATTAGAGATCCAGGACTGAGTGCCTCCAGTTTCCTGCCTTCCTGATTTTACTCACTTTCTTTTACAGTTTGCAAAAGTGTAAACACTGTTTGTACTTCACACATAAGGAAAGAAACTTCCTTGCTCAGCAGTAAGTTGAGCCAAAACTTCAAACAACCAGACCTAGTATTTCCTTGGCCTGCCATCTTTCGTGCTCCGAATGGTGCCCTCAAAAAAGAGCTGTTGTGCCTTGAAAATAGCATGGGAAGCCTACTTCCTTCAAGAGACATGCAAATGCCTGTTTTTCTGGTGTACGTGTTTCAAAACATGGGAAAATATTCACAATAAAATTCCCCTGTTACCCTTGATCTGGCACCCCCAAACCACATAAACTATCGAGTCTCTCTTTGGGTGACATTTTCTGAAAGCCACCCCAGAGAATTCAGGAGTACTGTTCCTTGTATAATCAATAAGAATACATTTCTCCAAATTTTCTTCCTAGCTTGAAGCTAAATACACAACTAGCACTGGAAAGAAAAACAAAGGTTTGTTGCCACCTTGAAGACACCAAGAATTACCTACAGATTCCTGCTGACTGATCATTTTAACACTTCAGTGAATTGTTTTGCAATTTGAGGAAGGATATCTTTAATTCAAAAGAAACAGGGATCGGGAGGAGAAAATGTAACAGACTAATATTTTTCTCTGTTATCCTTCATACCTTCACAGGAAAGAAACAGAAACATCGCAATTCTATCTCCAATCTTGCGAAGCAATTCTTACAAGAACTAAAATCTGCAATGGTGGCAATTCATTTCTCTGTTGTATGTAATGAGAATGTTTCTAGGCTGAGTTTGCAGAGCTCAACCTGTTTTACATCTCTCTGATTAAAGGGAAAGAGTATTATTTTGAAAACAAAGCTGAACTCACTTGGGTTTCTCAACCTGACATTCTTCATCAGGGTGTGGTGAACACTGCAGAGCACATGCTTCACTTTGAAAAGGGACTGCTTTGGCCAGGTTTTACCCATTTCCCTTTGGTTTGTATTCCTCAGTAAAGTTTTCATGGGAAATTGTCCATGTTTACAGCAGAACATGTGATCTCTGAATCTTAAGATGATCCATCTGCTTCAAAGAAATCCTTAAACAATATGTAAAGCACACTTTTATTACAGCTGGGGAGATGCAGGGGGCTTTGACTCCCCGTGCATTCCACTGAGAAAAGAAACACAACAACTTTTTATACATTTGAAGGAGTGAGTTTCAAAATTATCTATCATATATACTCTTTATGAAGTCTGCCTTACCTAAATAGATATTGGTTGCCTAACTCCTATTCTAATTACTATAGAGTAGTTACATAAAGTTTTATCATTTCAAACAGCTTAGGTTTCCCCCACCCCTCTTTAGTCTCCCTTGCGATACTACCTGCTAAAGTCTTTCCCGCTTTCCCTGACAGTCCCTTTTGTTTACATAAGCCAGCTTTATCTTAATTGCCCATTAGGTGGGCAGCAACCTTCTTTCAAGCAGTTACAATTTTGCAAAGTCACACTAAACATAGATAAATTTTACAAACATAGCCAAATTTTTATTGTATTTTATCTTGTCTTTATTTCACATCAAACTCATAAACACACCTCTATCAGCTGAAGGGTTACAAGCTGCTGGTGTATGTGCAAGCCACTGCCATCAGGACTCTGGATTCACTGTGTTAGCTGTGCAACACTAAACAGTGCAAAATCCTATCTCCTGAAAACCCCAACTCTGCAACACACCAACTATGGGAAATTTCTGTGCTCTTTCTGAAAACAAGTGTACATTGAAATCTCTGCAAGTGTTTGGTGGTCACATGATCTGGCATTGAAATAGCCATGTGCATGTGTTTGTATACAGCCAAGATAAATCCAAAACTATTAAAAGCAGCTTATGGATAAACTGCATGTGCAGACTGAAAGCTATTGACTGAAAATAGTTTCAAAGGAAATCTGTACAAACGAGGAAAAATCACATGTTAGTCATGCATAATTTATGAACAGAATAAAATGAGAAAAAATCAAAGGCATGATTGGATGTGCACTATTTTCTGAGTTTCTGTCTTCATTATATCTTGATCATTTTTGAAACAACTTCACTGTCTGTGTATCTTTCCCATAGTAGTAAATACTGAATTATTTCCTTTGAATTTTTTTTGTTTATGTGTGTGAGTTTATATCTTCTGGAGTGGAATACATAATTTTTAGTCCTTCTGTATGGCTCCCTTTTTGGTAACTCCATTCTTAATTCCCCTAGCATTACTTCTTTAGAGTTCATTGGCAGTTATTATGGATTTCTCATTTAATAACAGAGTATTATCTCATAGCATGAAAGCCATTTTTATGTGAGCTGGAACCAGCTTTTAGCCTGCCACTACTTAAGAGACAACCATGGAAACAGAGAATGACCTATTTAAGTTCACAGTAAAATAATGTCATTGCAAAAGTTTCTTTGGTGATTAGTAACAGGTCCCATATAAACGAGTAAGGATTAGGACTTTATGACAATTACCCCATAATAATGATTTTAAATGACAACATTAAGGACAAGAACCTTTATGCATATGTCATCTATCAATAAAACATGGTAGATATTAGCAGAAGACAGTGTCTTGACCACAGCTGGGTGCTCAAGTGATAGTTCAGTGTGACTTGGAGGCCTTTAATTCCTTTAGAGCAAAAACCTATTAATTCCTCACCACTGACTTCACTCACAAACAAACACTGGCAAAGCCTCTATGTAATCTGCAACCCTCCTCTCTTACTGAGGTAAGCAATTAAACTGAGAAGCTATTCCAACTTGAATTTGAGGGGAGGAGCAGTTACATCTCCAGGGAGTGGTTCAAATTCATCTCATAATAAGCTCAGACATGTACAAGCTTGACTTAGAAGCTGGCTTCTGCAAGTGTTGTATTAACGAGGGCTGCTTCCTGATGCTTACTCAGCACTAGGAAGGCAGAAGTGGCAGAGGGTGTAGAGCCATCATCAAAGTGAGCACCAAGGGAGTAAGTTAGCTATTAAAAATAATGCACACACAGTGCCTCAGAATTAAAGGTTTGCTCATGAGAGTCGGGGAGTACCCCTATCTCACATTATCTTCAGAAGCAGTTGCATACAATGAGAATATCTCAGGATTAACACTCAGTCTCATACGCTTTAATGCTATAACATTTTTTTCCTCTTATTTTTTCCTATTTATTTTAAATTAAAGCAGGATTACTCACACTTGGATGTGCATATGGGAGTTGGGAGGATCAGGTAAATAAAACAGGTAAGGCATTGATTAATCAGTTCATTTACATAAGCTCAGTTAATGAGAATAGCAAGATGTACCTGCTCCCTAACTACTCCTGAGTTAAAGATGGGCTGAAATATTGAACGTGAATTTAATAGAATTAATTTCCATAATAATACAGGCTATGAACTAGGACTTTTAATCGAAACAGCAGAGTGGAACCTTTCCAAAAAAGCTCTTTTAAAGTTTTATATTCCCAGAGACATTTTTATGACTGGAGAACACTGAATTTACATCTTATTTCCATATTCATCAAGTTCTCAGTTCTGCAGTTTTCATGCTGTGAGCAAACTTTGTTCTGAAACCTTGCTGAAAGTTGCCTTTTGCAATAGGGATTTTCCCTCTAACAGACAGCAGCTGTGAATCTGGATCTGATTTTCTGTTAGAAGCAAAATTTCACCATTTGCAAAATAAAACCCCAACATATAGGCAGAAATGGTGCTTTGTTCTCTTAAAAATACATTATTCTATTTACTGCTCTTACAAATTAAAGTTTTACAATGCCTCCTGAAAGTCTTCATCACTTGCTCCTTAGTGCTAATGGCATTGTTTAATGAACTGCATGGAGACTTCCTATATTCGGAACCTGATTTGGGCACAGTGTGCATAATAGGTGACATTATGTTGACATGTCAACATAAGATGTATTCGATGTATTAAATTGCAGATTAAATACACCTGAAGTGATCTGAAGTGTTATTTAGTACTAGTAGAAGGAATCTAGATACTTCTGGGACATGGGCTACTGCCATCATGCCACAAACTACCTTGAGTTCCTGGGAATTTTTGACCAATGATAATGTCCAATGATTTTGTAATGGTACTTAATACTTTTTGTAACTGGTACTTAACCAAGAAGAAACATGGCATTACAACACTCACTTAGTCAATGTGTTTAAAGTTGCTCAGAACAACACAAGCTGCCAGTGAGAAGTGACATAGAAATGTAAAAAAATCTTTTGAAGGTTTCATTTATTTTCCTATGTAACACCTTTCCACTTAAGCAATCTGACTGTTTAAACCTACAGTGAAACTGTGAGTGCGGCTTGCCACCCTTACCACTGTTCAGACTATGGAGAAGTTATTATAGCCCTGCTGTATCAGATTACCTCAATAAACTAGAGGAAGAGATGAGGTGAAGAGAATTGAGAGCTTGGCCACAAGTTTCCATATGCTTTCAGCAAAGATTACTCCTCTGTGTGTGTGTGAGTGAACGGAATCCTCTCTCAAGGACTTCAGTTCCTGACAACACAAAGTGTTGAGGATCTTCACAAAGTCCTCAACACCAGCAGTTCGTATTTCCTGATGGGGAGACGAGAAGTCTCTACAAAACTGCTGTTTTTCCACCCAATCTAACTGTAATTATTAAAGGGAGGTTTGTAGAGTTAATTGCTCAAGAACATAATTATTATTTAGAAAAGACTCTGATTAAATGAATCTGCCACTAAAATTACAGAAGGACGAACTCTTAAATTACAAGGGAAAGCATGTTAGCAATCGCAGATGAGAAATGAAAATTGGCATGGTAATTAAATGCCCTGGGTTTGATTGCCTTCTCTTATAACTTTTCAGAAACAATGAATTGTCCCCTACAAATTGGGGAAAAATAGATTTCTTTCATTCTTGCGGCAGATTTCCTTAAATACACTGTTGTGATATTTTCATTACTCTATATGTTTAATTGAGACTGTGTTTTCTGTCATTCTATGTTTTGAATAATTATTGAATATTCTACATTATTAAGTAACTAATCTTGTAATCTCATTTCTCACTGGTTAGTCTGAGGTAATGCTACACTTTTAGGAGACTGATGACAGGAAATTATGTGCTTCTCCACAAATTGTCATTAAACTACAGGCAATCACTCTATATAAATATAACCATTTCATGCTATGATACGGTAGGAACAGCAACAGGCTTTCATTTTTAGTTCACTTTGTGTCAAAGGAGTCAAGGCTTGCCCTGTAATCTGGGACATTTATGGGGCATAGAGCTGGGCTCGAGCCTGGGCTCTCCCACAGGCTTCCTTGGATTGGTCAGAAACATCCCCAGTCTTTGTTTCCCAGCTGCAAGGACACTTCCACAAATCTTCTTGGATTTTACCAGTTTCTGAAAGCTGCTAAAGGCAGAACCTTGACTTCAGGGAAAATCTGCAGTAACGGCACTGTGACTTTAGCTGGTCCTTGCTTCAAAAGCACAGTTATTTGCTTGCTTCATTTCTACTCCGATGTACAGACACTCTCAGATGCCAAAGAGCCACTGGGACAGCTTGCTTCTCCTCCCAAGCCCTGCTGTATCTCATTCTGTCCCTCTGGAAATATCCCTGTGTCATTCTGCTCAGGGTGCTTGTTTCACCTTGAGGCTGTTAGGGGTTTCCCCATGCCTGGGATTAGGTGCTGGCTGTCAGATGCTATGGGACTGCAGGGAAAGGCAAAACAGTTTTACGTAGGTAGTGTGGCAATGGTGAAACTTGGTGCCTGGTTTGTCCTGTGCCCCAGGTGTGATGAATCACCGGTCAGATGGAGAAGGTAGTTTTCTGGAGGCAGAGAGCTGTGTGGCCAGCAGTGCAAAGCCAGTGGTAGATGTAGTACCAAGGGAGAGCCTTTGCTGCTTGGAAACTGATCCCAACCACACCAGGAACCTTGCTATTGTATCATTCCCTGAGTATTGCACCTGCTGTTGTATCATTACCCTTTTAGTAAGTGATTTCCATTTTGTTCCTCCTCCAAAATATTGAAGATTGCTTCATCATAGCAAAAGCTTCTCCAAAAACAATAGCCTGATACAGGTAAAACAGGGAAGAAAATCTATTCATCAAAGGGGATGCAGAATATTTCTTTCCTCAAGAGGATTATTACCTTTGCAACATTCCCTTCTTTCACTTATCTTGTAGCTATACTCATCCACTGTCATATTTGAAGTAATTTTTGTTCATTATTATCATACTACACTAGCCTTCATACCTTGTAGTATTGCATTAATATTCATAGATCAAAATAAAACTGGAATTACCTAGAACATAGTTGCCAGTGATTTGCCTGGAAGACAAGCTGCAGGAAGGTGTCCTCTCCACGTGGCAAAATCATTCATCCCTCCACTAATCTCCACAGCCACTAAACCCTTCACACATCCTAGAAAAAGGCTACAATTGAATATTATGATGTGAAAATAACTGAGGAACTGGATTCCAATTGCCATGTGGAAAAGCCTTTTCCTAATTTTTTTCCCCAAGATCTCTGTTTTCACTATGCAAATGAGCTGATAACTTCAATCTAAACTTCAAGCTTTAAACTTTCAGTTGTTTTGATGGCAGCATCTGCATATGGAAGAGCTGCAGGGCTGGGTGGAACATAAGATGGGACAAGTGTAGCCACGAGTTTTTCACCCTATTATGCATCACATTAAGACTAATAAAATTAGTTATTTTCCCCCAACCAAATCTACAAATTTAAACATCTTCAAAGCCTACAGTAGAATAAAATTACATACTGAATAAGTGTCTCAGGTCTGCAAGACACACCTTGTTCAAGAGAAGCAATATAGCCAAAGATCAAGAAAAACAGAGGAGTCCTGAACCAGCTTCATAGTAGGGTTTAACCTCTGCATTTTTTTTGTAAACTTAGCCATGTCCCAGACAGATACATTCCATATCATGCTCATTCTCTATCCAAACACCTTCATCTCTCTTCATGAAGACAGAACAATGAAGAGCTACTCTTTGTATCTCTCAGCTCTTCATCCTAACCTCCATGCATTCTAAGTGTCCTAATGCACTGGACGTTTTTACCTAGAAAGTTCTATTTATTTGAACTAAATATGCTTGAAAAGCAAAAGACTGCTGACAAAGACTACATGGTTAAAGCAGATGATCTGAACTCTAAGAGAAGATAACTGTATAAACTCTTTCTATTCTCACTTTTCACAGAGCTCATAAACTTTGCAAAAGACCATGGGTGAACTGATGCTTTCACAAAAGACAACTGCACAGGTGGAGCTACTCTACTGGCTTTCAAAAAAAAAAAAAAAAAGAAAAAGAAAAAAAAAGTCTTCCCTGTGACCCTGTGAGGTTTTAATTCTGCCAGTTTATGCAGCTTCTCAGAGACTCCAAACTCCACTGATGCAGCCAATGAAACGTTCAGCCTGCTTCCTTTCCAAACTGACCAACCTCAGTGATGTTGGTTTTTTGTCTTCTGACTGTGTATAAACACATCTTAAGCCAAACAGCAGAAATTCAAGGGGAATTATAAACATTGCACGTGCAGCATTTGATTTGAATTTGCACATTATAATTAAAGACTTGCAAGAATGTTACAATTATATCTAATTACGACATGATGAAGATGTCTGTAGTGGATTAAGATAACTACACTGTCCAAGCCATGTTGACAATATTTCCTGGCAGCTGCTGGAGTACACATGCATATTGCATATATCAGTGAAACCATCCCCGCAGGAATTTCAGAACCTACCCAGCTAGAGGCAGATTAGACAGGGAAGCTGAAAGTAAAGATCAGAAGAAACGAGATGGAAACTGCGGAATAGAGGGGGGAAAGAGATTTCATCTCAGGAAGGATGTAAAACACTTCTGTCATTTATGTTTACACCATGTCTTTTGTCTCTGCACTCAGGAAGGTGGATAATTACACTTTGTTTAACCAGCACTGTGTTTAGCTTGGCACAAAGTTAAACATCCCACATAATGCTGACTGCTTGTTTTCCAAGGCCTTTCTGGAGTACTGTGGATAAATGTAATACTAAAATTGTTAAAACCCTATGTCTAAACACTGAGGCAGGTAGAATCAGGCTTAATACAAGACCTGGATGCTCACAGGTGAGATGCTGTCTCATGGCCTTGTCTTTTGCTTGGAATCCAAGACCAGCATCAACCACCTGCACCCTGTGTAAGAAAAGGCAGGAGTCACAGAATTAAAATCCCAATCCCACACCACTGAGCACAGAAAAACGGAGATCAAGACTGAATCTGCGCACAACCCACCTCTGGAGAAAAGATGTCTGAGGGAAAGATCTGGAAAGATCAGGACAGTGACATGAGATTGCATCTTTAACAGTCAGTCTAAAGCCTTCTCATGGGTTAGGAATAACTCACCCCTGTGAAGGACAAGATCCATATTTTAATGGCATAATCTTACATAGGCAGAAGCCTGGCAGTGTAATCCACTGTCACCTGGCCTATGCACACATTGTTTACATACAGGCTTTACATATTCTCCAACTGGCTAAGTGACTCCATTATCCCAGACATATTCTTCTCTTCCATCTGGAAATTTTGTCCAGGAGGATTTTGAGGATTTGCTTACGTTTCCTGGGTATTTAGTCACTGTGAAAAGGTCAAATGATGGATGCATGCTCATTGAGAGCATAATGCAGTCATGCAGCTCATGAACAGCATTTCTAATGCTTTCAGAAACATCAGTTGACTCTCCAACGTACCCACCATATAATATTCTGCATATGTGTACCAAGTCCAACACGTCTGTGTTAAAAGTGTTGGACTTACTGTGGATGTGATTCATGGCAACCCCAGCTACTGCAGGCTAGTCCACATAGCGGATGAGCTTTCTGGTTTGCCTGTAGATGCTGTCCAGTGGGAAACTGCATACAGACACAGAATTAAAGGCTATCAGAGTGAGGCAGGATAAGGAAGGAAGTGAAATGCCAAACAACTATATAGGACCTGGAAGCAAGGCGAAAATTCTCTTGTATTACCAAGAGAAGCAAGGTGAAATGTCTTGGTATTTTCTATCCAGTTAAAGCTGGCATTTGTGGCATTCTCTAGGGCCTAACCTGGAGATCAAGAGGAGGGCTGACTCTTCAAGAAGCCTAAGAGGAGAAGCTTAGGGAGAAGCCCTTTGCTAAGCATCATGTTCTCTCTCCTGCTCTCTAGCACCATGTACCAGAGGCCAATTTGCTGGCCTGACTTATGCCCAGCCACACAGCTGATCGTGGAGCCCTGAGAGCAGGACTGGGTGTGCTACTCAATAGCGCTGGTCTTGCCCTGGAGCCCAGCGCTCACAGAGGCCTGCTACAATTAACTCATTACAGCCAAATTTTGTGCATAGAAGGTAGAGTTTGATGATGTACAATAAACTTCCAGGAACTATTTTGAAAAGCTGTAATAAATGATCCCTGAGATTGCTTCTGTAAGTGTTTTTACACTCATTTTCAACAATAGAAGCTGAGATTCTTGGCCTTAGAGAAAAGGTTCTTTCTTTTCATATGAATTATCATAAATTTTAAGAACACTTGAACTTTCTTCCCAGCCCAGGCTAATAGCCCTTTATTCACAATTACTTGTTTCAGACCATGGCCAACAGCAGATACATAGAAAAAAAAAAAAAAAAAGGGAAAAAGAAAAGAAACAGGGTACATCTTATAGTGACCCTTCTCTTGGGCTCTTCTCCCAGGCTCAGTGGTTTACATCTTTTCAAGCTGAAGATTGCACCTGGGTCAACAACATGTTTAATAACATACTTAACCGAAACTTAATACAAACAAGAAGTCCTTTCATCTTTTAAAGCTTTCTTTCATAATCACAGGGAGACTTTTTCACACGACCCACCTACCGGAGCAGTTTCAAGGCAGCATTTTGCAGCCTGACACTCCCTGGGAATATCTTCCTATCATCTTACATTTTTACCTCCCCATTTCTTGCTGGCACTCAGACTTGCTTGTCACAGTAATGCCAGGCTTACCCACACAACCTGCTGTTTTGATATTTGATCAGCAGTAGCCGTTAAGTTTTGAAAAGTAGTGATTAGTAAAAAGAGGTTACCAGCTTCTTCTAAGAGAGGAAGAAAATGCTGTGATATTTTCTGCACCGGTACATTACCATGTGTGGGGGGGGTTGTATTATGCAACCCATCAGTTTTTTATTTCACAGGGGTGAGGGCATTTTATTTCTTCACCCATGTAGTCAAAAGCCTTGATGTATTTCAGTGACAGTCTCTATTGCCCATAACCTCATATATAAATGTCAGATATTGGGCAATATGGTTAGGAGAACTGAGGGAAGATGAGTTTGGAGATGTGACCCTCTGCTTCAGAGACTGCTCCCCGCCACCCATGCAGGCGCTTACCGTAACCCATGAGGGACTCGCAGTTCCATTCCCCACCCTGATTAGGTCTCCTGCAGTTCTCCCATAACGACGCTTGCTGCACGTAGGGCAAGGTCTGCGACTCCAGCCAGCCCCTGCCCGCCAGCGCAATGATACCGAAGATGACTCCTATGCCTAGGAGCAGGGGTAGGATCCATCTGCACCGCGTGTAGTCGAGGCCGTACTTCACCATTGTTCAGGGCAGGGGTGGCTGTGGGATGGGAAGAGCTGTCTCTGCCACAGACTCAGCGACGCAAAGCAGTGGGTGTTTCTGCAAAGCTCCTGGAAAGTGAGCGCCGGTACCTACGGCTGCATGTACAGATGTTTGAGAAAAGTCAGGAGAGACACAGCAGAGAGGGAGGGAAGAATGGAGGGAGGAAAGGAGCTCCACCTAGATTCAGATGAGTAAGAGCTGCCTCTGAGCAATAACCAGTTGAGCTGGGGAGAAGCTTCGAGGCTGGGTTTATCTGTGGGATCTTCTCTGCCCTGCTGACTAGGTAACAAATCGGGTGCTGTTTACCCTCAGCATTTAACACTTTCCTTCCTGACATTCCCACCAGCAGAAGAATTTGCTCTATGGCAGGTGAAAACAGAGAACAGGGAACAATTTGCATGAGAAGGTGATTGCTTCTGAAACTTGCCACCTGGAGACTGAAAGCTGCCTTTCTTTGACTCCATTTAAAAATAAAACATACCTTATTTTTTGCAATTAAAAAAATGCCTGTAGTTGCTATAAAGCTAAGATAATAAAGAACATGAGACTGTCCTCCCTTCCCCCCTCTGGGGCATAGCTACAGACGAAAACCCCCAAAGTTTATAATCAAAAATACAGTATGATCTGGATTTAGCCTTAGTGGAAGAAAAAGAAAAAAGGAGTTTTGGTTTGACTGAGCCTTACAAACACTCCCTGTGCATGGGTCTGGCTGTACATGCACTGCCTGGGGCCTGTCAGAGCCTGTCTGCAGCATGCTGAGAGTTATGCAGAGATGAGCTCTCACCTCTCTATGCTCCCCGAGGTCACCCAGCCTACTGCAGGGCAGTTTTCTGTCTGTCGGCTCAGAAGCAATATAGCTGTGCTCCCTGCACTCTCCCTTTGAACTAACAGCTGCTACAACCTAGGATTTTGGTAGGACCCGGATGCATTTCCATCTGGAAGTAGCTGCAGCCCTTACAGATCAAAGCTGGTTTGTGTGAAACACAGCTAAGCCCAGAGGATGCAAAGTATCCCTTGCTCCCATGGTAGATTTTGTCAGGTGGGGCTCCATCCAAGTACTGACTCCATTCAGTCACAGAAATTTGCTATTGTACTGCAGATCATGGTGCAATGTGACAGCCATACTGAACTGCAAATTCACAGCATTTTTCTGAATTAATATTCATAAATCAACAACGGCCTAAATAAAAGAAATTATTATTTTATGTTGTATTGATACACTGTGTCTAAAGAGGCTTGGAGCTTGCACAGAACCAAACTGGAACATTCACAGCAATGAGCTACAGCACAGTGAAGGAGTAGTAACTCCGTCATGAATGCAATTTGAACAGATTAATATGACACCATGCGATATCTCTCATCAGAGATACCTTGTTAGCCTGGTGGTAGATTAGCAGTGGTGTGGCTGCTTTATCTCTTATTCTGCTTAGCTGAAGCATCCTGCCAGCAGCTGCCCTGTGGCTCAGACACAGTCCAATATCCCTGTGGCTGTGAGAGGTCCATCAAGGGCATCCATCCAGTTTCTGTGACAGCAGGAGACATTTTTACAGTTTTGGCCACTGAATTTTAATGTCGCTAAAAGGTAAAGCCAACTATGAAGATATGTCAGCTGCTGTTTTGAATTGGAATTAAGGGACAGTCTCACATATATTGTTTGTAAAGTGAACTTTAGGGAACAGAACAAGCATTTCCTTTGAATAGAATGTAACTTCCATTGTAGTCTACATTTGTGCTATCCACAAATTCAGTTATCATTAACTAATGTTTAAAATGCCATTTACCAGTTCTATAGCACTGCAATGTATCATTTTTATGCATGATTTAAAAAACATATTTACATTAAAACTAATATCATTTGACGCTCACCCTTAGTGCATTATGCTGGTAGATGCAAGCTGTCCAAGTCTGTTTACACATGTTCTTTCTGTTGCCACAGCCAAGGTAGAAATAGGCACAATAGAACCAAAAAGATTGAGAGAACACAGATTTGGATATGAAATGTTTTTTTAAAGATGACTTCAGAAACACGCATGAATGTGGCAGTAGAGTGCAGACAAGCCCTCACTCAGCTGTCAATAGCCAATCTCTTCCCAAGTTTCAAACTTCCACAAAATTACAGCTTTCTAAGGAAATAGCCAAATCAAGTTAAAGTAATTTTGTACTGGATATCTACTATGAAGTCAGCACTTGTCATCACAAGACAAAACTGATGTCTTGTTTGTCATCAACAAAAAAGAGCCAATATTTGTGAAGGACTAAAATGGTCTTCCCTGCATTTAGAATGCTCAGCCATGTTTCAGGTAGGCACTTATGACTGATGGATTTGTCATCAGTTTCTGCTGTAGCTCATCTGTGGATGAATGCATACTGTCACAAATGTTAGCATTTGCGAGGTGATACCACAGAGCTCATTGTCACGCTGTGAAAGAACGTGAGTAGTGTTCAATCACCATGGGTGTTTCTGTGTCTTGCCCGTTTTTGTCATCCCTAAGTAACTTAGAACTATAAGCAATCTTCACGTCCAGTAAAAGGGTATTTTGTGATACATGGAAGACCAGAGAGGGTTCATCATCCAAAGGTGATGAAATGATGTATCTATCTCATGTAATTCTGATACTTCTATGACAAACAGGGGAAAATGATTGTAAACTTTCATTGATTTGTAATGATGACATACCCTTACCATGCTCCGTCTTTTGCAATGTACAAGCTGGGTGTTTACATGAAAGCAAATGCTTTTTCTCCTTCTCCGGTATCTGTGGATAGTCCCTCCTGGCTAACAACGGCATCATCTGTTAAAAATTATATATTATCAGTGTTAAAATTGTTTGTTAGATTGTAGTGCACTTTCTGAAACTAAAAACATTGCTAATGAATCTTCATTATTGCTAGAAGTAACCATTAGAGCTAAGAGGTATTAACGCTAAAAATAAAAATGTGCCTTTTTCAGCCAAGACACAAATGGTTTTCTTAGTGGAAGAAGAAGCTTAGAAATGTTTGGCAGCACATTTTCACTCACCTTTAGTCCCTGACCTGGTCAGCTAAGCTGTATAAATTACTGGATTATCATAAGATGACCAGCTGTGGTGCATGTTCATGACTTTTGCAGCAAGCACGTTTTCATTCTCTGATGTTCACACTGCTTATAAACAACAAGTCCCCAGAGTTTGTATTTTAAAAGCTTTATGATCTGTTCTCTTGTGTGTTATCTTATAAGTCACTCTGGGCAACTGAGAAACGTGTTTATCATGAGCTATCATAAATCTCCTATTACTATTATCTTTATTAATCCGTTTACAACTATCGGCCCTTCTTTCTAATAATGCCAATCTGCTACTTTCCTTTGGAAAGGACTGCACTGCAGTTATTGTTACAATCACAGGATATGCAGTGATGCAACTCAGTCAGCCAAATTGTACCTTGTGGTCACTGCCCTGCATCCCCTGGGCAGTAGGGCAATAGTATTATCAATGGGACTAATATTTCATCCAGAGTAAGCACATGTAGAAAAATATCTTTAGACATCAAAAGTGTTCGCAAGGTAATCCAAGCTGCAACTCCTTTATGTTAATTAGAAGGACGTTGGAAATGCATTTTGAACAGCACCTGACTTTACTTCTTTGCAAAATAAGAACACCCTCCTAAAAAAATGAACTCAATTGAGATCTTGTAGTTTCTCCCACACCAGCCCTTTCTGAGGGACTGTCCCATGGTGGCCAGACACTGTGACTCCTCCATGACGCTTATGATGACCTGAGAGTGGTCAGTGCTCAGTCCTGCCTCTGTGCGTTTGGGAAAGCCTTCCTCTATCTGCCCCACACAGCACAGGAAAGCTCTGCAGATGTTTGGTGTTTCCTCTATTCACTGACTGCTGAACTCAGAGGCAAATTCCCACAGGGTTTTGTTAAGATTTTTATCAAGAGTCATCCAAGACCTGTGGAACCTCTGAAGCCTGACCCATGCACAGCACTGGCTGGCTCTTGTCAGTAAAGGACAGGACAGGACAAACTCTTTGGCTTGAAAGGGCTTTCTTCCTTTCCTTACCAAGGCTACATGTGCAAACCAGTAAGTTTTAACACGTGAGATGCAAACAGGGCGGCATCCAGGATTGTCATTTATGTGAGCAATTCAAGACTGTATTAGGAAAATGCAAATAAGGAAAACACAAGATTAGGAAGGTACAAAGACTCTGTGTGCCTGAGCATGGATTTAATTGTCAGCCTGTTTTTGCTAAAGGACATAATAAGCTCTATATTGGAACAAGGTTTAATCACCTGGTATTTCTTACAGATGCTCTGTAGAAGTTTGATGAATTCAGTCAACTCCCCCTTCTCCAGGCAAATGACTGAAATAAATGGGGTCCTGTAAATCCACTACACAGTTAGCAGCTGGGAGGACCTCTGGACATTTGTAACCATTGTGGGTGTCTGTATTTTCCTTGTGGGGCTGTCAGGATCACAAGCTCTCTGGTGAGCACAGAGAATCATAGAATCAAAGAATCATAGCATATTACACACAGGGATTTTATGAAATCCTGTGTAAGCACCTACAGTGGTACAACACAGTCCTCTTCTACATGCGGGATAATTTTACTTAATCTACTTTCTTTGGGCTCCACAACTTCTCTGTGGCATAGGTAGGCTAACTAATACTTGTCCTATTGTAGTGGATTGTAACAGTAACTCCTTGTAAATCATATAGCTCAGCTACCTTAGAAGAGGAATAAAATCAGCTTTACTTAGGTAATTCCCAGGTGCCACTACCTTGCTACTTACAGCTCTCTGTCAAAGGAATGGCTTTTATTTGCTATGCCTTATAGGTCAGTTGGGAAAAGCTACTTCTTTAAGCACTCTGAGATTTACAGTTATGACATGCACATCAAGTATATCTTTTCGGAGTTTCAGCCAGGAATTTTCACTTTGAGATTCTCCAGCCAAAAGTAGGATTTTGCTCAAACCAATATGTTATATGGAAATGATCTCTTCAGTTTTAAATGTTTGATATGAAATTGATTTGACAAAGAGGTTGAAAAGAAACCGGTGGTCTCCTGACAGCATTTTCAAGTTATCCTATTGTCTTGATTCAAAATAGCAATTATGAATTTCCCAAGTTCTGTTTTGAGAGTTTTGTTTTTCTATTCCAAATCAGAGAAAAAAATAATTTTCAAATTGCTTACAAAATATTCTGTATTCACCAAAACCTGTAAAAAATAGTATGTGTTGTCCCCATTCCCATAAATAAATAAAAAGCAGCAGTCATATCAATTCTTCTAGTACTATCCAATCCTGCAAAGATGAATCCATGAGGAATATAATTAATTTCTATTTATTAGATATTTATTTCTATTAATTATATTACACAATGCATGGTTCTTATCATACATTATTATTTATCTTGCTAACAGCTGTAATACTATAAAGCTCTAGGCATGTCTGCATGTTTTCTTCTAAAGTCATTATTATAAATACAGTCTTACTAAATTTATGAATTCAGAAATCATAATAAAAAACCCTTTGGATTATTCTGACAACTCCCAAGTAATGTAAATACAAGTTTATAGAGGCAAAATTTGAGGGCATTGGATTTTTGCCTGGAATTTCTAAATGTCAAGTTTTGTAATTGAAGCAGCTTTGCCCACACCTTTGGACACCAGGAAATCCCAGACTAAAGGCTGCTTACTGTACCAGTGCAGACCTGCACCATGGATTCACTGGACCTATTTTATAAATACACTGCATATGCATAGGAAAATCGACACATTCTTGTTCAAAGGGATCTACTCATATAAACTGCTGCACCTGTGCTGTGTACATTGGCATATACCAGGTTCTGTGAACTCATTGCACATGGATTTCACTACTCCTGTACAGACACCTGTTACAGGAATCACATTCAGAAACTCAGCATCCCTACTTTTGACAAATACATCCTCCAGATTTGATTAAACTTTATTCTGGTTTTGAGCATCATCTCCCAACTTCATATAAAAATCTGTGCAACTTCACCTACTGGCACAGAATAATCTGGTTTTTCAGGGGGCTGTTCCACATTGCCAGTAACCTCCTCTACTCTGAGTTGTGAGACCAGCTCTCTCAGCTGTTGTGAATCTCCTAAAGCAGCTCGGCTTCCATAGATATATATGCTTGGTTCATCATTAATTCATAAGTGTTCAATGATCTCAGCAACTCTTTCTCTGTGTGTGTGTGTGCGCGCAACATTTTCTTTTAGCATGTGGGTGTTTTTGTTTCTAGAGTGCTTATCACCATAACAACCCATCCCCTACTAATGATCTGTTAGTACACTCTTGATTTATGTATGTACTCTAGGTCCAAAAGCCCTTGTATGCAGGATGTAAAGGTCAGGTGAATACTCTTTTAGGATTCTTCCTTGACAATGAATTGTCTAAAAAATTAGTCACTTGTTGCGTCAACTAAAAATACAAAATCCCAGTGGGGTGTGGCAGCAGTTTCCCATATCCATGAGATTTAAGCATTAATCACACCATTCAGGTCAATCAGCCTTCCCTCACACTCAGTCATGCACATTTTTGATTGCCCATAACTCCCCCTGAGACAAGGGCCAAGTGTGCTCAGATTCTCCTGAACTGCTCTCTTTTCTCCAGGGTTGGATTAGAAGGAGAGACCCTGCAGCCCGAAGCTTGCTGGAGCTGCTCAGGGGATTTTAGTGAGCACAGATTTAGGTTGCAGCTTTATACACACTTGTAGGTAAACAAGAGTACAAATTTTCCTCCTGTCAGAAGAAGGGCACTATAGAAACCCTCTAATTATCTTCAGAGCATTTAGGAAAATCTGAAAGGAATCAAAATATTTTCCCCATTTGTGTATTTAAAATTAAGAGTAGTTAAGAGAGTGGAGGCATGGAACCAAAACCCAAAAAGAAATCCATGCAAGGCACCAGAATCCAGGGTAGTAACTGTACTTAAAAATTAAGACATTTAAGGAAGAGAACAGATAGAAAAAAAAAAAACAAAAAACAGGGGAATGATGAACCTGTCTTTCCAGAAATCAGAAGCCACAGGCTGGTGTAAGACAGCAGTGACTGACTGATTTGCTCTCTGTAAAAATGCAGGGGGAAAAAAAAGAGTTGCTCAGGATACAGAACGACACTAGCACAGGGCTATAATGTGGGCCTTGCATAATCTGAGGTTAGAAATGGGAAGGTTTCTAATCACAGGAGAAGTGCAGCCTTCCACTGAAAATAGCAAGCCAGTACACCATCTTTCTCTCACTATTTAAAGTTCTTGATGAGTACAGGAAAGGCACTTGGAACAGTTTTGATAAAGAACAGACTTTCCACATCCATTCCTCCTGTAGACTGTTGTGTACTTAAAATGTTTAGAGTTCCCCCTTAAGCTGTGATGCACTTAAGAGGTTTTGGCTTAGCAAAGAACATTCTATGCCTGGCACTTCCAAAGAAATTGCAGAGACATGTTTTGCATTGTATACCTAAGCTTATTTGACTGGAAAATGAAGTTGCTGCCTCCTGGACACAAGGTCATTAACTTCATTTTATTAACCTGACACTTTATGGATACTGATATTCACATTCAGAGAAGGAAAGAATGACTACTTGTTTGAGTTTATGAAATTAATCCATGAACCACAAACACCACCAAGTTTCTACAACTGTAAGTTAAAACATTTTTAATTAAGCCACCACATTTGAGTGTCACATACAATTAGTATCACTTCAAAGTAATTAATTACTATTTGCAATAGCTTTCTCTGGAACATCTTAATTGTGTAACACGCTGGTTGTGCTTCTACCCCTCCCAGTACATTTAGAGCCAAGTTTATTTTACATCTGTGCTTTTTTGACAAGTTACAACAATGCTTATAAGAAAGCATACCAAAGACTTTAATTATGCTAAATCCAGTTACCATACCATCCTGCCTCTCATTAGGAAAGGTGTCCATTTTCTTACTTTTTTTTTTACCTCCTTCTCAACTTTAGCTGTACAATAATTTTCCAGACTTGGGATTCTCTGCTGTGTTTTGAATTCAACAGAAGTAATTACTATCATTACTTATGATACACGTAAGTCTACACAATATTCCCCAACAGCCAGTACTGTACAGAAAAGGAAAAAAAAAACCAAAGGGACACATTTGTCACAGAATTCTCTTATTCAGAAAGAATCACAAATACACTTGATTGTATATGCCACAACTGAGCTCATAACACAATTCTGAAGTCTGCAGACATTTATGCTCTATAAAACTATAAAATACAGGCCTTGAAGGGACCTTCAGGAGTCACATGACCTTTCCAAAACAGGATCACATTCAATATATAGTATTATCAAATTAAAAAAGGTGTTACAAAATGGAAAGCTATAAAATATATAGTACAAGAAATACTGAGCATTATAAAATATTAGTTGTAAATGACTTTAGCTTTACAGTATGTTGGCTAATGCTTTTTAAGTTCTATTTTGTACATGTGCATGAATACACATACCCACACACTTAACTCTCCCTTAAGTACTGGGTTCCTGAGAGAAGAAATAACAGAGTAACACACAGCCTTTGCTTTCCACCCTCCCTGTACCCCCCTCAGTCTGTCTTTGCTAGAGCTGCTTCTCCCAAAGCCAGAGGAAGAGCTCACAAAATAAGCTTCTTCCTTCTTCCCCAGATGAAGAAAGCCCTGACAAAGATTATAGACCATAATTAAATCTGCTGTAGGTCCATGACCAACACAGACATGGCTCTGCTTTGCTGGAATACTTATTTGGAATTGCTGACTGCAGAAACACAAACTAGGAGCCAGCCAGATTACTCTGACACAAATGTCTGTATGAAGTTTGCATACATAAAGTGCTCACAGAACTGCTTATCTATTTTTGCCTGTTACCTCTAATGACTCATAAAACAGCCCCAAGTTTACTAAACTGAGGCACCTACAGTGTTAGAAATTTTTAGAGGTTTTCAGATACCTTACGCTAAGATTTCCCTCCAAAGCACACTGATAATTAAAACACTGAAGCTTTTAAGAAGGTAGACAAATAGAACAGTTTATGTTTCTACTCAGAGATATTTTCTAGACCAGCATCCCTAAAATACCATGTAAAAATATATGTACTTTTAACATCTGAAATTTTATTGATTGTCTCTATGACAACATATATTAAACACATATATGTGACTCCATCACAAGTCCTGCTGTGGCCACAAACTCACCAATGTTACCTTAGCCACTGTTACACACCAGCTCCATGCTTTAGAGGAAATCTCTCTTTAACAGCATCAATTGGTGGAAAATAAATTTTAATTTTATTTTCCCCTTAATTCAAATAGCTTTTAGTCAGTAACAGTACAGTAACAGAAACAAGAAAAGATTTTTAGGTGACAGGTGACTGTGACAGTCTCAGGGAAGTTCCTTCTTTGGGACTGACTTTGATGGAAGAAAAACATTCTTTGGAAGGCTGCTTTTTTCCTAGTTCCATTGAATGCAATTTTGTGAGAAGTGAAAAAAAAAATATCTTGCAGGACCCTCTAATGGGTTGTTTAAAATCTATCCTCTTCCTTTCTACACTTGAAACACAATCATCTTTATTCATAAGCAAACGTTTGAATAATTAGTTGGGAGGGGAAGGAGCAAGTAAACCACCCAAACAGAATTGACATGAGAATACATAACTAAATACTTTGGATAAAAGTTATTTGCTTAAAGATGCCAGTGGTTTTCCTAATTTATTGCCAGGGATAGTAAGAAATACTCTGGTGAAATAAGGTGGGGTTTTTTTCAGTCTCCTATAATCACACCAGATGTACATCATAGGTACTCCTCTGTTGTTTTGACAGTTGACTGTACTTGGACTTAATCTTTCAATTTAAGTATGGTGCTCTCTCTGGGGAGGAGTAGTAATAGGTAGGCTTGATGTTTCCCAGGACTTCATCTTCCCAGTTGGGGAGGCAGCAGAAGAAGAAAGCACAACCTATAACAACGACAGTGCTGGCCCAGCCAAAACCATAGGCCCAGCTGAACATATTATCTCCTGTCAGTGGAATATCTTCTGTGAATTTCACTGGGTAAATGACCAAGCCAATGATCTGGAATGCAGCTAGAGTGAGAAAAAAAGAACAGCAGAAGTAAATTACAATGAACGTATTACAGTTCCTACTAAGAAAAGGTACCTGGAGATAACCGCATGTTTACGATATGTAAGGATTAGCTGCAGTCCTGCAATCAAATCTGCATTCTTACAGAGGTACGTGACTTCTGGCCAAGGCAGATCCAGTTACCTCCCATAGCCCCGTTGTTCCTCCTCCCATCAGAAAGGTGGGAAGCACCCGGGGCTCTCAGCTCCTAGGTCTTAGCATGTGACATGCAGGGTCAAAGGTGATGGATGTCCCTGTACAGTGCTTTTGGGAAAGTGTGAACTGGCAAAGCCCACTGGAGCTTCTCTAACCATTATTCTCTTAAATCAACCTTTCCTTGTTTCCCATGAAAATGAGTCATAAACCAGACAAAGACAGCTAATTTCATAAGGGAGGCTCCATCTAGCATGTTTTTCTGCTGATGCCTGTTTTACATCTCAAATAACCTTGTCTTTGTGCCCAACCTTACCAACAACAAAGAGCAAGCCTCCAATTCCTCGCACAAAGTTGAAGCGGAGTATCTCGATTGAGAATGCGATGACTGCAAGAGCGAAACAGATGACCAGGATCACAAAGCCAACGAGGTATGTGGCAGCTGCTGCTCTCCCCCATCCTTGAAGAGAAAACAAGAAAGGTGTTACACACAGCAGTACACTGCTGTAGGTCATTGCCGTTCTTTGGTTTTCTTTAACCATTTTTGATTGAAATCTTTTACTGTAAGAAGCATTATTTCAAAGCAATAGTCCCTATTTCAAAGCAATACTGAATGCCTCCAAAGCACAGAGCTGCAGAGCAGAGACGCATCATCATTGCTGGAGCAGCACAGAACTCCCTGTCCACTAACTTGTCTTGCTGAAAAGAGAGATACAGTGCAGCACAGAATAGAGATAACACCATCAAACTCTGTATCTGTAAGACCCACAGACATCGGAGTAGATAGGGCACGCAGCTGCTGACAATGCACTTTATTGTTACAGCTCCTGTTTAATATGCAAGTTTAGAAAACAACTTCCATACAGAGACAAGTGTGAAAGCAGACAAGAGGGTACCACCATAGTCGATAACTGCTGGGTAATAACAGTGCTGTGAGCATACAATTTCTTCCTGTTTGTTTATGACAAGAATAGTGCATCTGTAGCAAAATTAGCATGACCAAAAAAAAATAAATTTGGAATAGCTGAAAAGATGACAAAAAGAAAGTTTTTGAAGATAAATATCTATTCACAGCTAAAATGTAGCAGGTGGAAGAGAAACAGCCAAATCTGAGTTAAAAGTTGAAAAGTCTTCTTTGAATCATTACTTTGACATTTGATGGAAGAGGGTGGTGGAGATCCTTAGTATCAAGCTACTGCATGCTGGAGAGGCTCAGGCACGAAACAAGTGGCCGTATTCCAGCAGAGCAGCACTAGCACCCAGAACTCACACACCACAGGCCAGGGCCAAGACAACAGTGGTAAGAAAGCCTCCTAGAAAAACAGCCAGCAATTCCACTTTTGCAGTAACATGGCTTTGCAAAAAGGCCCTCACAGACCCTGTCCACTTCAGAAACCAAGTCATTGAGGTGAGCCCAGTGCAAACAACTATAAGCAAAGGTGTTCCTGCCCTGGAGGCAGGATACCTGCCCACAAGGGCTAAACCATACTGGCTAGTGCTTTGTTTTCCAGTCAGCTGTCATCACAATTCAATTCCCACATCTACATAATATGGGTTTCTACTTTCACACAGACAGAGGTAGGGCCAGATGCCGAGCTCCCTCTAATGTAGGAATAAAGACGGCAGTGAGATCTAGGCCACAACATTTAAAAAAATCTCTTTCATCAGAGCTGTCCATTCCAGCATAGTTGAAGTTACTTTGGAGATATCCTGCTTTCATTGTGGCTTCCATTCTTTCTGTGCAAAAAGTAAGAAAGAAAAGGAGGTAAAATAAATTTTTCCTAAAGACTTATAATCCGCCACCTTAACTCATGTACTCTATTAGTTGCACAAATGGCAAAAAAATGTATTTTGAGATGGAGAATGCAGTAAAACTATCTCAGACATCTCCACTACATATATCAATTCGCAATCTGAAAGCAAAGCATTCCTTTACAGCCATTTTAATTAGATCAGTTTGAAGCAGTTTCCTTCTCCTCTATTCCAACAGCAAAAGTGAAATACAGCAGGTACCTCTCAGCTTAATCTCTGCCCAAAACTCCCAACCACCACTGCTGCCACCTGAAGACAATAAAGCTGACATAGAAAAGATAAGGAAAACAGTTTTCTCTTCCCTCTCCCTTCTTGGAGCTACTCAAGACAGCAAACTTTTTAAACTGGTTCTCCTTCAGCTAGCTGTGCATGTTTCATACTTCCTCCCTAAGGGAATGGTGAGGGAGAGAGGGAAGGAGGGAGAGAGGGAAGGAGGACACTTGATGAGTATCTGGAGATTAAAACTATGTCAGCAGTCTGATAAAATCTTTTCATACAAAATATTCTCAGGCATATCTAACACAGGCATTGAATATTGTCTCCACAATAGGATTTCTTTAGTGATAACTAATAGAAGGGGATACATAGCCACACAGCCAGCCCAGGAAAACCAATTCAGACTAAATGATCTTGGAAAGCTATTTATCAATATTTACCCTATTAAGAAAAAAAACCCACAACAATTGCTTAGTTACATACAACAACACTTAGTTACCATAGCACATCCCCTTTCAGATGCATTATATATGCTAACAAAATGTAGGAAGACAAATCTGGTATCTGTTTGATAAAACTTAGGTTGCAAACTCAAATATACCCACAGGTTAGACACCTTAAGGTGTGGTGCAACAAAAACACAACTGGAGTAGTACAAACCAGAATGCCCCCAGTGCTCTCTCTGCCATTTTTGTAAAATCTGTGCTTACTTTACAAGTGTAACAAGCTTCTGGATACAGATCAGCCCCAGCTCTGCTTAAAGTGATTTATTTTCTTCTCTCTGGCAATATGAGAATGACAACACATATGACTGCGGGAGATACCTTGTCAGGAAGATTAATACCAAGCTCAACTTTGTTTTAGGTCTTCAGAAACAGAGCAGCAGTAGGCATCATCATTTTCAGTGAGTTTTGTGCTCACATGTGACAGAGCTCAGTGCTGGTGATCCCATAATTTTCTCTTTCTCCTGTTGGATTATCTTTTCCAACAGCAGTTAACAGCCAGTTGGTACTGACAAGACCTGATAAGATTGAGCCATATGTGCTAACCACAGCACTAGATGGGTGTGCTCTGGGCTGGACTAGTGTAGTAGTCAGCCACAGAACAACCAGCCTGCCATTTGATCCCCTGTGAGAATCAGAAGAACAGCAGCAAAAAGCTCTAGGCTCGTATATACACACAACATAAGAGAAATCTCAAAAATTAACCGTAAATCTTCTAATAAGTGACTGACAGGAGATACTGGGATGAAGCCTGCACCTTTCTTGAGCACAGGGTGCAGCCCTGGCATGTTTCTTATCTGCAAGAACTATTGCTACCCCCATCAACATGGAGAGCCTTCAGCACAGGGGCTGGTGCAGGACTCAGGTTGAAATTGCTGTTTCTGCATGCAGGACTCCCCTCATCCCCATACCTATTGAAATGAGAGCAAGGCCTAAAGAATTAACTGAAATATCATGCTTAGCTGAGAGAAGCCCCTCCATACCTGCTCTGCCTAAACTGCTAAAGAAAAATTTGTACTGTTCCATTCCTTGGACCTAATCTTAAGAAGAATGTTAGAATCATTATACAATGGGCTTAGGGGTAATAAATTAGGGCAAAGTAAGCTAAGGTAGACATTTGAATAGGTGAAATAGCCCTAAGGCCAAGGCTCTCTCCAAGCTTCAGTGACTGGGGCAAAGACAATGGAAAGTTAGAGAGATCAAACCGAGGAAGACTACAAAGACCCCAGACTCAATGATGAAGAAAGGTGGATGTACCCCCAGAATTGAGGGCCAAGAAAAGCTCCAACCCAAGCTCCACCTATACTCCACCTATTATCAATATGTATGATTAGATCTTGCAATCATATGAATATGTATGTAAGATTTTGTAATCATAGAAGTTAGACTGTATAAATTATCCTGTTTTGTACCGATACCTTTGAGCAAGAGCTTTGTGGTACGAACCACGCTTGCTCCCGACGTCGACAAAGAAATACCTTTGCTGCTCAAAAGACCCAAAAGCTTCTGAGCAGTTTGTTTACCGGATTTCTCGGATTCACTATCAAGTCAGGTTTTCCCATCTCCTTGTCCCTCTAAAGACTTCCAACAGCTGGTCGAGTCCCGACAGGCACCCAGTTCTCCTGTTTGTATGAAAGATCTTCCCCCTTCAGCTCCCAGGAGGAGAGAGGTGCAAGTTTGCCCTCTCACTGTTTTCTCTCTTAAGGGTTGGAGACCTGCTCACACTCAGAGAATGACAGATCAGCTCCAGTTTCTAGCTGGTTTATACTCAGAAGTACCTTGTAATCCCAAGATATTTAGCCAGGATTTAAGTTTTCCATAAAAATAGAAAATTTTCAGTTCCATTCATTTGGCAGAGAGAGCATTTCAGACATAAATATGATGTCTGTTTATGAAATCCACTAATAACACCACAGTAATTAGGAGCTGCATAAAATGAAAGGCAGAAGAATAGGAGAGCAGAAAAGCAGAAAAATAGTTGGAGATACTAGTGTTCCCTGGTTGTCTTGGCCTCAAAGAATAATCAAGTTCTTCGCATCTAATTAGCAGAAAAGTATTTATCAATTAGGTAGTGTTGAAAGAACATTAAAAAACAACTGTTCAGGAGCTGAAGGTCTATAATTATTGGGAAGGATTAAGAGTTTTGTTACATAGCACTACATTACATTAATGATTACTATGGAAAGGAACTAAGCTGCAAATGTTATCATGCAAATAACTAGGAGGGGTTAGGATTACTTAACGTTAATGATGAGCACCAGTAATATGATGAAATTAAAAGCAAGCAAGCAACAGAGCCTTAGCATTAGGTGTATTTCTTGATTTCATTTGACCATGCCTCAGCCTTACCAGGGAAAAGATGGAATCTCTACAGGCTAAAGTATTTAAATCTAGATTTCCTTTTAGAAAATAATAAAAGGGCTAGGAAAGTAGTCTAGCAGGGAAATGAACTTCTACAGGATTTGAAGTAACAAGATCTTCTCATCTTCATTTACTTACTTCCAAAAGCAGAAGCTGGTTTGTTAGCTTATGAATAATTGGAATCTTAGGGTAGAAGTTTTTATCATGACATGCATAGATGGGGCATGTTTTTGCACTGTAGCTTTAATATTTTTCTGTACATAAATGGCAGTAACAATTCTTGTTTGGCCTTGAGAGCCCATTACATAGAATGTCCAAAAATATCTACCTCTGTTAATGTAATAAAGGAGTAGTGGACTCCAAGAAAAAGAGCACTGTCAGTCCATTTTCTTGCTCAGATAACGCGCAAACTTCCGTGGTAGCATGACTGGTGACAGGAAGCTATGTGCATACCCACCACGAGCACAGAAGAGCCCAGAATCAAAGGTTTGCTAGGAGGGCTGGTTGGAAAATAATACTGGGAATCACAACTCTGTTTTGGCTTTCCGAGTACAGGAAAAGCAATTGCTATAACATCAAATTATTAAAAACAAGCCCTCTGGTACAAACTTGGTGTAAGTCAGTTGGCTCTGCCAGGAGCTGAGGAGATGCACAATCCTATACATTTCCAACTTTTATGGTCTCTGGGTTGTTAGCAGTGGAAGTGCGCCTGCCCAGGAGCCAGCAAAGCCCGCTGGCAGAGACACAAGCCTCACCTGTTCTCTGGGTTCTTTTACTGGGGAGTTGCAGTAAATGTTTTCTGGGTGTAGGTAGGGACACCAACTGCTACACCTTTCCCATTAGCATTTTGCAAGTGCCTGCGCTTGGATGACACCATAAATGATGTTAGTTTGTCTTGAATATATCCCAGCATTGTAAATCAGACAAAAGTATGCCTGAAAAGAGGTGTACTGAAAAGATAAGCGTATATCTAACATTCCTCCTTTATTTACCTGGCCCCTCAGTGAAGTCGACACAGGCACTCAGCTTCACCAATAATCTCTGGTATCAAAGTCCATGCCTCTAGGGACACAGGTACAGTAGCACAGCTGCAGTGAAATATGATTCACAAAGGCTGGGCTCCTACTCTGGGTTCCACCTTTTTTTTTTTTTCCTTTCCTTTTTTTTTTTTTTTTTGCATGTGTTTTTTGTTTGGTTGGTTTCTGGGGGTTTTTGGGTTTTTTTGGCACCTAGCATGAATGTTTCCCTTTTTCTTTGTTGGCTGTTGTACTTAATGAATAAGTGGCTGTTAGGAATTTAAGAAGGAGTTAACCTAATGGGGTTACCTTTACTGCACACATACACACCCATCTTTTACAGTGTTAATTTCAAGCAAAGTCGCTGGGACCAGTCATTCAGAACCAGGAAGATGCAGCCACCCACAAATACTGCTCCTAGACGTACAGCCTCATCACTATAGAGACAATTACCTTCCCCAAGGAACACATTGCAAATAATCCTTGTCACAGCTGATGATTTACTGATACATTTTAAACACCAAGTCAACAGTTTAATCCTGCAATGGTCCAGATTAAGTCATCTTGAGTCATATTCTAGTGCAGTGCAGCACCTCTGCATTGCAACATTTTGATAATACACAGACGCTGCCAGCCAGAGTACTTCCCAGACACAAACCAGTACAGAACTCTAAACAAAATCCCTTCCCTGCCTCCCTACCAAATTACATCCTACTCTTCTTTTTCCCTTTCGCTTCTTCCCTCTCATGTGGCATTTGCAAATGTGTATTAAGAAGCCATGCAGTTTACGAGACACTCCTATTTGCAAATCTTTATTTGTCTGTTCCTGCCCCTTTCCCCTCATTTAAAATAAGCAACTTGGCTGTTTTTTCTCTTCTTAGTACACATGCCGTAGCTCAATTAAGAAGTTGTCTAATGGAACTTTCTGCTAATGGAGATCCACTCTGAAGTCTCCATTTCATCAAGAGAGGTGGAGGATGTTTGGTGCCTAGCAGTTACTGTATGCAAAACACAAGTTATGCATCTCAATTAGTTAACTTTAATTTTCCTGCAGCAGTGCTGTAAATGCCTGCTAGGCACTTTTTCCTTTGTAAATGCCCTCACCTATTTTGAGACCAATTGCATTAGCATAGAAAAAAAGGAAACAAAATAAATCAAACCTGAACTCATGTGTTACATCCTGTCTCTAGATGTAAATACTGTTTTAGTAGACAGTGGCAATGATGTTATGAAAATTTGAAAAGAGGCAAATTGGTATAAATGAGCCAAGGATTTAAATAAGTTTTGGGTTAAATAAGCTAGGGCTTAAATAAGCAAAGTCAAGGATACTATTCTTCTCTGTCAGCCTGTTAAATAGAAAAAACAGCAGAACATTACTATTGCCCCACAACGCTGAGGATTGACGCAAAGCACACACCCATCAGTACTCAGGGAAGTGAGAAGCAGTGTCACTACAGGAGAAAACAAATTTCAGCAGCTGTTCTGTATTAGCACTTTTTCTTTTTGCAATGCAAACTTCAGCAACTCTACTACCTTTTCTTCTCTGTCTAATGGGGGAGATGGATATTTTAATCTCACTAGCCAGACTTCTTCCACCTACAGTAAGGCCTGAAGTCATCACCTGGCCAAAGCCACTTCTCTTACAATACAGTCAGGATTTAGCTTTTAAGCACAAGTGTTGCAATGAAAAGCTTCTGGAAGTCAGTCTGCCTTGCTCAGGCAGCAAGGGATCTGCGCAGGGAAGCAGTCCCGGCTTTCCCAGCTGAAACACACCCTTCCAGCTTCCCAGTCCCTAAAGAACCCTCATCCAGGATCTTAAGGCGGGTCTGCTTATTTGTCCAGAAATATTTTGCTTTAGGGAAAAGCAGATGTAATCAGACCCATGTGTTCCAGCAACAAAACAAGAAGTCCCCCAAAAGACCCAGAAACTGAGAGTGTGCAATAAGAATATTACATTGTTGATGCCAGATACAGAAGCAACTCAGCCAGTTAAAACAGAGGTGCAATTATCCCTGATTTAGGCCCCAGTGCAACAGAGAGGTATACAAAAGAAAGAGCTTTTTTTTTTTCTGCCTGCAAACCCACATCAGGCCATTTTAAGCTGCTGGTCAGGAAAAATTTTAATAGTTGCACTGTCTTGGCCAGGCAGGGTTAAATTAAGGTGCTCTCTCCCTCAAAAGAGTGAGGGAAAGACCATTTTACTACTGTCCAGGTGTAGTTCTGCATAGGACACCTTCCATGAAGGTTTGCACGCTCACCGTCTGAGCAGGGAGGCCACCGGCACAGGGCGGGGGCGTTCACTGGTGCCAGGTAAGGCTGCTGGGACTGCAGCCTGCGGAGACTTGAGGGAAAGCAAATTGACGGACTTGTAGCCAGTTGGCTATCTTACTTTGGCTGTAAAATAACTTTAGAAAAACCC
>JAWWLV010000121.1:50292058-50315082 GCA_035041135.1 Platyrinchus mystaceus
TTGAGGGAAAGCAAATTGACGGACTTGTAGCCAGTTGGCTATCTTACTTTGGCTGTAAAATAACTTTAGAAAAACCCAAAATATCAACACCCCGGCTTTTCAGTGTTGTACTGGTAAAAAAAAGATCGTTCTGAAGCGGTCTAGACCTGTGTTTCTTTGCCTGTTTAAGCCCCAAAACAGCACGAGTACTGGTTCGGTGAAGGAAACTTCATCCCAGAAGGCAACTGCTCCACCACAGAGGTAGAGATGGTCCATGGCCACGGCACCCACTACCCCGGGTCCCTCGGAGGGCTTCTCACTCACCGTAGTCCATCAAGGATTCGCAGTTCCAGTTGAGGTCCTCCTCACCCCTCGTGCAGCTCTCCCACAGCGATGCTTGCTGCACGTAGGGCTCCGACTCGGACTCCAGCCACCCCCGGCCCGCCAGGGCGATGATGCCCATGATGATGGCCAGGCCCAGCAGCAGTGGCAGGAGCCACCTGCACCTCCAGCAGGCGAGGCCGCACACCACCATCCTGCCCAGCCGGCGGGGCGCCCAGCGAGCGCGGGCGTCGCGGGTGGGGTGCGGCGGGGACGCTCCGCCGGGACGGGAGACTACAGGCGCCCCAGTCCGAGCGGGGTTTTAAGGCGCCGGGGAGGAGGGAGTCCCACCCACATTCCTCTGACTAAGCCTGCCGCCGCCGGCGGCCCCGACCGGTGGGGCCGGCCGAGAGGAGCGGAGGGGAGGGGAGTGAAGGAAGGGAACGGAACGGAACGCGGGGCGAACAGACTCTCGCTCGGCCCCGGCTCCACGCCAGCCCCGAGAACCCCCGGCCGTCGGCTCACCCCTCCCGGGCTCACCCTTGCACTTACCCTCTTGCTGTTTGCCACCCTCCCGTACCCGCACCTCCTCCTCCGTCGTGGCCCCGCCACCGCAAAGCGCAACCACAGCGAAAAAACTTTCCGTTCTCGGGGTTCCACGAGCCCTGCCGTCCTCCTAGCGACTGAATGGACCGTCCAGCATTACCCAACATTGATAATACTGGTGGTGTTAGCCACTTCAGGCACCTAAAGCTTGCAGTAAGTTCCTGTGCAGTTGTCAAAAACACCTTAAAGAAAGATGTCATATGAGGATGGGAATATGACATTACTAACAAGGAAACCATCACTTGTCTCACATCAGACTCAGCATTAAACAAATGCATGTTTCCTAATGACCATCTAATCGGTATTTGATTGCAATTGTGCTCCAGCTTCCATGCAGGCTGTGCTGGGCAGAGCCCAGAAGTGATACCCTCATCTTTTCCCATTTCATGTCTGGAAATGCACCCCAAGATGCAGGATGACCAAAATGAAGGCTTCTCCATCACATGGCATGAATGAACACCCAAAATTTTGGTTATGGGAGAAATGCTTCTCTTCAATAAGGTCTCTGGGTTTCATGGCGGATAAGGATGAGTTCTTACTGGACTGCATCACCTGGGATTTTGTCACAGCTATGTCACATATGATCAAACTGTCAATTCCTCAAAAGATATTCAGGGGAGGTGTCCTGCGAGGAAGGATGGTCAACCTCATTTGAGAACTAATTACTGACAAATATTTTGGAATAGATTGTGATGCTAAAAATCAGAACAATAGTATGATATCACTGTAGACAAGTTGCAAAAACCTCAGGCAGGTTACCTCAAACTATGTGGAGTTTGACCAGCCCTCACAACATCCTTATAGTCGTTCCCAGTCTTCAAATTTCATTCCAAATTCATAATAAAATAGAGCTCTAAATAAATTTTGCCAGAACTGCTTGAAAGTCTCAGTCATCAGCACACGGTTGTTTCATAGAGAAGTAATGGCAGAACTGGGCACCATGATCATCTCTTTTGTCACTACAGCAGAACTTCATTTGCACAGTGCCGAGTGGTGATTTGCCAGCCGTCTCACTATCAGCACTCAAGTCACCTCAGAAGGAGATGCAGAAAGTACTTTCTTCAGCACAAAAAGAGAGAGCTGTTGGAAGAAGTGAGGTTAAATTACATCCATTTTGTGAGAATTAGAGGAGGAATGCACTGCTCAGGAAAGTGCTCTCTTTATTACAAGGTCAAAAGTTAGGGAGTTCCTCCACTTCAGACAGGAGCATAGAGTGGGCTCCCATTTTTACTAATTGCATTACTTGGTTTCCCAAGGTTGTGCCTGCAGCTGGACTGCCTCAGTACCCAGATGTTTCAGTAGCATAATGTCAAGCTCTGAGATGAGTGTCCAAGCCCACCTCTGGCATTAATGGCTTGTGTGGCCTATTCTGCTTTTCCCAGTGATCCCATGAAATGCCATCTTCTCCTTCCTTTTTAAATGCCTGGCTTTTAAATGACTAGGAAATCTAGCAGAAGTTAAAAGATTATATACCAAACATTCCATTATGTATGACTGGGGGTCTACAACACAGTCAATGAAGTTATCTGCCTTCAGTCCCAGTGATACTTAGATTTAGTAATGAGGAAATCTAGCAAACTAATAACCCAGTACCTCATGCAGCAAAATAGGCAGCTCCAGTAACATATGTAGTTTTTCTCACCTCTGGGCTGTATAACCCACATCTTCACAGACACCAGATGGTAGGAGTCAGCTCTGTGGGGCTACAATGATACACACATGAAAAACATGTAGTGCTGTGCTCATGAGGAAAAGATGCCCTAATATGTAACAAAACAAACAGGAAGTTTGCTTTAGTAAACACCAAACCCATCTGAATGTATCTGGGCATTCCAGATCAAGCTGCTTTGCCAGACATACAATATCTTCAGCCATGAACACAGCTATGTGTTGTATAGTTATGAAAATCTAGACACTTTCCCCAATTTCTTCTTTAACCATAGAAAAAAAGAATCATAAGCTTCTTTCACCACTACCCTTACCTCTATTTATTTATTATGTGAATAATAAAATAATTCCATAATCTTTGTGGCTCTATAGAAATATTTTTCTCTGTAGTGTAATAAGGGATACGCCTCTCTAGTAGATGGTGCTTTATGTGGAGTAAATCATTTACCACTGCTGGTAATCATTCACCCAGCTATCGGAGAAAACCAAGTAGCCCTGAGTGAAGGTCAGGGATCAGCTCCAGCCCAGATGGGTATGGATGGGCTCTCACAGGCTTTGAAATACGCCAGTGGGAATCTGCAGGCTGGTTGCCAAGAGTTCATTATGGTGAGGGGGGGAGAATGGGGACGCATGGTGGGTAGCACAGTGCCAAAGGCATCTCTGTGCCTTGCAGCAGGGTGTCACCTCAGGGCTGGAGTACCTTTCCTTTATCTGTTTACCCCACTATATTTTCTAGCCTTTTTACCTCTCAGCTACAACCATTAGGAAAAAAACAACGTCCAGAGACTGAATACCTGTTGTAAATCCAATTATTTTGTAATTCATGGGTGTTGTCTTTTAGTAGCGTCTTATGCTCACTTTCCTCCATGTCCAAGTGCCCCAATTTTACTTAATCTCTCTTGAGGCATCACAGCCATAATACCTAATTAGCATCACCTATACAGGGTAGTCATTCAATCCATAAAACAGAATAGGGATGGGACGTACTTAGTATAACCCGCAACAATCACTCCATCAGTATTTCCAGATCAAACTTCAGTTTCCTTGTGTGTGCTCAAAAGCTGCCATTATCTGAATTTATAAGAAAGCAATTTTTCTGACCAGCTTTACTAGCACTTGGTTGAACTCAGTTTACATTAGAGACTCATCTGGGGCTGGCATAGTTGAAACAAGCTGGCTCTCTGCAATTGATGTGCTGTTGAGCCTGCTTCAAGAGCCTTATGAAAATACTAGGGCAACAGTTTGGCCTGCAGAGGTGTGACTAACCCTTTCTCATTCCAGCAAAAACACCTTGTGTGACTCCATCAGCCTAAGATGACCTAAAATCTTAGAAATAAAAGGATAGTAAAGAGTCCTCCTTCTGTGCACACAGTGCCTACAGTTGCCATACAGACAGTTGTAGGGCTGCACTTGAGCTCACTAACTTCAGTTTTCTATGCTTAGGTTGTGCAGTGGAGTCTCTACTGTCCTGGAGTTGCACTGGGTGAAATTCTGTTTCTATTAAAGGAAATGGCAGAATCCCAGGTAGCAGGGATTTTAACCCAGAGCTCTCTAGGGGCCTCAGGCTCACTTAGATCGTGCCCACACAATATCTAGGGACTTCTGATAACTAAGGTCTGTGGACTGGTTGCTGCAACTTTTCCTCCTTTACCTCATCCTCTCATTTGCATTTCCAAAATATGAAAAAGGAAGACATTAAATAAATAACTGTGTCATCGTTGATCGCCATAGTGATTTGGGGTTTGTCCATAAGCCTTTTTCCAACATTGACCATCTTCATGTGTGATGTTACAAAGTG
Source organism: Platyrinchus mystaceus (assembly GCA_035041135.1). Lineage (NCBI taxonomy): Eukaryota > Metazoa > Chordata > Aves > Passeriformes > Tyrannidae > Platyrinchus > Platyrinchus mystaceus. Next base: position 50,296,431 of record JAWWLV010000121.1, read on the forward strand.
CTAGCAACTGCCTGGCTAACACTGGAACTATTCCTGCAGGAATATGGGCTTGGTGCAGCTTATGAACATTACTTCCTAGAGTTGCTATTACTTCTTTTTGAACCACCCCTATAAGAAAACCCAGGGCACAGTGTATACTTTTTTACTAGGAGCTGGAGGGTTTCACTGTTTTTTACTTTGTTTTCATTTAAGATAAACTTCTGTTTATTCAGAAGAATAGGAAAGACTCAGTAATTCTTGCAGAGAGCATGCTTGTATTTATTCTGACTCGTGTATTTGCATCTGATAAATCAAGAGATGTGACTTGTAAAAATATCATATTCGTGCAGTATCAGATACAAAGCTGAAAATGGTTTTCCACACCTTTCTGAGTCCGAGTGTCAAGTTTGAAAGTCTCCTTGAGACCTGAAATTTCTACTCCCATGACACTTCTTTACAAGCGCCGCAGGTGTCCGGGGGAGGCAGGGTGGGGTCGGGGCCGGCGGTGCCTCTGCCGCCAGAGGGCAGGAGTCACCTCGGGAAAGCTTGGAAGTGGCGGGGGATGAGATCCGGGGAGGGCAGCGGCGGTTTCCCACCAGAATCCCCTCGCCGACGAGGTGCTTATCGTGTCCCGGAACCCTCCGCCCGGCACCGCGGAGCCTCCCGAGGGCCCTTTCAGCTGTCCTTGTTTCTCGTCCTATCGTAACGAGAAAATGGCATTTCAGCTGGAATCGGCAAAAGTGTGGCCAGCAGGACTAGGGAAATGATCGTGCCCCTGTACTCAGCACTGGCAGGCCCACACCTCAAATCCTGTGATCAGTTCCGGGCCCCTCACTGCAAGAAGGATATGCAGATGCTGGAGCATGTCCAGAGAAGGGCAACGGAATTGGTGAAGGGTCTGGAGCACATGTCTTATGAGGAGAGGCTGAGGGAGCTGGGGATGTTTAGCCAGCAGAAAAGGAGGCCTGGGAGGGACCTTATTGCTCTCTACAATTATGTGAAAGGAGGTTGTAGCCAGGTGGGGTTCGGCCTGTTCTTCCAGGTAACAAGTAATAAGACAGAATGAAAAGGCCCCAAGTTGCATCAGGGGAGGTTCAGATTGGGTATTAGGAAAAACTTGTTCACTGAAGGGGTGGTTAAGCACTGGAACAGGCTGTTCAGGGAAGTGTTTGAGTTCTCATCACTGAAGGTATTTAAAAGATCTGTAGATGTGGCACTTGGGGACATGGTTTAGTGGTGGACTTGGTGATGCTGGGTTAATTGTTGGACTTGATGATCTTACAGGTCTTTTCAAACTTAAATAATTCTAGGATTCTATGGCATTTAGGTGCTTATTCCCCTGAAACCGCAGGCTGGGGACCTAAAGAGGAATTCCTCTCACTCACATTCTTTAGACTGAGGCTGAAGTGAAGAGCAGTGGCCAATTGTCTCTCCACTGCTGACAGGGAGTCACCCAGGCCATGGGGTTAGCTCCCATCCAGACACCTGCACCACAGGTGTGTGCAAGGCAGAGCTTAAAACCTGTATGACTTCCAGAGGGAGTTCAGCACTGCCTTTCGTCCATGTATTTGAATTAAATTAGGGAGCTGAAAGCTCCTGTACTGCTGTCTGTTCTTAGCGCTGGGGTTATATATATTTTACTCAGTATTTTTGAGCAAGGAGTCAAATTGAGAGTTTTTCATTCAAATATCTCATGGAAAAACTGGCCTGATAGATATTTGGATAGATTTTTTTAATAAGTTTTCCTTTCTACCAAAATTTGCATTTAGTTGCATCAGTCTGTATTTCCTGTCTCAGTTCATCCTTCCTCTCTATAAAATCATGTGTATCTCAAAGCTGCCCACACAGCATTGTAGATCACCACCATTTTTATTCTTTCCAGCCTCAGCACAGGCGGCTCTTGTAAAACAATGTCTTAGTTCCCAGCAGTGGCATCAGGAGCTTTTGGGAAAAACTTGGTCTCCAACTGCACATCCTGAACCAGACATTTCATTGCACAGCTCAACATTAAAGCCCCTATTTAGCTTCTATAAATGACTCACCCAATAGCTCCATCCACTGAGGCCTGATTTCTAAGAGACAGCCTGGTACTTAAGCACATGTTCGAATGAGGGATCACAACTCTAAATTAGCAGCACATTTGGATATGACACTGGATTAACACAGCATGCATGAACATTAATACTTTGATTAATGTTCATTATTTTGTCATTATTTTCAGGGGCAAATTGGGGGTGCTGCTTCTGATGCAATCTCTCCCAAGCCTTGTTCCACCAGGAGCTGCCTCCGTTTTTCTTCCTGGCAATGACCCATTTTGCTCTATTATTATGAAAAGCAATAGTTATAAATAGTTATAATTCTGAGTCTTGTCTCCCATCATACTGGACAGATAGGAGAAATTTCCATCATTTGTCCTGCTGCAGACGACTCACTTTCTTCACATCAGCTTGATCACATTTGCAGAGTTAGCTTCCCCATGCAGAAACAGTGCTGTACCTCTTAATTTTAAAAGCATGTCATTCTTGAACACCTTACTGTGAGAGAGTTGAGTGAAGAAAGATGAAAGAGGACTTTGCAGAAGATGATGTTGTAAATGCTTAAAAATATGGGAGAAGAAATAATTTGAAAACTACACATGGAGTTAACACAACCATGCATGACCAAGATTAAGACTTGAGACCCAGTAGGAAAGGGCTGGGAGAAGGAGGAGGGAGAACAGGATAACACTGCTTGCGTGTTGACAAGGGTGCTGCAGGGAAACATTTTAGCTCATGAAGTGTATTAGTATCTACCTGTTTCCCTCAACTGTTTGTGAGCTTATTCTGTATATACTTTTGTGCTTTATAGTAGTAAACACTGAGATAGAAACATTGGGTTGGATTAATGTATAAAAGAGGGGAGACGAGGGATTTAATTTAAACACTGTCATCAATAAGAAGTAAGCACTGAAGATATGTGCTTACGCAGAAAGAGAGGGATGGTAGGCAGGGGAAAAATATCCTCATATTTTTGCTCCTCTCTTCGTAATTTACACATCATACAGTAGATAGCAATTAAATTGAAATATAGTCTGTGGTATAGTGTGATCAGTTGGAAAAGTGAGACCACAAGAGACTTTAATTGATCACACAATAACAGATGGGGTAATAAAACCTGGGACAATAAGGAATATTTGTGGAACAAATGAAAGATCAATTCCCCTTCTGTTTTAGAAGCAAGAAAACAGCCAAGTGTTAAAGAACAATCTAAAAGGCAAATTGATGAGGAAAAGAACATATGGCAGAGATGGAAACTGCTAAATACACACAGAGGAAAATGTATGTTTTTAAACTGTCTTAACAGCACACTTGTTTCTAGTCTTTGCATGCTCTTTTTAAATATTTTTTTGCTATCATTTGTGAAGAAACAATTCCTTGGATCTCAGTAGTAGAAAGCATGAAGAAGCTAGGTACAAAATATAGGTTTAAAGTTTAAAGAAAAGCACAATAGGCAGAGGACAGAGAAAAGGAGGCTTTACCACAGGTAATCTGAACAAAAATTCTACCAACATTTTTTCCTCGCACATATTATTGTAAAAGACATTATGTTATGTTTATAAAATGAATGCAATTAGAAATGGATAGGAATCAGCTCTGTCTAGCCACTGACACTATATTTTCAGTGCAGTATCTACACAGCAACACTGAGTGTATCCTGTACTCCATTCTGCTGGGAGCAGAAGAAGCACATTAAACATCGTAAGTACTGATAAACTACTGAAAGACTGGAACCTCTTTCAACTACTCAGAGTCTGCTTGTACAGTCTGATGAAGGGCAGGAGGAGTCCAGCAGGTGATATGAAGGGCCAGTGCAGAGATTCAGCCTAAAACGGCAGCTCCGGACACAGCTGGAGCTTACTCATTCTCTGTTGGACATGCAGGGTCTCATATGGCTGGCACCTCAGCAGCCCCAGGTAGTCTTCAGTTCCTGGGTGAGGCAGATGTGAGGAGGAATGGTACCCAGATCAATACTTGCTGCCATCCCCAGCCTGAAACATTGAGAGCAGCCTTGATGTGGGCAGTTGTCCTCATCCAGCAATGACTGCTCCAGGGACTGTCTGTGAAAAGCTCATCACACACTCAGCACTGAGCAGTCTCACTTCCAACATGAGCAGGAAGGTTGCCTTTAAACACATGCTGGAACTGCAGATTTCAGGGAGAACAACAGTCCCTCTTGTTCCCTCACTCTGTTCCCAGTTCTTAGCTAGGAAACTCCCACAGAGTTCACTGGGATTGTCCTGTATTTAAAAGAAAGACCTGCCAGCTATCTGCCAGTTGTAGGGGTGACAGGGCTGTGGCTCACAGATGGACACTGCCCACTCCTGTAGTGGGATATGCAGCAGAGACATATAAACCCTGCCCGGGCCCCATAGCTGGATCTAGCTGTGTGCAATTCTTTGTAAGGTCAAAAGTACAATTGAACAGAAGTGAGGTAAAACCCTTGGATTTAGAAGCAATACCTTTTTTTCTATATTTCTATGTTTGTTCTAAACAAGTATTTATTTTTCTTTATGCTGGATTTCCTCTTTCTCATGGTAGTATCGAAAAGACAAGAAATGGTGAAGTCCCTACCTATCCCTACCTGCAGTCCCATTTGAATACATCATAGTCAATATTGACATTCATGGTAATAGGAGAAGGACAACATGGAGACAACAGCAACACTGATGCTTATCTGCTGCATTGTGCATCGGGATATGCTGCAGAGCAGTGAGCTCAGTATTCTCAGCAAAGCTTTTTCTGGGTTATGACTCATGCAGAGCCCTGTTTTTCTGCTCCTCTCTCACCTACTGTGACAAACAAGAGACTGACAGGTAAATAAATATATAACCAGCTACTATTACCAACCAAAATTCAATAAAGAAATGTAATGTATTGCTGCACCTCCTGCACACAGGCACATTGCGATCCTGAATCCAACATCAGACTTGTGCAATGACCTGTGCCCTGTCCTCTCCCACTCTGAAGCCTCAGTTGAAGTTCTCCTGGTTCAGGCCCTCTTCTCATTTGCAGTCGTTTACCTACAGCAGCAGGTCAGCAAAGAAGGGAGGTTTCTGAGGACTCTACAGCCAAGGAAGAGTACGTGGAGACGTTGGGAGGAAGAGATGAAAAGATCAGAGGAGGCAAGCAATAGGGTAACGCAGAAGCAAGCCTGGGCGGTGGGTGAGAGCCTGCTGAGAGCAGCTTTGTCACCTTGTTTAAGATCTTTGAAACAATGTAGGTAGGGTTTGGGGTTGCAAGGGTTTCACTTTTCTCTTTTTTAAGGGTGGATATGTTTGTGTGCCTCAGCACAGTTAAAGGCAAACAGATGGAAGTTACAACAGTGAGCCAGTGTTTATCTGAGGTTGGTGGAGAGTCCTCTTCCTTCTACCCATAGTAGCAAAGTTGAGCCTGAGATTCAGAGCCTGAAGTTGTGGGACTAGCAAATTTCCACCATCCAGTGACCTTTGACAAAGTGAGTTAACATGGGAGGCACCCACATGTCTGGATGGGAGGGGATATTTGCTCTGAGTCTGCTTTGTCTACTCTGTGTTTCATCATTTTGCCAGCTTAATGAAGGGGCAAAATCTTGACATAATTGTAAACTCCTGAGTACCTGAAAGTAGGGACTGCCTCTATAAGGTTCACCAAAGAAAAATGACAACGGCATCTGTTTCAGATAGCCAGGCACAACCAGAATTGAAACAGTAATAATGAGTGCTCACGCATGACACATTAGGATAAAATCAGGATGCAGAGCCAAGTGACTTAATCTACTATGAAGAAATTTTTATTTGGAACCCTTTAAAACGCTGCTATAAATTCATTCTTTTGGCTGAACTGGCATGAGCACCATAAAACGTGCCAACAGCTTCTTGAGTGTTAGGCTTTGGGGCTCCTCTTTTTTAAACACTTAGCAGTTTCCTCCCATCCAATCATCTTATGTTATTTGCTTTTTTTTGTGGGGAAGGAAGATATTTTTTGGTGTGCTAATATTGCAACAGTGAAGCTCTTCCCTCAGGCTGGTTTTATGTTGTGGACATCTGAAACATTTGGGATCAGATTACATACTAGCAAGTAGAACAATGGCACTGCTGTAATGAGCTGGAGACTAATTTATAGGCTTTGCAGATGTGAATGCATTAGTATGCAAATCATGAGCAGCCCCTGCCTATAAATAAAAGAACTTACCTTGCCAAGAGATGACTGTTCCCAAAAATATAATGAGTATTATAAATTATAAGCAATTGTCAGATTTCAGCTTCCTTTGTATTCTTGCTCGTGCTTCTCTAAGGGAACATTTAAAGACAATGTATAATAAAATAGATGGCACAAGCAATTACAATCTTTGCTGCCCAGTGCTATTATCACCTTTTGCCAACTGCCACTCCTTCATTTGTTAGAAAAACAGCCAGTCAAACTTGTCAGCAGCTTTGAATATGTTCGTACATGGTAGTACTCTGAAAAGGAAGGATGAACTGTGGCGAATGCAGTTAACTGTGGCTCAGGAGAAGTTTTCTGTTTACAGCTCTGCCTAAGACACAGCTCTTCCTGAGACTTAGTGTGTGGCCTTTGGCAAACCTTTTAAGTAGGCCATGCCATCAGTTCTTTAGTTAAGAAATAAACAACATTAAGGTTTGTTTTACCTGTGTATTCTGTTCAGATAATGTTGTGGGGTAAAGCCTGACTTCATTGTCTATCTGTAGAGGGCTGCATGTGTCAGCACACACTGGGCATTCCTGGCAGCAGAAATAACAGCAGAAATAGCTTCTGAAGTTATAGTTTCAGAAGATAATTAGGAATTAGCTCAAATGCAATGGGAGCAAAAATCTAAGGTTTGGGTTTTTTCTTTTGGAACTAGATGAGAAGAACTTAATGAGACTGCACTTATTATGTGATTTGCTTTATCAAGTCATGAGCTCATCCAGGGCTCTCTATGACTGCCAGCTTCCTACCACTCCCTACCTCCCCAAAACACCTTTTAATGACAGAAGAGCAGAAACAGCAAAACTGAGGAATTCCTGCAAGTTTTGCCAAAACAAATTGCCTTGTGGAGAAGAGAATTCTAAAGTATCACCTTCCACCTCTAAAGGAGAAGCTCTACACTGAACTAAGAGAGAACCTCAGAACTGTTAGATGTTGCTGTTCACAGAGCTACCCATTCCTCCCTAAAGTTGTATTCTTTGAGGTTCATTCAAGTGGAAGAAAAATTTTTCTCAAAATAAAATAGGCTTGCTGGAGAGAAAGGTCACTGACAGCTTTGCTTATTTTATGGACAAGTTACAAGCAGCTAAGCCTTTGCCATCTGCTCTGCCTGCGACTGTAAATGGAAAAAACCCCACACCAATCAAACAAAAAGAACAAATCACAAGAGCACCAAGGAGATACAAGTGGTACAGAGCCTGTGTATGCTCCTCCAACAATGCAGCTTGCACTGAAGATGTTGTTTCTCATGGTTAAGACACAAATCACAAGGAAAACAGTTCACACACAACACAGTAAGTTTTCTGCTGAGCTGGAGTTTTCTTGAAGCAAACCTGACTCCACCAGACTGTTCAGCTGTACTTCTATGAAATTATGTAAGCTTTATGTAAAGACTGTCCTAAGTAATTTTTTTATATTGTTTGCAGCTCAGGCAATAAGGTACAATGGGGTGTGAATTATTGGAAGAATAATGCCCCTGGTGGGGAAATACGTAAGGCAATAAATGGCTTTTGCAGGTAGCTAAATACCACAGCAAGGCCATCTGAGAAGCACAGCAGCATTCACTGAAAATATGTTCCCAGTGCCATGCTCAACAAAGAAAAAGTTAAACAAACATAAATGTGAAGATTGTGGATTTCTGGCCATGTGAGAATTTGGGAAATCTATGCAGTTAGTTTGCTAGAGAAACACCATAAGAAAACATTGAGATGAATAGATTAATGGGGAAAATTATTACGAGGGAGGGAAAAAGTGATGAGGTTCAGCACATGCATGTGTCAATAAAGATGCATCATCCATGAGAAGTGTATATTTTGCACTCAGTGATAAATCTCCGTATTGACATGCAGCTTGTTATATGGTATTCTTGCTGCATTGTTAAGCACAAAGTAAAAACACATGAACCATCTATGCAACATATCATAAATCACTGTAATGCACGTTTAATGGTTTTCCCTTAAGAAATGAAACTATAATCTAATGTATTGCATTTATCTGTGGAATGTAAATTCCTGTAGAAATGGATTCATTGTGAGCATAATGGGGAGCAATCTTTAATGAAAAGACTTACAAGTAGTATATCTATTCCTTGAATTTCTCTTTAAGTTACTTAAGTTAATAAAATTTGATTGACATCCAGGCATTTGATTATCTCCTTGGATTGTGAAAAAAGAGACTGAATTGTAGTGTGTATATGTACTTCAGCTTAAAAAATTAGACTCTTCTGCTGGTTTAACTCTATGGGACCATCTTCTTTGACACTGAAGGACCTGTATCAGGTCACAGGCTTGCAAATACCTACAGTGGCTAACCTCAATATACAGGAACAGCCTTTAAGAAGGAATGAAGAGAATATAGGAATTGCTGATGCCCTCCTCAGAGGGTCAAGTGCCTGCATATACACTGAAGTATCCAACAACTGCATGGAATATGTGAGGTATGTTAACTTGTGTAACATAAGGTGTATCCTCATTCTGTGGCCAATAACAGTAAATTAGCTGACAACATTTTGCACAAGGCTGAATGGAAACAAATGGAACTTCAGAGTCCAATTAAAAAATATAATTATTTATATTCATATGCTTAGTATTTATAAATCCTTAAGCAACATGACTAAATCCTCTTATTCTGATACCTGCATTGCTATTCATTAATGACTCAATGATGCTCTCTTCTTTTGCACCATAAAGATCAGCTTACCCTTGGCATGAGCAACTATTGGACTAATTTGTTCCCAAATGAAGAAATTATTCAAGTTAGACCCTTGGTATTTGATAAGATAATGTTTTCAACTTCCACAAAGCTCAGAAAATGCACACTAAATTAAATGAGCAATTTTCTCATTACTAATGATGTGTGACTACATAAAATAATATTGTATCTGTAATATATATGTTGCTTATGAAGTTGGCTGGCATTACAGGTGGGACTACATCAAGGTGACCTGGCAAATGTCACAGTACAGTCTCATTTTCACTCACTTTGCCAAATACTAACTGGGGCTGAAATCTTCCATCTGGATGGGAGCAGGGGTGATTGCTTTGCATTTTGATCAGATTAGTTTCACTATTTGCAGACAAAAGAGAGGAGATAATGTTTTGCCAATGTTAATACAATCTGATAAACTTTCTTTGAAAATATGTACTGTCCCTGTTTGCTGTCATGAAGAATTAAAACAAAATGTGGCTTATGTATCAGAGTTATGCTTTTGGCTGCATTGTTGAAAACCTGTCCAAGTCTGAACACATTTCAGAAAATAAGCCTACACATGTTCAGTAAGGTGACTAGATTTTATCAGTTCCTACAGATCAGATGTGAGAGAGCAGATTGCAAAACTAAAGGGCTATGGTAGAAAAGCTGTTCCCTTTCCATATCAGTGAGACCTCAAATAACGCAGTTCTACTGGTTGCAATTGTGTCAATAAAACATGAGGGAAAAGACTAGGACTAATCAGTACCGCTGAAATCAGTGAGACTTACAGTAGTACAGAAAGCAAGAGTACTACTAGGCATATTTAACATCAAGCCAACAAAATACATTCACACTGCATCCCTAAAAATAGCCATTGTTCTTTAAAGGACCATAATTTTAATAATATCTAAAAATCTTCAATCTGTTTTTTTTTTTTTTTTCTGTCTGCTTACCCTATGGTACACTGAAGGAGTCCAGTTTGACTACTAGAAACCAGATGAACCATGGTTATTAGATAGCTTTTCACCAGAGGTTTTTCATTTATAGACTGAGTATATTTGATCTGGTAGGTACTGAAATTTAAACACAGAACTCTGCAATGCCATTCTTTGAAATCTCTTTTCAAAATACATGTTGGGAAACCCTGTCTTTCTGTTAGACTTTCCATTTAATGCAAGAGCAATTTTAAAAACACTTAAAACCAATGCATTTGAGTAGTGATGCTCTCCCTCAGGCCTACAAGGCTGTGTGCTCATGTGACTAATGCTGTAATAAGAGCTTTTGTGTGGTTCAATATCCACTTAGCACCGCATTTTCATATCATGACTTAGAAGCAATTACTGTCTATTCCTAGAAAGATGGAAGCTGAATGCTATGCTCCTCTGATTATATATCCGGAAAGTATATGCCAATAGCAACCTGAGCATTGATTGAGTGTTGATTAATACTAGTAGTGGAATACAAAAGGACATCACTCAATGTGTAGGTTCATCAGTCAGTTTATAGCAAACTGGTCTCTCAAAGAACATTCCAAGAAAGCTTCCAAGCATGTGACTATACCACAGGTCTACTTATAGGTCAAATTTACTACTCATTTGCAATTTAAGTGTCAAATTCAGGAACAAACTCCTGTGCCAAGTCAGACGACAGAGAGAGATGTATAAGTAATTGATAGTCTTTTCCAACCTAATTGAGTCTGTGATTCTGTGATACCTTTGAGATGAAAAGTAGTGTCTGCAAGGACAAGAGCAGAGGGGGAGTAACAGATTCTTACTTCCTTTGGAAGAGCTTTTGGAGACCAGGACTTACTTGCCTTGAAATAAGTTCCCACTTATTATTGCAAGGAATAATACTAAATATTAAATTCCTACTAAATAGGAACCAAACTATCCTCTGAAGCTAACTAGCTCTCTTAATTCAGAACATTTTATCTTTTAAGTCTTCTAAGTTGGTTTTTAATGGTGGCAAAGTAAGCACCATTGACTAACAGAGTCAAACTACATCTCAGACAGTGTGGGCAGCATGGAGAATAAAAAGGAGATTTTTTTTTTCCCCTTGTGTTTAGTCTTTACATGAATGCATAAAAAGAAGGCTCTGAACTGAATGTTACCACCATTGTATTGTAAAGCCAAGAGTATTACCCTGAAACCAGGGGACTCATTTCAGATTGATATATCAGTAGCAGAAGAGAATCTACAAATTAACGCTATTAAACCCCTAATTAACCTGTCCCTTTTTGTTTCTCTTAACTTGGCACTATGCTTAACAAATTCAGGATTTTTCAGAGAGGAGTCACACATTAAATTTTGTAAGAGTGCGTGAAAATCTATTTATCTATTTCAAAAAAAGCATAGTAGATTGAAAACTTATACAGTTCTTAACTTTTCTAGGAGTATTTCTAGTACTTCAACTCATGTATTTATATGCTTAACACCAAAGAGGCTATGCAAATCACAGTTCATTTCCTGGCCAGTAGAGATGCATTTAGTTAGACCTTCCTGACTTTTCTTGAATTTGCCTCTGACAGCTGTAGATGCCATGATATCATTATTTCCTCATAATGAGAGACACCTTTTTCACAAAGGCCACAGCAGATTTCAAAGCAGGTTATGGACACGAATATGTGTAATGCATTTGTAACTTTAGTGACCTACATTTCATACAGCTATATGATGAGTTATTGGTTCAGTCACTTTTCAGAGACAGCTTCACAGAGTTTGAGTTTGTGCATTTTGCATATTACAAATATGTGATGGCCAGATGGTACAATTCTGACTTTTGTGTTCAGCTTTTGAATGCACTGCTGTTTTCTTTCCATAGATCAAGACTATGGGAATCCTCTGGATTACAGGGAGAAAAGTGGGACATGAGGAGCCCTCTGAAGTTTAGTTTTCTGGCTGACTTAGAACTCTTGTGGTATTAATCTTAACTCCACAGTTACTTGTAATTTCCTTGCCCCTTGAAGCCCTATCAATAGAGTCCGAAAGAGAGCTTTTATAGTTCAAATCTTCAGGCTGCCTTTTCCCATGTACTCACTCTTCTTCATAAACTCTTGTAGTGCAAGGTAGAGAAGAACTGGAATTAGTACAGAGAAGGGCAATCAGTATGACCAAAGACCATTTAGGAAGAAAGATTAAATAGCATCATCCACTGCAGACTGGAATAAAAACAGCTGAGGGAGGACACACTCAATGTATAAAGAGTCATGAATTGTGGGGAGAAAACAGGGAATGCTTATGCAACACTTCTCACAGCACATAAGGTAGTTAGAATCAAAAACCTAAGCAAAAAGAAGCTAAAACTTTACAAAAAAGTATATTCTTGTGTTTGTGTGCAACTCAGCTGTGGAACTTACTGCCACAGAATGTTTGTGCAGGTCAAAAGCATAAAAAGATTTGAAAGGAATTAGATACAATCCCAGAAGAAAAATCTTTCAGATATTACTGGACACATGAAGATAAAACCACTGTCTCAGGAAGTACGTAGTCTGCAAATTAATAGAGACAGAGACAGTTTTCCAGAGGAAGGGGCACTATACTTTTTCTACCTTTTCTTTAAGAACGTCCACCTAACTTCTCTCAGAAATATGTTACTGCGTAAAAAGAACTTTGATCTGACACAGAATAGCTATTCTGTGTTCCTGATACCTTCTTCAAATGCCTTTGCAACTTTGCAGGGAGATGAGAAGATTATGGTAAATTGAAGGCAGTTATGGGGATTTTTACTTTTCATCTGTGTTTGCAGAAACTATATCTCAACAAGGCCAGAAAGCCTTGTATTTCTACCGTGACTTGGATCTCAATACTTTACATTTGCTTCAACTGTTCTTTACAGAATAAATGATGTGAGGCTGCGTTGAAAAGACAGTTCTGAATACATGCTAGCTTTATTCAAAGCTCCCACTTCAGAGGGCTTTTCTCCCTAACTCTGTAATGCCTGCACTTAGCAGCACCTGTGCTCAATGTGCTTTGCAGTGCTTTGTCTCTGCTCAGAGGAGGGTGCAGAAAGCAGCACCAGCTCAGGAAGGATTTCACTGAGCCCTCAGATAGCCTCTGGTAAGTCACTGTGTAGTCAGACAAACAATGGCAGATGCCACTCTATCATCAACAGTGTACTTACAGTCTAGACAACCAAAACTGAAAACAAAACCTGACAAGGGTCTTGCTTGTCTGAGTCTTGCTGCCCTCTGGGAGAGGGAAGGAAGGGTACCTCCATCTGGTAGGGGGTGTCACAAAGGTGCCGATGAGCTCATTACAGCCTCTTTCACTTCAAATTTTTTGAGCAATTTTTTTTTCCTATATAAAGGGATTCACATGTACAGAACCTCCTGAGCAAAACTGAGCCTAAACTTCTTTTGAAAATCTGGTCATTCCAGTCATCGGGGTGCTTCTGGGAAGACTAATTTTGAAAAACCTGGCAAATCAATATTTTTGAACCATGGAACCAGGTGTTTTTCCTGTCATTAGAGGGAATTTCTTAGTATTTTGTAATTAAATTTGAAGGAAGTTCTCAAGGGACACAGCCCATCTCTTCAGTGCACACTTTCCAGCACCTGCAGCATATAATGAGATCTTGACCAAGTATATTGTTGGAATGGCCAGAGCACAGGGAAAACATGAGTGATAATGACTAATAGAAAATATATGTGATTATCTCACAGTCTAACAGGCCTTTGTCTCACACTTTTCCACTGTAAATTTTAGTTCATTCTTAGGACCCCAAAGACTAGAATGACAGGGCAGGTGTGTGCAATATGTCTATATGCTATCAGAAGAGATTTAAACAGATTGCCTTCTTCATATACTGGAAGGAGCAGACACATAGTAGCATGGAGATCTCTAAGTCAAGAGAATACTGCTCACTAGCCTAGACAGAGAATTGCACTAATACAACTCTATTACTCTGGGTATTTTGAGTAGCTTGGCTTTGCTTACACACTTATTGGCTGTGTTCAGAGCTCTGAGTATATCCCAGGGTATGATCAGCATGCACATAATGCAGAAGATCAGTAGCACTGCCAGGTGAGAGTTACAAAAACACACTGCATATTTGTCACTGCATCTTAGTGATATATGACTACTGCATCCTGCAGATACCAGATCTGCATAAGAGCCTTCTGACATCCAGTTGGACAAGGCTTCAGCTGTGCAGGGAACCATCAGAACGGACTCCTAGGTAGCCTCTACCATTGTAGAAGGCTGCTGGCTTTCAACAGCCAGGACAACGCAAGGAGGACTTATGAACTCTAAGAGTGACCATAGAAAGTTTAGTTGTCTCTTCATGGCAGAAGACAGGAGGTTTTTTCATCATCATCCCTACTCTGTACCTGGACTTCCAGATATTGTGACAGTCTAGACCACTTGCCTTGAAGGGGAGTCCAAAGTGCATGATTAAACATGACCTCCTCCCTAAACAAAATGTATTCAGTGACTGACTTGCAGCAGGACATGGTTACTGTGTACTTATGTGATTGCTACAGACAACAGACTCAAGGACTGATGGACTCCTGTTCATATCAAAACGGAGGGCCTCACATTAAAAGTGTCAACGAGCTGACTCATGGTACTCTGACATGCTCAGGAAGAGTCATCATGACTTACCTTTTCCATCTGCATAAATCTTACTGGCTCTAGAGAGCCTGAACATGTCCTTTGTTTCTCTCAATCCAGTGACATAACTACTGAGAAAAAATGTTTAGCAGCACAGGATCCGTTTTCTTGAAGACATCGGACAGTGGGTGAAATACAAACAAATGCAAATTTTGGTTCAGTAACATCGAGCATCTATGAAAACACTATAGCTCTGGTGAAAATTCCAGCTGCAAAGGTCTTCCTGTAGAGACCACAGAGAAATTAACCAGTGAGTTGATGATGCATATAGTTAGAAAATAATCTGAAATTAAAAATTAATTAAGTTTCATCGGTGGTTCCCTGAAAATAAGCAATTAATTATTTACTACGTATAGATACATATTTATCTTTTAGCATTTCAGAGGTCCAGATGAACTCTGGTACATTGTTTCTGCATTAAAAATACCTCAAACACCATCATAGTCCTTTCTGGTTTTTTCCCCCAAGGAAAAATAAAAACAAAGCCTTGAAAAGACAGAAACTCACCCTCATGCTCATTTGCTCTAAGCACAGCACAGAATAAAGAGGAAGCACATAGGTGGGGAAGCAATTCATCACCACTTCAGCTTGAGCGTTGACCTATAGCATCATAGTGCTCTGACAAACCCAGCCACTAGCTATCACCATTTTTTTCATTCCAAGGAAGGTGGCAGGGCATGGTCAGAGATAAGAAACTTTGGGAATGTACTTTTGTTTTCTCAGAAATTGGTTTACGCCCTGAAATTGGAAGCTTAATGGTTCTTCTGCTAGAGATTGGGTTTTTTTGCTTGGGTGGGTTTTTTTTGTTTGGGTTGTTTGTTTTTTTCAATCCTTACTATTGTAGCAATAGGCATTCCGTATCCACCTCTAGACCTTTGTGGCATCATTCTAAATCATTTTCTTTAGAGGGGAGTTTTACATTCCAGCTTTAAAAGACAACTATGGATTATGCATTCATTATACTTCTGAACACAGGATGAGCCCTTGTAAGTATTTGGATAAGGGACAGCCTTTGAAAGCCCAATATCCTGTGGGAAATACTATGGCTGATTCACCAGGTGCCAATATTCTGCCTGGTAATTCACAATTGGCACTCTTCCAATTAGCACTAGGAGACATAACCACTAATACTGCCAGCTGCTACCTGGAGTGCTTTTCTTAACTGTTTGGGGTTTTTTTCCTTGTCTGCTTGTCCTCTTGTATCTTTTTAGAGAGATTCTGCAAGAAGACGACATTGTAACGCTCAATTAACCGATGCAGTCACAAAAAGGGCAAGTAGGTATAAACCAGAGATAAGGCAAAAGAACAGCAAACTGAAGGCGGCAGGAGGTTTGATGGGTAGGAAGCATTCCGAGCGTGAGGAGGGCGATCTGAGCTAGCGAAGTGGCTGTTTTCTCCCCTGGCGGATGGCTTGGTGAGGGGCACATGGGTGTGCGTTCTTTTCAAGTTTCAGACAAGTGACAAGTCGTGACCTTCTGCACTTGCCAGCTGGGGAGAGAGGCATTGATCCCGCAGGGCTCACGGCCATTTATTTGACCCTAGTCATTTCAGGGGATAACCAGAGCCGGCACACACGGCGGTGCGCAGGCCTGGCTCCCTGTGTCCGTCCCGGTGCGACAGCGCCCGCGGCTCCGCAGGACGCTGCGGGCCGGAGGGATTGCGCTGCGGCGGCAGCGCTGCCGGGAGCGGAGCGCCGGGCTGGCAGGGCTGGGGAGCAGCAATACTGCCCTGCAGTCCCGGGCCGCGCTCAGCAGCAGGGTGGCCGGGCGGGACCAGGAGCAGCACCTGCGCCCGACCCCGCGAGTGCCCCGCTGAAGCCGCGGAGCCCGAGGCGCGGGCGGCCCCCAGCGCGCCCCTCCCGCTGCCCGGGGCCGGGCAGGCCGGGCTGCCGGCGCCCCCCGCCGCCGGTCGCCATGGCGACCCGCCTGCCCGCGCCGTGCGCCTCCCGCGGGGCTGCTGCCGCCGCAGGGTCCGGCTCCGGCGGCGCCGGCCCTGCTCCAAGGGTTCTCCGCACCCCCGCCGGGAAGGGAGTCCCTATGCTCCCGCGGGCAGGGCCAAGCCCGGCCCCAGCCCTGCTGCGCCACCGGGGCCTGCCCGGGGTGGGAGAGGAGGAGGAGGAGGAGGAGGAGGGACTCCGCAGCGGCAACAACTGACGTGTCCCCGCCATGGAGCTCGGCGTGATTCATCAGCGGCGGCGGGGCGGCAGTGGGATGCCGCGCTCCGCTCCCGCGTAGGCACTGCTGCGGCGGGGGCAGCCCCGGCACCGCTCTGCCGCCCGCACCGCCCTCCTCCTCCTGCTCGCAGCCTGCTTCTCTTCCCCCGCGGCTAGGCGAAGATCCCGAGGGAGGCAAGATGGAAGAAATCCTGAGAAAGCTGCAGAAGGAGGCGTCGGGGAGCAAGCACAGGGCCATCAAGGAGAGCTGCACCTGGGCCATCGGTACGGGGCGGGGGGCGCGGAGCGGAGCGGGGCAGGAGCCGCCGATGGAGAGGTTTTGTAACGGCGGGGGGCAGGGAGACCTCAACTAACTTGTTCCGCGCTGGCTGCTGAGCCTCCGGCGGGTGGGGAGCGACCGGAGCGCCTCGGGCTCTTCAAAATGCCCGGGAGCTCCGCGCTGCTGGAAGAGGCCGTGGCACCTGCTGCCGGTCCCGGAGAGCATCCGCGTCCCTCGCCCTCCCCACCTCCCGGATCTGTTTCGTGGCGCTTGCCAGGCAGATACGGGCATCAGGAGCTGTCAGTTTCCCTGTATGGTTGGGGGGGGGGGGCTGTCTTTTCCTTAAAAGGCCCCCTCGTTCCCGTAAATCATCGTAAAAAAAAATCCGGCATAGTTTTTACTGCTGGCTTATGTTCGGGAATCTATTTTAATAGCTAGGAGTTGTGTTTTATTGGATTCTATGAGCTCTTTTATTCTTGCTATATAACGGAAATAATGATCAGTATAACGAGTTCATTTTTTAAGGGAATACAAGCTTAGATACATTCTAGCATCCACTCATTTTGCAAGATTGTTTGTGGCTTGAAATGTTTTTTGACGCTAAGAACCTGGAGCACTCGTCAGCAAGACCCGTAACTTACATCATCATAACTGTGATACTTTCAATTACTTTAAATTTTTATTTTTCATCCATACATAGCTACAGCATTCTATGATAATTCGTACCTGTTGCTGTCTTATTACTGGCCTTTCATCTTGATGTTCCATGGATTGCTTCATTAATTGTGTGTTACCCTGGCACAGCAGCCATGCAAATATCCCATATATTGTTCCAGTTTCAGTATCTGTGCTGCCGAAGTGCTGATTAGTGAAAGTGGAAAAGATGGTACTTGATGCCTTCTCATTGGGCTCCCAGGCTCCTGACTGATTTCTGCAAAGCTTTGTGGACTTGGAGCAGCAGTGATTGTTGTTTTGTCAGCTGAAGTAAACGTAAACTTTAGGATCGTTAGTTCAGAGATTGTAGCCAGATGTATTACTGTGGTTGAACTCAGAAGTTTCTTTCAAAAGCCCTGTTGTTTCTTTTGATTGTACAGAAACCTTGGATTCTCCTGATGCTGCTACCAAGATACCTCCATATCAGCTAAGGTAAGAACATTTAATGTTGAATCCTGTGGAGCTGTCAGTATTTGTAAACTTGAAGCAAAAAATTGAATTAAAAGTGAGGTAGACAGGGAAGGGGACTGAATCTTTGTGATTTCTTTAGTTTGTAGATACACATATCTATGCTGATAGGAGTGGATAACTTGCTTATGATCCCTTGGCCTGTGGCCATGAATGAAATGTGTTAAAATGGGTATGCATAGTGGTGACACTGGTTAGAAACCTTACGGTTTGAAGAGTTTTCCATCTAAATGACAGCTTTCAGTATAAATGATAATATTTCCCAGCCTTCTGAGTGTGTTTGTTTTCTTTTAAATCTAAATCAGTTTCTGTTTACTGAAAATAAAAATTCTGGAAACTGAAAAAATTATCATATAGCTAGGACACTGACTAAGAACTAAAATAATGCAGTTTTTATGCCTACTTCTTCCTTTAGCCTACTAGATTATCTTGATAGATATAATCTATACTAGATTATCTATGCCTTCTTCCTTCTTCCTGCCTCCATTTGTACACCTATAAAATGGAGGAGGTACACAAGATCTCTTTTTGGAAATTC
>JAWWLV010000121.1:50315182-50329896 GCA_035041135.1 Platyrinchus mystaceus
GCCTTCTTCCTTCTTCCTGCCTCCATTTGTACACCTATAAAATGGAGGAGGTACACAAGATCTCTTTTTGGAAATTCTGATTGTTATGGAGTCAGTGGATAAGCAAAATTATTCATTGTCCCTTCTGACAGAACCTTTGGGAATCATCAAAAGAAACTAGCAAGCACACTGTTTAAAACAGAAGGATGTTGTTTCACACAGCCTAATCATTCAGATGTGAAATACTTAGGCTTGCCTTATTAAAGAATGTAATGGATGCTAAAAAATTGCATGAGTGCAAAAAGCACCTCAAATCCATGGAAGAAATTGATTGAAGTCTAAGATGCAAAGGTACCCCTTCTTATTCAGAAGTACTTTATTCAGAGATGATTGAGTTTTTATAAAAGAGTATGTAGGAGTCTTGCTGGATCTGTGGCCTGTCCTGTAGTCCTCCTAGATATCTATTATGAGCTGCTGACAGAGGTGCCATTTTTTAACCACAATATTACTCTCAGTCAAGCAGTCACCAAATAGGGAAGGTATAAGAGCAGTTCTTTTGCCACTCTAAAATCATGTCAGCTGCAGTCCACAAAAGGCCTCAATGAAGCGGGGATGAATGTAGCACGGGTCTGACATAACCAATGCCAGACACATGCATCTCCAACACAGACTGGAAACAGCTGGATGACTAATTCCCAGTAGCTTCATTAGAATTAGGTTTACTTGTCACTGTGGCTGGAGAACACTTGGCTCTTCATCTTCCCTTTTATCAGCCTCTATCTTTATGGTCTCTCTGTTTTTAAGTGCTATTGTCATACCCTGTGAATTAGTTAACTAGCTTTTACCACATTACTTCCTTTTTCACTTGCCTACTACATCTTTACAGATATGTCTACCTTTTTCTCTTCTTCCTCCAGTGTTCTTAGTGATGTATTTGTTTAGTTGAGACTTTTTTTCCACTGTAAATCTTAATTGCTTTAAATAAAGGTAGTACCTTCACAGGTGTAGCTACAATTAAGTAAACTCTTAACGTTAGACTTGTCAGTAACAAAGCACTCATTATTACTGAATGTTTTGCAAAATAGAAGGTACACAGGAGAATTTGAATAGAAGCTTTTGTTGTGGGGCCCTTGGTAAGTCTCTGCCACACAACCTCAGACAGTGTGGGAGCTGTTGCTGAACTGACTCTTCCCTCTCTGATAACAAGCTACCGCCAGGCTCCAGATCAGCACACTGAGCCACATCTTGGACTGGAGATCGCCTGCATGGTGTGCAAATTAGATAAAAATTCTTTGCTTGATATTTGTTAAAGAGCAGCACTCTGATGTCTTGGGTCCTAACACTGGAAAAGAACAGCCTTGAAAGTAGAGTGGCAGCTACAACCAGAAATACAGCCAAGATACAGGATGGAGACATCCTGACCATGCCTCTTTCCTGCTTTCAACTTATATCAGGTGCAGGTTGTATCACCTGCTATAATGTAGGTCAGCCTCTGGCTGCTCATCCACTTGGAATCTGAGTCTGCACTTCACACTTTCTGCTATAATATTTTTGAGTGTAGTAACAGAGCATGGGAATGTGTTCTGGAATATTCCATAATACTAGAACTAGAGTGAATCTTTCCACTAATTAACCCTAATCCACCACTCAGATCTGAGATCCATAGTGACAACATACTGAAAGTGTTAAAGGCGGTGTGGCAAATAGTTCAGGAAAAAAATGTATTTATGAGCTGAATTTTGAGTACTGTATGTGGGGGGAGAATGTTCCAGCCTGTTTAATAGTAAAGTTTAGGGTGTCCTTAGAATAAAAGGGATATAAAGAAAGGACATCAGCACTTCTCTACAGGGTATTTGGGAAAGTTCTTGATCTAGGGCACATCCATACTGCATAGGAATAGAGAACAGATTTATGAGCTGCCATGTCCAGTTGAGATAGATACTGGCTTGATTTCAAAAATAGTGAATCAAGTAAGTACTCCAGTCAGTATTGTTCTATTTCTCCACAGAGCAGTGTCTGGCTTCCACTAGTGAGTTGTACTGATGTTATTGCCATTTAACAGGTTGGCTGTGACCATGCTTAAGTTCTTTTCCTTCTAAAACTGAAGAATGAAGACTGGTCACAAAAATGAGAGTGTGTAAACTGTATACTCACTTTTTAAAATTTATAATAAGAAAAGCCATTTGCTGCTTTTGACACCCCACTTCCAGATGAGTAGAGGTTCTTCATAATGTTTGTAAGATCATGAACCTAGTGTGAGAATGGGGAGGACAAGGTGTCTTTTTGCCTTTCCTCAGCCTATGACCCATTTGAGTTCAAGGGTTTTTTAACATGTATTATATCAGCTACATACTTGTCTCCACAGTAGTGTTGAGATAGATTACTTCTGTGTTTCAGCTTGCTCCTGACCTATCCATGGTTTCCTCTCTTGTGTTGGACCTCTGTTACTGAACACTAGGCAGACCACATTATAGTTCTCTGTGCAGTTAATTAGGGGCTTTAGCTGTAGCATTTGTATGGGAGCCATTTCTAGCACTTGTCTGGTAGCAGTTTAGATAGTACAGGCCTGCTATGTTTGGGAGCACCTGGAGTATTTTGCCCCAAGAGAATCCCAGTGACTGGACATTCAACCTGGAATGTCATTCTTTAATTAGTTTGATAGAAATCTGTTGGGTATATCTTTAGGGAGCTAAATGAGACTATTTTGCTGTTCCACTTCCTTTGATGTTAATTGGACTTATGAATCATCCAAATCCCACTTAATGACCTTGCATATTAATTCTAGTGAGGGGCATTATTTAAATGTCTTGCTTCCTAAAGAAATACAAATCTCCAACAAATTTCCCTCAGAGTCTTTTCAGCTCTGCCTTGAGATAGGAATATGTGTGACTTTTTGGGACTTTCAGCTTATGATCAGAGTATTGGGCAAGGTGTGAGACAGTAACAAAGATTAAAGTGGATCAAGATGGAAATGACTTGAAGCCGGTTCAAGGTTTTGTTGTAGATGTTCTGGGAATTCTTCGGAAGGGAGAGTCACATAACCTATTGGTAACTGGTGTCTTGTTACCTGCCTAGTATGATGATATTTTTCTCTGAACAGGAGTTGTAACGATTGGATATGTACTAAGTCCTTAAGGAGTCTGGATGGATGACTTAAATCATGAGTTAGATAAAAGGAATTGATGTGCTCGTGTTCTAATTGGTGAATTGATCACACGGAAAATAGCTTAAGAGTTGTCCGCCAGCAAACAGTTGTTTGCTACTAAGTTGGGCTCTGTTTACTTCAGTATTTTCAAGATGACAAATTCTTCCCTAAGGCCATCAATAAACACTGAATAAGGCTCTCTTCTTGGCTAGTCCCCAGCCAGTTCCTCTACTGTGATTTTAGAGGCTGAAATATGACCTATTAAAGGTAACTGAACAGACACAAGAAAATAAGCTTTGAAAAAGAATGTTTGATCAGAGCAGTTTAATAATCATGAGGATTATCACCATATCAGAGAATAAAATAAGAGGCTAGACAGTGCTTGCCAGTCACATACACTTCGAAAAAACTTGGGTTTAACAGAGTTTCTTGGAATGCTTTATGAAGTTAAGTCATGCCATATAGGCTATGTAAAACTTACTGGCTTTTTATCAGCACAGACTTGGTGCTGCTAAGAGGAGGTTGGTTGGGACTTCTGAGGGAACTTCTTTTCAGAAGGAATGCAAATTACATCATGTACTGTGTCAGAAAGGCTCACTTGAATTCCTCTTGTATTTCACATTGGCCTTTCAAAAATTACCAGTATTTCTGGAGATTACAGCTGGGAAGTCAGAAGTCAGTGATGAGCAGGGTCCTCTGTAATAACCAGCTTACATCCAGTTCTGTCTCTTCTGTTTGTGTCCCAGTAGTAGTTGTCTTGGCACTAGTTTTTGAGGGCAGTTTGGGAACTTCAGTAAGCCAATGCAATGAAGAGCTGTCAGGAACAGACCTATGTCTTAAACTTAGCTGAACTCTGAAATATCTATCCTCCTTGCATTTTTATTTTTTTTTGTAGTCATGGGCATCTGAGGATGAAAGTGGTAGTTCTAGTCTGCTGCTTATTTTTGGATCTCTTGCTTTGCATTTGACATACTTCTTGAGAAATATATAGCTTATAAACTCTTAAATAAAATAACATGCTCACTCATTTTACATAACATGTGCTCAACAAATAATAAAAGCAGTAATTGTGGTGAGGACATCACCAAACAACCAATGCTTAGCTTTGCAGGTAATTCATCCACCTAAAGAATCTTGTGTCTTGGGTTGTGTTTTGGCTTCTCCATTGTGAAGAAATGTTTATGATTTCATCATTTTTGTATTTTCCCATCTCTTAATTTTGTTCATATTTTCTGTTAGTTTCTTTCTGCTGGGAGAGAAAAGCTATATATATAGCAGATCCCTGACCAGAAATAGTGAGTGTGAGAGGAGGAATGGCTGTCTCGGAAGGGGGGTGGCTTTAGCGTATCTCTATTTTACTCTTTTGTTTTTTTAAAACACTTCATTTCCAGCTCTTGCTCTCACAACCACCTGGCATTAAGTGCTCCTATGCTTTTCTCCGGGATGTGACTGTTGGATATGTGACTCATGCTGCTTGACCATTACATGGTCGCTGTCTGGCATTCAGCAAGTGGATTACGAGTTCCCTGGCAGGCATGTGGCCAAGAAGAGGTTCTAGTTGAAGAGTGGATTATTGAGCTTCATCTCTTGTGTTGGCAGTTTACAGCCTTAATCCAGACCCTTGGGGGCATTTATGTAGCTCGTTTGGTGTTTTGAATGATGTGTACGTACTGGTCTTGATTTAAAATGTTGCATTCCCAGTTCTAATGTTGAGGAGTAGGTGAGGGGAGGAGATTAGAAAGGCAATGTGACACTGTGTAATATAGTATTTGGATCAATCTGCATGTTTAGTCTGGGATATGTAAGTGGTCCTTCTGATGGGCAGGTACATAATTCTTTGCAAAACTTTGCATCTGTTCTGGAACCCAAAAGACAGCACAGTTGAAAGGGATGTATAGGGTCAGTTTCTATAGTCTGAACTCTTACTGTCAAGATAAGATTTCAAAAATGCTGGAAGGCCTCTAGATATAGACGTCCCTAAAAATCTGCTAGCTGGGGTTATTGACTCATGAATGTATCAAGCAAGGTAAGGTTTAGTGTTGCCATGGAAAAGGGTGCATGATTTCTGCTACACTTACTTGTGGGTTTGTTGTGAGGGTTTTTTGTTTGGTTTTGTTGTTGTGTTTTTGTTTGTTTGTTTTTTAAGGGCAGTGCTTTCTGTGTCTGAAACTAACTTTCTGCCCTTCCTGACATTCTTTGTGGTAGTGAACCTCAATATTCACCACTGCCTTGGGTCTTTGTTCCTTTTATAGATTCTTCTAAAAATTTGTTCTATGTTTGTGACAAAAGTCCACCTTGTACTAATCTTGCCTGGGCTAGAGTTGATTTTCCTCATTGGATCTGGTAGGGTGGGAGTGGAGAGCATCTGAGTGGGGCCAAGGATGAGGGCAGCTGTAGTTTTAGCTGTTTGTCTAACTTCTAACAACAAATGCAACTGAAATATTGACCTGGGGGTCTAAGGATGATAATGGGATAGCAGTGTGTGTCTTTGCTTTAAACATTTGATTACTTTTAGTGCTTGCAGAGGAGAAGAAAATGAGAACATTATGAGGCTGTTGATATTTGCCTTAGAGAATGAAATATTGTTGGGGGTGGGGAGGGCAGGCAGAAACCAGGGGATGGAAGAAAAGTGTCACGGAAACTGAAAGGACTGTTTTCCTACTAAATGATGCTTTACTCTGCTGTGGTCTTTGTGTGATGTTGTGCAAGTCATGACTTAGAATTCTTTGTTTTGAAAATGAAAGGGTTAGTGGGAATAATAAGTCGTTTCTGACATTTCTTTTATTTAAATTCCATGAAAAGTAACAAAGCTGCAGGAAATTCACTACTTTTCATTTCCTTGAATGCTTGTTTGCTTAAGAAATTGAATATGTTGAGGTGCAGTGAGTATAAAATTACATAATACATTGCAAATGTGGGGATATTTTTAACAACCGTGCCTTAGGTCTGTCAAGATTTAACATTGAACTACTGTGAAAGTTGAGTAGCATTGCAGATTGCAGCGTTGATCTTCAAAATGTAACCAGTAATGACCAGAAATGTATCTCATTCTCCCATTTCTTCATCAAACTTCTGTAACTCACTGTAGGTCATCCAACTGTAATGGAGAAAATAAGGTAATTTGCAAGTTCTCTATGCTCTAGTACCTCTATATCTCTCAGTTCTACCTAGTCCCAACATTGTAAAACTTCTCCTGCTGGAAGTTTAATTTTTGTAAGACACTTTGTTATTTTCACGGAAAAATCCTTAGCTTCCTTTCCAGGCGTACCAAGTAGAGGGAAGAGAAGTTTCATGGACTAGTTTGATAAGCTTTAAAAATTGTACGCTGAGCAAGTCCAGCATGTCCTCTACTTAAGGGCAGGAGGTGTACACTGAGGATGGATACTCGGCTTCTCACCTCATCTTCAAATTATAATCAAGAAAATCACCTGAAGGATATAGGTTGCTATATAATTAAGATCTTGTAAGGTTGACATGTCATCAAACTCCTTAGGAGCAGAGTTAGTGTGGTACCTTGTGCAAAAAGGTCAAAAGTCTGTAAGGGTGGATGTCCTAGGGAGAGTGATGATAACGTACCAGAGAGAGGGGAGCTTTGGAGACTGGCAGCATCTGATTATTATTTTGGCCTTGTTCATTTAATATTGCGTAGAATCTTTTGTTGTCTCTCTTCCTCTCCCCTCAAGTAAAGGCACACCATGCGCTTATTTTTTTTTTTGTTTTGTTTTGTTTTCATCTTGACAACATTGTCAGGCTCCTATCTAGGAACTTTGTGTTGAAATCAAGATGTTATTAGCCAGTATAGCAAGGAAGCAAATGACCTTAAAAGCGCTCTCCAGCTGAGTGAGTGTGCTGAGCTACTTAATTACAATGGTATGAATTTTGTGGTCTTGGCTGTATGAGGTTGGTTGGAAGATTAAATTGCTCATGTTTGCTTTTCCATAAGCAGAGCTGTGCTTCTTCTGTAATGGCAAATCCATTTATCTTGGAAAGTATGTAAATAAAAAAGATTAGAAATGCCATTATCTCACTTCTTTAATAGCAAGCAGTTTTAAATTGCAGTCTTATTCAATATTCCAGGTTGAAAAAAATTATTAAAATTCTAGCTAAGAATGTATGAAATTACATTTAGGCATTATTCTTCACTTCCTTTTCGCTGTGTCATTAAGCATCCTCTGATAAGCAACTCATATACTTCCTTCCAAAGGTAGATTTGTTTGAGTGTTGAACAATTACTTTGTGTCTTGGTATGAAAAGCAAACAGATTGAAGGGAAGAGGGAGTATACAAAACAAAGAGGAAGGAAAAATTAAATACTGACTTGGAGGGAACTCCAAGAGAGAACTGATGTCAGCAGCTGAGGTGAGACAATAGGATATGGAAAGGAGAGTTAACCTCAAGTCAGGTGAAAAGAAGCCTTCCGTTGTAACTGGATAAAAGCAAAAAGTTTTGTACTCTGTAGGGAGGAAAAGAATGAGATTAAAAAAAATAAGATGCAAGTGGTGAGGCAGAAAAATGAAAGTGCTTTCAGCTAGAAATTATAATTTTAGTTATTAGTAAATGTGGAACCTCACCTGATTATGTGAGAGGCAAATCTTTTGACATGGGAAACATGCACACAAGTGTCTCTATGCTTTTGAGTAACTGGAGTAAAATCCTGGCTCTGATGAAGCAAGTAAACATTTTTGTCTACGTAGTATAACAACAGTTCCCCAACTGTTGGTTTTGGTTTTGTTTTTGGTTTGTTTTTTTTTTCAGGACCTGTAAATTGCAACACTGAGTGCTTGTTCATTCTTATGTAGCACTGTTACAAGTTGTCTAATGTGCATGATCATCTTGTAATGGTACACCATCATAAAGATAATTTGTTGTTGGTTTGGGATTTTTTTCTTGAAAAGGAGGGTTCTAACTGGAAGTCTTCAGATTTTGTCTTTTAGAGACCTATTAGAGCAGTAGGGTAAGTACTAATGACAAACCTGTACTTGCATAGAGGCACAAATTTTAGTGCTGGAGCAGTCTGTTGTAGTCATCTGGTTTGACTTCCTGCATTGTGGAGGCAGGAGAACTTGCCCTATATTTATACACTGTGGACTCCAAACCTCTCTCTGAGCTTGACTTTAATACTCTTTGTACTCTTGTCTTATTTCCCCAGTAAATAAAATCAATCATTCTCTAGAATGTGAGCAAGGACTTAAAATTTCCCTTCTTCTTGAAGAGCTGTTGCTTGTAAAAGGATGTATTTATTCCCTGTTCCTTCTCCAGGTTTTAGGTACTTCTATTTTAAACCATAAAGTTGTTGGTGGAATCTTTTATCAGTGTTCTCTAAGCTAGCACAGGAAGTTTCTACTTTTATATGTACATGTGTTCATATATACAGCACTGGAATTTGTTTTACGTAAATTAAATCATCCCCTTTTGTGTAAGGATAGTGTTTGCTTCTGTTTGGTTTATTTAAGAGTAACAGCTATGGGCACCTCCAGAATTCTGAAAATTCATCTCTACCATTTATTTTTTTCTTCACGGGCCAACTGTCTTCTTGAGTAAGTGAGGCTAATAATGTTACACTGTGCTACTCTGTTCATTTTAACCAGCCAAGATGGAGATCTTTTCAATCATAGATGTTACTCTGGCTGTGACTGTTATCCAGCCTAACAGTGTATCAGAAAATTGCAACAGCAGCGAATCAAATTCTAATCTGTTCTTTGATGGGGTTGTGAATTGCTCTATGGAATGCAAATTGCATTCTGATAAGGCCTTGGAGTTCTGAATTTTGCTTCACCTATGTACTTTTCAGCAGGAAGATAATGCAGAGAGATGTCTTATTTTTAATCTTTAATTTTCAGAAATGGGATTAAAAATAATAGGGTTATCACCATTTGCATGAAGGGAAAAATGCTTCATTTATTGTGCCCCCTTCCCTAAGTCAAGGAGCAGAAGGTAGGTTGTAAGACTGTGTTCCGGGCACTATCAAGAAGGAGTTAAGATTGGGCCATTTCCTATCTTCATTACAGTTTTTATCATGAGAATGAATTAATGAGCCATTATTCTCTTCTCACTAAAGGCTTTATTCACTACAATTAGAATAAAAAGATTTTTATGATCTCTCTCCTTACCATAGTAATTTGTCTTTCTCTGACCTTTTTGGCAGTCTGTTTTGGCTGACATGTCATAGCACCCCTTGTTCCAGACCTGCAGGGAAAGTGGTAGGTTGATGAGCCACAGCAAACACAGACAACTAGAAAGGTCATTGTAACCTAGCATGCTGAATATAAAGGCTATTTATTATTTATTTCTTCTCCTGATTCATTCTGCAGTTTGCATAGTTGACAGTCACAGAGTGGGGTAACTCAGGAATTGATGGTCTTGGATTATGCACTTGGTTCTGTCTCTGAGCTTTTTGCTTGACCCTGGGCAGGTAGCTTCCCCTTCTCTAAGTCAAAGGTTCTCCCTTCCTTTCGTTCTCCCTCTGTGTTGTACTTGACTCATCTCATTTAGGGTTAAGTTGGCCTTTGTGCCTAAAACTGCATGTGTATGTGCGTGCAATTTAAGAGTTCCAGTGTGCAACTAGTTTCTGTACATTCTGTACATTATGTAAAGGGAAAATATTCTTAAACGTGTTTTGAAGTATATCGTTGTGCACCAGCTTAATCTGAGAACTTCACTTATGTAGAATGTCTTACATGTGTAGCATTACAAAAGCTGAATGAATTGTAACTTATCAGTACAGAACAGCAGACGGTGCAGTAAGCAATGAGATGCCATGGTGTGGGACCACTCAAAACAGGGTCAAATTATAAAAGGGCTGTAAGGTATAAGAGGAAACCTCAGTCCCTTATTTCATTGCACTCTGAGACGAAACTCTGGTCTGCGTTCTCTCTTGTGTGTCCTTATTCAATCCAGTTTTTTAATGGTAGACCTTAGAAGGGACTGACTGAATTTACATCATTCTCTCACATTCTTCCTGAGGATTATCTACCATGTCCTTCTATGTTCTCATGCTATCAGATGATGCCTTTAAATGGCAGGTTAAACTGAAGTGTGGAAGGTGCTCAAGCTAATCAAACATTGCAAGGTATCTCTGCAGGTGTTTTATAGCTCTATCATGGAAATGCTAAAGGTTTAATTGTCTGAGTGTGTAACAGGAAATGACACAATGGCAATTAATTTTCCCAAAAAATACAGTGGGAACACAGTCTACAGCAACCTTAATTAGATCTTCAGTTAAACATTTTTAGCAAGGATGGGAAATTCAGCTAATTGAATCTGTTCTAATTTCCATTCTACTGTTTATCATTTTTTATTCTTCATTTTGGGACATATCTCAAGGCTCTCATTGTTTTCTGCTCATTGCAGTATGTGATGACAGATGGTAGGCAACATGCTGATGTGCAGGGTAGCTACACATAAGCCGTAGGAGCTCCCACCTGTCTTCGTTATAATGAAACTGAACTGGATCCACTCCAGTAACTTTTGCTTTCCTTTTTCCCTCTCCTCTCAGTCTCCATCCACTTTAATGTGAGAATAACTTTGTCCTGTATTAAATGTCCAAAATGTTTATATGCTGTTGCATTAATCCGTAGAAAGTCTAAGAGAAATGTGGTGTTCAGCCCTGAAGAGATGAAAGTCTAAATAATCATCTGTTTTTAGCATCCCTGCAGTTAGTATATACACTATTGTGATTTTTTTCCTTCTCTTTTTTCCTGTCTGTGTCTGGATGATTGAGTACTGGTTAATGCAAAGGTACCTTGTTTTGGCCTCTGTTGATCTACTAATTTCAAGTGTGAGTTCTCCCCCACAGGGTGATAGTGAAAACTTCTTTAAAAGAGGGAATATGTCAAAGTCACAATGTAAAAGTTAGCACTTAAAGGTGCTTTGTGGATTAGAGATGAATTGCTGTGGCACCTCGCTATCACAGTGTACCTGCAGGCTATATATGTTCCCAGGTCCAAGCAAAGCTGGCATTAGATACATAGGTGGTAGCCAGTTCTGTACTGGCTAGAGGATTGCTGTCTGAACTTTGGAGTAGATGTTTTGGCAGTTTCTGCAGATCTGGATTGTATGACACTCTTACAGGAAATATTTCCTAGATGTTCTGTAGTTCAAGCTGTTTTGAATGCTAAGCTCACAGGTTTCAATAGTCCTTCTAGTTAAATTGATTCCAGAAACATTCAAGAAAGGAGCTTCTGCAAAAATCGGGCTTTGTGCCTGCCTATTTCTCAGAATATCTCATGAAGCAAATGGTTATCTTTTAGTTAGAAACCTATTTTAAGATATACATGTAGTCTGCTTCAAGTTCTTTAGTATTCATGTTTCTTTTAAAAACATTCCCCTAGTGGTATGCCAAATGGCCTTTTACAAGTTCCCATAACCTCTGAAGAAGGTCAAAATTAATACCTGCAGATTCTCAAGAATCTTTTCCAGGTACAGAAGCTTGCTATATTGCTTAACTGAGCCGTGCTTGTGACTTCCAAGTCTTAAATTTATCATTAAAGGAGGGGGTTGCATTTCAAAGAGCAAATAGCAGATTTGTGCCCCTTGGGGTAGCTTGTAATTTGTGATTTTTTGGGGAAAGGTGGAGAGGAGGAAATAACAACTGAACTATGGGCAGACTGTGCATGACTTTAGGTAGTTTGACAAGGCCTCTGAAACTCCAGTAATCATTATTGCTCTACCTTAGGTTTTCTCCTTAGCTAGTTATGAAGGAAGAATTTCCAGTTGGGTAAGAAGAGACTCAACTAATTGTTTTCTTCTTACCTTGCACACAATTGTCTTCATGGAGAGGAAATGAATGTGATTCCAAAAGGGCTCCTTGGAGTGCAATCACGGAATATGCCAAGTTGGAAGGGACCCACAAGGATCATCAAGTCCAGCTCCTGGCTCTGCACAGGACCATCCGCAAGAGTCACATCATGTGCCCAAGAGTATTGTCCAAACTCTTCTTAGACTCTGTCAGGCCTAGTGCTGTGACCACTTCCCTGGGGAGCCTGTTCCAGTGCCCAACCACCTCCTGGGTGAAGAACCTTTTCTAATATCCAACCTAAACCTGCCCTGAGACAACTTCAATGCAGACACTTGGAGTACTAAGACTCTTAGGGGCTGGCACAAATAGTTTGCCATAAGCAAATAAGTCTACACAAATGTGAAAAATAGACTCTATGTACAGATAAGCACCTGTTATGATATGTAACCTAATGAAGTGCAAATCTTCACGGAGCTGTAGTTGGA
Organism: Platyrinchus mystaceus; assembly: GCA_035041135.1. Taxonomy (NCBI): domain Eukaryota; kingdom Metazoa; phylum Chordata; class Aves; order Passeriformes; family Tyrannidae; genus Platyrinchus; species Platyrinchus mystaceus. The sequence goes on from JAWWLV010000121.1 coordinate 50,327,528, forward strand.
CATAGGCTGAGTATCTCTGATCAGGAATGAGTTTCCTGCCAACTAACAGGATTTGCTTAAAGGGTCTGTGGTTACTACATGTTCATCAGATGCAGCAGCCTTTCTCTCATAAGGAGCAAGGAGTAAAGAGAGAAGTCACAGTTCCAGGCAGCGTTTGATTTGGTCACCAAATTAAATAAATTTAGTATCTGAGCACTGAGTCAAAAACATCTAAAATAATATCCTAATTAATAATTTATTTTAATATTAATTTTTTGTTATTCTATAATCAAAGTACAGCTAAGTCATAGTAATAGCACATGCTAATTCAGGTGGAAACTGAACTCGGTGTCAATTTGCTTTTGTCTATGCCATTTATAGTTGGAGGGAGCTAACACAACATGGTGCACTGTACTGTAGAGCAGGCCATAGTCTAAAACTCAGCTAATAGAAGGTGGATTATGAAACCACTTTTCTGGAAACTTGAATATTAAACAGAAGGTAAGTGGCTGAAGTGTAACATTCAACATGCTGAGATCACTAGTGAGTTGTGAATCAATGCCGTCTTTATGCTTTGCCCATTCATGCATGCACACAGAGGGCTAACAGTTGTGTTTTGTGAAATTTCAATTGAAAGACCATTCTTAACAGTGTGTGAAGAGACGTGCCTGCTTTTCACAGAGTTGTGAAATTATCTTTGATTACTGTATGCAAGTGTGATCTTACTGAAAGTGATACAGCCTTTCTGGAACGTTACTTGAATACCACTTTTAGTTTCATTTTTCCCTCTCTTTTTTTTTTTTTTTTATTTTCCTCAGGGAGAAGTGTCTTCTTCCTCTTCAACTGGCTCTGGAATCCAAGAGCATGAAGCTGGCCCAACAGGCTCTAGCAGGAATGCAGGTATGGCTTTAGAGTGAGGGTGTGTTGGCAGGCAGTGGGTGTTAAGGAAAGCTAGGCTTTCCCCTTGAGAAATAGCACAGCAAAGGTGTCTATCCTCATGTTGATCTAACAATAATGTTTGTGTTTCTGTAACGGTGTTCAGAGGTTAGGATGCAAGTAAGGGCTGATGATTCTGTAGAAGCTAAAAATGTTTGCAGATATGTAGGAGTTACTGGATTTTAACGTTGAAATGTAGATGTACTGTTCTTTGTGGGGCCCTGTGCTAGTCTCAGTAAGCTTGCCACTGCTCAGCATCTTAGAAACTAAGCTGAGTCAAGACTTGCTGTTTTCTTTAATTGAAAGTGAGTATAAGGATGTAAGTGGATAATTCAAATTTATTTAATTCAGCATATAAAGTGTCAGATATTTGGTTAGAGTGTGCCCCATATTGGGGCACAAAATAGTTGTAGTGGCTCTAGGAGGCTCTGGCTAAGGAAAATGGTGGGTTTTGAAGGGTTTCAGAAATACATGTCTTCTGGAAAAGCCAGTAATTACCTTCTTGCAGCATAGTACTCTGGTCCCACTCTGACATCCTGTACCCTGTCTTTCAGCTGTATGACAACTGGGGAATGGAGGTTGCTTTTAAAGTGAAAAGTGGGACTTAAACAAAGATATGTTGGTTGTACTAGTGTGAGTATGCCTGTTAGTAGAGCATTGCAGACTGATGACCAGCAAAGAATAGTAGAAGAATTGCGAGTGACCCACTGTGTGTTGTAGTGTAACTTCCTTGGGAACACTCAGTGAGAATAAATGTTATCTTTTTACTCTTCTAACTTGCTATACGTAACACTTGAGTTTTGTAAGAACTGGAATTGCAAAATTGCGAATTTTCAGTATGGTAACAGTTAAATAAGAATGTTACCTCCTATCTAGAAGCCTAAATAGGTAATCCAGGCAACAATACAGTCCTTCATCTGCATTTATGGTACGTGAAGTTTTATGAAGGGCAGAAGAGCAAACCACACAACTGATGATAAAAATAGGATAAAAGACAAAAATGAGATTAAGTACAACTTAAATTTACCCAAGTAGGTCACAGGTTGGTGCAAGTTAACAGGGATCTCTGGAAGTCATCTGGTTTAATTCTGCTGCTCAGATAGGGTCACTTAGAACTGTTGCCCAAGTTTGTGTTCAGATGGCTTTTGAATGTCTCCAGGGATGGAGACTCCACAACCTCCCTGAGCAGCCTGTGCTTGATCACTCTTACAGTTTCCTGATTTTTATTGTTTCCTGATGTTCGGAGGAAACCTTCTGTGTTCTAGTTTGTGCCCATAGCTTCTTATCCTGTCACTGGGCACCACTGAAAATATCCTATTCTGTTCTCTTTGCAACCCCTCTTTGTCACAGTTGAGACGGACACGACACGGTATAGATAATAGAAAAATTTATTAGGGAGAAAGCGAACAACAACCAGCTGCACTTTCGCAGCACCTTTTATATGATTCTTAACA
>JAWWLV010000121.1:50337860-50369584 GCA_035041135.1 Platyrinchus mystaceus
AAAATCCATTGCGCAGGCTTGAAAGGTGGGAACACCTTTCCCAGATCTTCGTTCGCAAAGACTGGCCATTTACCTTTAGGTGTACTTCTTACTGATGGGCAAAATATTAATGATTTTTCTTCTGTAGGCTTTCATTGAGGAGTCAGCCAGAAGTTTTTTTAATCTATGAATGATGTTTAATGAACCTTTGTTAAATCTGCTGAGCCAAGACAATCTTTTATCTTTGCCTCTGATCCATTAATTTGGGAACTCTCCAGTAATAACAGCAGATAGCTCTTTTTGCGATTTCAATTTTCATTTCAGGTATATTCAGAACTGAAATCTGAATTAGAGTTCTGTGATAAAAGTTTGTGTAAGGACAAACTGTCTTTAAGTTGGGTATTAGCAGTTGTTCTTTCCAAGATTGCTACCACAATGGTTTAAAGATGCAAAGTGCTAAGAGTCATATCCAAGTTTTAATTAATTTATTTTCTGTAGTAACTAATTGATAGGGCACCAGTTATGGTGTCAAATTAGTAACTTGAAAAGGTCACTATTGAAGATCTACAAGGAGTTGTAGGAAGGTTTTTTTGTTTGTTTTGGTGGGTTTTGTCTTGGGTTTTTTTGTTGGTTTTTTTTTTTGTTCTTAGTTTTTTTAACAATTAAAGTTGATCTGTTTTAGTTTCTGCACATCCATGTTGTTATAGGTTCAGGGAGGTAGTCCTAATCCAATGAAAATATTGAATTAAGTTGGATTGTGCTTGAGCAACCAAGCAAAACTGACGATTAACTTTTTCAGAAACTTGTCAGAAACTTTTTTGCTGTTAAGATGGTCTTTTGCTTTGCATCACAAAGAATAATTTATATTATGTATTTGAAAAGTTGTTCCAAACGGTTTGATCCAAAATGTTGGCAGAATGCAACTGCAAAATCCCAGCCTTTGTGGATGATTATATTCTGCACCTTTTTCTTGAATACTTGTATACAGCTGATCACTGTAGTAAACTCTTACAGATATGTATGTCCTCATTGTTTTAAGGTTAATGTTTATGAAATGTATCCTTTCACATACAGTTTGGTTATGTTTAGTAGCATATAATTTGCAACTGTTTTGCTTTGTCCTGAACTGTAAATCAAATGGAGGAGGAAACTGGACTGTGGAACAACTTGGATTTAAAGGTATACGTAAACTATGTTGTTCCCTGTGCAACCCTTTCAGGAATGGCATGTATAATAGTTCTGTATAGGAGTAAAGACAGTGATTTCTCTGCCCATTAAAAACAAAAATTCATTGGTGCAGCAGTAAAAATACAACTGCTAAATGGAAATGGAGAAGAGAGACTGTTATTATCAGGATGGGAATTAGCAATCCAAATGCTGATACTTGCTGTAAATCTATGTATTTTAGTTAATATAGAATTTTGGAATAAGAGACCATTTTATCCCCTCAGTATATTTTATGCACTGCATTAATGCAGGCATTTTCCAGCATTACTTGCAATATAAATTTCAGTCCAGTCATGTTCTAAGCAGAGGTGGACTATGTTTTAAATAAAGTAAAAAATTAAAACCATTATGCAACTTTAATTTCATGCTTTAATCCTGAACTGGTTTAAAATCTGTATTAATGAGAAAAAAAATGCTGAAGATTTGTAGAACAAAGTTTCACCTGAATGTACATTAGTTCTTGTAATATCAGTGCCTGATATGAGCTGTTATAAGCAATAACTGATTTTTTCCATAATTCAGAGATGTGTTAACATCAGCTCTGTTAAAGAGGGGATTCTGTAAAGACTTGCACAATGTCATGCAAATAAGATCCTTTTCTAAGATCAGTCCTGCTAGATAGAGTTCTTAGTGCTTAGCCTTTTCATAAATTAAATTGTTGAAATGTGGGCCAACTACAAACCCAGATTCTCTGGGGTTTGCTTATCTCATTTTTTCTGGTTATTTTTAAAAGTTATTTTATTCACGTGCTTAGTTATAAGTAACCAGGTTAATTCCAATGGATTAAGTGACCTACCTTTTGTGCTTCAAGGCAAGCTCATCCTTTCCCAAGTTGATTAGAACTATGATAAATGTCTAGTTCTGTGATTAAAGAACTCCCTTGGTTGTTAGGTGCCTGGTCATTGTAGCAGAAACCAGTCTTGAGTTAAATAGCTGAGCTTTCTCCTTAAGGGATGCAAAAGAATGACAGTGGTAATGGCCTGAAGGTGGCCAAATGAATACTGGATGGAAACTGCCTGAGCCAGTCAATTGTGAATGCAGTGTCTCAAAAATCAAACCTCCCTCCAGGATCCCGTTTTTTCTCAATATCTTTCTGTGCTTGAATTCATATCCCTGAACAACCTCTGTTGGGCAGATGTGTAGCTTTAAAAATCTAAGCAGAGGGCTGGTCATGTCTCTTGAAAGATTTGCAGAGGAGAGAAGTAGGCTTAGTTTCTTGCCTGAAGAAATTCCAATGCAAAACTTTTAGCTGTCTCAGTGCTATGAGGTTATGAAGGTATTTTCAGATAGAGAAGGTGCTCATCCTGTCACATTGGAACTGGTGTGGCATAATCAAAACTGTTGGCATTAGCACAAAAAGTAGCAAGTCTCTAGCTATGGAAAGTGTAATTTCACACCTATCCAGAGTGGAAGTTCTTACAGACTTCCTTTAATCTTAGACACATACCAAGAACCTGGAGATCAGTTAACCATTAAGAAAGTTAATTGGAAAGATGTCGTGTATTCACAAACCCAAATATAGAAACCCTTTAACTTTCATATGTTGCCTTTTAATCTTTTCCCTGCTGCCAGACATTAATGCTTACTGGTGATGACAGTGCCAAGTTCTGCCAGCCAAATTGTCCACACAACTGTGGCATTGAATGGTCATTTGCCGTAGCTTTTGTGTGTAGTTATACACATATATTATGTGTATATTATACACATCCAGATGTGCTACATCTGTGCACAGATGCACCTGGATTAGACCTTCTCTGCTTATGAGCTTCCCATGATGAGGGCCACTGACTATAGCAGTTGATACCATCTGGTCCTGGGGGAGTTAAGGAGAGAACTTGTGTCCTAATAAGCTGTTCTGACATTGCCAGCCAGCTCCTTGGGTCCTCTTTCCTGGAGCTCCTCACGTGTGTCTTCTGTGAGAGAGGAGAAAGATACAGAAACTTCATGTGGCATAGTGGTTGGTGTTGCAACCACAAAACCACCTTATCTGGCTTTTTAATATCAATTTCCTGGATCAGATTGGGCTATGGTCTGGGATAGGTTGAAATCCTCTGGCTGGTCGGCCAGCCAGCCTGTGTGACCCCACTTCTTAGGTTGTCTTCAAGCTAACTTCTTGCCAATTAATCTAGTGACTTGAAACAGTAAATTTAAATCAGCTGTTCTAACATACAGCGCCACACAGAACATCTCCCTGATACATGGTGGAACCTTGCATATATTTGCAAAATATAAATTCTCTTGTTGTCAAGAATAAATGTCAGAATTTTCCACACAGTGGATATAACCGGTCTTTTTTTCCCTGACAGCTCTGTGTTTACTTACATTCATGTGTTGACATACTTCTGAATAATTTTGATAACATATGCATTTTTGTTATTATAATATGCATTATGCATTATTTTATTATAATAACTTCATTTTTACTGAGGAACTCTTTAAACTTTTTGTTGGTATTTTTCAGTTTTGTATTTGTCCTTTTTCAGTTTTGTTTTACTCAGATTTGTATATTCTAATTCATAAAGTAATGCAGTATACCTAAATAGGCTGTAAAAGGGGAAATGCCATTCTAGTGCTGCTAGTCAGCCTTTTTCTTTCATTTTCCCTGCCTTTAATTGCTATAATTCTAAAGATAAAAGCTCCTGTCAGAGTGTTGTGAAAAACTCTGAAGTATCGATTAAGCCTTAAATAATTTCTTTCCCTTGTACAACTGTACTACATAAGCAGGAGTTTCACTTGGTTTTGTACCACCATAAAGAGTGTTCCACAGCAGTTATTTTAGTTCAGTGAACTAAATGGGCATTGTCTTCTCGGAGCATTCAGCTTGTCACTGCTGATAATATGTGAGGTGCTCCTGTACCAAATATAGTCCTATGTCTGAAGCCTTGATGCATTCATAATGCTGAGCAGCATTTATGGGTTTACTAATTCATAGGAGACACACTCTCTCTTTATAATTAAAATCTGCTGTTTTGTACAGGGATACACGGTGACACAGTGTACATGACATCATTAATACATTTCCTTCTCCTGCCCTTGTTCTCCTTCAAGGCCAAAGAGTGCAACGTGAGCAGGTTTTCAGTTATTCTGACAATAGGAGGACATCTCCCATCCAAACTATTCTGCAGAAATACTGGATGACTGCTTTAAATGTCAAACTACTGAATGAGATAGTAGTCCTGCCTTGCCTTCTGTCAGAGTTTTCCCTCTAAGGGGCAGGATTTGACAATCATCCCATCACACATTGCATCGAAGTTTACAAGCCTGCAAGTAAAGCAAATCAGGAAAGGCTTCTATTATGAATCCCACAAAGGGATTAGAGGTGGCTGCAAAATTTTTTTGTTTTTAAATTGTGAAGTTTTATACCTTTTCTCTCTTTCTTGGCAATACTACTTGCTTTCTTATGTATGGCATGGTGTTTATTTGACACGCCACCACCATAAGGTCTTCAGCGTGAGAGTTGCTTTATACTACAGGTATGTGCAAAGCACTTGGGGAACTTGGCTAGCAATGCTTAGCAGCTTTACAATCTAAAAACATTCCCTCTTTTTCCCTTTTTAAGAGATCATAGAATCATAGAATGGTTTAGATTGGAAGGGACCTTAAAGCTCGTCTGGTTCCAATGGCCCTGCCATGGGCAGGGACACCATTCACTAGACCAGGATGCTCAAAGCCCTGTCCAACCTGGCCTTGAAAACTTAATCTCTCTTAAAATATGGGATCACACAAAATAACAAAATGGTTCAGGTTGGAAGGGACCACAGTAGGTAATCTGGTCCAACCTCCCTGCTCAAGCAGGGTCATGCTAGAGCCCCTAGTATAGGATGGATAGATATTGTAATGTCAGTTTAATTACATTGTGATTCAAATCCTGTACATTTTGTGCCAATTGACCTTCACTGTGACATCAGAAGCAGGGTTTTTTGTTTTTTTTTCTACTTATTCTGAAAATTACCCATGCATATGCTTTTATACTACAGTTGGTACCCTGGAACTCCAGGGAGTAGGAATTGTATTTCTTGTTCCATGACAGTCACAGCTGCAAAAGTAATTAAAATAAATACTTTCATTATGGATAAGCCATTTATGGAAATATGATTTCATCCGGGCATTTGCAAGATAATGCAAGCTAAGTAAAAAATCCTGGGAGTTATGTGACTTTGAAACTATCTCCATAGTCAAATAAATTCCTTCTTTAATAAAAAATAAAAAGGGATAAAATGTGGTTTAGAGTCCATACCAATCAGTAAAAGCTGATTTTCAAATTTGTTTTGTACCGGAATTGCTTTGTAGTTACTAGGAATTGCTTTGTAATTTTGTTTTTGCTTTCCCTACAAGTGGTGTCAAACCCAAAATGTCATTGCCCAAGAAAGCCTATCTTTCTTTTCTTTATTTTTTTTAAATACAGACTGTTTGAGTTAGTGTCATGAGTAGTTACGCAGGCTATGGCATATACTGTCTGGAGACTGTGTTTTTAGTGGATCTGAGTGATGAAGTTTCATTTTGTTTGATTGGTTTTAATCCCATTTTTCATCCTGTAATTTAAAAGAGAAGCCTGCTGTCTTCCTGTTTGTTCCACATAAATGGGAAAACATGCAAGTTAAGTGTCTGGATCATTGCCAAGACTGTAAATGAGCCCTTCAGCAGTGCTGATGGGAATCATAGCTGAGAGTAGTTTTGTGTGTTGGTCAGAGACTGTTTCAGAACTTACAAATGACTTGTGAGGGAAGACCATAGCAGTGGAGCAAGCTAAGAATATACTTTCTGATAACCCTTGCTTCTTTCATTTGATTACATCAGATTATATGCCCTTTCTCTAGCTAATAGGTTCCCAGATCTTATTTTTTACAAAAAGTAGCAGTCAAAACTTAGTAATCTTTCTGCTGCATTTCCCTTTTGTTTCATAGCAAGGTTTTGATCATCACTTCCTCACTGCACTTGGTATCTGACCTTTCTATCATTCACCTGTTACTTGCAGGTGTTTGGCATATATATATGTATGTGTATATATATATATATATATTCTAACTTTTCATAATTCAGCTCTATAAAGGAACAAAATAAAATTTAAAAAAAAAAAAAGAGGGGAAGAAGAGATTTGGAAGAGCAAGGGCTTAAAAGATTGCCTAAACTTGTGTACTTCCATGTATTGTAGTATATTGAGTTCCAGGTTTTGATCTCTGGAAAGCATTAGATAATAGCACACTCTACAAAGCCAAGATGGGACAAGAGAGCAGAAAATCCCTTGAAGCAAATGAGGTCTTGCAAGTAGGGAAATTCAGGACACACAAACCACTGGATAAGATTAGTCATATGCCTGACTGTCCATCACGGCTCTTAGCATGATAAGAAGAGATTTGTCAGTGGGAGGTGAGAGTTGTCTGTGTCTGGGCTTCTCAACTGTGTTCTAAACCTGTGTTTTACACAGCACTGTCTGGAGAGTATAAATCACAGTTTTTTCCTTAAGTAATGAATATATTTTTTTAGCCAGCTGTTGAGCTCTCACAGCTAATAGAAAATTTCAGGTTAATTAACCGCTGAGAAAGTGAGGCCCAACAGCTGACTGAGGCTGAGCAGTAGCTTAGAATTCAGTTAATGCCAAACAAAATTGTTTGGCTTTGGAGTTTTAAATTTTGCATGTATGTACTGAGCAGCAGATGAAAATAACAGCCCTTATAACTTATGTACTTATTAACCAAATGAAATTATTGAGAGTTATTGCAATTGACCATTTACTTTTCTGTTATTCTGTAGAATTTGCTCTATAGACAGGAAAAGACGGTGTCACAGTTTCTTCTCACTGACACTTGTCCATGTACCAATAAATGCTGTGGATTGCAGAGAAATTTGTGGAGTTCATATCAAGAAATACAAAGCACAGCATTCTTAATCGTTTGTAGTTAGAATTAGATTTATTTCTCTGGCAAGTTCAAGTGCTCTGTAGCTCGTATCTCTCCTTGTAATACTGAGGTAGGCTGTGTAACACTTTTAAGATGAGAAAATTCATTTTGTCCATTTCAAAGAAAAAAGAAACCTTGGAGAAGAAGCTTGGCTGGGAAAGTTGGCTTTGCTCTAAAGGTAGATGCTAAATATCTAAAAAAGAGTTTCTAGTGCAGGACTATTTTGCTTCTGAAGAGTAGTATGCCCTTTTTTATTGCCAGTACCTCTAGTATTTATCCACACTATTTGGCTTATTTTTATGAAAGACTGAGGGTCAAGGCAAGATAACACATACAGACAGCTGTAAAATTGCCATTACACAATGGTTTCCTGGGAACACTTTTTATAGTAAAATCATCTTCTGTAGTAATAAGATCAAACTCTTGATTGGCATTTTATTTACAAAATGAAGCAAATAATCAAACAAAAAAAACCCAAACAACCTTGGAGTAAGATGTGACACCCTGTAGTGAAATATGTTTTTTTTCTGATGAGAAAAATATTTGTAAAGGTTTTGTGCATATCAGTGTATAGAAACTTTTCAGTCTGACTCTCAAAATGCAGAGAAGGTTATTTATGTTCTTTTCCAGGAACATGTCACACTTATCCATGGACAGGTTCTTCTGTACTTTGCTTGTAGCTAACAAGCAGTAATGCTAACTTATCTGATGGCCCTAATTTCCTTGTGAAACAGAGGACAGTAGTTTTTAGGGGCTGAGAAGTTGCAGGGACCAAAACATTAATATTAATGTGATTGGTATTTGCTGGTACACTTATCTCAGGAAACTCATACTGTTTCAGACCAAGCAAAACATAAATTCTGGCACTGGGGAAATTTTATGCTTTGAAGGAGAGAGAACAGTAGCTTTCTGTGAGGCAGGAGGGATTGAAAAGGGGGAAGGGAGACAGGGAGGACATCTCCAGACACTAAAGGCATCACACAGCAGCTCTTGCCATGTTGCCCCACTAGACATGGTAGCTGACATCACATTCTAACTCTCCTTGTCTTCAAAGTAAGGTGTTATGGGGTTTTTAGTTCTTATTCCTCCTGCTAAGTTCAAGACAGGACAAGCCTCCCCTCATTGATTGGGACTTTTGAATTGTTTTTTAGATGCTCATTATCAAATGACTGTAATACACTTACTGGAAATATCCTATGCTGGGAAATCTTCATGTCAGGCAGTACTTAGTGTCTTGTCTCACATAATACTTATCTATTTGTGTCTCTTAAGTAATAACTTCTATTGTAGGCATTTTTCCTTCTTTTTTTGTTATACCAATAGAAATAAATTAAAGGACTGATTATAAATCATTCAAAGCTTGTAGTTAAAATACAAATGGATTCTGACTATGGAGTCCAAGGCCAGAGTTGATCACTGGATTGTCTTTCTTTGGTGGTCATATGTAGGGGACAGCAATAAGTAATCCATTGAGTGGTACCTCTGGGGCCAACAGATGCAGCATCTCAGGTGGATCTCCTCTGTCCCAGTAACACATGATGCTAACAGGCTTCTAATGCCTGCTCTAAAAATTGGAAGGAGCTGCAGCTAAAAGCACGTGGGTAGGAAAGGGAGGCAAAAACCAGTGAAACTTAATTTTTTTCTTTCTTCTCTCTCTTTTGTTGCAAGGTCCTGCTCTGTATAACATATACCTCTACATTTGAACTGAATGGGAGTTCGGTGCTGAAGATTGCTGAGGTAAGTGCCTCTGTCATACCATGGCTTGTTGCACTTAACTTTTCCCCGCTACCTAGAGCATGACTTCCTTACATAACCTGAAATTGAACTAGTCCAAAACATAACTACCATTGTAGGGACTGATATTACCTTATTTCTAGTATGAAGAAATAGTTGCAAGTTGGGCAGGTTTGACGGGCTTGCATGGGAAGGCACTTTTGGAAATGGACCAGTAATTGTATGTTACAGTGTTGCTCATTTACTACTCATATTTACTTTACTTTGCTTTTTTTCTTTATAAAACATCACTGTGCTGATTTCTTACCTGCTGCAAGTCTAAAACTAATGAAGTTTCCTCAAGAGAGGTGTATAAGTCATGGTGTGTCATGTTAGCAGAAGTGACTCAGTGTGTCTTGTTAGCCTTGTATCTTTATCCTAATACATCTAAGTAAAAGATTCAAGCAAGCGTGCTATTAGTCACTGTACTCCCTTTATTCCATTAGATTTTAGTCTGAATTAAATTGTATAGGATCTTTGGTTGTAGAAAAACATACCTGCAGGTATATTAAGTAAGCCTTTATAGGTGGGTGATATTTTTAGTACATTTTGCAGCAAGCCGCGGGGTTCTTTGCTCATAGAGAAGATGCACAGGAACACTTAATCCCCCTGTGCAGCACACACTGTTTTGTGCAGAACATACTATAAAATTATATTGTTAACATGATATGGGCAGAGGAAATGCCCATGAAAAAATGTAAAGATTATATACATGTCCTATACTCCAGATGTTTGTAGACATTTAAAGACTTGTTCCTTCTCAGATTTTTGTTATTTTTGGGTTGGACTTTTGTAAAAAAAGAAAAATCCCATGTGAAAGTAGCTCAGTTTACCTGGATATTACAGTACTTTCCAAGTTTAAGAATAAAATTGACCTTGAATTGTTTTACTGGAAGCTGAGAATGGGGCTGTAGAGAGAACCAGGAACTGAAGAAAACAGCTTCCATTTTGTAACAAATGGGCTTTAAAAGTTCACAGTTCATGTATATGACATATACAGCATACAAAAAGGTAGTAACCATTCCAGATTAGCACAGCTTTGGTTTCTCCTTGTGCTGGGTGAGACAGTATGGTATGCCTATTTTTGGAGATCGTTGTAAGCCCCACCTGTAGATGCTGCAGCAAGGATGAACTGAATTGGTGTTTAAAGAAAGGCACAGATTTTTAAGTTCTACTAAACCTTTATGTCAATGTCCCAAACCGAAGAAAACAGATTGTTTCCCCTACTGCAGTTTTTCTCAGTGGGCTTTCTAATATGCAAGGCAAAAGTTGATGAGTTCAGCTTAGTGCATCTCTTTGCTGTAGGTAAAAAGCTCTAGCTTAAATGAAGTACTTCCTGGGAAAAGTGTTTGGGGACTCTAAACCCTTCAGATGTCAATCTTTAAGAGCACTGCCTTAGACTGGGATGAAATGGTCAATCAGTCATGTTCTGTGTGCTTTAAGCTGTATCAGAAATCATATTTTCTGTTCTCTGTGTAAATTTGGATAATAACGGGGCTGTTATTCATAAAAAGCATCCTGGAAAATGGCAGTTGTCTCTCATAGATAGACATTAAACACTGCTGTTCTTGGTAGTTGCACTTCATTTTCCTTCCCAAAGGCTATCCTGGCTCTTAAAAGCCTTAGGTAGTGTACTGATACAAATTAGCACAGTGATGGCTCTTTTCTGTTATGGTGAACAAGAGCTCAACAGCAGGCCGATGAGATGTGCCAGCAAAGTAAACAAAACTCATTTCCTTCAATGAATTGGAACAAACTGTAATACAGAGTGTACATGCTTCTGTTTGGAGTGTTTGGAGGTACAGTTATTTTCCCCACACTTATTGAGAAAATACTGCCTCAGTGAATGCCTAGATCATTCTAAATAGCAAATCCTAGCAGGCACATACATGTTTCTTCCTGCCCAGGTTTTAGGTAAGGCAAAGACTTTAACAGCTGGAATCACTGTGCCTTTGTATCTGAATTCCGCAATGCATAAGCAGTAGGAAACAGAAAATAATTTCTCAGTTTAGCATTTGGTTAACCTTCTGACTTGCTCTAAGGGAAAGGTGGCAGAAAAGAGCTTTCTGTTCCAGTGCCCAAGCTATTTGACATTTTTTTCCAAGTCAGTCCCTTAGTTCCGTTTCCTAGCCTGTACTCTGTAGCAAAGTGGAGCCACTGCAGAATTGGAAAGGTGCTGCCTTTGTTACTGATAGAACTTTCTCTGAAAAACAAAGCTACAAAGCTACAGTCTGGCCATTTTGCACTGCCTGATCATTTGCAATTCACATGTACAAAATAATGGCGTTCCAAATCTTTCTGAACTTTATCAGCTTCAAAGTAAGAAAGCATCCAACATGAAAAGTACTATAATTTGTGCTTAAGTATTAATAGTATTGAAAATAGATTAATAGTATTAAAAATAGACTAAATCTTCCCCTGGACACCTTTCCATGCTTGCCTAGACACCTGCAAGAAAATTTAGTTCATGTTTTCTTGTTTTTATGTGTATATTTGTTACTCCCATGTACCTTTTGGTGGTTTGTTTTGTTTGACTCTGTTGTGTTTCATTAGCTAACCCTTCTGTGTTTTGCCCTTAGTTGTGTTTTGCATGCCATAGAGCTGGAAGTCCCCGAATGCATGAAATGATCAAAATGTCCATTACACACCTCTTTGGAGCCCTGAGCTCTCGCATTTTTACTGATGCTTCTTCATCAATGGCTTTTCAAAAGGTACCTTGCCCAGCCATTTAGAACACAGGCCTTCTGTAAGATTGGAGCTCAAGTGGACAGTATTGTTGCTTACTAGCTCGCATGGGGAGGGGAGAGAAGAAGGAGATATCAACCATGCTCTTTCCAGAAAGTCAGCCTACCTTTAAGAATGGTATTTCATCAATTAATTCAGGTACTCTAGAAGAAAACGTACAGCTTGAAAGAATGATCTCAGCAGCACTGGAATGGTTTGGCCTCTGCAAAGTGCTGTACATGGTTAACAGGCTTTTAGGTTTGGTTTTTTTTTTTTTTTTGATCACTGGAGTTCAGGTGATAGCTGAATGATGGGCAGAGTTGGTCCAGGCTTCTTTTAACTTAGAAGACCATCTTCATCACTAACCTTAAACTAAATAAAATCCTTTATATATTTGAGGGGATCTTAGAACCTCAAAAAAGGGCAATAAGAATGAGATGTGCTGTCAGTTTGGTTCCTTATATCCTGCAAATGCATACAACTAACCTGTTCTACTGTGTTGTCAAAGAAGATAATCAGTCTCAGGTTGTCATTTGCATAGTGTTTCTTGCATGAGATAACGAGCAACATACATACACTTGAAAACCTCTGGGATGCTCTCTCTCTGTTCAGTTGAGAAAGAGAAAATAAGGCAAGAACTTCCATGTGTGATGTCTTGAATCACTCAAGACATAGTTTGTATTCAAGAAAACTTGAAAAACTGGAAGGTATTTACATTTCAGACATAGACTTGCAGAGCGGTGGTTATAAGTAAGTATCAGGAAATGAAAAATCAAATCCACATTTAATGAATTACCTACAGAGCAAGGCAGGTGCCAAAATCACTTGGATTTGACAGAAGGAGACTTTGCCAGTTTTGCCCTACTGTTCTTGCAGCTGTGAGACTGATGAATTGCATGCTGCTTCTAGATGCTACTTACTTGGTTTTCCATACTGCTGAAAACTTCTAATGTGCTAATAAAGCAATAGTAAGGAAGGCTGACTATCTGCATGCAAGAGACCTTGGTATCGATACCTCCTAAAATGTGTTACTGGTAAGTTACAGTTCATATCTTTGTACTGCTATCTTGTTTCCTCATCAGGTTTGCATTGAGACATATGTATCTAGCTGTCACCAGCGGAGCATTAACACCGCTGTGCGGGCAACCCTCAGCCAAATGTTGAGTGACTTGACTTTACAGTTACGACAAAAGCAAGAAAACATGGTGAGCCTTCTGGCATCAACAAATGGTTCCATGTCCATGGCTGCATACCTTTTTGTTTCTCTGAATGCAGTGTGTTGTACTGGCTTGTTGTGCCTTACGGCTTTTATTTGACACTTCCGCAATTAATCCTGTTTAAAAGCTTTTTTTGGGCTCCGACCATGCCTGCCTCAGAGCAGTCTATGGGAAACTCAGCTCTCACGTTGTCTGCTCTGGTTGGCTGATTTCTTTTTTTTTATTTTTTTTTTCCCCTTCCATTAAACAAAAGAGGTTTTGTTCTGATATCAGGCTGCCTTAGCCTTTTCCATTCTTTTGTTTTCTTTGCTTGTTTTCCTAAGATTCATTGAAATCCTTCTGCTAAAAATTTTTGCATGACAAATATTTACATAAAGAAAACAAATTCTCGACTAAGGAAAGTGTAATTGAGGTTTTTCTTCTACTTTTTTTTATAGAAGATAATTTTAAGCTTGTGAAATTCTTTGCTTAGTTGTTAGCAAAACAAAAGTAATTCTATTTATTGCATTATTAGAATCCATAAGAGCTCTTTGAATGAAATCCCAGCACATTTTCAGTGAAACTGTAAATATTCTGAGTACATGTATTACATTGAATTTTTACATCCGTTTGTGCTGCTTTCTATAATATCATTTTGTCAAAAAAGTACTATTTGTAAAAGTCAATTTCTATGTATTAGGAAATTTTAAGGACTGTAGTTGTGCAGATTATTTTACATCTGTTTTGGGTTAAGACGATCCCTTCTATTTCAGATTAGTAGACTAGATTGCTTTTATCTCACTGAGCAACTGCAGAGCAGAATTACTCAGTTTAGGTAAACTTATATTCTGTTTGTGCTAAGTAGGTTCATTTTTACTAGCCAAAATATTTACCAAAAACCCCAAACAAACTAATACAACCAGTAGTTTTGAAATTTCAGTTTGGGTCTGCAAATTTTGTTAGTTTTTGTGTCTTCGGTTTTTTTAGTTCTTTTCTTAGCTGAGGACTAGGTAAAAGCATATGAGAGATGCATTTAATTCCTGGCAGTTTGTTATTGATGCTTGAGAGAAGAATTTGGCTTGACCCCTTTGTGCACTAATAGGAAGAATCCTATACCACAGCTGAACCACATGATGTAAGAGGTCATTTCCATTTCCTGACTGCTATTAATTCTGTTGGTACTGTAAGTTTAACAATGCCAATGTTCTAAATTCTCTAATACTTGATTGATTTTGGTTTCTAAGTACTTCGTGAAGGCTAAACTGTGATTTCCTCTCAGTTATTTTCAGTGCAACTTACATGCCTAGTTATTACTAAGTTGTTTTAGGTGTAGGAAATCCCTGAAGAAGTTAGAAAGTCTGGTTCAGCTCAATGAGATGTGAGTTCCTTTAATCTAAATGACTGCAAAAACAGATCTTAAGGAATTTTTAAAAACACTTTGCAAAAGCTTCACTTAAAAAAACCCAAACAAACAGCCCAGAACAGATAGGGGACATGAAAGAAAGCTCTGCTGTTGAAATATTGCTTCTATGGTGTTTTTCTGCTCCTTGCGCCAATTACACCACCTTTGTCTTTCCTCAACAGACAATGGAAAACCATGACACCCTGCAAAAATTCAAGAGTCAAGGTACTTGTAACCCTTTTTTAGTAACTCCTTACACTCTGGCTTTTTTATTCTTAACTTTCCTTTCAGCAACACAGTGCTGTTTGATGTCATGGGAATTTCACCTTCAGGTTTTTGTACCTTCTCCATAGCTTGATGTTCTCTCTGTTACCTGTGGTAAGAACTGAGACAGCCCTGTTAGCTCCTGGTATTTTCAGTTCTCTCTTCTTTTGGACCATGGTAACAGCATTGCATTCAACATTGTAATAAATTATTGTTTCAAGATGCTAACTTCTGTAATTAAGGAATTTGTAATCTGGAGAAAGTTTTAGTGAGTGGCTTTACTTCCTAAATTGAAACAGATTCATGGAGTAGGATGTAGAATCTGTTAATGATTGTGTTACTGTATTTCAGACCAAAGATACTGGTTTTATAACGGTCGCTTTTGAAAGCACATCACTATTGAAGGTGTGCTTACACTTGACAAATAATTATTTTACAAGAGAATGTTTTTCTTCTCCCATTCTGGCTTAACTTTCAACATCTTCTCTGACAGGTAAAAATAGTCCCTGCTTTTAACCTTCTCACAGGATTTCTGCAGAACTTGAGTGAATGGAGGCTAAAATCTTTGAAGAGCACAAGCATCTTCTTTTAAGATCAGAACCTGGTCAGACACCAGAAGCTGTGTAGGAGAGACAAAGTGCAGGGAGAGATACAGAAATTGGCTGCCACATAGAAATACTGGAGTCTTTTTTATTATTTAATTGTATACTTATTATCTGAATTGGATTGCAGCTAATCTTCTGTGAATGCATGTAAGCAATCAATGCACTCTCTGGATTTTATACAGCTGCTTTTGTATTTTGTGGAGATCACTTTCTAATTTAGGACTTTTCCTATTACATCTTCTCTATGAATTTTGGTAGTCTTGCTCCTTGTTTAGAAACTCTGACCAGCTCTGAAAGTCCATGCAGTGAATTGAGGTTGTAATCCAGTTGCTCATATGTAATGCCTCTGATCTTTGTCCTTTATGGAGGTACTTCAGTGGAGTCTCTTTGTGATGATGTTGTATCTGTCCTCACTGTGCTCTGTGAGAAGCTCCAGGCTGTCATAAAGTAAGTTATTTCAGTTTATAATTTCAATTTATTACCTGGAGTTTGAGAGTTTCATTGATCCATGTGATTGTACTGTTGTAGTTCTGGACTTAGGAAGCAAAGCTGTGGTTAAACGAAGTATTTACTAGAGGAAGTATTGCTCATGATGCATTCATTTAATCCTTGTTTGAAATGAGGAGGTAATTTGCCTTCTTTGTGCACTGTTCAGCTTTAAAAACTTCCACTAAGTCTAACCTGTAAATAATTTCCATACAGCAGTGAAATACTTATCAAAGGAGAAGTTTTCTTGCTGGAAGCAACTGTCATAGAAAGAATAACAAGAGCAATGGAAAGACCTAAGAGAACGAATTAATATTGAGAACAAATTAATATCTCCTTCTTAGAAAGGCAGCATTTATCCAGTGGAAGTAATTTGCATTATCAAAGAATTCCTTAAATTTAGGAATATCATACATTCTACTTACTTGGAAATGCATGAGCATAACTTTAAAATGTAGTTGTTATGGGCAATAATAGAGTGTTATATGCTCTACAATTTTCAGGAACTTACAGAGCCAGAAATAGCACAGACATCTGTGTGCAGTTTTTCTATAGACTTTCCTCCCACAAGTGTCTCTAATTACAGCAAGATTTGAAAGGGAAGAGTGCCTTACTTATCATTATTTAATCAGTATCAACATTTGGGAAAATAAAATCAAGAGTGCAGGGATGCCCTGTGCATGACCATGAAAGTGTCAACTGCAAGATGATGATGATCTGCATTGACGAATTGAAAGTGTATCAGTTCCAGGCATCCACAGGTTCTTTAGTATTCTTTCTCATGAAGCTTCCTTTATGTTTATGGTTCTGACAGAATTACTGGCAAGGCACTGAAAGGTAGTCATGTTATCATGCAACTTTCTGCCTGTAGACATTGACTTCTGACAATTTTGGTTGTCACCAAGAGGAAAAAATAACCAGAAGAGAGCAGCCTAAATGTGCTTCGGATTGTGTGAAGAAACTATCCAAGTCCAAAATCTTCTGTTGTCTCCTTTTCCTCTGTTTAAGGATTCCTATCTTCTCAAGTTTAGATTAAATTTGAGTAATTACTTCTTTTTTTTTATTATTCTTCCTCTTTTTTTCACTGAGATTTTTTTTTTAAAGTAGCAGATCACTGCATGTGGTCAGTACAAAATAAATGGGATGATGGTGATCACACCATTATAGATGGATAGAAAGAAGCAAAATAAATCAAATGCTGTAACATATGATATAATTTTAAAGTGAACTAATATAGTTACTGTAGAAAATTAAATAATCATTGTTTTAATATGATGTGAATGGCATCTTTTTGCCAGTGACAATCGGCAACTTCAGCTTCTTTACTTGGAGTGCATCCTTTCCATGTTAAACAGCTCCTCTCCCAGCATGCACCAGCACAAAGGATTCACTGATCTAATATGGTGAGTACATCTGAAGATTAATGCAAATACTAAATTTGTAAATATAAAAGACCCTTCTCCTCCAGCCATGCAAACAAACTTGTAGTAAGTCTCCAGTGAGCAGAGCTTGATATTAACCTATTGTCAGTTCTTTCTGTGCTTCATATAAGATTGGGTAGGATCTCCTGCTCAGCGAGCACATTAAATCCCGGTAGTGAATTCCTGTAATGAAGTCCAGTGTGTTTATCCGGACCAGAAAATCTCTTATGCTTCCTCCACTAATTTGGATCGGTGTGTGGTATTAAACACAAAGATATTCTGCTTGTCATAGGAGGGCACTGTACAGATTCTTACTGGTCTGATGCAGTAATACAGGAAGATAAGCAAAATTAATGTCAAACGATGGGCTGGTGACCAGAAAAGCTTATGACTTGCATTGTGTAAGGGCTGAGGCTAAATAGTCTTCATGATGCTTCCCCTTTAATCAAGAAATTCTCTTTTTTTATACACATCACCAGAAAGGCTTGATGTCTTTAGTGTTCATATATACCTCTAAATTGTTTGATACCATCACCTCAGAGCACCTTAAATAATCCTTTTTCTTCTTTTTATTTGAAAGAGTGGGTTTTTTATAGTCTGTGGATAATTGAATCATAGTAATAAAGCAAGAATGTAACTAATATGCAGTTCCTTGCAGTTTATGCTTGTCTTGTGACTTTGTCAGGTGATTGTATTAAGGAAAGATATATGTGACTGTTAATGGCAAATGTGTTTCTTGTACTTTTACTCTGTAATTTTTGAAATTGAAGTGTTTGACTTGGGCCCAATTATAAGGATAGAACGTGTAATGACACCCATAACTTCCCTTGCTGTCCCAGGAACATCAGTGACTGCTGAACTGGGAGGTCTTCAAGTTGATAACACTTGGCAGGGACCCTGTGCTGAGGCCTTTTAGAGCTCTAACGTAAGAGCAGAACTCTCATTTTCATGAAAAAACCCTTTCAGAAGTTTCTGCCTTTGAATTTTCACCCAACCCTTTATTTATGCTTATGTGACTGACTGGGGCCATTGTATAAGCAAGGTCACTGAAATGATCTTAGTTAAAAGAAAAGCTTCCCATTTTATTTTAAGTCTACATCATTTTGATGATCGAGTTTATGCTGCAAATCTGCCGGTGTTTGTAACCATGTACCTTCGGGGCAACCCACCAGTGCTTCTTCAGGGACTGCTTAACCTGCATTGCTGCCAAGGAATATGCATCCTTCCAGCTACCTGCTTAAGTGGGAGGAAAAAAACGTAAAACACTAGGAAGACAAGTAACAGTTTAAACTGCAAACACCGTTTTGAATATATAGTAGTATAAGTACACACTAAACTTTACCTGTCCGGTGAAGTTGTGATCCCAACTGGTAGCTGTTGTTATTCTTTAGGGAGCTGTTGCCTAAATGCACACACACAGCTTTCTCTCTGACTGGTGCTTTATAGTCAGTTCTCAACAGAAGACAAAGAAGGGAACAGACAGAGATTTACCTCTATTCTTCTGACAATGTTCTCCATAGTTTGATAGAGATACATTTTGATAGGCCTGAGATGCTTGGGGAAAAAATTGGTGTAACAACCTGTGATTACACCTACTTTGAGACAAGCACATTTCTTTAAACAGTAAGTGTGAATTGATATGTTTTGAAATGTGCCTGGTTGGAGAGATAAATAAGCAGACTCAAAGTCATTATCTGATTCTGATTAAAGCTGTTTTTCTTTCTGTGACTTCAGGAAGCTGAGCCGCTTCAGCAATCATGTTAAGAGAAGCAATAAAAATTCTGGACTGCATAAAAATCTTGAGAAAATAAAACGTACTTACCTGTGAGGATATATTTTATGAATTGTTACTTGTCATTCAGTACTTGCTCTAGGCACTAGCTTGAACCTCTGAGACATGGGTGAAAATCAGGTTTGGGACTCATTCTCATGCAGCACTTGGCTTCATAAATTAAGGTCTTGCAGACTGATGTAAAATGTCAAGTGCATGAGTGCAAAGCTGAACTAACAGCTAATGGAGCAAAGTGCTGAGTTGGCTTTGGCACTGCCAAAGAAGAGTGATCTGCTGGTGTTGAATCACTTAACATGAGTGCTCATGCAGAAAGAAGGTTGAGGAAGGATGGTTATTTAGTGTATAGTGGCATATGAGTAGTTATTGTGCACACTTTGAGTTATTGTGGACAGCTTTAATTATGTTTTCAAAAGCCAGCAAAACAGAGTCTCACAGCTAAGGGTGCTTACTAAAATACATGCATGTGCAGTTCAATGGTGGAACATTAGGTCTTCTAGTTAACCTAGATTAGTACTTGTTTGGTCAGGTTTTTATAAAGCTCCCAAGTTGGACTGAAGAAGAGACATTTAGCAGTAGAAACCTAGAATTTCTACCTTGCAATCATGTTTCTAAAGCACCCAAAGGTATTTCCATATGTACTATCATGCTGATGCTTGGGTGATGAAAAAAGCCTGGCGTAATTTGTTCTATCTAAACACTGCTGTTGACTGATCATTAAAACAAGAGTGTGTATCTCATTTAACCATGGGCTATTTTCAGTCTGTTCCTGTGAGATTATTTGTTTCCATTTACCATCTGCTGCTTTTCTCTTTCTCAGGAAGCAACTGTGTCCAGCCCTAGTAGTAATCTTGGGAAATCCAATCCATGACAAAACTATCACCTCTGCCCACAGCAGCATCTGTCTTGAGGCGGATTCACCTTCCTCAGGGGTCTCTGATCATGGCCGAGGTTCAGGTTGTTCCTCCACAGCACCTGCCCTTAGTGGGCCTGTTGCACGGACCATATATTATATTGCAGCAGAACTGGTTCGACTGATGGGGTCAGTGGAATCAATGAAGCCTGTGCTACAGTCTCTGTATCACCGGATTCTGCTTTACCCTCCACCTCAACATCGAGTAGAAGCCATCAAAATTATGAAAGAGGTAGGATAATCACATATGCAAATCCAGGCAGGTAAAGCAAAATGTTTATTTAACAGTAAATGTTGCTGATATGTGTATACCAATCCATTTCAAACCTTCCCACCTAGGGATGTTGAAATCGTCCTTTCTGAGCTGAGCTGTTACATCAACACTACTCTGACAAATACCTTTAGTTTTATGAAGCCATAATAGCTCTATTTTTCTCCGTAACACAAGTTACTGTGGCAACTCCATCAGTGCTCGTGCTGTGGTACTGCGTGGAGCAGATCCTATCACTGAGTCATGACTGCTCTTTTGGGTGAGATAGAGTATAATGAACCAGTTCGCAACTTCTTTGGCATCTTTCCCCACTCTCCGGTCTTGCTAGAAGGAAATATTCATCCTCACAGTGTAGTTTCCAGGCATTTGATTACTTGCCAGTTTTTTGAACTACAGTTTCTTTGAGCATTTGTTGAACAAGGAAGCTGCTAATGGCTTAAGCAGCCATTTCAAGACCAGTCCATTCTGGCCTCTTGCCCAGTGCCTCTGAGAGCACTAGAACTGGAGCACAGTGAGACTTGTTTGAGCACCAGCTGAAATCATGGACTCTTCCATTCCACATGGGAACTTTCTTCTCATGTTGTGGAACACAAGGCAACTTACGTAATTTGTAGGAACAGTGGTATCTCTTAGAGAGTTTTTCTTCTAGCTTGTGCATACTTAGGCTGTTCTGTTTCTGATCTTTCTTAACACCACACAGCCACCCACTTGGTTGTCTGAACTAGCAGTCATCCTTTCATTTGTTTTTCTCTAATTTTAAATAGTAGCAAGATGATAATTGAAGCTTTAGGAAAAGCTTAGTCTAATGTTGTTTCCTGCAGGATGTATGTTGCCTCTTTGGGCTTATTAATATGTGCTCATTTGTAATGCTTTCTCCTTGTATTTCCTGAAGGGCATTAACAAGGAGCTACCCAGCAGGTTGAGTCTGAAGGAATCACTTAGACTATCTTTGCATGACTCTATCATTTTGAAACTAGGTGACTGAAAAGAAAGGTTCTCTTTGGTAAAAACTATAGTGCAAAATACTTATTTAGGCATAAAAATTCTCTTGTGTGCAATATCAATTGAAACATATTCAGTCAAAAATGTAAAGCATGGCAAGTATTCTGTATGTGATTCTTGCTGAATAATCTGCTCTTCTTTATTTGCTTTTCTGCTTTTACAAACAGGAAGGGTAGCTTTAATAAATAGAACATCAGTGTGCCGCTTTCCTTTGCTATGAGAAGTTACAGTACTGCTGCCTCAGATTTTAAGGCTTGATAGAATTATGGCTTACTTATTGTATTTAAATAATGCTTAGATAATCCTCTACTTACTTCTGTTTCCTTTCCTTTCAGATACTTGGCAGTCCTCGTCAGCTTTGTGATTTGGCAGGGCCCTGCTCTTCTGAGTCAGAATCCAAGAAGAGGTCTATTTCTAAAAGGAAGTCCCATCTGGATCTTCTCAAGCTGTATGCTTTGTTTCCTCCTTTAGCCTCTTCTCTTTGAAACCTGTGCACACAGGACTCTTAAGCAGTTGTACCTTCAGGAGCGTTCCCAATAGTAGCCAGGGTATCTCCCTGGTTAAATAAGCTGTGAACATGGAAAAGGGGTAAAAGCTGGTTTGTCGTCACTCTGGGCCTATTTGTGAAGGCATAGATAACTACCTTGTGGAGTTTGTAATAATACCCAAATATGTTGTTTTATGGCTGGAAATTTTTGGCTATGGGTCCCTAAACTTGCAATGAAATAACTGTGTGTTTATTTAGAGGTACATTTCTAAGATGAAGCCAAAGGAGGTCATAGAAAATATAAACATTGTCAGATTGAGCAAGAAGGGTAGTCAGCTCTTGTAAAGATCATATCTTGTAGACAAAATCATTTTCAGGACACAGATGGCTTTAAATTTAGTTCATTTGGGTGCTGAGATTTTTTTTTTACAGTTTAAGTGCTTGTCTGTACGGGAGAACACGCTGTGCATGCTGGTATAAATGCACGGTAACTGTTTCCTTGGTTGGCACTCCCTTTACAGAATGGCCATGTTTGCATGGGATGCTTAATAATTTGTTCTAATACTGGTTGTCTTTCTCAGGAGTAGTTCTATAGGATAAGTTCACTTCATTTTTTTTCCTGGTTATGGAGGGATGGTGTTGAATGACAGGGATGTGCTCCTTATACATGTTGCATCACTTAAATGAACTCTGTATTGATTGCAGTATCATGGACGGGATGACGGAAGCATGCATCAAAGGTGGTATTGAAGCATGTTATGCTTCAGTGTCCTGCGTCTTTGCTCTGCTTGGAGCATTAGATGAGCTGAGCCAAGGGAGGGGTCTTAGTGAAGAGCAGGTCCAGCTGCTACTCCAGCGCTTAGAAGAATTGAAGGATGGGACTGAGACAAGCAGGGACTCCATGGAGATCAATGATGCTGACTTCAGGTGGCAGAGGCGCATCCTGTCCTCAGAAAATCCTGCCTGGGAATCAGGAAATGAGAAGAGTCCTGATATTAGCATTAGCGTTACCACAGACACTGGTCAGACTACTTTGGAAGGGGATATGGGACAGACGACTCCAGAGGATAATCCAGAAAGTCAAAAAAACTCACTGCCATCTCCAGCTGGACATGAAAGCAAAGAGATTCATTATAGAGAACCAGAGTCAGAAACCATTGACCAGCCAGATGTTGTTCAAAGAAGCCACACCATAGTCTATCCAGATATAACTAATTTCTTATCAGTTGATTGCAAGACCCGGTCCTATGGATCCAGATACAGTGAAAGTAACTTCAGTGTAGATGATCAGGACCTTTCTAGGACTGAGTTTGATTCGTGTGATCAGTATTCCATGGCAGCAGAAAAGGATTCAGGCAGGTCTGATGTCTCAGACATAGGCTCTGACAATTGCTCCCTGGCTGATGAGGAGCAGACACCACGGGATTGTCCAGGTCACAGGTCCTTACGTACTGCTGCTCTCTCTCTGAAATTGCTGAAAAGCCAAGAAGCAGATCAACACAGTGCACGGTTGTTTATCCAGTCACTTGAAGCTCTCCTTCCTCGGCTTATAGCTCTTCCCAGCATAGAAGAAGTGGATGGAGCACTGCAGAGCTTCTCTTCAACATTCTGCTCAGGTTTGCAAGCAAATACTTACTGTCGAACCAGCATGCACACTCTGACAGCACTGGACACAGAGCCTCCTGTAGGATTTCATCTTCAGAGAACATATACAGAATAAGGAGGTTTGGGCTTTACAAAGTACATTCCTTCACAGCAACACACTTCATTTAGGGCAAAGCAAATTGAATATGCAGGCACTGATTCAAAGGGAGGTCAATCCATTGACTCTTAACAGGCTCTGGATTACATCCTCAATAAAGAAATGGAATTTTCTGTAATAAAATACCTCTTCACAGGTTTGTGAAGATATGTTCAGAGGATTTGCACATGCTGTCATTAAAGAGGTTGGGGCTGCCCTTTAGCATGACAGGCATGTGGGGTGTGCCATCCCGTGTTTTGAATGAGATTTAAGTAGCTCAGTACATCACTGCATTACTGTTAATAATGCCAGCCTCACAAAAAAGGTGATAACAATTCCACAGCAGTAAGCTCTTGAAAGGATAGGAAAAGAGGAGAGACGCTATTCATCACTCTTTTGTTTTTCTTAATGTTGTTGTCTAATGTGACAGGAAATGCAAAACTCAAAGCCCAGACAAAGTGAAAAATTAAGATCTTGCCTCTTAAGAGATTAAATCCCTTCAGTTCTTTCCTGTTTAGAACCTTTGGGATCTTGACATATCAAGCAAACAGAAAAAGTCATGTAAAGGCTAGTTTGTCCTGTTGATTTAAAGTGTGATATTTAAAGTGTGTGTAAATATATATATATTTAGAAGCATTTCACTCTCCTGACAGTGGCCAAAGTTGGAATGTTTGCTAAAATATATTTCTCTGTTTCCTTAACTTTCTTTACCGCAATTGCCTTTCCTATTGCTCCTCTCCTAATCATTGCTTCATTCATTTGTGCTCCCTCACATTAAACTCATACAGAGTCAGAAGTGCTGCCTCCCATTGTCATACAGCAAAATTTAGATATGAAGCCGGGATATATTCCTGATATCCTGCTTAAATGCTGCCCAATTAAGCTCTAATTCAGGAAGATGGCGGATGGTATTCTTAAGAAACATTAGCCATTTTGTATCATAGAAAGGAAATACCTTAAAGGAGGCAATGATGTTAGTTACTTTCCTAATTGAGGCAATCAAGACTGCCCTTTCTGTCATGGGGATTTCTTTTACCTGAAAAAGAGTGATCTTGAGTTTATGCTGAAAGACCAGTGCTAGACCTCTAGCTCCAACTTTCGTGTACCTGTTCCCTCATGCATGAATGAGTATGCTGTTTCTTTTCTCTTTTTTCTGTTAAGTCTTTTTAGAGCGTTTTAAAGCATCGGAAGATGTGGACCTAGGAGACTTCCAGATTTTTAAGGCTAAACACAGGGTTTTTTGCTGGCATTAATGCCCTTATGACTAATACAGTGAGAAAGATGGAAGAACATAAATCCATTTCTGTGGTAAATCCATAATTTGTGGTTTGTACATATCTCTTAAAGAGATACATAGTCTTGGACTTAGACTGTTGAGGGAGACCTTTCACTTTCCTAAGAAAGCCACCCCCGTGGCTAAATCTGTACTTCAAAAATGTACACCGTGTTTCCACATGGATTTGGTGAAGCAGTCTTAGAAGATGCCACTCATTAAGGAATCATGGAAAAGTAGAGCAGCAAATTACTGTATTAAGACACCCTGGTGTTTTCATGGAGATGTGACTGTTGCAGAGTTTTACCTTTGTGCTCTCATAAGATCTGTGTGGTTCATGTTTCAGTTGGATACCTGGAATGGGACTTAATCCAGCTGAAACAGTCTCTTAACTTGTACCTCAGATCTTAAGCAAATGTCCATCAATCCTCCTGAGGCGAGAACTTGTGTTCCTGTGTATGTGAGAGAACCGTGAGTTCTCTGTTAGAGAGAGTTACTAAAGTTGAAAAAATGTCAGGGGGTAGGAACACCCCCTGGAGAGCTTCCAAGACACCTATCTGATCTGCCTCTATAAGCAACGTTGAGGTGCTTATTTCAGGGGTCCTTTGTTAGCACCAGCAATTCAAGGCACAAATTTTAGGTGATGAAGTTACAGGGACTGATCCTATTCACTGTATATACACCATCTATTAATGTACAATTCTTGAAGAATACATTAGGAAAGTTGAATATTTCTTAAAATTCGGGTTGAGAAAATGGGCAGGTGCAGTTCTGAGACCAGCCAGTACAGAAGCAGTATTTTTGTGTTTCTGGGAGACCTAATTTAACTGCTTTATTTCATTTCTCAATTTCTCTTACACTTTGGGGAAAAATATGATTTAGTAGTCTTTCCTACAAACTAGGTCCTTAGATAGCACTGCAATATTAGTATGTTTTCATAGGATTGAAAAACAATGAAAGAAGGTAGGAATTTGAGGCACTGCCATGGGACTATAAGCATTGAAAAAGTGAAGTCAGCTGAACAGAATTATAGTGAAATTAAGATTTGCAAGTAAGCTGGTTAACTCCTAAATTAACACTTTAGGAATAAGTTAGCACCTTTTTTCAGTTTTGATTCCTTAGTTTTTCGAGGCTTTTTCAAGGCAAGGTTTCTGTTGGTAAGCATCAGCTAATCTTCTGCTTTTGAGATCTCAGAATCTCTTAAATGCCATTTATTTACCCATATTTTAGAGGAAATTGGGGATCATATTTTTCCTAAGCACTTTTTGGTGCTCAAATACATACCCACTATGTAGTATCCACTTTTCTGTGCAGTTCTACACCTTCCTTTTTAATTGTAATTTTCCTCTTGTATTGTTGCAGAGTTTTTAAAATACTTTAATGCAAAGTAGAGTGGGCTTTTTTTGTGTTTTTTTCTTTTCCATACCTTTCTGCCTTGACGTTTTTATTACTCTAGCAGATTCTAGTCTTAGAGAGAAGACATCAGATTAATGAGAGATAAGATAGCCACATCAATATCATGATCCTCCATCCAACAAAGTGTTAAGATCCATCTTTGCCTTCAGCGATGAAATCACTAGTGCTACTCACAGGCTATTTTCGAGCATGTGGTTGCAGTTTTGGTACTAGTTAAAGATTCTCTGTTAATGTTCACCATGAGAAATCTACCCCAACCACATGCCAGCCTGTGTGGGTATGGTTTGTAGCCAGCCCTATCACCCCTCTTCCCCAAAGGTTGCTCCTTTGAACAGCTATTCATCTTTTAGACCCACCCTGGAACAGTTACTCTCTTTCTAAATCCACCCTCAAACAGTTACTCACCTTATCCACGCCCCCAAAGTGACGACAGTGGAAAGTCCGAGAAGGCAGCAGCACAGAGCTTTCAAACCCTCACGAGGCAAGAAAAACATTTGCTTCTTTTCTGTGTGTGGATTTTTTTTTTTTATGTTAATGGTTTGTTGTATTTTGTCTAAGAAGAGGTGTGAGCTTTATGGTGGGAGGAATATATTCACAGTAAACCACTGCAGCAGTTAACAAATGACACAGCTTTGCTTCAACATATAACTAACTTTGGAAGCTGTTTTTTGTTTCATTTCAAACTTTCCTCTAGGACAAAGCTTGCTCCTTGGTCTTCACTAATTGACATTATATGAATGGATTTCACAGTTGATGTGAAAACCATGAAATACTGTGAGTCATGTGGGGGATCTAGTATTTCTTGTTTTTTCATGGCTCAAACTATAGATCGTAGAGATTCAATTAGGTCATACTTGATTTGTGTTTTTCTACCAGTAGGTCAGCTAATTCAGAGGAAAATGTGTGTGCCATCCATGGGAAGAAGGGATTGTGCCACTGAGCATGGTTATAGACTGTCGTTTCATACCGGTAGTGTTTTCAGGACTACTGAGTGCTTACATGTGGCTTCTTGATCTGACAGAACTGAATGTGCTCAGCTATTTACAAAGTAGGTCTTGTATGAACTAAGTAGGGCTTGGAGTTGTAACAAGTTCCAGCCAGCTTAGCCCCAGGTATTTGTCCACTTACCTCTAGGCCATGGAGAGAATGATGATTACAGCCTGATTGCAAGGTGCTGAGCACTCCAGTCCCCATCCAACAACTGATTTAGCCAGAACAGATTTACTGGGGGGTTAAAAGGGCTGTTAACCTCATTAGCACCATTTGGTAAGATATTCTCGGTGAAGTACACAGGCTTTGTGTCTGCCCCTTCACACCTCACCTTTCAAGTTGGCATTGCAGATGTATCCTGCCCTTCGCTTTGTGCCTGCTGCTGCTCCTTGAGTATTTCAAATTTAGCATGTTGCTTTGCTGGACTGTGACTGGAGTGTTCAATTTGTCTGGTAGCACTGCATTCTAGATGAACTACTTATTTTTCTGTTCCCTGTTCTAGTACATTTAGTCATTTTAACTGATGACTCATTAACTATTCTAGCAATCTGTTGCTGCCAAAATGCTAGGAATAGTTTCTGATATTTTTTTCCAGGAAAAATCTGTGTAAAAAGTGAGAGCTCACATGGTGTTTTTGTTAGGTATGATGCACTCACCAGGATTTGAGGGAAACCTAAATTTCAACTTCCAGACTCTGATGAATGCAGACAGTCTCTATGTGGTATCACATTACACTCTGCTGCTTAACCTGAAATTGGCCAACTCGGATTACTACAGGAAGAAGCCTGCCCAAGCCCCTGTGTTGCTGGTGAGTTGGGGAACATGGGAAAACTGCTAAAAAAAAAAAAAAAAGAAAATTTATTTTGCTTCCCTTCACATAAGCCAGCCAACACATAAAGTCTTCAGGCTGCTTGCTAAGTGGAGAAATAGTAATTGCAAATGAAGCGTTCTCCAGACTGCTTATGAATCTTGCATGATAAATGTCGTGCATTTTAATTACACAGCTTCTCTGTAATTTGGGGGGAATGAATGCTGCTTACTGATTAAAGTCATAGTCATTTTGATGGATAGACTGTTTTCAGAATAGATCTTCCTTGGCATCATGTGATATAGCAAGTATTGTCTCTTGATAATGGTCATAAACATACCTTCATCTTGCAACTACTTTTGAGCCCAATGACAAATTTGTTGCTAAGTACTTGATTTATATTTCCATAGTTGAAGACATGAGAAGTTAAAGTGGAAAATAACTAGATTTTAATAGTGTGAAATTATGATTTTCGTGACACATGGAATTCCTCAGTTTCTTGGGCTTTTTAAAAATTGTTTTGAAGCCTGCAAGATTTATGAACAATGAATCTATATTTTTCAACTAAGTTGCCTAAGAGAAGTTGTTTCAGAGTTTTCTTAAAATTAAAACAGATTTGTGATATATGAAATAACAACAAAAATTATGTCAAACTGTATCATTATTGCTGAGCTTCCAGTGTAAGAGAATTTATAATCTAGATCATCTCAAAAACAAGTGGAGTTTAACATCATCCTTAGTTCTGGTATGATCTGCAGCTGCTGCAAGTGCAAATCTGTGGCTCAGAACATTCTCTAGAGGCATCACTGTGCTCAATAGCCCTAGTGTGACAAAGTATTTTTGGAGATCATTCTGATGTATAATTGGACACCAGTTCTTCTGTGATGACTGTTCATGCAGAAGGGCCCAATTGCTAGACAGGCAGAGTTAGGTGCCACAACCTCCTTTTATCGGATTTGAGATTCTACTGCTACCTTGCGGAAATAGTGGGAGATCAGCATGTCCGTTCCATTGTCAACTGTGCAAGAGCTGTCATTACGATTTGCATTAACTGCGATAGGAGAAGGGAGGGCGCCTTGTTCATGTCATTCTCCACTGTAGAGGCACATACAGGAGGATCTGGACAAGCTGGATCAATGAGCCAAGGCCATCTGTGTGAGGTTCAATAAGGCAAAGTGCCAGATCCTGCCCTTGGGTCACAACAACCCTGTGCAGCTCTACAGGCTCGGGGAAGAGTGACTGGAAAGCTGCCTGGCAGAAAAGGACCTGGGGGTGCTGGTTCACAGCTGGTTGATCATGAGCCAGCAGTGTGCCCGACTGGCCAAGAAGGCCAATGGCATCCTGGCCTGTATCAGCAGTAGTGTGGCCAGCAGGACCAGGGCAGTGATCGTCCCCCTGTACTGACCACTGGTGAGGCTGCACCTTGAGTGTTGTATTCAGTTTTGGGCCCCGCACTTCAGGAAAGACATTGAGGTGCTGGAGCAGGTCCAAAGAAGGACAGTGGAAGTGGTGAAGGGTCCAGAGAGTAAATCATATGAGGAGTGGCTGATGGAGCTGGAGTTGTTTAGACTGGGGAAAAGGAGGCTCAGGGGGACCTTATCATTCTCTACAACTATCTGAAAGGAGATTGTAGTGGGATGGGGATCAGTCTTTTCAAAACCCAGGTAACAAGTGACAGGATGAGAGGAAATGACGTCAAGTTGTGGCAGGGGAGGGTTAGACTAGATACTAGGAAAATTTTTTTCATGGAAAGGGTTTTAAAGCATTGGAACAGACTGTCCAGGGAAGTGGTAAATTCGCCATCCCTGGAAGTGTTTAGAAAATGTGTGTGTATAGCACTTGAGGATATGTATTAGTGGTGAACATGGTGGTGGTGCTGGGTTGACAGTTTGACTTGATGATATTAAAGAAATTTTCCAACCTTAACAATTATATTATTTCAATCTTCAGTTAATTCTTATCTTTGCATAACTTAATTTCTACTCCTGCAGTTCCTTACTCAGAGTAGATTTGGCGACTGAGGCTCATGTTGTAGGGCTTACTGTGGTCTTACATCTGGTTCTCTGCAGAAGGAGTTCATGAAGCAGGTCCAGTCCAGTGGAGTGTTGATGGTTTTTTCCCAGGCCTGGGTTGAAGAACTGTACCACCAGGTACTAGAAAGGAACATGCTGGGGGAAGCTGGATACTGGGGAAGCCCTGAGGAGCACAGTCTTCCACTCATCAGCATGCTGACTGGTCAGTACTGTATTATGGTGGCAAGGCTAACTTCAAAACACATGTCTAAAACAAGCTGCAATGACACACTGCTTCACTGCATTACATACAAAATGTGGTGTTTTGGGAACTTGTCAGTGGAGAAGGAACCAGACTTAACTGTGGCAAGTATTTAAATGTTTGGTTTCGATCATCAGAATGCTTTTGAAGTGTAGGTTTAAAAAAAATCAAGCCTGTCTGTGGGGGACAGGGAGAGTAGTTTTGTTCATTGAATCAAAACATCTCTTATTTCTGTCAGCTTCAGTTCTGGTAGACTTAATGATAAGCAATAAGGCTGGTGTTTTCTTGATGTCATAGCAAAGCCATTTCAGTGTGCCTGTGGTGCAGTACAAATATAAATAGTGGCATCTGATCCTGGAAGCCTTCCACAGATTGGACTCCCCTTGGTTCAGATTTATGCTATGCCAGGGATATGGCAAATGGCACTAAAGAGAAACTGAAAACCTGGAGCACCTCTAACAAGTGCTTAGAAACAATCCATAGCTTCATTTGAAGGAAAAAAATCAAATTGTTTCAGGTGAATGACAGCAGGATGGCAATGATATTGTATTGATATAAAATGCACTGTCTGCTTTACTGTGTATATAATTAAAACAGTATATGCAGGGAGAACCCTGGCTTCAACTGAGCCATTAACTGGTAATCAAAGGGCACTGCTCTGGAAGTTTTTGCTGATTGTACTGAGCTCAGTGTTACCTTTAGCTATTGAGCTGAGAAGCTGAAAGAAACACTTTGGAAAAACAATAGCCATGAATTGTTTGGAAAAGGGGATGCTAGAAATCAGCCTGCTGTCCCTAACATTAAACTCCCTGTGAAAAGCTGCTCTTTTGTTGTGTTGAAGAAAGGGTTGTATTTCTGTTGTTGAGATTGGACCTACACAGGTCTACTAAAAATTACATATAAGACATAGGATTCCAGTGCATCTTGAGGACTCGGACTGAGGTCTGGGAACATCTAAACACAGGATTTAGGAAGATTTAAAATTTTATACTAAGAAATGCAGAGATTTAAGCGTGCAGTAAGTTCTCAACTGTAAGAAATATCATTAAGTCTTTGCTGGGAGTTCTTTTCATGTGTAACTTGGGGAGCAGGGTGGTAGGGAGGCAGCATTTGAGAGTGGAATGTTTCCCCTCTTCAACAAAACACTGGTTATTATGGGCAAAGCATAAAATACCACAGCTCGTGTTTATGCCAAGGCTTCAGTAAGCTGCCAGAAAGAGTAATTATAAAGCCAGAGAAGTCAGGAGTGATAGCACTTACTTGAACAAAGAGCCAGTAAGAGATACTTTCCTTGTACGATCTGTGTGTCAAATAGTAATCTGATGTTTTTTTAATGTTCTGGCAGACATCGATGGCTTGGGAAGCAGTGCAATTGGTGGCCAATTGATGGCATCTGCTTCAGCTCAATCTCCTCTTTCCCAAAACCAGAAGACAGATGATTCTGTTGTTGCAGGTATTAAGACTGTACTATAAGTGCAAGTGTGTCTACCAGCAGTGGGTTGTTATATACCAAAAGTATATTTGGATAAATTGTGTAGAATAACAGTTTAAGGGCTGAGGACATCCTACATGAACTACTCTTTCAGCCTACAAAGGACTGGTCACAAATGTGACTTGGTTTTTTACAACTGATTATAAAGCTGCTCAGGGGACCCCTGGTGGCCTAGCGGTTAAGATGCTGGTCTCTCAGCGCCAAGGCCGCAGGTTCGAATCCCCCAGGCAGATGGAGCTCGTCAGCCCCTAAGGCCATCCATCTAAGAGAAGGTCACTCTAAACAAACCTACGT
>JAWWLV010000121.1:50377762-50410306 GCA_035041135.1 Platyrinchus mystaceus
TGAAGCTGCTTTTAGGGTTCAGCAACATGAAGTGCTTACCTCCCTTAAAAGTGTCTCACTAAAACCAAATGTTTTCTCTTGTACATACTCTAATACTTCTCTTTTCCCTGCAGGCTGCCTGTCATAAGGAGAGGCATGTGTCTCGAAAGGCTGTCTCCTTCATCCATGATATCCTCACAGAAGTGCTGATGGACTGGAATGAGCCTTCTCACTTTCACTTTAATGAGGCGCTTTTCCGCCCCTTTGAGCGCATCATGCAGCTAGAGCTGTGTGATGAGGATGTCCAAGACCAGGCAAGTCAGTTCTGATCAGGGTGTCTGTATCTGGCCTACCATGCCCGTAAGAAGAATGGTTTCCAGAGTGCACTTGGTCACCTGAGTGTTTCTCAAACTCCCTTCAAATGCTGTCCCTTAATGATCTTCAAGGAATTGAGAGTGCTCTGCCTACCTAAGCTAGCATTGTGGTAGAGCACAGAGACAGTACACCTGGCTTTAAAGCAATTAAATCAAGCTTTTCTATTACCTAAAGAAGTTTAAATAATAAATTAGTCTAGACTTAGTGAAATCTAGGAATCTGTTTGAAGACATTGTCATTCCTTCTGAAGATCCATCTATCTATCAGTTCTGATTTTTGGTTTTGTTCTTTTAACCCCTCTTACACTGTCTGCAGGTGGTCACCTCTATAGGAGAGTTGGTGGAAATGTGTTCTACCCAGATCCAGTCTGGATGGAGACCCCTGTTCAGTGCCCTGGAAACAGTGCACAGCAGCAGCAAGTCAGAGGTTAAAGAGTACCTTGTAGGAGAATACTCTATGGGTAAGGACTTACTGCACTGACTGTTCCATATGTGTTTTAGATTCCCTGGGGGACACAGTAACTAACTCAATATATTTAAATGCCCTAACTGAACAGTGGCACTGCAATACTCCAGAACTGTACTCAAGTATCTGACTTAGTTGGAGTGGGAGGGGAAAGCAGAGGTATTGTTCTGACTTTTTGGCCTCTAGATTCTGACAGATGAGTAGAATGAGAAATAAATGCTTCAAACCTACACGAATAATTTTGAGCAACACAGTAGTGGAGGCATCCTGAGCTTGGCTGAGCCCTGGTCATTGTCCTGCTCAAGAAAGGAAAGCAGACTGTATGCAACCAGCATGTCTCATGTGGACTGTCTTCCTTATTGAGTGAAACCTAGTGCTTTTAAATATCAGGGTAACTTAGTGTGATAATCTAGGCAAGTGCTTGTCCAGATAGTTAATCACAAGGTTTTCAGATTTGTAGTGCTGCAAGAACGTATACCCCTCTCAGAGATGTTTGCTTGTATGGAAATGGAGTAATACAGGAAAATTTCATTCTGTTCTTTTGCCCCACTCAAAGGCATTTTAAATGTTACAAGTCATGTGTAAGGGATATGGTTTTCTTCCTAAACTTTGTCTTTGAGATCTGTTATAATTGATGGCAGGTGTACACAGCTTTTGAAGATTGATAATCTACTTGGGAAAAACAAGGCTATTTTTTTACTGTATAGTCTGAATAGTTTTCTGTGTGATTGATGTCATCTTGGCAGTTATCAAAAACTGAACCAGAAACTAAACATAAACCTTCACCAAACAGAAGTATTAGCTACTGAACCGAGTTCAAGAGCTCAAACCTGCTCTTACCATTTGGACAGGCATACACTAGTATTTGTCATAGATAAGGCAAAGGAGGGAGTCTGTATCTCTTCCTATGAAAGGCTACATGAGTTGTCTCAGGAGCAAGAGAAGGTTTTACTTTTAAGATGATTTCTGTCTCTGCTCAGAATAGAAAAGATTCTACAGATTCAATTTAATTTTTGAAAAGTAGTTGGAAAATCATTTTTATGGGGGTTGGGGAAGAGTTGTCATCTTCTTATTTCCATAGGGAAACGCCAGGCTCCGGTGTTTGATGTCTTCGAAGCATTTCTAAACACAGACAGCATCCAGGTCTTTGCCAATGCTGCCACCAGTTACATTATGTGCCTTATGAAGTTTGTCAAAGGACTGGGTAAATATTTTCCTTTCCTAGTAAGTCATGGTATTTCAAACTTGATCCTGCAGAAGAGGATAATTCAGTTGTGTAATACATAGTATGGTAGGAAAGAGAGAGAAAATTAAGAATGTGAGTCCACAATGCTTAAAAAAAGACAAAATCAAGACTGAGGGATTATTTGACAAACATTTTTAATACTCAGTTCTTCAAGTTTTTATAAGAGCAAAGATGCATCTCACTATTAAGTGTCTGCTTCATCTGATCTTAATTTGTAGCAGAACTTGCTTACATTCATTTAAACAATAAAAAACCAACCAAACCCAAACCCTAGAATATTGAAGAAATGGCCTGGCATTGTGCAGAGACACCAGGGAGTGTCAGCAACAGAATAGGGTATGTTTTACATTCAGAGGTCAAAGGCATGTCTCCTTTCTACCCTTGCCCACCTCAGCAGCAGTAGTTTGGCATAAGCACTGCTGAAAACCTGCTGAACCTTCTGTGAGGTCCTGAGCATTGCAACTAACACCACTGTCCCTGTGCTTTGTGTTGTGTTACTGAGGGCAGCAGAGACCAGGCACATCATGTCAAGGTGACCCTGCAGAGTAATTGTGGTGCTTCACCAAAATTCAGAACAAAGGGAAATGCTGGGTCATTCTGATCGCCCACGTTGGCCCTGATCATTAGAATTCGACACTTTTCATTGAACTGTGACAATGATGGGGTATTTTGGTTATGTAAATGAAAGAACTTCTGATGAGTGGTAAAATGGGGTTTTTCGTTTCTGAGTGTATATTGATTCGCAGAGGTTTCTATGTTGGTAAATAACTCCCTTTGATTTAAATGAAGCACATCTAACTGCAGCAAATCTAGTCTTTAATGTTACTCTTGTCTTATTAAGCTATTTCACCATTGATTTCAATGGGGGCAGAATTCAACTTGTGATGACAGACCATAATTACTACAAAAGAGAAATAAACTTGCATGTCCAATACCAATAGAGGGAACTCATGTTTCTTCTGGAGAGTTCAAAAGCCTGTCTTTATGTTTCTTTAGGTTTCTTAGTTACATGAGATAATTTTGACCCCTTTGTGGTCACATGTCAAAAAGCAAGATTTTTTTTTTTTTAATTAAAGGTAGTAGGACTATGGAATACTTCAGCAGATACCGTACTATGTGCATTTTAATGTAAAACTAAAGGATTCAAACTTCACAGGCTGACTTGGCTGATCTCAGTAGTGGACAAAACTTTAGAATACATTATGGAGGGAATCATTAAGGGCATAGAAGAAACAAATAAATAGAGTAAAAGGAGAATAAAGTAGGACTTAATAAAAGGATTTAATATTTATCCTGTGGTTTTTCTGAGAGGAATAGCTCTTAAGACAACAGAATGTTTATGTGTATAGGCATTTAGTAAAGTTTCAAATTTGGCACTGAATTGAAAGTAGTTGGATAAAATGGAAAAATGGTTATAAGCCAAGTATTCTAAGGTGGGGAGAACGCTGGCTGACAGGGGAGGAAAACAGACTGTGCAGACAGGGAAAATGGTGGAATGAATGGAGTTATCCAGAAAGGAGCTCTGCAGCAGGATGCCTTGGAACTGTTCTGCTTATTGAATTCACTTAATGAAGCTGACCTGAAAGAAAGAGTCTGCTGATGTCATAGAGTTGGTAATACTAGCAATATTGAGCCTGAGGATATATATCACCTTGACACCTGAATTAGACAGTATAAGGAAATAGAGTAGCACAAAATATAAAACAGAGTATTTAAGCAGTAAATAAACTAAAAGGAAGAACTTCTGGTATAAAAATTTTCCAGGCCACTGGGGTGCAAATGAATAGAAAAAAATGAGTATAGTAATTGAGCAAAGAATAAGAATATAATATGAGCAAGTAATTACAACATGGAAGAAAGTGGAGTCAATATAGCAGATAACATATGATTATTAGAACTCCCAAAGACTTTACTAAAGAGTTATTAAATAGGCATATGTTTATTAAAACATCTATTTATATACAAGTTTGTGGGCCAACAATGACCAGTATTACTGTATTGTTTGTGTGGGGGTCATCTGGTTGTCAGCTAAGATTATCAAACAAAGGATGTTTTCTGGCTTCTATTCAGATATTAAGGTATAACTGAATGAAAAAGGAAAAAGAATTCTATGTTTGTTTATATTCTTCTGTCCTTCCCAATGCTGCCTTTCCTGTCCCCAGGGGAAGTAGATTGTAAGGAGATGGGTGACTGTGTGCCAGGATCAGGATCTGCATCTACAGACTTGTGCCTTCCTGCGCTTGATTACCTCAGGAGATGTTCTCAGGTAGGATGAAAAATCTTATACAGGCACTAACCTGGCCTAGGAAACAGTTCTAACCTGCAGGCTCTGCATCAGTCATGAGATGGTTTGCATGAACCCAAAAAAGTCTGTGGTAACCCTGATGGTAATAACCTGCACTGCCAAATGGTCAGTGGCTATATCTGAGGGAATATCATACCTTGTAGGCCAATTAGTGGTGGGAAAACCAATGAAATAAAAACACACCCAGGGAGCATGTGGGAAAATGTGAACAATCAAAACCTAGTAGTAACATATTCAAAGCTAAATTAATTCTTATTTAAACACTAACTGTAAACAGTGTTGGGAATGAAAGACAAAAAAAAAAAAAAACAACCAAAACAAAACTGCAAAAAAAGCAAAAAACCCCAAACAACGACTTGAGAATGCTCAGATCTTCAGAGCAACAGGTTACACCCTCTGAATCACAGAAGCAGCTTATCTGTACCATGAAAACTTACCTGAAGCTTGGGGCATCTGTAACAATTGGAATGCTGGGGTGTTTCCTCTAGTCTTCTGGCCTCTAATTGTGTTTTCATAGCTTTTATTTTATTTTACATACTTGTGTTGTATATGATAGCTTTTACAAACTTTCATATATATACTTCTCTTTTTTTCTCCTCTCCACTACCCCCCCCCCCCAAGTTGTTAGCCAAAATCTATAAAATGCCCTTGAAACCCATCTTCCTCAGTGGTCGGCTGGTTAACTTGCCCCGAAGAGCGCAGGAACAGTCAGCCAGCAGTGAGGATGGTATTGAATGCATCCTTTCCGACTTCGATGACGACACTGGTAAGTGCATTGAAAGCAGTAAGTGCAGAATTAATCAGTTACTTCTTCTATATGTTGCTGTAAATTTTGCCAACTGCTGAAAGCAAAAACTTCATCATTTGTCTCCCTGTTGTCTACACATATACATGTGCACACACAGAGCTTGGAAGTTCAGATCACATGACCTTCTTTATATAAAGATACAGTTCATATATGAGAAAAATACAACCTATCTGCTAGGGCAAGGCAACAATATTTTAATGAATAATTATTTTGATTATCCTGATATTCATAATACAACCAGTGTATATTTTTGAGACCTAACACAAAAAAACCTTTCTAGACCGCAACTGAAGTAAAGGAGTAAAAACCTTCTAAGCTTGGTATTGGCAGGCCTGCCTTAACAGAAAAAAATATCAGTATTTAGTTACAGTCTAGAAAGATAAGGACTAATTGTTTAAATGTTTTCAAACTTGTGTCCTGTGGTCTATTGAAATAAACAGTGAATTTCTGAAGTCCATATAAAGCTACATGACCGACCTCCAGAAAAAACAAGCAACATCTGTCTCCTGATTATTTGTGTGGTTTATATAGGTTGTGGATTAGTCAGGTGTTTGATGAAATAGATCTGTTCAGAGCCGTGTGGTAGAGGAATGCAGTCTTACAGCTTCTGAACTCAGGAGGCCTTCACAGCAGTACAGTCACTCTTGAATATCTGAAATACTGAGCTGTTCCAAACAGGCTGCTTCTGCGAAGAATCAGCTCCAACCTGTCAGAAAGCAGTCTGACTTCAATGCATGTCATTCATATGCCTCACCAGACTGGCCTTGGTACCTACTTTTATCTAGACTCTTCCATCACATGGGTTGTCCTGTTCCCCTGCTACCCTGGATAAAGGAGAGAAAAGCTGCTCTCTGAAAACAGAAAATGACAGGTCCTATTTTTTCACAAAACAACCTTTTATTTTCTTCTTTCTGTTTGTGTTTGGTTTTGCTTTGGTTTTTCAAAGTCACTGAAGCCTCTGCTTTGAGTCAGGCTTGGGACTTGACCTAGGGTCTCCCCACCTCAGGTGAACACACTTTGCCTACTGTTCCGGAGTGGTTCTGCCTATCAGTGTCTTTCTGTGATTAGAAATGCCATCCCACAGCAAAGAAACCTTCTGATTTGATTTTTGTCACAGTTAAGCACTAAAACTGTCATCTAGTTTGTTATTTAGATGGTAATGGTGTTAGAACATTGCTAGGCAAACTGACTTTACAAAGACAGGAAGCAGTGTTTCATCTGGTGCTCTAGAGTTCAAAGTCACTACCAGGATGGGGCAAAACGTCTTAGCCTACTTTGCCATATTTGCAGTGTATTTTCATAGTGTATTTGATACCAGCAAGTGTCATACAGACACAGACCACATCAGCATAACTACCAGTGGCAGAGAACATGGGCTTATTAGTGAACCAAAGTAAAATCCCTTTTAACCTAATAAACTCATAGCCTTCTTGACTTAACTCCAGAATAACACTATATGGTGTCAGGAGTGTAATATAGCAAGATCCTTCTAGTCATTCATGATATCATGGGGAACTAGCAGGTACTTAAGTGATCTGTGAAAAATTAAAGGGCAGCCATTCCTAGCCATCTTCAAAATTGTATTGAAAAATAATTGTATTCCTTAATCTTTTAGGGGATGCATGTTTGCCAACTCACCTGTATCCTAATTGCTGTTCTGGCAATTGTCCAGCTCTCTGACCTCTTAAGATCCAAAGATAATGTGAGGCAGCATGATGATACCTTATGAGACATTTTACTGTTCAGTTTTGTGTACCAGTTAAATTATGACCTCAGGAGCCTGCCTTAAAAGCATAACTTAAATGAGTTCAATCTCTTCTGGGCAGGATTTGCAATGATAATGAGATAGGGTTTTACCTATATACTTTTTGTGAGACATTTTACACAGGATAAAGAGACTGGATTAGAGGGAGAAGTAAACTAAGACCGGAATAAGGTGTACATGGAGCAGGAAGGATGGCACAAAACACAAACTTAGTAAAAAGGGTGGGAAAAGGAGACTATAATTTCAAAAATGGGTATTGCCCACAGCCACTACACAGCAACAGTGAACATGCAAGAATCCAGGATCTTTAAGTTAATTAATTTATTAGTTTCCATCACTTTGAGGGCAAGTTTCACCCATAGTCAGTGCAGTGTCTCACTTGTGGTTTTTAATCTTCCTTTCTTTTTTTACTTGTAGGCCTTATCAATGTCTGGATTATTCTGCTGGAAGAATTAACAACTGCGATATCCAACTGTCCCCGTCAACACCAGCCTCCTACTTTGGATCTGCTCTTTGAACTGCTGCGGGACGTTGCCAAGACACCTGGTAATGAAAGGGATTGACAAAACATGAGCTAGTGGAGTCCTGACCCAAACCTTTTAGAATCCTAAACCACTTCTGTAAAGTGTGCTACTCATGCTAAATCTGCACAGAGACATTCTCTCGTAGAAAGGGATTTTCTTAGTGTGGATTTGTTGTTCCAGTTAGTGCATTTTTCTGGTGACAAAAGTTGTCTTGTAAGAACATATTGAGCATATTCTTAAATTCATTGCACAAATAGAAAGGTGTGTTACTCTATTGATGTCCTAGTTACAGAAAATGTTTGCTTGGTGTCTAGGAAATGAAAAGAGAAAATTACATAATCCTGCAGACCTTCTGGGAGAGACTGCAGGTAAACAGTTGGCTAAATGTTCATACAGTACCTCACAACTAGATCCAAAACTCTTACCACTCTCATTCCACAAAAAAGCTTCAGAACTTTCTTTAGCATTGCCCCAGGTCTCAGCTTGGAACAACTTAGCAAATTTACTGAGCATGGAGGCTTTGCAAGCAAAAATATACAACCATCATTATGTTTATTTTAAGGACCAGGATTTGGCATTTACGCAGTTGTACATCTTCTTCTTCCCACGATGTCTCTTTGGCTTCATCGCAGCCATGGTGACCATTCTTACTGGGATGTAGCATCTGCTAACTTCAAGCATGCCATTGGCCTTTCCTGTGAACTTGTAGTGGAGCACATTCAAAATTTCATACACTCAGGTATGTCATTTTACTATCACATCTGTCATCAGTGACATATTACTGATATAGCTACTTCTGGAGATGGTTTCATTGCTTTTTGGTTGCTCAAGCATAAAATAAGAGAAGGAGGAGGGTTAAAAATTCCAGGTTAGGATTTTTTATTTTTCATTCTTTGTAGGATTAAGAATTATGGGGGAAAAAATTGTAAGGGACTTATGGAAGTTTATGGAAGCTTCCTGCTCAGAGCAGGGCTATCTTCAAAATTAAATCATTATAGTCTTTAGTATACTTTCTAAAAGAAGATGCAAATACTTTGATCATAAAGAACTAGAACATCACAAACAGGATCTAAGAGAATTTCTCCTGTACCACTTAAGTCCAGACATTTTATATTGTTAACATCAAAAGGAATAGTCTTATTTCAACTTGATACAATGCATGTTTCAATAGCTGCATAAAAAGAATTTGGTTTTGCAAATTCTCTGAATAGCATTAAAGTGTAGCAAGACTGTGTATCTCTAATTATAATGAAATGGCAATGATGTCAAAAACAGCCTGTGTCTTTTCCTTATAGATATTGGTTATGAAAATATGATCAATACTATGCTGAAAGATCTTTTCAAGTTGCTGGTAGCCTGTGTAGCAGAACCAACAGAAATTATTTCCAGAGTTGGCTGCTCTTGTATCAGGTAACCCAATCTGTTCACTCTTAACATATTCAAAAAGATGTCTATGTCTTTGAAGAACTTGTGGACTGATTAAGTTGGTCAACATCTAAAAAGATGTCCACAATATATCTTACCTCCTGTTATTTGAATAATGAATTTTAGACTTACTAGCCTCTTCTTGCTGTTTTCAGTGTGCCTCAGAACCTGTGATTTTAGGCATTACTATATGTAAAGACAATGCAGAAAGAATCACATCTTGTCGATCTCACCCAGGGAGTCTTTCTGCTGTGCTTTTTGCAACAGGACTTGTCTATCTGGCATTGGCCTTTTTAGCCATCAGCGCGCTTGTAGCAAGCGTGGGTAGAGCCCTTCTCAAATCTTCGTTCGCGAAGCCTGGCCATGATGATATGTATGGTTCCCATAAAAAGCTCTTGGACATCACTTTATATATAGTCAATAATCGATCCTTAACAAAAATACTCAAGGGTTTTTCCGTTGGAATTCACACGTCTTTAGAGGTAATTAATATCTTTCACAGTCTTCAGGTTATTACAGTCATAATCAAAATAAGCACCACATTTATAACTTACATAATGGCAAGATGAGTACTTAAAGAGGAAAAGCAAAGGAGAGAAAAAGTCAAAACTACAGTGTAATTACAAAAATAGGTCAGGGTAACAACTGAGGAGATTGGATAACATTAACTAGCTACTAAATAAGCCTTTTGTTCTGTTTTCATAGAATCATAGAATAGTTTAGGTTGGAAAGGACCTTAAAGATCACCTAGTTTTCAACCCCTGCCATGGGCAGAGGCACCTTCCGCTAGACCAGGTTGCTCAAAGCCCCATCCAGGCTGCCTTGACCTCTTCCAGAGATGGGGATTTTCAACCTTTTCCCTTTCACAAGTAAGAATTGTCTAGTTCCTTCTTGAACATGGTAACATTTTCCTGTGTTCTTGCAGGTACGTGCTAGTGACAGCAGGGCCTGTTTTTACTGAAGAGATGTGGAGGCTTGCCTGTTGTGCCTTGCAGGATGCCTTCTCTGCCACTCTGGAGCCAGTAAAGGTAAAACTGCCTTTTCGCCAACAGTCAAAATGTAATCACACTACATATAGACTCACTAATTTTTGACAGGTTGTTTTTATTTCTTCATACAAGTATTTATGTA
Organism: Platyrinchus mystaceus; assembly: GCA_035041135.1. Taxonomy (NCBI): domain Eukaryota; kingdom Metazoa; phylum Chordata; class Aves; order Passeriformes; family Tyrannidae; genus Platyrinchus; species Platyrinchus mystaceus. The sequence goes on from JAWWLV010000121.1 coordinate 50,387,786, forward strand.
TAGAGCCAGGAAAAGAAGCCTAAAGGTTATGTGGTAACTTTTGTTAATTTGTCAATTCACAGTGAAACATGTTGGATCAACAATGGAGATTGAAATCAGTTTTTCTAAACATACAGACAACACTAGTAGCTAACAGACTTATTTTAAATTGAAATCAGAAGAGCTCAGTGGGTGAAAACTTCCCTTTTGATCCATTTCTTCATCTGGATTGACTAAAACTAGACAGAAGACAATGTTGCTTATTTAACCCTGCAGCTGCATGCTCCATATAGCTTAGTTTTCAACTCACTGGCTGTCTTGTAAACAAAACATCCTGGTAAGTCATCGCAGGCCACAGTACATAAGAAGCTGTAGTGCCTTTACATTGGATGTATTAAATTGCTAAATGGCAGATGACCAGCTGATGGTAATGGGACAGGTCACTCTGAATCTTGTATTTCACACTAACAGGCTGGACATTGCTGCAGTCACTGATTTGTTTAACGCACAGTGAAAATCTGATGTTGTGTCTCTCTATAGAACCTGTTGGGCTATTTCCACAGTGGTTCTGAAAGCTTTAGTGGAGATGCCTGTGAAGTGAAGGTGGCAGCCCCATCCCTCTCGCCAAGTGCTGAAGCTGAATACTGGAGAATCAGAGCTATGGCACAGCAGGTACTGATGGATGTTTCAGGGCAAGTCAGAGAACCTTTTAAGCTTGGAGGTTTTCTTTATGAAAGTAAATTTTTACCAGCAATTTCATCACAAACCCTACAGGCAAGGACTTCCTCATCACCAGACTAACATTTATTTAATAGCAATATTCAGAAAAAATAATAAAAGCCAGAAAAATAAAACCTAAAAACTGTCTCCTGGTAAAGAGGGATTGCCTAGGGTAGGGAAAGATGCATGAGTACCTGAGGAGAACTGACGATGAGCCTATTGTGTAATTAGCAGCATTAGTGTACATCAGTGGAAACCTTTCTGATAGAGAAACATGTTACCATGAATCCCCATCTAAAATGTCATATACATTTCTTTTTACTCTGTTAAAGAACAATAAATTCAAAGGACAAAAAATGTGCTAGAACAGAGATGCGGATATGAAACTAGGAAAACAAGATTTGTTTAACCTATCAAAGCAGAGTTTATAGAGAAATGCAATTTTTTTTATTTATCTATAAATATCTAGGTATAGGTTGCAGAGAAGAAAAAGAGTTGCTGGGAACTAGAGGATAATGCTGATGTTTAAAAAATAATTTAAAACTCACGATTAACTCCTCATTAGCAAAGCAAACTTTGAGACAACTTTCTTAGGGTCCTTTTGACTACAATGGAGGTTATTTGTTTTATGAAAGTAATTACATGAAACAAGTTCTTTGAAATACAGAAGACTGAACTTAATGACCTGTGAGGAACCATAAAACTGTAAATACGGTGTGACAGCTTCAGCATGGGAAAGCACCTAGATTAAAACAGCTAACAGATGTTTGGTATCAATTTCTGTCTTAAAAAATCATACCCTGATGCTGCTTGAAAATCTGAAACACACAGAACAGAATTGGTGATCACAAATAATGTGGCAGTGGCAGACATTGTTTGAATAGAAAAAAATGTTTTAAATTAAGTTTTAAAGATGCAGAACTCAAGAAAGCAGGGAATGTGGCATTTATACTTTTCTTGTAGACACTATCACTGGTACTCCCTGAGTCCTTCTCAGTGGGGATTTATTGCAACTGTGAAGCTACAAAACAAAGCTACAGCAACTGAGTTGTTTCCCCATTTACCGCTGTCATGGTTTTGGCTGGGATGGAGTTAATTTTCTTCCTAGTAGCTGGTAGAGTGCTGTGGTTTGAATTTAGTGTGAGAATAATGTTGATAACACACTGATGTTTTAGTTGTTGCTGGGCAGTGGTTTAAGCCAAGGGCTCTTCAGTTTCCCATGCTCTGCCAGTGAGGAGGTGCACAAGAAGCTCAGGGGGACAGCTGATGAAAACTAACCTAAGGGATTCATACCATAGAGTGTCATGCTTAGCATGTAAACAGGGGGAGTTGGCTGGCAGGGGCTGATCACGGCTCAGGAACAGACTGGGCATCGGTCAGTAGATGATGAGCAACTGTACTGTGCAAGTTCATTTCTCTCTCTTTCTTTTGTTGCCTCCCTTTTTGTGGTGGTTGTTGTTGTTGTTATTATTATATTTTATTTAAATTATTAACCATTTTTATTTCAACCCATGGGTTTTAGCTTTTCTTTTCCCTGATTCTCCTCCCCATCCTTGAGGGGGATGGGTGTGGGGTGTGGTAAGCAGTGGCTGTGTGGCACTTAGTTGGTGGCTGTGGTTAAACCATGACACGCACCCGAAGAATTGCATATTAGATTTCTGTATCTTAATGGCTGAAAACAATCCTTCTGACAATCAGCCTTTCTAGGTGCAACAGGGCTAACTATGCAAACAGGTCCTTGTCTCCACTATACTTGATATTTTCTGATAGTAGTGTACAGGCAGCAGAAAACTTGTTTTGGCTTTTGGTACTATGCCTTATACAAGTTCAAAGATAAATATCTGTCCTTTGCCCTATGCTGTATGGAGGTAGCCCATTGCTCTGAGGCTGTTTTACCAAACCAGCATGCTCCAGGGAAGGTCTGCCTTGGGGGACACCTTGCACTGTCTTTATCACTATAAAATAATTCAATATAACAGATCTTTTGCAATGAAGGGAATCCTATTCTTGGGTGCCCCCAAGAACCCAGTGCAAGTGCTAAACTGACTGTTTTATGTAACTTGTTTTCTAGGTCTTCATGCTGGAGACTCAGTGCTCCCCAAAGACCCCTAGCAACAAGGAAGGGTTTGAACATGCCCAGTCATGTGTGCTCATCATTGACTTGCCACCAGATAAGAAACCAAATGGGCATAGTCAGAGGAGGTAAAGTATCTTCTCAGGAAAATACTGTGTCATTAAAAGTAAGATAAATATTTCCACACAGAGATGTGAACTGAGCCTGGCAAACTATACCTCTCTCTAGAGCTCATAAAAAGAAATTAATACTCTGATCAAATTAGGTTTTGTGACACTGTTATGTTTGTAATGATACCTTGCAAATGCAATGTCTGCTTCACTAATGGTCTTTTAAATTCAATATTACTCAATTAGAAGGTGAAAAAAGTTAATGGATAAGCTGGAACAGTATAAATTGAAGAGACCACATCCAAAGCTGTGAAAAACTGTCAACATATTAAACTAGGGAACACTGATTTTGCTTGGCACTTCATTTTTGTGGAAGTCCTTCCATTATGTTGCTGCCTCCAAAATTCATGCATTTGCATGACAATCTGATCCTGTCAAAGAATATTTCTTTTTGCTTGCACTCGGTTGTTTAAACAACTGATGTAACATCAGTGGGGCCAAGAATCAGAATTGTGCATTCAGGGTTTGTGTTAGTATTGCAAGGTATGAAATACATGGCATGAAATTGTCTTTTACAAAATACCAAACCTACTTCTGTACCACTTCAGGCAGTCTCATTCAAATCTAAACTATTGCTGCAACAAGGAGCCAGAATGTGATGGTCCTTCTTTGGCTGAACAAGAAGAAAGACCATACAAGATGTCTCTGCTCTTACCTGAGAGCAGGTGCTCTGTTTCCTTGCCTTCAGAACGCAGGGCCCTGTGCAGAAACAAATAAAGCTTAAGATCACAGTCTAAACCCTTCCTTTCTGGTGGGGAAATATCTGCTTTATTCAAAGTTTAGCAGATTATTCTTCTTGTTAAAATGGAAGCAAAGCAAAAGACTGGAATACTCACCTCTCACAGCACATAAGGCCATGCAATCTAACAGGCTCTGTTTGTAAAGGGAGTGTGGGCCTTGCTTGTCTTTAGACAAGTAAATAAATAAAGCTTGCAGTTAATACAAACTCTGAATGCTTTCACACTGCGCTTTGTCTAAACAACTGCAAAAAGTGTATATGCCAGTAGGCAAGTGTTACCTCAGCAATACTCATTTTTTCACCAAACCATAGCTCAAAAGTTGACTGTGCCACTGTTTTTCTCATTATTTGCTACAGCAGTGCAGTAATATGCCAGTCATGCATGCTAGTAACTGTGGCCTTTCAAAAGTTTTACTTTAACCTTAGCAGGGTTTCTCTTCTCCCTTTTGCTTTTGTTTCCTTAATGCTGCATCGTTTCACAGGAAGCTGGGGTAAGGGAGCTTTTCTTCTTCCTAAAAAATAATCATATATTTCAGTTTGAAATTTTGGGCAGAATAAGAAAATACTATCCTTAACCAGCTTTGACACTGTGTTTTCACCTATATTGCTGTATTAGTTTGTTTTGGGATTGAGCAGTGCTTTACACTGTACTTGTAAATTGCTTTTTTGGCTATTACAAGGAAAGCAGATCTCCTTCATTCCTGACCATGCTTTTGAAACAGGATTAGTTGCTTGAAATCACTGCAAGCTCTCATTTAACTTTATACATGCTCTTAAGAGCTTTTCTGAGTCAGAGCCTCTAATGATTTTTACAGCAGAAAACTACTTCCCTATAAAGAGCTCCACTATATGTGTTAATCATCAAGATTTTAGCACCGTGAGATAAATTTTACGATGTATCAGCACTGACAGCTATGTCATAGTAAGTGAACTGACATGAGTAACTTAACCCAAGAAAAAATGTTTTTCAATGTTTCATTCCCAAAACTGAATTTTGATGATTTCTCAAAAAAAAAAAAAAAAATTAGACTTCTTGTTTTGGTATTCCCAAACACTTTTGAAAGTTGTTTAATGAAAGTGGAATAATATTTGCAGCAAAAAATATTAAAGGTCTACAACTGAAATTCTCATGTTACATGAAGATTTGCTTTAACTTAGACCTAAAACTTCAATATTGCAAGCAAACTGAAAAATCTCTTCCTCACTTGATAGCCATGCAAATTAAAACACAACCCATCATACATCAAAACAGGTATTGCTATATGCATCTGCTCCATTTAAAACATTGCTGCTGTAGTCTTATGCAAAGACTTGTTTTTAAAGGCCTTAAGATAGGTTCCACACTTTATAATTTTAAATCCACGAGATACCAAACAACAATCGTGTCTACCCTTTCTTCCAGGCCTTACTTGCCTGTAAGCCTCTCAGTATTATTTACTGGTGAATGACCTGAAAACTTTGGTTGGAGGAATTTGCCATTCCTGGGTCCCCTGTGCAAATCAAATATTAGTGAGGGCTAGAACAACTCCCAGCATCTCTCTAACAGGACCACAGCTAAGAATACCCAGTATTATATGTGAAAAGCAGGGTTAGGAGTAGATATTTCCATGCTAGCTTCTCAGTGTTCAAGTTGGTCTTAAGAGCAAACAGTGACATGTGCCTTCAGCCAGACTTCAGCTTCTTTGCATGCTGCGTTGCACTGCTGCTGTTTCTGTACATGTTTATTTATTGGTTCATTGGCTCTTTGAGGTTTATTTTTAAGAAATACTCTTGGCATTAGTGGAAATGGAAACCAAATAGTAAACTAGTTTTGGCCTCAATTTGTCATGGCAAAGTTAAGGTTGTCGGACATGTTGATGGAGAGGTAACTTTTGTGTTAACAAGTCCCTCAGTTATAGCAGGCTGAAATACTGAGCATACTTGCAGCTGCCAGAAAATTAAAAAACAGAATATTTAATCCTTCAGTGTCAGACACTGGAGAAAAGGACAAAAATCATAATGGAGTTTTGTTTTAATAGCACCTCTACACAAGTGCCATTAGTGTGCTTGCTGTGGGGAATTTTTGCTTAACCGATGCAAGAGTCTTCCCTTTTAGGAAAACATTTGAAAGAGTAGCTGAAAGACCATTCTAGACTGCTTTATCTTTCTCCACTTCTTTAGTAACAAGGCTGTAAAAATTTGGCTTTTCTTTTGCACTTTTCATGTTAGATTCTACAATATAAAGTAGTTCTATTCTCCTAGTAAAAGCGCAATGCACTGTTTTAATATTCTACGATTTTTTCCTTCCTATGCTTGGTTTACCAAGTATTCCTTTCAGGACGATAGTGGTGAGCTTGCTGTCCCACCAAGTACTACTCCAGAATTTATATGATATCTTACTGGAAGAATTTGTGAAAGGCCCTTCTAACTTGGAGGAGAAAATGACAATACAAGTACCAGAAAACAAGTTGGCTGGTTTTCTCAGGTACATCTCCATGCAAAACCTGGCTGTCATCTTTGACTTACTGCTGGACTCCTACAGAACAGCCAGAGAGTTTGACACGAGACCTGGTTTGAAGTGTTTGCTGAAAAAAGTGTCTGGCATTAGTGGAGCTGCCAACTTGTATCGACAGTCGGCAATGAGCTTCAACATCTACTTCCATGCCTTGGTCTGTGCAATCCTGACAAACCAGGAGAACATCACTGCAGAGCAAGTGAAAAAGATCCTCTTTGAAGATGATGAGAGAAGCACAGACTCATCACAGCAATGTTCTTCAGAAGATGAAGACATTTTTGAAGAGACTGCCCAGGTCAGTCCCCCCCGAGGGAAGGAGAAGAGGCAGTGGAGGGCTCGAATACCATCTCTGAGCGTGCAGCCCGTCAGCAATGCAGACTGGGGGTGGTTAATCAAGCGGCTTCATAAGCTCTGCATGGAACTGTGCAACAACTATATCCAGATGCATCTGGACCTGGAGAATAATGTAGAGGAGCCTCCAGTGTTCAAAGGTGACTCCTTCTTCATTTTACCATCTTTTTACTCAGAAACCTCCACCCCATCGACTGGAGGGCTATCTGGAAAGGACACACCATCGGAGGATGACCGGAGTCAAATCAGGGACCAACTGGGAGACAGCCTGACACCTCGAGGAGGGAGTGGAGAAATGTTGCTGCTCCCCCCACCCTTAAGTCCTAAACCAGAGAAAAAAGAGCAAACCAAGAAAAAAGAATGGTGGGAGAGTGCTGGCAACAAGATCTACACCATAGCCACTGACAAAACCATCTCCAAGCTCATGACAGAATACAAGAAGAGAAAGCAGCAACAGGCCATGACATCCTTCACCAAAGAGGTCAAAGTGGAAAAGAAAGGGGAGCTCCTGGGTTCAAGAGGGCCAGACTCACCCATACTCCAGCGGCCACAACATCTTATAGATCAAGGTCAAATGAGGCATTCATTCAGTGCTGGTCCAGAGATCCTGAGACAAGAGAAGAGACCACGCTCAGGATCTACAGTCAGCTCCTTGAATATATCTGTTAGGGATGCCGAAGCCCAGATACAGGTAGGACGTTCTTGTAGAATGCTAATAATAATAGCGATAAATAAAAATATACCTATATGTATTTTTAATAGATTTTATTATAATCTTTTCATTAAATGCCTTTTTAGATAAAGAAGTCTTCATGATGAGCACTGAATCTTGCAGCAGCTGGTACTGATAAAAACCTGATTCTGTCCTATTAAAAGAATGTTGGTCTTTAGGGAAATGTTATCAGACATATACTAGTTCAGCTTTCAGGAGTGTTTCTGTGACTTGGGTCAAAGCTGCACTTAATCTTTAAGAACTAATAACCTACAGCAAACACTGCTTACTGCTGAGGGCTCTAGCCCACTTAAAGCTTTTGAAAACACCATGCTCCTTGTCACAATGCTTTTGTACTTGAGGGTTTTTTTGTTAATTCCAGAGCAAAAATAGTGGGCTCTGTTGCTAAAAAGACACTTGCAGCTTGCATGTCCAAGTGAACTAATTAGTGAAAGCATCAAACTTGACAGACTTTGTTCACTGTGGGACAAAAAAAAAGGTGATGGAAGGTGAGCATGATACCTGCAATACAAAGTCAAACAATTACTTATAGTACTGAATGTGAATTAGGAAAACACAGAGAACATTAATGAATATGCTGGCATTACTCAGTTCTCTTCATGAGGCTGTAGCCACCAGGTATCTTATTTTGTGCCTCAACCAATGGGCTCATCTGTTTCAAAAGGTTTTCTAAAGAGTCTTTTCTTTCTGTCCAACTTATTTATAGGCATGGACCAACATGGTGCTGACAGTTCTCAACCAGATTCAGGCCCTGCCAGATCAAACTTTCACAGCCCTGCAGCCAGCAGTGTTCCCCTGTATCAGCCAGCTGACTTGCCACGTGACAGATATCCGTGTCCGCCAGGCAGTACGGGAATGGCTGGGAAGAGTGGGCCGAGTTTACGATATCATCATTTAAACCAAGCAGTGCTCTGTTGCAAAGGGCAACAAGGTATACAGCAAAGAAATATTTGGGGTTCATTAGTTGCCTGTTTGTTGGTCATAAATTAAGAAACAATGACCTTGTTGATTTATGTCATCCACTTGAAATTGTGTGTTCCTCGCTCACATTAGCAAAGGAGGCAAAACATGAGTTTGTCCAAGTGTCTGGCATGGCCCCAGAACCCAAAAACTACCAGTAAATCAGGCTGGTACCTGAAGGGGTGATACATTTCAGTACCCTTCATTTTAATTCAAATTTGCGACAGTGGGAGCCGCAAGAAACTGCAGCAAAACTTCCACACTTGCAATTAGCTGTGAATGCAACTGTCATGTGGATGTCAAACCAGGTCAGTAAGCCTGTGTAACTTAAAAAAAAAAAAAAAAATGCAAGTTTGGGAAAAGATGGATCTATAGGACAAGTAAAAAGGTGACACTTTTTAGGGTAACATTTTCACTTCAAAAATTAGCTTGAGAGAGGATAGGCAACTAAAGACTATTATAGTAACCATATGCATCACTCACTAAAGAAAGTGGAAATTTATTTTGCTCCAAAAAGAGCCTTTGAAATCTGGTCATATTTGGAATAGCTAAAGTATTCCAGGTCTAAAACTGGTAAACCAAGCACAGACTATTCATTCTTTCATTGCTCTTGTGGAGTATTGCTTGAAGAGAAATGGCACTGTCAAGCTGCCCTCTCTCCAGTGCTACCCTGGCTGCCTCTTCAGCTGTGCCTCCAGCTGACCATTTTTTCACAGATCAAATTTCCTCTAAAAGGGAAGTTTGTTTTGTGTTTCCTGTGAAGCTGTGGGGAAGACACACCACAGAGTAAATACCAGCATGTGCCAGTATGCAGCATTCAACTAAGCAGAGTAGGGATAAAGTTTTCCAGTTTAAGCAACACTGGCTATGATTCTACTGGAGATTTTTTTGCTTATATAGAGCTGCTGTAGCCAGGAACACCCTTATCACCTTTGTTAAATGTAGCCTATCACTTCACCTTGAGCTGAAGCAAGATGGAAAATAGTCTGAAAGGGAAGTATCTTTCCTGTTTCTCTCCCATTTCTTGCCTGCTGCTGTAAATAGAAAGGGACAGATCCTCATGGAGGTTCATCCCTCTCTGTGCAGCACTCCTATAGGGACTACTGCAATTTGCTGTTATTAGTAAGAGGGAGGAGAAGGGGGAGGATTGACTATTGTGTTGTCAAATGCATATGTGATGCTCTTCACACTAGACACAGCAAAGGGTTACCTTGCTGCACAAGTTATGTCACGGCCCCTGGGACATTCCAACTCCAACTCCCATGCCACATAATTTGTTGATCAGTGTTGAAACAACTTGTTGAAAGTAAGTTGATTTTTAATCTTTGGTGACCCCTTAATGCTGTTCTCCCAAGACTTTTCAAATGTGCATACCAACTAAATATACAGCTTCAGTCCCTTCTCCAAAGCATTCTAAAAATGTCATCTCCTTATATGAGGCCTGGATTTTGCACAACTGCTTTTAGCATCTTAAACCTAGAAAAACAGAGGGAGCCAAGAGGCTTCACTGAACAGTCATCACCCAAGCTGCTGTGTTTACAAAGAGTCTGCCACTATCCTCCTGCCTTTTCCCTCTATTGCCTACTTTCCATTTGTCACCTGTTAGACTTGTGCAGGGAATATTTGTCCCATAAATTTCTGTAGTGTCAGTCATGCTGTTTCCCTTTCTTTTGAAACTTCTCTTTGCTAAATCGTTTAAAGGACATAACAGTTCCATAAGAACAACTCTTTCCTACCACCTAAACTGAATTTATAAATTGCCAACAGTTTTTTCAATTGTCAATTTTTCCCCAACAGTTTAAACACTTCCTTGGGGACAGGTTAGATTAGCCTTTGGTATCTGGGAGAGTAGTAGCACAGTTTGATTTCTGTTGCCATGTCTTTCTTATACACCTTTAGGTAGAGTAAAAGAGTGGTTACATATATTGTGCAAGTTTTTACTGGGCATCTAGATAGAACTGGTTTTAAAGCAGTACATTAGTTAGGCAACAACAGAAATCAGAATAATAGAGCATATGCAAAACAGGTTTTCATTATAAAAAAACCCCAAGTTTTAATTATAAATTTCATTATAATTATAATGTATTTATAATGAAAACAAGTTTTCATTACAAATGCATTGAGTGGATGGAGATCCTTGTGGTACTAATCTAAAACTAAAGAAAATCCCTAAAGTACGTTGGGGAACTAAAATTGGCAGCGATACTGGTGGAATCACTCAGGACTACAGAAGAGGCCCTAGTATCTAGGAAACACTATGGTTATGCGTTCTGGTTGCAATACAAAATCCTTCTGTAAAACAGAAAAAAAAGCTCTAGGAGTGATAATACCACTACCACCTCCCTCAAGTCCATGAACAGTATAACCTATAACAGTATAATCCGATAAGCCACCATCTTGATCTAAAAGATCATTTCAACTATTTACACTACAACTATCATACTGGAAAATGAGGAGGAGTAGATTTGCTATACTGCTGTTGCTCTGTTTTAAACTTTGTCCTTCAAATTGTGCACCAAGTGCCCATTGTCACCCTCAGTGCCTCTTATTAACATCCCTCCGTAAGAGGACATGAGTAACTAACTTCAAGTAATTCCAGAAATGGGATTTAAAAGGAGGGGTGTAGGGTTTGAAGCAACAAGCTTTACATAGCAAAATTCAGCATGTGCTGCTCTTCTTTATGTGTAAAATGACAAGCAGGTGAGGAGAGCAGCCCAGGGCCACTTCAGTAACCATTAATCTGAGATGTAGGAGCCTTCTGATGCACCTTCAAATTATAAACAGATAAAAAAATTGAGTTGGTTCATTGGATTCTCAGCAATTCTTTTGCTAGTTAAGCCATAGACATCAGCAAGCCCCGAAGAAGTAGAAAAATAAACGTGTGAAGTCACCATTTCATGCCTCATGGCTGCCAGCATGATACCTTTCGACCTCAAGCTTTTAGCCCAAAGGAGAAGTCTGCCAGGACAGTCCCAGGAAAAGGTGACTGGCATCAGCCTGTCGTAAGCTTCAGGAGGGGATTCCCAAACATCCCAATCATGTCAAGCTACGTGTCCATGCTACAGCAGCTCTTCTGCTTTCCACTTCTGAGTGGGGAAGCATCTCAGTCAATAGCACAAAGTAGCCCTTGTATCCACACCTGTAAGTCTTTCTCACACACATAACCCCTTCAAATCCTCACTTATAGCTCTATAACCTAATGCATGAGCTACAGCAGCATCTTGGCAGCTTTACTGTGGTGGCTTGACATCCTTCTCAGGTACCAGAGCTTCACCTCTGCTGCCTTTGCCTAATTCACACTGCCCTCTTCAGGGCCACTGCAGCAAGCAGAGACAAGGACATCTCATTTTCAAATCTTGAAGGCAACCACTAATAGAGAAAGTTGCTGTTGTCCAGCATCAACTACCTTTAAGCACATGAAATAGCTCATCACTGTGCAAATATTTAAAGCGGACAAAAGCAGAGCACTCATCAAGAAAGTGATCCTTCTCTTACATAACAGAAGCAGGGTTTGACCCCAACTCACATGGTCTCAGGCCATTGCATGGGTTTGCACTTTATTATGTACTGGGAACATATGCAGACATATGAGATGATTGATGCATGTATCTACAAATACCTGTAGCTCCAGTCACTGTCATATTCTGAGCATTCAGCATATTTACAGAGAGCTATCCACATCTGTAATATGTTTATCATGCTGTCCAAGTGTTTATATCACACCAGCACTGGTTAACACAGTTACTCTGGTACATTTTCTGAGCATTCATCAGCCATAGAATTACCACCACTATCTTTTGGTTAACATGCTTTTGTGTCCTTAAGATGCTGAGATACAGATTAAATACTTTCCTGGGGATAAACACTCATGTGAGAATAAAACTGACTTAATTTAGCATCTAAAAAGAACTACTAGGAAAAGATTTAGGCAAAACTTTCCTTGCACAACTCCAAGCAGAGGCAACACAGCTTTTTGCCTCATCACAGATAAAAAAATTTATGTCCTCTGCACTATGGCTGGCTCATGCCAAGGCCAAACACAGTTTACACCTGTGACTTGCAAGGTGCTTTGCCTTTCAGGTTGAGCTTTAAGTTTTGTTTAAAACATAATCCTTAACTATAAAATTCACTGACAAATTCTCACTCTCCAAAGATATAACCCCCACCTCTAAGTACCTTGCGTTACTGTGTGTAACCTTCATCTGTACTTGATACAGCAGCATTTCAGTGTTGGTATTGACACTTCAGAGCTTGGCACAGCACTGGCATGAAACCAAGCAGCAAACAAACTAGCAAGTAGAGAGGTCCAGCTCCATGTGCTGCCTGCACTTTGTACCTTTCTTCACAGGTTAGGCCCACATTCAAAGTACCAAAGCTGTTGAAATCAATGGAAGTTAAGTACCTAGACATCTTTATTACTCAGGACTCGGTCCTTGAATCCTTTAGTCTCAACATACGGGTTTACAAGTTCTCAGGAAAGGGTAAGTCCTGTACAGTTCCTCGCATCACCCTTTCTGCTGTCCTCTATACAGCTCCTGCTTGAAAAATCCACAGGAACCAGCACAAAGTCCCATGCATCCCAGTGCTGCAAAATTGGAACCTTCACTTTTGGACAGATCCATGAATTAGCATGTAGGAGGCGGATCCAAGCAACCTGAAGTGTTTTATTTTTTACCTAGCTCCTCATCTGTGTAGAAGCCTATTGAGAAACTGAGCACGTGGTTTGGCTATTGTCAGCTTTAGCAATCCATTCTAGACATGCCATTTCTCAGTGATAAATTGTTTTCAATTCACAAAAAGTGAAGTGCTTTCTTTTTTTTCTTGCCTTTGTACTAAAATCACGTTTAAGCAAGCTACTTACTCATTACTCCAGTTACAGTCATTTATGGAAAGACCTGTGTACAGGGCTAATCATGGCATATGACAAAAAAAACCCCTAACCGTATTTTGTAGGTGTAAAAGGACCAAGTTGCCATAGCACAGAAGCACAAATGTTGGATTTTATGCAATATAGATAATAGCATCCGGCAGCTAGCGATCCCTCTTCACGGAACCTCCCTGTTTTGAGTGGAGCTTCTGTAGGGATATGACTAAAGGGTCTCCTAGCAACCCTCACCAGCAACACGCCTGGGACACCAGGAAGTTGTACAGCTGCAAGGAAGGAGTCATATATCCTCTTTCTGTTGTTTCCACTAATCCCCCTCAGAACATATACTTTATATGTGACACTAATATCATACAAAACAGACAGATTTGGCCAAATATGCAGTGCTGGCTATTTAAAAAGTAAAAATGAAAACACACATGGCTTAAGTATGCACCAGTCTTTTCACTTAGTGCTCAGAGATCTCCAAGCTGAAAACTAAAAGCAGAGGGAAGAAGAAATGCCCTAATTCTGTGGTTATTAGTGGAGCTGCACTGTATGATCCTGGATTAATGCAATAATGAGCTTGCCTGTGGAACCAGATCCCTCAAATTCCAATTTTTGGCAAAATCACAAGTTGAGATTTGCATAGTCTCCGCTGTCACATTGAATCAGGGTTTATGGAAAGCATTTTTGGTTAAGAAACATGGCAACAGGAACTATTTCAATACTTTTACCCCAGCATCCCACTTTTCAAAAGGTAGTTTAGGTACTTCCATAGATTTCATCTAAATACCATGGAGCACCAGGGCCCTGTTTCCTGTCCATGCATTTGGTTCATCTAGGTTGCACTGAAGTGCCATGTTTCCACAAGAAGCGAGCTGCAGTGAGAGAATTGAGCTAGCAGAGAGGCACAGGTTAAAGCAAGGGACAAATATCACCTCCACAAGCAGGCTGTGGCTCCTGAGCCACCCACTCTGCAGGGGAAGGCAGGATTCGATACCAAAGGGGAAACAGCCAGGAAGGGCAGAGCATGATGGTGACAGAGCCCTGTACTGCGTGCTGTTTGCTGGTGCAGATGGGAGCAAGAGATTGAAAAGTATGCAATGACAGCAGCAAGCATCTTCTTTCAGTTCCTCCCACTTTCTGTTCACTTCCTCTCTTCTCTCCCCACTTTTTGTCATTATTTGTGAGACTGCAAACATACTTCTGTGGGCCCTTCAACCAGAACTGAAAGCAAGCCAAAGGGAGTGGACACTCCGTTTCACCAAAGATCTAAGACTTTCCTGTTTGAAAATTAGAAAAATATAAAATTTTATTTCCATGATGACGGCTGCCACAGGAAGCATGTTACCACAAAATATGATTCCCAGGACTTAATCTCTCTAGCTGTATATTCAGGAGGAGCCAGTAATATTTTTTAAGAGAGACTATAAATCACCTTGTCAAGCAAGTGCTTACGTGAGGTTTATCTTCTGCTGATTTGATACCTAGCTGCAATTCCTTGGTCTCATCCATGTTTCCTCCCTCTATCTTTCTCCTCTTCTTTAGAAAAACACCTCCCTGTGTCTGCTGCGTCCTGTTGTGCCGCTAGCTTTGTATGGTCCTTGGGTGTCCAGTGGTTGGGCAGTCACTGTCAGCTGGCTTGCAAATTGTATTTTGTGTATATTTTATTCTGATTGAATTCTGAAATGGAAATATTTTAAAACAAAAAGTATAAACTATGTTGTTTGTGTTGTAGAATAAAGATTCAAATGCAAAATAAATTATGCTTTGGTTCTGTCTAACAAAAGTTATTTTACAGTTCTTGATGAAGCAAAGGAACAGAACTGAGAAAGGGCCTGAAACACGTGGTATGTACCAGCAGGGACTGCAGTTTTTATGGATGACCTGGGGAATTTAGTCACTCTGAACTGCTGGGTTTTTTTGATGGCAGGTGAGATCTAAACACTGTAACAAATGAGTCCTGCAGCACTCCTAGCCAGAGTCTGGGCTTGTAAGGGTGGAATAGGATAAAGCTACTGAAACAGCTAAAAGTGCAAGTAGATATACCATGCAGAATTTTTAAGCATCTAAATAGGTGAATCATTTCTTCCTTCCATTAAAATGAGGAAAATACTTTTGTTTTTTATTTCATTAGAGGTGAGTTTATTGGAGCTCTCATGCAGAGCCAAACTTTTGTTGCATTTTTAAGCTAGGCATTCCCTGACCACAGTCAGTTTAGCTAGCACTCAACACGTGTTCCCAACCTACGGGTGCATGCAAACAGTATGGTTGCTGCAATGATTCATCCTGCTGAAAAGCTCAGCAAGGGCCCTTCCCATCGCCTAAATTCCTCTTTTGATTAAAGTTGAATCAGTGATTGCTCTTGATGACAAAAAAACATTTGTTTAATGCAAACAGTGAACACCTTCACAGCAGCCACACATGCTTTTGTATGCAACCAAAATTAAAGTACTGAAGGAGAACGGGTTGGCCACTACCCCTGTCAAAAGAATTGCCATAGGGCTTCCTGAAAGCAGGAGTGTTCCAGCAACAAGACATAGCATCGTACAATAACCTTTAGGGCACACCTCTGTGTGCTCAGGGATGCTATCCACAGCCCAAAGGCAAGCTTGCCACATAAGAGTGAAAATGCAGCCAGCATTCTCACCTGGCCTCACTGGGTTCTCTGGGCATGGGCTCCCATCCACTGAAACGACACAAGGTCCAGCCTTCGATGTCTGTTATGTAACAGCCTCATCAGCATGAAGGTTAAGAGCAGATTACAAAGCAAATAAAAGAGGTTGTGATGCTTTAATAATCTTACACACTTCTGGCAAAACAAGAGTGCGTTAAATCCTAACCATCTAATTTCATTCCAGGAAACTACCTTCTGCTGCTCCTTACGTCTCATTTAGATCCCATTAGAAAGATTTTGATTTCCTCCTAAACACCACTCAGTAATGTGAAACAGCAACAGGGTAAATATAGAAAGTACTGCTCCACTATTCCACTGACTCCTTACATGTACAAATTTCCAGTTGCCTTCCCACTTAACGCTGGTGTTAGACTAGCATGGCTTCTGCTGCCACTAGTGGCACTGGTGCAAGAGGTCCACATGTGATAGAAAGGGTGATCTTGCTTTGTAATTATCTAGAAGACACTAGGTCTTCTATTATCAAGGAGCAAAGTGTTAAGAATATTTGTCAAAGAAACCAGCTGTCAAGAAATATTTAAAAAACAAAACAATTAAAAAAGGGACTAAACAGGCACACCATTAAATTTCACTATTAAATTGGTTCACTGAGCAAACCTGTTGCAAAAGTCAAAATAAGAAGTAGAAAGGCCTGGGTTCTGCCTGCTGAGCTATGTGAAATGCAGGGTGATCTCTGATTTTGGAGCTTTTGGCAAAGAAGCTAGCATCAGGATAAACCTCTTAACATCTAATATCACCGTAAACAAACACAAATTGAACTCTATCCAAATGCTTGACACAGTGTCCTGGAACAATGCAGTCAGTATCCAGATTTCAAAACCCAGAGAATCCTAAATAAATCAAAACAATTCAGTTGTAAGCACAGGTCAGCTAGGTCCTATTCTTATCATGAAGAAAAAAAAAACAAACCAACAAATTAGTGAGGCTGCATGTGCAATTTTCTGACTCCTAACAGAAATCCATCGTAGGAAATCTGATTTGGTTTTTTGTTCTGTTTTCTTTTTGCAAGAGACTTGTACCTTTATCTACGCTGTAATTACCAGGAAATCTGTATCCATAACGTAGAAGCAATATGTCTGATTTTCCAGCTCTCAGGAAATATGCCCAACCTGAAATATTTTTGTTCACTGTGGTTAGTGTGACCACTTCTGAGGAGATCTCTCATCATCTTCATTCCCTACTACAGTCAAACAAAATTAGTGAAGATTAATTTAGAATACTGTGTAGCATTTATAAATTATTTACTATGTTTTTAGATGTTACATTACATCCCTGACAGACTGCTTTGTACTTCAAATCAGTTCCTCCTTTGTGCCAGAGATTACAGGGAGAAAGAGATCAAAACAAAACTGGATAAGATGCTATATTGAAATCTATCCTTGTAAGTAATTCTGTCCAGGAGGTCAGAAACAGGCAAATCTTCAAGCTTGTGAAACAACAATGTCAAACATAATGAGAAAGTGAAAAATGGCTTTGAAATGTATTGCAGTAACTAATCTAAGGAGAGGAAGGTGACAAGGCTCTTGGTTCTTAATGCTCAATTGTAAAAATAATTCATCTTCCCTTTAGAAAACAGAGAACTCTATTTTCGGGTAGAATTGTCATGGTGGCACCACAGGTGCAAGGGCCCTGATAAAAATGTTCTTTTAAAATCCCATCTACGGAGATGGTCACCAGAGCAGATCTTATATCTCTCTTGCATACATTACCTTTTCTTTTATAAGGACACTAAATAATTTAATATCTCAGTGCAGGCTCTTGTGACCAGCCCCAAGCCCAAGAGAATAAAGACTGTTAGTTTGCAAAGCCAACCATGAAACAAAACAAAACAGATTTAAATCTGGCTTGATAATTATTTTTTACAAGTTTTCAATTTTTTAGACAGAGCTGTGCAGAGAGTAGGACAAGAAGTGTGACCACTATTAAGTGTCTATTGGAAGGGAGGGTGTATAGGGTAAGCCATGTCTAGACAACAGCACAGATCTGCACAGATACGCAGTGACTGCTAAAGAAAAACAGGATGAGAAAGAAGAGCCTGGGGCAGGGCACAAGAGCCAAACTACATAACTTTGTGTGTCTCTTTTAGACACTCAAACCAAGCCAGGCTGGCTGGACATGCATCCCTTTCAAGAGGGTTTCATCCTGCATATGGCAAAAAGTAATGTTTGGAGCCAAATAAAGTTTAAAAAAACCTAAACGCTGAAGAGCAACATCATAACAGAAATGCCTCTAACCAGTCAGGTCTAGTGCAGCCCCTACAACCTGGGCACATTATAACTGCTCACCCATACAGGCCCTGTTGACCCGCAGAAGCCCCCTGGTTCCTCTTGCTGTAACACACCAAGTCACTTGACCTTGAGAGTGTGAGGATATGCTGTGATGGGAGGATCCCCACCTTGTAGCAGAATCGAATAACTTTTTATTTATCCAACAGACAGTACCCAATAACAGACATGCCTCAGACGTTCTGCTCACAGCCGATTCTCTTTGTTCTTTAAAAAGAAACCTACTTGTTCTTTAAAAAGAAAATCCACATTTAATCAGCCTGGCCCCAGGCTTTCACCACTGTCCAACTCTGAGCGACACTGGAGCTTCACACAGGAGCAAGAGCATCAAAGGAGCCCATGCAGCCTGAATTGGAACACACCATGGGGCACCCTCTTCCCACCTATCCAGAAGCAGGTCTTTTTTCAGTACTCAGTCTTTTCTCAATGCAGTTCGTATTTTCTCAATACTCTCTCAAATGACAATAAAATCTCCTGAATTTAGGACATGACGGACTGCACACTTGGAAGAACTGTTCAGATCATCCGTGCAACCAGACCAAACACCACAGCAGAGTCTTCTTTTTGTTTTGCTATAGTTTTGGCCC
This sequence comes from Platyrinchus mystaceus, assembly GCA_035041135.1. NCBI lineage: Eukaryota > Metazoa > Chordata > Aves > Passeriformes > Tyrannidae > Platyrinchus > Platyrinchus mystaceus. The sequence goes on from JAWWLV010000121.1 coordinate 50,406,440, forward strand.
TTCTTGTACAAGCCTTCACCTCAATGTCAGCTTCTCACAGAAGACACTGTCACATAACTCTTTACATCTCGACATCAGCACATCATTCTTGGGCTGCAGCTTGCATGTGCTAGCTGAAAAACTAGCCTGTTGTAAAGCTGCTCTGAGTAGTGGTTCTCAGCAGCTCCACTGTCCAGGTATTCCTAATGTGCAATTATTCCCCTCCAAGCATTCACACATCCCTTAGACAACACATTTCTTTCATGATCTGTTTGCGATGCCACTCCCAGCTGCCAGGCTAAGCCTTTCATTTTAAGAAGCCACATTTAAAGCCTTTGCATCCATGGTTTTCTATGAAGGGTGTTGCATGGTGCCTTATCTTTTCTAATACCAAGACCCTTTCATTTCCAATCCTGTAGCATACTTTCCACTTGCATCTTCTTAAGCTCTTATCTCCCTAGCCTGAAGGAAACTGTGGCAGTGCATTTACACTTTTCCCAAGTGTTCTCATCCTTGTGGCCTTGTACTGGTCAATTCTGAACTATTTTTACATTGGAAATGTCTGCCTTTCGTCTTTAACTCATCCCTTTTTTTTCCCCCTCTGCCTCTTGACGTCTTAGTTTCCAGTCTGCAGCTCCATTGTAAGAGCTCTTGACCCTTCCCCTCACAGTTTTTAGCAGGCAACTTTCTCACCTATGAGCGTAACAGCTTTTTATTTATCCAACAGACAGTACCCAATAACAGACATGAGCAAGGCAGAGCAAACAATCAGCATGCAGCTCAGGCACCACATCAAGTGTGATGTGATTGGCACTACCAGCATCATAAGCAAAACCAACCAATGGGCAATTTAAGCAGCTCCCAGTGGGTCACGCTTAGCAGTGTTACATGCCACCTGCTTCACCAAGAGGACACCCACCTGGGTGTCCCTCACTTCCCACCTCACTGGTGGGGAGAAGTTTTCCCTTTTCTCTGCCCCTTCAGGTACCCCTACCATCAGCTCTGCTAATAAAGCTTCATGCACTTAAGGCTAGCTGACCTGCCTTTGTACAACAAAGGTCATACCCTCTAATCTAGGCTTGACTGCCATTTTGCTGACAAATTGAACTTGAGAAAATAAAGATCTTGCCACATCTGCAGATTTGGGGCCTCTTTCATATACAAGATTTTCTCAATGTACTTTATTTCTATAGCAAACTTTATCTTACAGGTTGCAGGAGGCTGTGCATCTTCTACATGAGTCTGAAGTAAAAATCTTTAGATTCAAATCAGGAGATTCAGCTTCAGGACATGAGCTCTGAATTGGAACAGTACACAAAATGCGTGTTATTTCAAGCAAAACAGTACAAAATTGCTCAAAGCCTCTCAGCTGATGTTCTGTTAAATAATGCACACTTCAATTCAGGGAGTTTCATATGGATTCAGAAGTCCAAGGACAGGAATAATTTTCTCCCTTGTCCTGAAGGGCCAAAGGATCTCCCTTGGCCTTTCATTGAGTACTACATAAAACACTGAACAAGTGTATCCCAATTTACAGCCCCAGTTCTCGTATGGATACAGCCTGCAGCTTCAGAGAGGCCACCTAACCAGGGACTGGGCTTAAGGACAAGCAAGCAACCTGCCTGATCTGTGCTACGTGTCAGTCAGCGAGAACTGGGTAACCTCTGCTACTTGAACTCATCATACAGCATACTACAGCTTTCTCCTTATGGTTTCTCCCTTGGCTCTCCAAGAGGTCACTTGAGGAACTGGCAGTGCTTCCCTAACCTTTTAACCCTCCTTTTACAGAGCCTGAATGTTCCCCCGCTGCTGTGTCTTTGGTCCAGTTTGTCACACCGCATGTCCTCACACGCACATGGGCAGCTGCAGCCTGCTATGAGCCTATGTCCTGCAGCAGTTGTTTTAGTTTATACAGATGATAGCTTTCAATTCACTCATTCTGTTATTGCTAAGACTGTTTCAGGGCAGGAATGGATTTCAAAAGCTGCATTTTCTCAGGTTTTCAAATGCTTCAAGCATTTTAGCAATGGCAAGTGAAGAATTACAGATTCATTTTTAATGACAGGAAAGATACCTGGGCTTCTGTAAGTCTGTAATCAGTGACAATAACATGTGAGAGATTATGTTAACACTTACAGTTCTGCTCTGGAGCCGTACCTGGCTTTAAAGTGATGACAAAGGACTAATAAGTTAATATGCATTTTTTCCACTCTGGTGAAGAAGTGAGCTAGTTTTAGAAGCTAGAAGAGCTATTGCTTCTCCAACAGTGCTCTTTTAACCACACTGGTTCTAAGCAACAATGTCAGAAAGAGTAATTCCTTTGGAATCTAGAGTGATAGGTTTTGCCAGCAGGTGATATTAACCAAACCATAAAGGTATGACCATGCTTTGTATAAAATCTACTGTGTTAGAAACAAGCACTGACACAGAGACTGCTGTATTTAGATACACCAGAGTGGTCAGCTGGCTCTTCAGAAATGCTGCAAGTGCTTAAATGCAGATGCAGTTCCAGTCTTTAGTTACATTGGCAGTATTAGGTTTGTGGTTGGACTTGATGATCTTAAAGGTCTTTTCCAACCTAAATGATTCTATGATTCCATTATTATCTCAGACAAGATGTCTGCAAACTTCTTGTAACTGCATTTTGGGAAAGGGGAGGGAGAGAGGACCACTAGACGCCTATGAAACTCAGGTTAAATTAAATAGCTGCTTACTACTCTGAGAATGAACAAAAGAGAGGTCACCCACCTCCCTTGTGTCTAGCTAACCTTTGCTTCATCTTGCTTACTGCCCGTAGATCATGCCCACTTTCCAGCTCAAGTTCAGGATTCCCAAGTAGAACAGTGGCAATCCAGAAGTAAATTGAATTCAGCAACACATTTGGGAATGTTATGGTAAAATAGTGGAAGTATTATTGCATAATTTTTGAATGGCTCTTTCTTGTTCCTATTCTTTTTGCATATATATATATATGTATATTCCTGATTTTGTTTGGTTAGGTAATATGCTACAAAGTTCAGTTTTAATTATTGATGAAAATAACAGCCTTGAGTCAGCACATGTTGCAAAAACAGTCTTTTATGTATCTTGGAGAAGCAGAGGACACTTATTTGCAGGTGACAGCCTGCAAGCAAGAATCCCTCACAGAGAAGCAGAATCAGTCTAGAATGTTTTTTCTTCAAGACTGAAGTCAGAGCACCCAAACAGCCATGCCATGGGCTCCAGAGCAGGAATCACAGAATCACCCAGGTTGGAAAAGAGATCTGAGATCATTGAGTCCTACCTTTAACTGAACACCACCTCGTTTACTAGACCATGGCACTAAGTGCCACATCTAATCTCTTCTTAAATACCTCCAGGGACGGTGATTCTGCCACCTCCCTGGGCAGCCCATTCCAACACCCAATCACTCTGTACAGAGCTTCTTCCTGATGTCTAACCTAAATCGCCTGTGGTGCAGCTTAAGATTGCACCCTCTTGTCCTGCTGCTGGTTGCCTGGGAGAAGAGACCAACCCCCACCTGGCTACAGCCTCCTTTCAGGTAGTTGTAGAAAGTGATTAGGTGTCCCCTGAGCCTCCTCTACTCCAGGCTGAACAACCTCACCTCCCTCAGCCTCTCCTCATAGGACTTGTGTCCAAGTCCCTTCACCAGCCTTATTGCCCTTCTTTGCACATGCTCAGCACCTCAATATCCTTCCTAAACTGAGGGGCCCAGAACTGGACACAGTACTCCAGGTGTGGCCTCACCAGTGCTGAGTACAGGAGAAGAATCACTTCCCTGCTCCTGCTGGCCACACTGTTCCTAATAAAGGCCAGGATGCCATTGGCCTTCTTGGCCACCTGGGCACACTGCTGGCTCATGTTCAGCTTCCTGTCAATCAGAACCCC
>JAWWLV010000121.1:50410406-50492289 GCA_035041135.1 Platyrinchus mystaceus
GCCAGGATGCCATTGGCCTTCTTGGCCACCTGGGCACACTGCTGGCTCATGTTCAGCTTCCTGTCAATCAGAACCCCGAGGTCCCTTTCTACCTGGATGCTTTCCAGCCACTCTATTCCCAGCTTATAGTGCTGCCTGCAGTTTTGTGGCCAGAACGAAGGACCCGGCACTTGGCCTTGTTGAACCCCATACCATTAGCCTGCATATATGTTCAAGGAACTGGAATTCAGATACCGGTGTAATTGAGCTGCCATGGCCATCTCCACAGTGTATTCCTTATGCCAGATAAATGCATTTTTAGTTAAGCTTTACTAAAGCAGGAAGGAAAAAAAAAAAAAGGCAGCAGAAAAAACCATCTCATTTGATCTTGTTTACATTGAACAGAAGTAATATATCACAGTAGGAAACCGGCCCACAGCCCATTTAGCTATAACAGGTAAGACAAAATACAGAGCTTAACATCTGCCCCTTTGTCAATGACAAAGTTTTGACTCACTCTGATAGCACAGGGTCAGTGCTGGGGATGCCAGCACAACTTTTGCACCCCCAAACAGCATAAAGAGGAGAGAGTCTCACAGCATCAGGAAGATGGAATAAATAAAATGAGCATATCTCAGCCCGAAAGTAAAAAACATACCCAAACATTTAATTCCCACTTCCCTCAAAAGAAAACCCACAATCCACACACAGCCCAACCTCCGTTTCCCCAAAACACAAACTAATGCTGAGATCAATTCCCTAACACTTTAATAATACACAAGCACACACAGGGTTTAGGACAGTGATGAAAAATGCGTCATGCTTTTCAAGGTTAGTCCCACTTTAAAAAAAAATTGTGTTTTCTGGCCTTTGTCCCCACTATGGTCCCCTGGAGAGAGGAATGTCCTTCAGAGGCACGCGGACAGAGATCACTGCACACCCGGGCCCGAAGAGACATTGGGAATTTCAGCTGCCAGCACTGCTGGGACAGGCTCTGTTAGCCAGGCAGCAGCTGCAGGACACACTGGGCTCCCAGTGCTGGGGAAACCCTCACATCGGGCATTTCAGCCTCTGCGACAGTTCAGGGGGAGCAGCTGATCCCACTGAGTGCCTGACCCTCTCCACCAGGCGCTGTCTGAGTTGAAAGATAACTGCTCACTTTTGGACAATGCTCTTACGCAGCAGGTTATTCGCTGTCCCACCATCCTGACAGGTTTACAAAGTATCAACCAGATGGCTAAGTAGTTGCACAAGACAACATGAGCTGAAAAAAATCACCAAAAGCCCAACCACAACACCAGCTCACTCACCCTCCCTAACAAACAGAGAATTTCTACAGTTTGCCTAAATAGGAACAAAATTCCATACAGTGTATACTGGCAGATACGCACTCTTAAATAGAGTAGCAGATTTTTCTCTTAAATAAGAGAAAACAAGTATTCAAGGTAAGTATGACCAACTGTAAATGAAGGGGAAAAAACCTAGACAGAAATTTAAAAAAAAAAAAAAAAAGCCACAAAAAAACCAACCAAACAAAAACCAAACCACACACAAAAACACAAACAAAAAACTCAAAACAAACAAACAAACAACACAGCATAGCTCCAGACAGTATCATCAAAGAGATGCTGCCCAGCCACCGGCACTCTGCCATGGCCATAGAGTTTTTCAAGTGTTATTACACTTACGGAACTTCAGGGGATATTTGCAGGAGGCAACCCTGCCCTTGGAGCAACCTGAGCTCTGTCCCTGGCACTGTCTCTAAAGGTTTTGCTTTCAGCTATCCATCTGAAGCACGAGGATTTGGGATCAATAACTCAGCAGTACCTCCTCCTGCTTCCATGGCCACTGCTGCTCCTGCACCAAGGTAGCATCAGCATGCACACATTTTGTAGTGGAGTCTTCCTGTCTCTGATTTCTACAGGCCAATATTAGTGGCAATACAGGCTAGACTTGCACTGCTAGCCTTGAACATCTCAGCAAATCAGAGTGATGAATTATTTATGACAAATAGTTTGAGCTTTGAACGGAGGACAGTGGAGGTGCCTATTTTCTGCAGTGGCTTCCTCAGACTGTCTCTCCCTGTGCTCCCCTGCTAGGACATTTGAAGTGATACTAGGAACACTGCCTCAGTTAAAAAACATTGGCATTGTTTCACAAATCTTTACCAAACTTTAACCAATTAGGTGGTACCATTCCATGTCAGCTATTTTCTCCAGATTATTTGACAGTGTAACTGCTAAATTAAGCTATTTCAAAGAACAAAATCAGTGCCGAGAGAGGGGAGGACATTTTGTACATGTCAAGCTCTGATGATTTCCAAAGGTCAAGCTGACCCACACTTCAAAGTGACAAGCCTGACATCTGGCCATGAGGCTTGGAATCAAGGATGAACATTCTCCTCCCAGCTTTCCCATTACAGCATGCCCCAGCTGAAATGGCATTTATGAATTCCTTGTGAGAAGGAAAAGTGTCACGTGTGCCCCACAGGGTTGGCAGAAATCTGCAACAAATTGGCCATCACAAACCCGGTCTCAGGTACTGTTTCAATTCTACACAAGAGCAGATCTGCTCTACAAAGGTAGTGTGTCAGATGGGCATCTGACCACTGGCAGTAGAAACACAGTATCCCATTACTCTCAGTAATCTTGCTGCTGGGTCCACTGATGATATAAAAAGCCAGAGAGACAATCATTATTTTATATTCTAATTACCTGCATGACAAAGGCCACTGCATTTTCCCAAATTCCCATTTGGCCTCAGGTCTACAAAATTAAATCGTTCTTAAACATTTTCCAGAGGTCAAGAATCCAAAGCAGCACTTTGCAAACCAGGTCAGTGAGTCTTAGAAGTGCACATCTCTTTTTTTTTTTTTTTTTTTTTTTTTTTTTGCTAAAATCCATCTAACTAGAATCCAAGGATGCCAAACAGGGTGTTTATACTTCAAGGAGATGTAATTTTTTACTTCTCCTCATTATTCACGCACAGTCCCAAAGCAAATTTATAGCAAGCTTCTAAAAATAGCATTAATAATCTTAGGGGCTACATTAAGACCCTAATTAAGATAGTATATGAATTTTTCCTGCTTGCACCTACGATTATAGATTTAAGTTACACAGTGACTTAAGGAGTGACTTAAGGAGTCACAAGACTCCTTGAAGAGTTTATTTGGGAAAGTTTGGGAAAGATGGTCATCATTCTTCATTCCATACAAAGTGTTGAGACACCAAGTCAGAAGTATTTCACTACCTTGGTGTGACCTGTTAAACCACGTTTAGGACCTGGCTTCTCAGTGGACATTCTAGTTCACAGCATAACTCCCTTGGACCTGATTGCAGCTAGAAACACTCACCAGCTCTGAAAGCACTCTCCAAAATGAGAAGTGAGGCATTGAGGAAAGGAGGAGTCTTCTCACAAGCATGCAAAAGTGAGCTTTTTTAGCTTCACACAAGACTTTCTCAGCAGAATCAAGAGTGTGGGTTGGTTTCCAACAAACAATGCAGCTGCTTCAGTACCAAGACCAGCCCTTCATGCAACGTTGTTGCTCCCTATCCACCGCTCACCTGGCAACTTTGGTAACAAAACAGGATAGATTTATCAATGAATTGCCTCTCTCTCCCACAGCCATGGTTCACCTGCAGGGTAAATCCCTCCTGCACACTGCAGACGCAGGGATCCCAGCCAGCCTTGGAACTGGTTCTTCCAGGGTCTTCTCGTCAGAAACAGCAAGCACTGGCCTATGAATTGCCATTGTTGGAGCTGGAGGAATAGAGTCTGCTGCTGCCAAATAGGCCTGCAATTTTCTGGGAGCCATGAGCTAAAAGACGAGTTGATGAAAAGGAGTTCAAGCAAGAAATAAGAGGTGAAGATTCTAACCCCAATTTTGTACCATCAGTCCCAAACACAACTTTTGCTCAAACAGGTTAGCTTTGAGAAACCATGCAAAATGCACTACAGTTGAAAGGGATGTTACAAACAGCCTCTCTCTCTGCTCATGTCAAGGCTGAAAAAGACACCTCCGACTTTTCAGTAAGAGTTAAACTTTGATTTAACTTGCAACTTAGGTTAAATACTCCTCCCCTCAGAAGTTACCATACGTCAGTGAAATGAGTTTGTGTTGCTTTTTTCTGCATAAAGAGCTCAAAGTCTTCACACTGGAAACAATTGCCATTTAACAATGAGTATCCTAGAAAGCTGTAAACAAGTCCCGATTTAACTGAACTGAAAACTTGTTATTACCGAAAGCTATCATACACTAACAGTGACTAAAGCTTTCCTGGCAGAGCTCTCTCTCTGGATTTATCATTAACGTCTACATCCTAACACTGCTAAATAATTCAGTACAGCATTTAGCCCTATGTCCTTGCCTCTCTACTCAGAAACCACTCTCACAGTATATTTCAGCAACAGGGAGGAAAAATCTATCTGGATTGTGGTTCCTCCTTATGCTGTGTAACTGAGGGGGGAACCTCAGTTACCCTTTCACTCTCAGCATAGAAGCATGGGTTTTATTTATTTTATTTTTTTTAAAAAGTGTTTATTAGACAACTAAATATAGAGCGTTATTTATCCACACAGAGTCATGACCATGTGGGCTCAGATTCACATGCAAATTCCCCTTTTAATAATCCTAATGCAGGGAGTGCTCCAATCAGAGCACTATCAGCCCCAGCTCCCAGATATCTGATGCCAGCTTTGCTGGTAATGTAGGCCACCGAAGCAAATCCAGAGAGATTGAGTTGGAAGTGGAGAGAGGCTCTGAGATCTATTTGCTTGGCTTCCTGACGACGAGGGGGTGTGTAACTTCTTTTTGTCTTTTCCACTATAAAGGGGATATCATTTAAGAGGGATCATTAGCTGAGAGCAGTCCGGCTGGGTCGAGGCTGGGAGGCGGGGACGCAGTTGCAAGCAGTGAAGCAAGGTGGAGGCACGAAGACAGAAGATCAGGTTAATGAAAGCATGAGGTGGCTCTTGGGCAGCAGCTTGAAAAAATTTGGACACGCTGACAGGGGAAACTATGACTGGCTAAACAGTGAACCAGGTGGGCCACTTCTGGAAACAGAGCTTCAGGTCTGTACCCCCCTGTGGCATGTCCTTTGACTTTGCATGTGTATGTATGTCCGTCTAATGCCTCATGTATAGTGCAGAGTAAATACCTGGGTATTGGGACGTAATCAAAGCAGTACTGCTCAATTACATGGAGTCAGAGCACTTATTTATTGCTGTTGTTTTAAACACATTTGTGGGAAAAGAAAATCATTAGGTGGGAAAATTCTGTTAGGGTGGCAGATAAGGAAGTTTAATTACTTCTTTTAAGCATAGTGCATTTTGCTATTCCTTGATTTCCTTTCTCTTAAATGCATGTTTATGCTTTGGATCTGGTCCTGTGAAGCCTTTCTGCAGATGTTGCGAGTCAGTAGCAGGCAGCAGTGAACTCTTGTTCCCTAAGCTGTGCGCTGATTACTTCTGCGAGAGAGGATCACATGCAGGCGAGTGGGGGGAGGGAAGTAGCTCCCAGAGATGGAAACATAGCCTGCCTTTCTGGCTTTGTCTGGCATACGGTGAGAGGGTTTCTCTGATGAAAAATAATAATTTAAGGTGCACGTACATCCCCAGTAAATGTATGAGTCAAGTAGCATTAGCAAAGGAACTGGCCACACTACTTAGCTGAGATATGAAGTGAACTGTTGCAAAATAAAAGAGGGTAGGAGTGTGTGTGTGTCAAAACAGGAGAAAAAGTAGTCTTTAATGACTTGGAAATTTTAACAAAATCTACCTTATCAGTAAGATTGCCAGAATTAGAGTAGCAATGGCAATGTCTTCACACCTTGAGACTGGTTTTATCTGACAACGGGAAACAAAGAGTGTCACCAGACTCACATTCCAACAAGTATTTGAAAATTCTGTAAATCTAGGCTCACTTTTAAATTATGTCATTATTAATGTATACAAAAACACATCAAAAGGTTTTTCTATTTGTCAGAGTTACGTTTTTGCTTTTTACAAGCAATAATGAATCAGCTTTAAGAAGCTTGGAAAAGCACCTATGGGGGGACCACAGCCTAATGACTTCAAAGCAGACTTTGTTCCAAATGCACTTATACATTTTCAAGTTGAATCAGGAAACCAATACTTCTAAAATGTTTAAGTATAAATATGAGCTACTTAAATAAAAATAATTTTAATAGAGTTCTAAGTACTCTAGCAAATCATTAACAACATAATAAATCTTAGCACCAATCAATCACTTCAATTGGAAATTCAGTAAGCAAAATAAACTTTCCCTTTTCTATCCTTACACCAAAGCTTTCTTTAAATCATGTTTGGCCTTATTAGGTCATTCTCTCCCAAGCCAGGTAGTATCCCTCTTTTGTCTAGACATGTGTTTCAGCTCCAAACCCATTCCATTACTCATCATGGATATACCACACAACTCAGCTCCACTCTGCATTTTATTCCTTTATCAACAGGCACGAGTAAAAGCTCATCTTAGCTGATATGGGTCACGTAATCTGTAAGCTGGCAACTGTACATGATCAGCATGTTAAAAAAACATCGGCAGACAGATTACTAATGAAAGGCTTTACTACTTTAGTCTGTGCTCAGTGCTTGGGAAAACTGACCCTCTTTTTCAGTTCCTACAAATATATAAATGAAAGGAAGAGAATAAACATGAGCCTACGATGACCATACCATCCTAAGAATTAGTTCTGGGAAAACAGACAACTTTTTAGAAACATGATCCCTTTTACTCCCATGCCCTTTTCTGCCTTTCTCTCTTTTATAAAGGATATTTTCCCTGTGTTTATGCGTCTGGAACTTATTTCATGCTGGAAGTCAGATCCTTATTTTTGTCAATTACAAACCTGACAATAGCTGCTTGTGATGACACAGGCAGAGCACACTGATGTCCAGCGAAGCAGCATCCAACCAAACCAGTCAGGAAAACACTGCCAAATAATGCCCTCAGTCACTTCATATGCCTGGTTTGGAAACTTTCAGAGGGTAAACAGTAGAGGATCTTACTTCATATATGTTCTGCAGTTGATTTACTTTCTTTTCAACTAATGGATTCAGTTTGATTTTTAGATCATTTTATTTTCCAGCTCTGGCAGCTATTCCTGTTACCTATACACAGTGCTTACTTTTCTAGTTTTAGAGGTTAGTTTTAGTTCAGTTTAGAACTTTAGTTATAGTTTAGAATTTCTAAGAAATTATTTATTTTTTGTTAAGTGACTTTTGATTCATTGTATTAAAATTATTTTTAATTTAGTGGGATTTTTTTTAATGCCCATAAGATTTTCCAAGTCTTTATGTAAAGATCTGTGCAACATTCTTGACTAGCCCCTTAGTCAGTCATTGCAGAAATGGGCACAAAACCATGACAGAAAAACAGGGACTAATACTGATCAATTGTATCATATATTTGATGATATATATGGATTTACCTACAGGAAGTTCATCAGCTTTTTGAACTACATCTCAAACTAAAATCAGTCCACATAAAATGCTTGGCAGGAGACATTATCAAAATGGATATATAACTCCCTGTTCAGGTTCTCTGCATCTGTATTAACTTATTAAAAACTATTTCAACTCAAATAATACACTACGTAGCCTACAAATTATTTCACCCAGACAGGAATCCTTTGAAACATCGACTGAGGAAAACTGGTCCTTGCTGCCATCTGCTAGCATACAGAAAAAAGACATATTACCCAACACTTAATCCTACCTGCCTCACATGCTACTATTTTGCAGATCGTAGTAAGACACAATTTCCTTTCACAACTATACATGACATGGTATTCACTTCATTGCTACCCATTCAAGTGTGCTACTTTCCCCCCCTTTCTCAGCATACAGCTCAGGGTCTTATTTACTGCACCTTCTTCAAAAAACCAAATTTATTATGTTTCCTTTTGCACACATTACACAAGTGCCTGGTTGCTATCTATTCAGTAGTTATTTTGAATAGAATAGGATAAAATAGGAGTAATTCAGTTGTAAGGGACCTGCAATGAAAATCTAGTCCAACCACCTGACCACTTCAGGGACTACAAGAGGATATGAACTGTTTCATAATAACCTATGTAATTTTTGCCCAGATACTTCAGTGCAATAAAGTAGTTGCAGGTTCAGGGCATCGCACTTTCACCTTCAGATGCAGCAATACAGATGCAGAATTTCTGCAGACCAGACCCAGGGTTCTCAACCCAGGCACTCTAAGCAAGGTATAACCAACGAGTAACCCTCAACAAAACCTCTGCTGAACTGTCTTGCCCCTCCCCTAGACCATTCAGTAGCAGAGGCAGGAATACAACTCCCCAGGACAGCATTCACTATCCCACACTAGGAGGCAGTCCTCTCAATTCCCCCACTCTTCCGATTCAGTCACTACATACCCTACACATCCTGCAACGCAGTACCCTGAGGTATTGTGGTCTTCTTCCCTAAGCAATCTATCACAAACCTGAGTAGGCACTTTGTACACAATAATGTAATTAAAAATTATATGCATTGCAGAACAAATTAAGGAATCATAGATTTCCAAAATGCTGGCATTTATTCAACCTTGAGAGCTTGATTTTGCAACTTTAGAAACAATGCTATGGGTTACTCCTGGAGGGCTTTTAGGCCAGTAACCCACTGACATTCCAAGCTGTCCTTTGGTACCTACTTCACAGACTTGGTCATCTGAGATAGCTTATACTACAAATAGTTTCACTTCTTCCAGTTTTTTACCATTAGATGCAAACTTTCCCCTCCAACAATAATATATTTTACACATTCCTCTTGTTGGGTATTTCTTTACAAGGCCCAAGACCACTGTTAAGGCTTTGGAGCAATGTGTTTCCCTGAGACCCAAGACTATTTGTTAATTCCTTCTGTCAAGCTTAACCTTTTCCTTCCTTCTCCTGCCTCATAGTTTTTCACTAGCCCTTTTGTTTTTCCTCCTTATGCGAAAAGAATGGGACTGCTGCAGTGAGAGTGTTGTTCTTCAGATTTCTACTTTCAGTCCTATCCAGTCCTATTGCCCTCAGTCTTGGTTCACTTTTGGCTTTCCTCCCCACAGTTTTATATGTTGCTCTCACAAGCCAAGGCTCTCCTTCCAACTGCTGTACAACTCTGATCTGTACCCTTCTCCATTCTTCCCACCCGTGATGAGTTCACAGCTCCTCGCTTCAGAAATATCAGTTCTCATCCTGTGCTTCAAATCCACATTCAACTCACCAATCTTTCCTGTGTCTCCCTGCCATCCTGTGGATTCTCTGAAATCCAATGTTTGTAAGAGGCCATGTCTTGTAATAGGATATATCAGGCAACCATAACACTAGGCTGTGCTTCCACCAGCACATGAAGGATACATCGTCCTTGACCACTATTTAACACACGAATATCCTTTCAGTGAAATTTATAGGGAAGCTGCATTAAGTTTAAAGGATAATCAGGGCTTTATATACCTTTTACTAATCTCATGTAGGAAAAGCTGGCAATCTCACTCTCTGTCCTCAACAGACCACCAGAATACTGTACAACTCACAGATCCTAAGTACAGCACTTAACCTGGCTGCAACCTGCTCCCTACAAACAAAACCCAAAACTTAGACTTGGATCTCAAAAATTTGCTCTTCACTGATCGTGAATAATGCTGTCCAATATAAGCTCAGCTCTTCAAAATATTTACTGTAAGAGTATCAGTAACATTAGTATCAGTGAGTCTCTGTATATGCAATGCACAAATACAACAGTGAATGCTTCTTTTCATTTTCCCAGGAAATGTTTTATGCCCCTCGTAACATCCACTAAACTAAGAAAAATCCCCTAATTTTTAAAAAATTATTTAATGACTGGATTAGAAGAACAGCTGGAACAGTTTCTTCCAGCTCTGCTCTTTCCTGTAGCCCATTTAATAGTCAGGTAAGACAAAAGCTTGTACTGCCAGAAGCTCTTTAATAAAAAATGATCAGTAAATATGAAAGAGTTCTTTAGTATGCATTTTTTGGGTAAAAGACAGCTGGGGGAAAAAAAAAGCTTAATAGCTTACCCACAGAAGTTTCTATATATTTTAAAATTACTTTAATGGGTTTGGCTACAGACCCACAATACCTTAGGAAAAAAAAAGGCAGAATCTCCCCTATGCTATTTGTTAGAAGTCAAAACCTATTTACTTTGTTTTTCTTAGGCAGAAGTTTGTAATATGACAAGAAAGCAGAGAGGTTACAAATAATCAGTTGAATGTAGGTAAGAATTACTACAGTTCTTGGAAGAATAAGCACAGAAAGTTTCTGTAGACTAAGAAGGGGGCACTGGGGTTACTGGCCGTTTTCACAAAGCCATTGCTGCAAACAGCCAGTTTGCATCCCTGCTTCCAAATGCTTTGAGGAAAGAACCACTCAATTTCTTCTAGCTTGAATAGGCACCTTTATTCAAAATAAAGGAAATCTGATCTATTGACCTGTTGAATCTCACCATACAAATGTGAAAAAGCCATCTGAGACCATTCTTCAGGAACTTACAAAGGGAATGAGTTGATAATAAATAGCATTATAGGGTTTGGGTTTCCTCCCACTCTCAACTGGACTCTGAATGAGATCCACTTATTAGAAGCTAGAGCAAGAGAGAGTCGTAGTGAAAAAAAGATACATTAAATGTTAAAACTAAAGCTAATACAACAGAAGAGCATAAATGGCTTTGTTGGTTTTGTTTGTTGGGGTTCCTTTAGTAGCTTATAATTCCAGTTAACATTACAGCACAATTTAAAAGCTGTGGGACAGAGGCCTATTGTGCTACACATTGCAGAAAATAAAGTTGACAGCTAACAGTCACAACTGTTATTACTCTTACACAAGAAGTTCTTTTTCCACAGTTTTAAACAGGGAAAAATGATTCTTGGAAAGCTGGCAGAACAAGCTCAAGAAAGAGCCCCAGTCCAGGCCATACTAACACACCATGTCAGGGTGTAAGATTAGAACAGCCCAAAAAATAGGTATTGTAGACAATGGGCCCTGTTTGAAATGGCTAGTTGTCATAACATTTGTTCTTTAAACAGTTTTCCAAATACAAAGAAACAACACTAGGTGGTGCTTCACCTGGATCATCTGCAATTCACTGTTCTCACAAATTTTAAAAGCTTAACTAATCTCCCGCAAAGTGGACTGGTCCCTCTATAATCCAAGAGCAACAAAATGTCAATGTCAAACAAAATTACATACACTTCCAGGTTGTTGGGTTTCTTCCCCATTGGCTACTGGGTTTCCTAGAGATGCAATATTCTTTCCATCTTCTCCATCTCTTTTGTCTCTAATTGCGATTTGCTTTAATGAGCCAGCAAATAGAATTTGGCAATTCAGGAGTCTGCAAAGCATATTGTTTGATTGACATTAATGCAGACAGAAAGAAATTTGGAAAAGCAACTGCTATATCATACGGGGGGAGATGGAGAATACATTTTTGCTCTCTCATTAAGAGGTCTCCAGGAATCCAACACACAACGTATTTGCTTTGATTACAGAGCAGACAACAGACAAGTTCAACCAAAGACGACATAGAACCATTTCTGTGCATCATATTGCCTGCCACCATGATGCTCTTCCTGGCATTCCTGCTGCTCTTCCTGTACCGCCATTGCCAGCGCCCCACTCAACAGGGGCAGATCTTCAGCATCGACCTTCCCGAGGCCCTGCCTGAACATGATGTGTCCAATTTCCTTTCTGCGCTGCCCTGGAACAGCGAACAGAGTTTCCACTACTCCACACTGGTCCCTGATGCCACATTCCTTTCTGTGTGTTTGCCTCCATCATATGAGGAGGCCACTATGAAGACTTCTATGGAAGAGGCTCACATTGAGCTCTCTCCAGACCCAGTGCCTCCTTATGAAGAGAGCACACTGCAGACCAGCAGCGTCAAATAAACTTCCTACGAAGCACTTTAGCTGAAGCATGCAACCCCTCAAGGCACAAAGATAGAACTGCTATGGCCTTTAAAATTTGTGAAAAGATTCCAAATGAGGCACCAAACCAATGAATTTATGCGGGAAGAAACTTGAAGTAACAGGGAATGAGTCTCTTCACCTTGTCCTAGGACTCTGTACCTTCCATTTGTGGCAAGCGTACACATGGTGTAGCATCAAATCTGACCCAGACTGGCAGCATGGGTATTTCAGTTAACAAACATGTCATAAAAGGATTAAACTTAAGGAAATTTGAGAAGCTGTTCCTCTGCCATCCATCAGCTACAAAGAAGTTTCAATAATGCTATAGAGCCACTTGTCACAAAAAGGGCTTTTAGCACATACCTATTTCAGTTTGGGTTTTTTTCTTTTTTACGGGTTTATTTTCAATTGAGTCTTTGACAAGCTTAGTCACTCCTTCTGTGTGTGTTAACATCACATCATTCTGCAGTGCTCTGGAATGATCAAAACAACTCTCAGGAAAGCAAATAAATATATAACATATACAAAATTTCCAGCAACTGTCCCCAAAGGTTCAAATGTGCAATGTGGATAAAGGCTGTCTTTTCTCACAGTTGAACAACGAGGACAATCAGAGGTCTGATTGTTCTGGGTGTGGAAGACTTCATACAGGAGTCTTACAAGAGCACATTCACACTATTGCTGCAAACTACCTGCCAAGATCTGCAAGGTCCCAATGTTCCAGACTACTGCTTGACTTCTTTTCCAATTTACAAGTCTAAAATAATAAACTGTGTGAGTTTTTTGGTGCAGTGTGTAAAGAAGTTGGAAAAAAACTAATAAATTCAAATGCACCAACAAAATCTGGTCTGTATTTCAAAACAGCATTATCATCCCTTCCCCTTCATCACTAGGGCAAAGTAAAGCTAATTCAAGTGTGTTGGTGGCAGTGGCTCAGAGGGTTTGCACATGCATATTTTTAGACAATGATGTATGCTATCTTTATTTTTTTCTTAGAGGATAGCATTTTCACTATGATGATAGATGGTCTTGTTACAGAAGGTGGCTATTACAGATCCTGACAGCCTCAAAGTTATGTTGGAAAGCCACAGACAAAAGTAATGTCATGGAATAGCTGAGACCTGCAACCAAGAAACTATCATAACAGCTGTGTGCAGTCTTGGTGTAACTAACAAATCCAAAGGCTGCCCTGACCTGCACTCTGTGATCTCAGCAACTGTCAGGAAGTGTCAATATCAGCCAGTCCTGCTTTATGAACTTAACAGATTCCTTAAAAAACCCAACAAAACCAATAATACAATAATGGAAGAAAAAAATCACTGCTGTACAGCAGAAGAAAGGCCACTTTCAAGCTGCAAGGTACTTAAAGTTCATGTTATGTCAATAATGACACAATCACAGTAACCAAACAGTCCAGGTCAAAACTGACGTTGCCATTCACACATTTCTCTTATAACAAGAAAAAAATCTGCCTTTTATAATTTAGAAAAGGAAATTGTTT
The DNA here is from genome assembly GCA_035041135.1 of Platyrinchus mystaceus. Classification (NCBI taxonomy): domain Eukaryota; kingdom Metazoa; phylum Chordata; class Aves; order Passeriformes; family Tyrannidae; genus Platyrinchus; species Platyrinchus mystaceus. The sequence continues at coordinate 50,423,822 of JAWWLV010000121.1, forward strand.
TCTTGAATTACAATTTTGAGACCATTGCTTTTCTAATGTTCCATTTTGGTCATCAAACTGCAGCAGCAGATATTTTGGAAAAATCCAAATTCAATCAACCATTTTTCTTTTCAGACCGCATCTGGGAACAGTTCCTGTATTTGCTGGTGCGTTTGAAAGTACTATATTCTACTGTCTCCTTGCATTTCCTTAACCTTCTTAATATTTGGTACATGCAGTTGTTGCCAGCTACAAGGAAAACTGCAAAAATATATGGGCCCCAAACAACATATCTAATTGGAAAGGTGCAAAGCTTTGAGGTTCAAAGATAAACGACTTCTGCCTCTGGTGTCCGTATATTCCACTATTTTCAGCAAAGTTGTACAGATATGCTTGAAAACTAAGCCACTGTCATATCAAATGGAGTATATTTTGCCTTAAAAGATCTGCTGTGTTCTGAAATGAGTTGCACTGTTATTCAGGGCAGCTTCTCCTTTACCCTAAACCTGGGTAGAGCCTGGTACTTGGCGCCTGGGCTCATCATTCTAAACAGCTCTCTAGTTACCTTAGTTACAATTAAGAAAACTTTTCGACTGCTTTCTTGTGGCCAAGACTGATATACTTCTAAAATAGCTGAGAATTGCTATTCTCTGCAAGAATATAGAGAGTGATTGAGTTTCACATAGTATTTACTGGAAAACTCTCAAATCCTGCTTTAGATAAATAGTTTCTGATCGTTTGCATTACTATAGACAATTACAAACAGACACTCACTCAATTTCAAATTAACAGAAACATTGCCATCATTTAAATTTTTCTTTCTAGTAGACTGCTTTTTGTTCCATTTGGAATTGGTATCCCTTATCTCATTCCAACACAGATTTGTCTAGTCTTGCATGTTAATTGACCCTAGTGGGTTTCAACCTAACCAGCACCTCTACTCTTAAATCCCCACCCCAAAGAGAAGGACCACTAAAACAAAAAGAGAATGTTTCTCATGCAAACATATTCAAATTAAATCTCCATTGCCTAGAAGGTACCTCTGATCATAGCAGCCTGTGGTACTGAGTGTTACTGGTGTTAGTGCTACTGCTTGTGGAGCAGCTGTCAGGTCCTGAGGGTGAGCACCTTCTGCATCCAAGCAGACAGCTCATGACCTGAAAGGAACACATGTCTGGCAATACAGCAATCCTAAATGAAAGGGGAAGATCTTCAATTTTCTCAGCTCCAGTAAGTTGAAAGGTGAAGGTTTTAGACTGAGGAAAGACATTAAGTTTTCGATTACATAAAAGGTAACTGCAAACAAAGCAAAATAAGCATCCCTCATGCTTGCACCAATCTGAACTGGTACTAGTGATCTTAAAGTGAAACAAGTTTAAGTCAGAAAAGAGATTTCTAAAAGTGAAGTGTAGTCTGAAAGTGCACCGAAACACTGGCAACACCATCTCTGGCCACATTAAGAAGTTAGATAAACTTATGTCCAGAGTGATGAAGGATCCTAATTGGAGCAAGGAATGGATTGGATGTCTTCTCTGAGTGCTTTCTTGGTATAGCTAAAGCTATATCAAATTAAATTTTGCTCATCATTTCTAAATTTTGTATGAAATAAGATGGCTGGTTCTTTGAAAATCTGATACTATGAGATTTCATATGCATCCAGAAATCACTGTAACATTAGTGTTGTACTTTATAACCACAAAGTTCTTTTCCTTTTTTTTTTTTTAAATCTCATATCTGCTAGTACACATATAAAATCTTACAAGTTGTTAACTCACCTAATAAGGAGAGCAACTATATTTCAGTTTTCTGTTATAAGAATACTGAGAACCATGACAAGATTAATTATGTATATACAACCTCTTGTTTATACTTAGTAGGAAACTACTGAACAATATGGACCCCCTCATTAAGGAGGCTTCAAAAGCTCAGAGGGCAATCTCTGTGCTGCTTCTCTCTGTGAGAGCTGCCAGAGTCTCTTACTGACAAGGATCCATTGCTCTGCAGACCAAGATGCAGATACATCTTGCACATATGCCAGTTACCTCCTCAAAAGACATTTAAAGGAAAGTAACACAGGTAATTTATACAAAACAGTTCTGCTAAATATCCACTGAAAGTATTCAGCATTCATCTCCAGTAATAATACAGTACTTTCACATCCAGTAATAACACAGTACTTTCAAATCAGTAGAATATCCTGTCTCTCCCTTTTTACCTGAAGGAAGGAAAGATGAGACAGCTCTTTGCAACCACAGTAGGAGCTCAGAAACAAACATCTTGGATAAAAACTATTCATGCTTATGCATAGATCGATCACCTGGCACTTAATCTTTGCTGAGCTAAAAACTAACTCATGACTCACTGGTTTGTACTTGGCAGTGACAAAATAAGTTTTTTGAAACAGGACAGTCACTGCTTGGCCTTGGCCTAGGAAAGACAGAATAAGCACTTCAATGTATACATTTCTCTTCAGAGAGGTGCTTGTTTGTAACAAATACCTTGTCTAAAAATTTAGATCCCTCACTGAAATGGAATAACTTTATTAAAAAAAAAAAAAAGAAGCAAAATCTTACACTGAGTCAGAACATCTTTATGATAGTTCAGTAACATCACAGTGGCCAACAAAGAACTGCCCCCAAAATACAACATTTGGCTTAATCTATGCTTATAAGGATTTTTCTTGGGTCTCTATGCCAGCAAAGCCTCCAAATACAGACACACAACTACTTTTGCCAGTACAAACTCCACTAGCATAAACTTTATGTTCTCTGGTAGTCAAATAACTCTTACAAATGTAGGGTTTTGTCTATATTAGAAGGGAACTTAGCAGTCTTATTCTGGCTAAATACAAAACTGCAGCAACTCAGAAGCACATTCACAAAGGAGTCTGTCTTGCATAGAGTGGTCATTGGCAAAGGTGACACCTACTGCTGTCCAGTTTTAATTCACAGCCTCCATACATCTGACAGTAAGCACACCATTAATTTAGCTGCTGGTTCAATGAAGGGCACAGAAACTAATGGGTAGTAGTAGTCTTTACAAGAGTCAGCTTAAGGACAAGAATGAAAAGCAAAGGCTTTAAAGGCACACCTTGTTCACCAGAAGAAATGTGTAATACAGCTCTTTCTACTTTCCAATTCCTTCCTCTTGAAGGTCTGTAAGTTTTGAATCCTCTGGTTCCATTGCTTGCACCACTCAGAAAGTTATAACTTCAGATTAAATGCAATTTGTACCAAAGAACAAAAAATGATAGCACAATTTTTATACTGTTTAAGGCAACTTGAACATTTGACCTACATTGAAACTGCTTGATTACAACCATTTTGAGAGAATTTAAATAGCTGTTTTCGATACTGTACAAAGCCTTTCTTCAGCTTTGATACAGCTTCCTGAAAAACAAATTTTTCCCTGAGACAATATTATGAAGGCAAGGATCCTTCCAACAGAAGGAATTACTTCTGTTCTGGGTCACAGTCAATAAAACAGCAATAAATCTTGTAATGTAACTCAACACACTTAAAAGTATTTAAAAATACCTGTAACAAACAGTGCCTGATAAACCATGGGAAAGCAAGGTTCAGCATTCCAGATGTCTTCAGATGCAACTGCCTCTTTCATTGTGCTTTTCAAAGCTCACTCCCAAACTAACTTTAACTCATAATAGGATTTCACCTGTGGCCTGTTTTTTTGCAGTGCAATCAAGGGGTTCTCAGGCTTTAAAGGAACCCTTAAGCAGCCAAAATTTCATTTTCTTGGTTAGGCTGGCTTGTCTCAATGAGATGCTAGTGCTGCTCTTGACTTCCTCGAGGATTACTTGGCTGCTACCACCTGACCTAGCTTTTCCAATCCCACAGGCAGCTGTGGACTTTTATTGTGCCCATCTGTGAGTAAAATTAACTCTTTCCAGTCCTCAGTAAGGAGAAAACAACTGAGACAAATGAAGACCATCTATGGATAAGATCATTCGTTTTGTCAGGTCTGGAAAGTGCTTGGCCCACAGAGAGCTGCCCCCATTCCTAATAGGCTTGGTACAAAACAAACAGCGTTCAGGACCTGTAGTGATCCTTCAGACATACCTCTTTGGTCACAGTGCTAGAAGCTGAGGACAATGTAGCTGAGGAAAAAGGATGTGCTTGGCAGCAAGGTTTCCTCAGAAAACTAGTCCAGTGTAATATGATCATGTTGCACGGAGTCTCAGAGTCTCTTCTCTTACTGGCTTTTCCAGACTGTTTTGTCCTCTCTGTGAAATTTGTCTGAAAATACGTAGTTTCAAAAATACAAAGTGTCTTTCAGTTTTGCGGAAACTCAAGTTTCAAGAAAAGTGATTATAATAATGACTTCAGTAAAGTCTTGTAAGACACCAAGAAAATCCACATAGAAGAAAGGCTTAATAAGATATTGAGCATGTTATTGCAGTGTGCACTGTGCAATGCAGCAGAGGATCCAACAAGTCGTTAAGGTACAGAAAAACCAGTGCTTGTGTTTTGTTGCCCACAGAACTATGGCAGAACAATGAAGTTATATTAGATTTATTTGCAGAATTAAAGGAGCAAATGCAGCCTCTGAAGAAGTCACTGAGACAGATGCTTTCTTGAACTCCATGCTCTTTAGCTGAACTCCTTCAGTTTCTATGTGCCACTGAGCTGTTTTTACTTTACCTGAGTAGCCAGTGAGCCTGGTGCACATCCAGTCTGTGTTCACCTTTTCAGTCTTCTGTTAATGCCACTCAAACATTAGGATGATGAAATTAATCTGTTGGAATTGGGTATCTTTGCTGAAGAAAGAGCAGAAAGGAGTGGGTTTTCCAGGTGTGGATTAATTTCTGCAGTGCTGCCAAATGGTTTGTGTCCCTATAATCCAAAGAGAATCTCAAGAATAATAAAGTTGGTAAACTAGTACCTACTATAATCACACATTTTCCCTACTTAGTTGTGTGAATCAGCACAGGCGGGACACAGGAACAACCACAAAACCACGGATGAAATGCAAAGACTAAATTTATTTCTGTTACCTCACCAACTGGAGGATGCCCAAAGCAGCACCCAGGCAGAGGCGCACAGGCGGGGACACAGGCACCATGGAGCTCGGTCCATCCTAGAGGATCACCAAACCTGCCGTCTTTGCCTGTTTATCAGGGATTTGCACAGGCGTATTTTCCCACTGTGCTTTGATCTTTCCCCAAGCAGAGCAGGAATCTCAAGCATGTCTGATAGGGTGCCTCTGAGTCTTTCACGAGGCTTTGTTATCTAAACACAGATGTTCTACTTGTCAAACACACAAGGCTAAACAACAATTAGTATGATATATGTGTTTTTCTACACCCCAGCTGCAAGTCACTTGAGTGTGTTTATAATCCTCCTCGCCAGCCTTCCGCTATTATCCCACATTGGTTGTTCCATATAACAAAAAAACCATTGTGCCAACAGGAGCTCAGGAGGAGAGGAAAAAACTTGAGTACTTTATCATTTACAAATGTGAAGGAAACAAACTAAATTCCACATTCCAGTATCTTCTCAGAGTTATGGACTACTAAATAGTGCAATTTAAGACTATCAGGAAAAACTTAAATTTATTTTCAGTGTTCAAAATTAGGCCCTATTTGCTGGAATTCTACATTTTCAGGTACCATCTCTTGGGACATCAAGTTCTTAAGAAATGCAAATCAAGATGTGCAGCCATTTATCTTACCAGTTTGTTCACTGAAATTACGTTTAGTACTCATTCTCTTCTTTCCTAGGACCGCCTCTCCTCACAAGCCTTCAGGAAACCTAAACAGACTGTGCATAGATTCCCACACTGTGGGCACAAACCACAACTTGATGTTGGGTGCTGAGGGCAGAGACACCTCCCACCGTGCATTTAAGTGCACACTGTGAGCGCCCGTCTGGGCTGTTGCTGCTGGAGTGGTGCCTCTGCTGCCTGTAGCTGTCTGCAGTCCTTTCATGGGTGAGGGAATGAGGTGGGGTGGCTGAGGACACAGAACTGAGCTTCTGCTTTGTGGGAGCTGGGTGTGAAATGGGACAGTGAGTGAGAGCTTGTAGGTCAGCGCCAGTTTCTGGAGTTCTGCTGGAGCATCCATAGGTGGCATCTGGAGTTGGGATTAAGGAAAGCAGACATGCCAAGAGGCATGTCAGAGGATTGGCAGATCATGTTAGAAAAGGTGAGATTATCTGCAGAAATCCAGCACAAAATAAGGCTGGAGACCTTCATGCTGTCAGGTACACACATGGACTGGCACAGAAGCAGGAGTTGCTGTCCCTGATGGCATTTTCCCAACTTGATGAACTGTGAGAAATCCATGGTCTACAGACTAGGGTGTAACGGACAATCAAGCTTAGATTCCTTTAATATTTATTATTCTCAGCAGGCCTTTCAAAAGACATATCAGTATTGCAAAGAAAGACTCTTGATGCTAGCAAGCCTCAAGCAGGATAAGGAAATACCTGTTGAAAGAATACTGCTAAGGCAGTCTAGAGAATTAACAGATGACATGAGATCTGGCTTATTCAATGAAGAAAAAGTCCAAAGAATGACTAACAACCAGAATGACTTTTGAGAAAGACATTTCAGTTTATTGTCAAGACACTTGCTTCCCTCTTTTCTCAGCATTTTACATAATCTCTAATGTGGAATTTCAGTTCTAAGAGGTCACTACAATTTCCCAGATACTGGTGATGATTTGAGAGAGCATGTTTGTGGCACAGAAAGTAATTTTTGAGATTCTTTGTTCCCAAAATCCAACATGGGTCTACATGAGGAAGTCACATCATGCAAGAAACTCATCCCACGAATTAGATGACTAATTTGGTGCATAGTCAGTCCTGGACTTCAAAGCTGCACTTCAGAAAAAGCTTTTATGTTACACAACTCACTTGCCTTGGATTGTGCATAACAGTTTAGAAACAAAGTACTGTTGGCAGATTTTTAAACTTAGAAATAACCTATCAACTGCTTTTCATGTCCCCACAAGCCATAATCTTAAATTGTGACAATTTTTGCAAAATGCTGCATCAGTAAATGGAGAAAATCAGTCTTAATATTCCATGTTGGAATAAATAAAGTGCTACCTCTTGAATATTACATCGAGGTACACTTTTCCCCCCTCTATATCACATCACAGAGATCTTTCTGTGGAATTTAAGTTTGGTTGATCCTGGATAACAAAGTTTTGCCCTAATTGATTAAGTGTGCTGTATATGAGAATATGCCAGTCTCATTTGACATCACCAGTAGCTTGGTATCGTGTATCCATAGTTTGCAAATGGATACAAGCTACCCTAGACCCAAACTTTGACTTCTGTGCAGCTGAATGACCTGTGCTCACAGCCAAATACTCCCCATACACGTTTTCATTGTCTTATCTCCTTTCTGAAATGTTCTTTTGCTTTGTATTAGGACTCCATAAAAAAGTAAATACATTAAAATCATTATCACTCCATAGTCTGTGACTGCTGTACTGGACTATATAAATCTGGGCTTTGCTTTTTTTAATCCTTTTGACTACACTGCAGCTCCCAGCTGGCACAGTAATTTGCAATAATCATCATTTTCCAGGCAGCACAATACAACATCCCAATTAAAGCAAAAAGGATGGGACCATCTCTCAGACTCCATTACGGCAGCTTCTCAACTGGTGACGCTGCACCGGGCACTGAATGTTCTTGTCACTGTAGTGCTCTTTCACCTGTTTTAAAACGACCTAGAAATCCTTTGAAGGCAGGAATTTCTGTGTCCATTTTCTGCAACCCAGTGTGAAAAGAGTGTTAGAAACATAGCTAGTAATTCCATTTGCAAAAAATTAAACCAAACGGATATTTGACTGACTTTTAAAGAAGATGTAGAAGAACAACATTCTTCTTCAGATGGCACGTTTTGTTTCTTGTATTTCTTGTTTGTTGTCAGATTTTATCTATGTTTCTTTGTAATTTACATGTGCCCCCCAAATCAGTTTTAACCATCTAAACACAGAACTTAAATTTTCACTTTGTTTTCAGGAGTTACTGAATATGCAGAAACTTCTGCTATCTACATGCCCTGACATTTTTTTTTCTTTTTTCCTTCAGTAGCTAATATTTCTGGTTTTATACTGAAGGATGGTGCATAAATAGAGCAGTATACAGACAGGGGCAACTCATGTACCATTGTGTTGGATTTTCTCTCTTCTGTATATACCTCCCCCCATGCATATACACACACATTTGGATTCACTATTAACAAACAATTTGCTACTGAAAATCAATGACATTTTCCATTAGCATTGCTGGGAGAAGAATTGATTGGCCCTTAAAAGGTTGGTTGCACATTATGTGAAAGAACCCAACTGCAAAGAGCAAAAATTTGCAACATAAAATGCAGTCACATTCTGCTGAAGAAGCACTATCAAGGCTTTTACCCAGTTTTTCAGGACAATATATGGCACAGCACATCTTTATCAAACACCTTTGTATTTTACTCTGTTGAGTTTTTATTAATTAACTAAAGCCACAGTCATGATCCAACACTGAACAGCTGCAAGCATTTAATACTGCACTCTGATTTAAAGTTGATAACACCTTTTCAGAACAAAGAAAATTATCAATTAAGACTTTTCTAGTCTTAACCATGCAAGAAATTTTTTCTGAAATTTACTTAGAAAATAAAGTTTAAGGGGGGGAACTCAGAAAAATACCAAGGACATTATATAGCTATTGTGTTCTCTTTTGTGAGTACTGAAGTTATTTTAAAGAGATAAAACGATTCCTCATTGCCACTGTAATTTTTGTATTATGTTGTTTTACCATTGAAGTTCACCTTTCTCTATTATAGAAGCAAACAATGCATCATTTTGAATCACTTAAGTGTACTGTAGCAACAGGTTTGTTGGAACAGTGACTGCTGCTATAAATGGCTTTTCCAGAACTTTGTGGTATCCAAACGACACCTGACAAGATCTATTTGCTTGCAGTACTATGAACACACCCATCCCTGTGCTGCATGCACGAGTGGCCTCTCTTTGCTTCAGGAAATTACTGAAAGTTTAGCAAGTTATCCAAACACAGGTGTCTGGAGACCTGTAGCCAGTCTACCGAAATCACTGGATGCAGAGTTGTTGGGACAAATTAGGCAGGAATGAATCTGAGCTTTAATCTTCCCAAACCCCCTTACTCTTTCCAGATTTCAGGCATGGTGTTTCTGTACAGAACTTTTCCAAGAGTTGTGCTCGAGCCCTTTGAAGTAGGAGGAAACACGTAGGCTAAAATTTTTCTTTCCCCTTTCAGTGACTATTCCATTGTTCCTTCACTTTTTTCTCTCTTCTATACTTGCTGAAACTTCAAGAATCTGCCTGCCCGCCCCATACCCTATTCTGTGCATTCACTGCACTTCTCAGTAATTTCCCTGCTTCACCTTTCCTGCCATTATTCTGTGCCTTCTTTCAGGCCAAGCCTTATGCAAGAACCAGCATCCAGTCCTGTTTCCTCGAAACCCTGTCTTCATCAAATCCATCAATTCTTCATCAATTCTTTTCCAATTCAATTGATTTCCGGTAGCCTTCCAAACCTCCTCTCACCAAGCTATTGCTCCTTGCATAACCTCCATCATTTTGATTAAGTAATAAATTCTCAACATACAAACAATAGTGAAGACTTGTAAATGCCCCAGAGTCTTACGAATGCCTTAATGTAATAACTGAAGGGCTCTAATTCTCAGGGGAATTGGGGCTGCCTACATCTGACAGCAGTAAGAATGAACTTTGAACATAAACAGGTGAAGTATGGAATGAGTTAATACAGGGCAAAATTTAGAAAAAGACTAAAGTTGAAAACCACTCCCAGTAGAAGGTAAATCAGATATTAATCTCACATCTAGCTTCAATAATGATTCTTGTTTTAGAGGCAAACTGTAAATTAACTGTAAACTCCAAACAAGGCCTGTAACAGCATGATACCATTAAGCATCAGGATGACAAGTCTGCTTTTTCTCTTTAGCACAGCCAAGTTTGTGTATGTGTGCTCCTCTCCTCCTGCTCTAGATATCTTTAGCTGAGGTTTTCAAAACTTTATCTACACTTGTTGACTAATAAAGCCACCACTGCAACACCTCCCTATGGAGGAACCTTATTATAGAAGAAAGTAACTCTGAAGCTGCAAATGTGACAAAAAATTAAGTATGTTTTCCTTACTATAAATACATACACACCAAAGCTGTTGCAAGTACATGAAACATAGCCTAAAGCTGTCATGCTCTTAAGGTTTTCAGGGGAAACTTGGTCCAAGGACTGTACTGCTGAGAAAACTGAGCTACTAACAGCAGTAGAGTTCTGTGTGCTGCTACAGAGGATGATGCAGCAGGGAGATGACACAGTAATACCTCCCCAAGAAAGTTACGTCAGTTACTGCAGTATTATAAGCACCATTAAACATAATTCAGCACATTTAATGTATTTCACTACATCTTATACTGTGCAAAATGTAGTCAGTAGCAATGTCAGTAGGGCTACATAAATGCTGCTTTCTGCATACTAGTTAAAACCTGAGCTTCAACCCAAATCACCTTACACCAGATGTGGGGTTTAGATGAGCATCAAGGGTACCTGTGGCCAGGGATGAAGTTCAGCCCATGCTACACTGAAGTTTCATCTCACCTACCTGCATCGACAAGACGATGTACATTTAAGCTGGGACTTTCCAAAGAGTTCCCCATACAGCCTACAAAACTGACTGGCAGTATCATCTGGCCAGCATAAGGGAAAAAGGGAACAAGCTGGCTAGGCTCCCTCCTACAGGCACTTGATGCACAATGCTGCTGTAATTTTCTCCAGTGCAGCAATTTTTAATTTATTGTAAACAATAAAACAAAGCCTGAGTATTTTCCTGTCAGGATGGTGGTATGAGGATTAGCTAGTGCTGTGCCTTCTGCAACCGGACTTGTCTATCTCGCATTGGCCTCATTAGCCATCAGCGCGCTTGTAGCAAGTGCGGGTAGAGCCCTTCTCAAGTTTTCGTTTGTGAAGCCCAGCCATGATGATGGTGATGATGATGATGATGCATAGCTTTGGAAGGGACAGTACCTGCTGTGAAAAGGATATTGCCCTTTCATGTTTCATGTGATCATCTCTGGGAAACACACAAAATCAAGACTCTTGAGATATTTAACAGCAGCAGAATGTTTTGCTCTCTTTGCAACAGAATGTAGTTCAGAGCTGTATTAATAATATCTGAAACAATCTATCCAATCCAGTTTTAATTTAATTTAAAAAATCCAATGGTTCTTTAAATATAGTTAGGACATAAAAATGGCAGAAAGTTTACTGTGCACCAGTTAATCTCACCCTTGTTCCAGTGAGTGCAGCTGGATTCACCTTCTCCATTTTGTTTTATTTCTTGCTTACTCTGCTTATAATCTGGTTCTCCAAGAATTATAGTTTTCTGGAACAGGTTGCAAGTAGGGGAGAAGTAGTAGAAACATTCACACATAACACTGGAAAAAGCTTAGTATTATTTCAATTTTTTTAGTCTCAGAATTCAGATGCCAAAATGGAATGTATATGTAAGTACACTTTAATTGTCTCTAAAGTGAATTAGTAAATTTTGCAATGAAAAATGGGAGATTAGTAGCTGGATGCATGGATTATGGCATTCAGTGGGTTGCCATACACTATGGGACACATCTTTTGAAGAAAATTTTAATCAATTCAAAAGACAATATGGCAACTGGCAGGCTTTTTCTTTATTGAAGCAAAGTCACAGCATTTTCAGCACTATTCCCCTCTTATGAAGGGAAGAGTTAAACGAAGGCCCCTGAAATTTACATTACTAACAATTAAAGGATTGAAGAAAGAGATTACAAGCATATTTCTCTAAAATAAATAATCTACAAAGAAGGCTTTTTCTTCTTAAAAGCAATCTAAAAATGTATAAATTCTAAGGTACGGAGATCAAAAGATATTTTAACAACTTTCAATATTTACAAACAATACAAAAACTGCGCATGCCATCAAATGATGCAAAATTCTTCTTAAAAATTAAAAGCTTCACTCCTACTAAGAACCAAAAACTCCAGCCAATATTTCAGTTTCAATTAATTTTCTTTACAATCAGGAAACCATTAAATGTTTTTATTATCTGTAAAATATACAATAAAAATGAACCTCACTAAATTATTAAGGTTAAAAAAGAAGAGAAATACTGCAGGCAAATCAAAAAGTAAGGTAACTGTAACTTATTCTTTGGTAACCAAAAGTTAGCAAGTATCTGTATTTCAAGTGATGAAAAGTAATAGTCTTCCTGTTTTGACAAATGGAAGACAACACTTCTGGCAAAACACAACTCCCAAGTTTCAGTTTTGAAAGATGGGCTCCACCTACAGCTTTGTAGTGCAAGTTCTAAAAGTCAAACTTTGCTTTCTAATTCAGAAATCTAACTGTCCTGGTTCCGGCCAGGACAGGGTTAATTTCTGCAGTAGCCAGGAGGGGCAGTTATTCTATACCACCTCACATCATTACCAGGGGCAGGGAATGGGGGCTCTTCCAGTAGGGGTAGCATGGTAGCAGGTTTGTGTATTACTGGGCTCCGGTGAGCAATCGCGTGTGAATCGTCTTCCTCTTTCTCCTACACTCCTGTCATTAGTATTGTCGCCGTTACTGTTCGTTTTCTTACCTCATTACTGTTTTCAGTCAACTGTCCTTACCTCAACCCATGATCCTTACCTTTCGTGCCTTCAGTTCTCCTCTCCAGCCCGTTGAAGCGAGGAAGGGGAGGAGGGAGGGAGGGAGGGAGCAGCACTTGGTTTAGAGTGGTTCAGTGGAAAGACTAAATTGGCGAATATTATTCCTCAACCACAATAGTAACCCTTCCAAATTCTGGCAGTACACTGCTTCATTCCTCTCCCACTTTCTGTTGTCTGCTTGCATCCTCTGCAGACAGCCAGTTGTTCCAGTTCGCTAAGGGAATACCCCAGTCAAGAAAGCAATTCACTTGGAAATGAGTGTTTCACCAAGCATATGTGTGTGGCTGCACAGCAGCTAGTAGTGTGTTATAAAACTCAGCTCCCTTTTCCATGTTTACTATGGATTTCATTTTCCCTCAGGAAAAAGAATAAAAAGTACAGTACCCTGGACCAATTCAAAACCTGGTGAGCTAATTGCTCAAGCAGGACACGCTTCATCGAACACTGGGCCATAACCCAGTAATAAACCATGTAACCCCAGCACCAACCCTACTACCTTCTCATAGGTGAATGGGCCTCACCGTGCCTCTCTCTGCTTAACAAATGCACTACGCTGCACCACTACAATGCTTTTGAACCAAATGTCCAGCTTGTACCACAGGAGCCTTTCCATTTCAGGCTTATTCCTAAATTTTTCTTGCACAACTGCAGTCTCATGAAAAAGAAAAACTTCACACCCCTACAGACTCTGAGAAAACTTCCCTCCCACCCCACAAGAGGACTTCTAAGGCTTTACACAAAAAATTCAACTTAATTTTCTTTAAGCCACAGACCACTCATTCAAAGCAAGTGCTCCCCAACCCAACCCAACCATGCAGAACTACCATCGCTTTAGCATTTAAACATACACATGCAGTTCATGGAATAAATGCTCAGCAAAGTAAACTTGTCCTGGTCTGGGCTTTCTTCGGGAATCTAGTCCTCTGTGATTTTCTAGACTAATATCCAAAGCCTTCTGTCACACTGCCTTTTAACTCTCTTCAGCTGAAGGGTTTAGATACTTCCTTGAAGTACCTGGTTCAGTCATTAAGTCTAGATGGGCCGGATCCAAGGTCTCCTTGCAGCCTGGCTCCTCAACATATGCAAAGTCATTCATGTCCATTTCATCACTGTTAAACATATTAAGCTGCCTCTCTTGCTGCTCTTCCAAAGTCCTCCGGACCCTGCCCTCTGACTGTTCCACCACTTCCCCATCTCCTTCACTAATGACAGTCATGGGGCTGCTCTGGATGCGGTTGCGGACGTTGTACTTGCTGCTGGCAGCAGACGGGGGTGTTCGTGACCGGCCATACCTAGTGCCAGAGAAGGACATACTCCTTGGCATCAGGCCCTCGCTCTTGGCCCATTCTTCCTGGGCCCGTTTGTTCTTGCTGGGTGAGCAGCTGGCAGGGCTGTCAGAAAGGTCAGAGGGGGCATCCGTCTTTGTCCGATGGAACCGCGGGTCTGTGTTCTTCAGCATCTCTGCCGCAGACATCCGGGAACTGGTGTCACAGCGGCTCCCTTTCTTCAGCAGCAGGGCTTTGAAGTTGTCGTTGCTGGTGCTGCTCTTGCGAACGCTTCTCTGAATAGATCCGGCTTGTTTGAGGGCAGCTAAATTTGGGGAAGCACCAGTGGGAGTTACGGGGGGCGACGGAGAATGGTTGCGGGTACGGTCGTCTTCAGAATCTTTACGGCCAAGGACTTTCCTTTTGGATCTGAGTTTGAAACACAAAAAAAAAAAAAAAAAAGAGGACCAAACAAAAAATGAAACTTTTTGCCTCTCCTAATTAAACACAATTTAGAGGAATGACAATGAATGAAGTTAAAGCAGAGAGAGGGAAAAGGGAGGAGTAATCTAAATCTAAAGCATGAGTAAGAACACCACCAGAACTGTACAGGCATTAATGCAGGTATTAGAGGTATGAGCTAAGTTTATTGCTCTTTTTCTGCAAATCTGGAACAATGAAACTACTAAAACTGGCAATACTGATGTACAAAACACTTTAGCAAATTTTGTTTATCAGGTTTTCAGGAGTCAGTATTAAACTGGTAAGACTAATATGCTATAAAGTTTCAGACTCAATGCCATTTCTCTGTTAGTTTAGGGACTTGATTCAAAATATGTCATCTAGAATATATTGGGTTGTTTTGTTTTACTGTTTCATTTGACACTCTATGGAGAACAGGTGCACTTTCCTTTAGAAAAGGACACTGCAATACACTGCTGCTGAAGTTAAGATGGAGAAAAGGGAGCCACATGTAACTAGTCTGGATTAAATGATTAAAAAAAAAATCCCCTCCCTTACCAAAATATTAAATAAATACTGAAAAGAGTTTTCCAGCTTCTCTTAAGATGCATGGACAAAATTCACAGTTATGTTGGTGCTCTGTCATTGCAACTCTTCAACTAAATGAAGGAGAGACCAACTTCCTGACAAGAGAAAGTTATCTTTCCAAATGAAAGGGTGGAGTGTTTTTCAATTTAAATGTAAAGTGCAGGGACAACAAAAGCAAAATTAAAAAACAATCATGGAACTGGGAATAAGTGGAAACTTCACTTCTATTGCTTCATTTTTGCATAATTAGAAAACTTAAAGAAATGTACATGCCTGGTATCTGTGGCAAAGCTGCTTTGCTTCATTGCTGACGAAGCAAGAATTAATTCAGAAAGATCGTATAAAGCCTAATTTTAAATATGGTATTTTGGAAGAAGTTTAAAACAAGTCAGCAGACTTGTTACAAATACAAGATTATGATGCTGTAATTCCACATTAATTTTTATCAAGCATGTGCTCAATACAGACCATTCCCCTTGTAAAACAGGTTTCTACTTAATGTGATCTTTAGCTTTACTTTCTTAAAAGCCTTGAGATTTTGCCAAGGCAAGCTCAAATGTTTTTATGGATTGCATTAATAATAATTAAAAAAAAACCCCTGAAAACAAAGTAGAAGGATACATTGGCTGAGTAGGTGGCAGCAACAGACACTGCCATAGATCTGTCAAGACTTTGGAGTGATCCTGTCTCTCTTAAGTGGTGGTGAAGCTTATGCATGGATTACTTATGATACCCCCACAGACAGCTGTACCACCTGTTATTTTCAGCTACTGCTGCTGCCTCCACCTGTCTTTCTGGAAGAACAATATAATACCAACATCCATTCAGCCTGAGGATGAATGGACACCAGAAGACAGCACAGAGGTAAAATGATGACTTCAACAGCAGCAAACATACAAACCTTGTCTAGATTTAACTGTGTATTAGTATTGCAGACAGCAAATTATTATGGTGCTTGGATGCTCCGCAAGTCTGTATGTGAACATGTCTGTGCATTTGTTAAAGGGAAAAGATTTTCCTTCATTAGGGTTTTGACTGCCTATATGTATCTTTAAACACTGCAATGCTGGGGTTGTACTTCTGCCAAAACCCAAACTGAATTGGGGGGGAAAAAAAAATCAATTGCAAAGATCTGCAGGGGAAGACTTCATTATCTTAGCTTGGATTAATCCAGTAAGACTGTGAATGCAGTGCAGAGCAGTCAGTTTGCTGTCAGCATGTAACCAGCTTTTCTCAGTATGTATGAACTATGGAAGAAACTTAATTTTAAGAACCAGATTTGGTTTTGGTGGCTTTTCAGACACAGATAGGGTATATATTTAAGTTGCTCTCTCTGTCCTTAATGCACGTACTATTAAATTTCTTGTCTTACTCCAAAGCACATACTCAAGAGTGCCAATCACTGAAATAATACCTTTTAGAAACAGCAGGGGGAAAACCAAAACCTTTTTTATTAACAACCAAGGAAGATAGTGGTTCAAGCCTAAAGCCAGCAAAAGCAAGGTCTTAATAACAAATGTGACAGCTTTAATTATGTCTCATCCAGTTCCATTGTCCATTTCCCCATAAACTCACAAATGACATGTGTGTGCATACACACAGAGATCCACTCTCTATCTGCATACATAATAGAGAAAGGCTCCTGGGCAGAATATTTCATTCTAAAACCAGATTTGTTGCAGTTCTAGTGATGCCATGCAACATGAATGCAACAGACCATTTTTAGAACACTTCCTAAGCCAAGTCCTAAGGGGTAACAGTTATAAAGAGTCAGTATCATATATATGTAATTTTTGTAACATGTGAAAGGGAATAGTTTCAAAAATGAAAAACAATAGCATTTGCATCCGAAGTGCTACAGGCTCCCAGCTTCTCTGCCTGTTCCTCATTCCTGATGCAGAACTCGGGCACAGATGGGCAAACTGACTTAACACCTGGATAAACCCACACGGAGCTGCTGAGCACATTCCCTGAGCAGTTATGGCATCCCCTCTGCAGTCTGCAGTATAAGACAAAGCCGCAAGATGGTGCTACCACTACACCCAATCTAGTCTACAGGCAAGGTCTGTGTGTGCTGTTTAAATGGTGCACACGTTTCCTTTTGTGGTTTAAAGCTTTTATTTGCTTGGGGTTTTCTACTTTATATTTTTGAGAACCTAATGTGAACAGCACAAAAATCTAGCTGCCATTCAGGGTGATTTTGTTTTCAAGGGAAATGAATAATGTCATTAATAACAGAGCCAGTACTGCACATTTCATTCACGAACCAGTTTGACACAAAACACCCGACCTCAGGCTGGATTATGGCAAACTATAATCCAGCGTTTGCCATATGTTTTGCCATATGACTGACATGTTGTGTTACTTGCCAGTTTCAGCCACGCTTGCCATGAAGCATTAGCGTTGAGCCTCTGTCCCAAACTGCACCATATAAGCAGCGAAGAGAGTAAAAAGATGGAGAACAACGAGAATGAAAACAAAAAGATACACAGAAAAAGCAACAGTAGAGTTAATATGGCAGATTGAGAACAGTACAATAACTACTAGACATAACTTGGTATTTTAAAGGGCAAGATATTTATAATATAATCTACATTGATTTAATCTGGTCGTTTCTAGTTCAGCATGGATTACATATATTTGTAAAACAATAAAAGGCAAGTTCTTTTCCTTATCTTTTTCATATATAGCCTTAGTAGAAAGTTGATAAATACATGCTTTTCAATAAAGCAATGACTGTTGTAATTGGGTAATTTAGTAAATGTTAAACTAATTTTTGAGAGACCTACTGGACCTGACAGTATGGGAAGGGCAATTTCTGCAGTACCTGTGAATGGCTGCAAAAAGATCTTCAGTAGTCCTTGGTCTTGCTGGTGTTGCCACTCCATCCGTCTCTTCCCCATAACTACAGCTTGGCAGGAATGAACTATTTGCTGTATCTGATTCAAACACCTCCACTGTGCAGAGAGAATGAACAAAACTGTCAGTCCATCATGTGAATCCAACAGGCATATAATCCTGAAAACAGTCCTTGCTGCCTCTAAGGCAAAGCATCTGAGAGACTGAGTGCACCGTTGTCATAATTGTGATTTCAGATCAACATTTGCTTAGTAAACTGCAGTGCATGAAATGCTTGTGTTTGGTCACACATACACACGCAGAAGACATGTAAGAAAATCTGTATGGTTTCCACTAAAATGCAAAAGCAAAATTTACAAAGCTAACTATGTTTTCATAGCATGGTTTAATACTAGCACAGTTAAATAAAGCATCATTTTCTTTTCATGACTGCAACGAGAAGTCAGAAAGGAATTATAAGAAATCTCATAAAATATTAATCAGATCCCTGCAACTTTCTTTAGTCCTTTAGCTATAACAATCACAAGAGGTTCTTTCCTCTACAGAATCCCACCTCAATGCTAGGATTGCTATTCTCACTCCCCAGCTTCTTTAAAACAGCTACTGCTGTATCTGAAGAAGAGTCAGAGAAAAGAGACTCACCACTTTCGTTCTCTTGAGGTAGGTGCCCGTCAGCGTTACTGCTGCTGTCTTGGCTGCTGCCTGAACTGCTTCCTTCATCAAAAGCAGACTGCTCCTCCTGCCTGGGCTCTTCTTGAACTGGTGATGCAGCAGGCTGTACCACAAAGGCATTCGCTCCCCCTGCCTCAGAGAAGGTGAATCCAGCAGCTCCTCCCTCAGGAACCAGGCTGCCAGAGTCCATCTCGCTAGAACTGAGTCCATCTGTAAGGCAATTTCTCGCCTCCTCGCAGTGTGCAAGCACAGTGTCTCTCTTAGTCGGACTTGATGTGCTTCTGACAGTATCACTCACTTCAGCTGCTTTCTCCACTGTAAGATCTAACTGTGGAGGTGGTACAACAAGGAACAGTTTGGGTTTCTTTGAAATAGGAGGTGGTTTCTTGCTTGGCAATATGGCCTTGTCAGGAGATGCTGGTGACCCCTGAAGTGACATGCGAGAAGGGAGGTCTTCACTCTGCACCGAAGACTCAGGTGTGTCTTCAGCAGCTGTCCCCAGTGCATCAGCTTCAGAAGACTTTTTTAGACCTACTGCACTCACAGGCTTTTGATTGCTGTCAAGCGCAGGTGTGTTATCAGAGAGAATGAGAGGAGAACCCCGAGACAGTGTTTGAACTGCATTTTTAAATGAAGTGGCTTGAGTTTTCATTTCCTCGTTGCCTAAGCTGCTACTGAGTCTTAGTGAGAGAGATGGCTTTAGGGAAGACTGTGATGATGAATTTAAAGTACCCTTCTCGTCAGACACGGCTTCAGAAGCAGATTCAGGTGATGGTTCACCTTCTGTTGCTTTTTTCACAGACCTCAACTGCACCATTTGCAATGCTTTGGTAGTTACTAACGGCATCACAGGTCTCGATGAGTCTTGCTTGTTGAGTGGCTGTTTCACTGGATTGTAGCAAGAATCTTCCTGGTTGCGTTTCTTAAAAGAATACTGTGGGTATATTGTTGCACCTTTTGTTAACTTGGGATCAAGAGGTGGTGCTGGTGGCGGGACAGCTAAGGGGCAAGTAGGAGGAGGAGGAGGAACAGGGGAAGAGAATGAACTGACGGAGGCTTCTTGTGAAAACCATGGGACAGTCTGAGCCAAGGAAGAATTTACATTAGCTTCTGGAGGAGGAGGGGGGAATGTGGGAGAGGCTGATAATGGTGACAAATCCATGACTTCTGCTGGAGGAGGAGGAGGGGGAGGAGAAAGTTCGGGGCAATGTGGAGGTGTTGGAAGAGGAGGTGGCAGAGGAGGTGCACCAGAATCCAGAGGAGGGCTCAGGGCGGGGTCCAATTTCTTCACACTCACACTCCCTTCGGTAGATGTATTTGAAGAAAGAGAAGTGGAGGATGAAGACATGGAAACTGAAGACAGAAGAGAGGATTTCCTTTCAGGCACTTTAGGCTTCAGCTTGGATTTCCCATTTCCTGATGATGCAGGTTTTAAAAGTACAGGCACTGGAGTAAGCGCAGTGGGTGTATTGGACTGGCTGGAGTACCCACTTGATGGTGACGTGACTCGGTGGGATTTCTCTGGAGAAGTGCTCTTTGGTTTCGCCAGCCCACTGGGCACTTGTGGCACAGAAGCCCTTGAGCCATCACTGAAGTGGCTGATGCTGTAATCGCTGAGAGCCGACGATGTACTGACAGAATGGGTCACTGGGGATTTCACCTGGTCGTCTGCCACTGCGGCACAGTCGCTGTAGTAGCCCCACTGGTCAGCGTACTCTGACTTGATGCTACTTGTTTCACTCTGTGAGGGAGTGACTGTGCAGATGGAGTAAAGGTTTGGAGCAGTGGTGGACATCATGCTGCTGCTTGCACTGACCGAGCTTTGGCTGCGGGAGCGCAACACCCAGGGATCCTCATAATCACTGGAGGGGCTCTGGGAAGGGGAGCTGCCATTTTTGCACTTGAGATTTAACTGCAGAGAATGCTGAAGGGTGGCAATGAGGGTTTCATCAAGTACCTGTCCACTGGATTGGACTTTTTTCTTAGGCATCCTTCTGAGTGAGTCTGTTCTGGATGGTGGCAAAGGTGGTTTCTTGGCCTTTTTCAGAGAGATGTTTCTCGCAAGAGATTTGTCACCTTGGCCTGACTGGTCATCCTGCTGTTTCTTCTCCTTTCCTTCGAAGACATTTATCACACTGTCTCTGGGGTTCCCAAAACCATTAGTATTATTGCATGGCATATCTGACTTCAGCCCTGAGTCCATATGCATGGAACTGTAATAACCATCATGGTCCACAGAATACAGAGAAGTAGAATCATCCCTGACTGATGTCCTCTCTAGGCTGCTGCTGCTCAGGTTGCTACCAGGAGTGACACAGCCTGGTGTGGTACAAACCACCTTGCGTGAAGGAGTCTCACTGTTTTCTGAAGACTTGTACAACCAATGCTCTGTGCTGTCTACTGCTGCCTGTGCTCGCTCCCCAGCATAACCAGATTCACTCCTACCATCGCTGTCCTGGGAAGGGTTCGGTAAAGCAACATTGTTCCTGCAGCTGTAGCTTGTGGTCTGAGACCCAGCCTCTGCATTCCCAGGAGTGCTAAGAGAGACAGCAGAGTCACCAAGAGAAAGCATCATGACAGTATTCGATGGGATGGTATCTGAAGTCTGTGAGTGACGTGTGGAGCTACTCTCACTCCAGTTACCGCTTGAAGAATGGTGATCTTCTTTCCCACTTATTGCACTGCTGATAACAGGATTGTCTCTTGGATTTGGGTAGGCAGTGGAGCTGTTCATTTTGCTATCCAATGATCCAACACTCTGGGCAGCATGAATAATGATAACTTCTGAGGAGGATGACAATGTTGCATTGGGTATGATGCTCGTTGAGTAAGTGGCATGAGGAGAGACCACACATGCTGGGCTTGAGGACTTCTCACTATCACAGCTTCTCACCTCTTGAGACTTTGGCCTCGACAGGGTCCCTGTCGTGGGACTATTCCTCAGATGCACAACACTATCATCCACTTGCAATTTACTTATCTGGTGAGTTAAAGTGCCAGCAACGTCTTCCATCTGCCTAGAGATGCTCTGTGTCTGGTCTAGGGACTGCAGAGACACTCTTGCACCAACTCGAGGCAAGCTGTGAAAACCCATGTCGCTATTTTGGCGAGAAGCAAATATAACTGCAGCAGAATCACTCATCACTGACATGTTTCCAGATGAGCTGGAGAACTGAGACATCTGGGCTGCAATGCCTTGTCCTTTCTGTGCTCTTATTCTTCTCATTGAAGGGGGCACAACTTTAACTTCCTCCGTCTGGCAGCTGGTGTCCTTGGTTTCCGAGCGCTGCATAGCAGAGCGATAGCTGTCTAGTCTCCCTAGCGTGGAACAGTGATCTGGGACATACATCGAATGCCCTCGGAAATCACTTTGGCCAGTGCCAACTGCTGGAGTCAAAATAAAATAATTATTTCTTGAAGCACAAACTCACATTTATCTTCTCACTCA
Organism: Platyrinchus mystaceus; assembly: GCA_035041135.1. Taxonomy (NCBI): domain Eukaryota; kingdom Metazoa; phylum Chordata; class Aves; order Passeriformes; family Tyrannidae; genus Platyrinchus; species Platyrinchus mystaceus. Next base: position 50,445,800 of record JAWWLV010000121.1, read on the forward strand.
TTTAAAAACAAAACCCCCCCAGCAAACTGCTTGATCCCCATGCTCCTGCAGGTTATGCCTTCTGAAGAAAAATCTGCAACAATGGATTTTGCACAAGCATTGTCTGTTTTCTGCATTTCTCTTCCCTTTTTCCTTATTACCAGGAACCTCCTGCTTACAGAATCGTCTGTGTTCCTGCCACACATTCGACCCATGAAATCCTCTGTTTATGACATGGTAATAATTTCCATAGTAATCAGTTATGTCAGAAACCAAGTAGCACTGTTTGACTTCCAGTAGGCAACGCAGCAGGAACAGACAAAAGCCTGAGAAATGTGAAGGGTGTTCCCATGCTAATGCCTCATGCAATAAAGAAAAGGGGAAGGAAATCTAGAGACTAGTATGAATAAAAAGATCTGCTTTTAACAAGCATTACACTTCAGAAAAAAAAATTTCAAGGGACACTGACAGCTCTCCAAGTCCTGCCGTTTGAAAGAAGGCTAACATGGAAACACACATTGTTTTACCACAAATAACACATACGCTACAACAGCACTTTATATATAAACATTATCAAACACTGCAAAGAAAATCATTAAATAACAGTTCTCCTTACAAATACTCTCTAGTTATCTTACAGGAAAAACTCTAAGAAGTGGGGAAAAGCTAGTACTGATGGTCATCTCATCCTCAGCACCATCAGGAAACAAAAATAACTGTGTTTTTTCTAAAAGCATATATTGGCATAACCCCCTTCTCCACAACTTTGAAGACAATGGAAAACCAGTTTTAGTTCAAAATATAGTTATCACTGTGTCAGTAGAAAGGACTCCAGGGTTCTGTTAAATTTACAATTTTATTGGTAGCAGCCTTTTAAAATCACAAACCAGAGCACTGCTTTAAAATTAGTCTGCGTAAGGCTGCTGCTTTTGAATTCAGTTGTGTTGCTGTATAAATAGCAATAGAGAGGCAGGCGTGCTGCTGGAGATGCTGGTAAGGATGCTGCATATGTCACTGCGGGGGAAAATTGGGTATTTCAAGTCTCCGCCTTAGCTAGTCTCAGGAGCAACGAAGTAGCATGCCTGATAGGACTGTTCTCCTTTCTTATTTACTATAAGGAACTGCATCTGGGGGATAGGTATTCTTATCATGCAGCTTTAAACACCACTTAAAGGACATTTAATTATCCTTATTCTTGGCAGACAAAAGAGGCATTTAGGATAAGAGAAAGAGGTCTCTGAAAATGCTACAGTTAAAGCAGTACACCACACAAAAAAGATTTACTTCTTTTCCCCAGGCACATAAGTAGTCTTTTAGCAGCTTGAAGCCTAGTTAGTTTGCTTTGTGTAGACTCTCTTGTTCTCATGAAAATGCAGCCTCTTTCTGCTTCTGGTAGAGGTTTGCTAGAAAGATAGATACTCAGATGCTGGCAAACGTCTTGGATAATCTAATAGGAGATACTGTCAGAACAGATGGACGACCGCAGCCGACCAAGAGAGGGATTTACATATTCTGTACACAGTTATTAAGAACTGTACAGTAAGAAAAATAATTTTACTTTCCAGGTTTATTTTTTCTATAGAATCAGTGTACATCTTCGGTTAAGAGAGAGAAAAAAGTCAAAGTAGACATTATGAATGTTTCTGGAAGCATGTCATCACTGACGATAACCGTGCGCCAATTAAAAATATTCTGCTAAAAAATCTGCATACCAAGATATATAAATAACCAAAGAGATGGGATATTTTTCTTCTTCTGCCACTGTGAAAAACACACATGCACACAAATACACACACGCAGACAAGACAGAAGGATGGGGCTGGTGGAAAACGAAGCTGTCAGCACTATAACGCGTATCTAACACTGCCACATACTGACCTGTGGCTGAGAGCACCTCACCTCAGTATGGGGTATGTCTGTACTCACAGAGGAAGCTGAATGTACTCTGTTTCACAAGTAGTGTGACGCAGATGGGTGGTTTGTGCTTATTTAAAATGTTAATGCTAGGGAAGGTAAATGGCAAAGTGGAACAATGCCGGACTTGCCAACCTCCCCTTTTCCTCCTTCCAAAACCAGGAGTGTTAGAATGCACTCATTGGGACATACTGCTCATGGCAAATGCACAGTGAAAGCTGAAATACAAATGTAATGGTGCTCTATCTATGCTACTGAATAAAAGATGCCAATGATGGCAACGTCTTGGGGAGCAGCTCCTGCCCCATCCCTTGGCACACATGCCCCAACAGAGTCTGGAGACAGGTGGCTGGTCCCAGCTGGAGCAGTGCCAGAGGAGCACGCTAAGAAGAGGGCAGCATGAACAACTCACCTCAGGATGCGCTGAGAACCAGTGCTAACCCTGTGTTACCAGAATAGATGTAATTTAGGGTCCAGCCTAATATGCTCTGGGGAACTGCATAAATTGGCTCAACACCAGTAAATGTTTACAACCTCAATACTGCAGGGAAGCCTGTCAGGGCAAGTATTTGCATCAGTGAAAGACCTCTTATAGTTAGAATTATTCAGAGCCCAAATAAATACAGCATTGAGAGAGAGCAAGACAGCCCAGCCTCACAAGTATAAAATACAGGGCTACATCCTGCAATCATTCTATGGAATATGGTCAGGGAAGGGATTTTTCATGGCTGTTGTTATCGCAAGAACACAACTTTGAGGTTTTACATATTTTTTGTAGAAATGCAGCATATTCTTGTTTCAGCTTTGGTTTTGGCTTTATATGTATGCACAACCTCAAGCAAAGATGTGAGGATTTACTTGCCCTTTATAATACAGCAATTTCTCTTTTTACTGTTCCATTTCCTGAAGAGGGACAACAGAAATCTACAGGGGAAAATGGTTCAAAAACCAACCAAATGAACATTTAAGATGCAGGTATACTTTTAAAATGTTGACAGTTTTATGATTTTGGTGGAATTCAGAGGAGGGTAGTGAGGAGTATTGTATTCGCAATTTACAAATGCAATGTAAAACCCTCACTTGCTTCCAGAGTAATACTGGAGTATTGCTTCCAGAGTAATACTGGAATATTACCTCCAGAGTAATACAAGGATTTTCAAAAACCCTTACAATCAAACCACCTTTGTTGGTACTGCAGCTAGATAACAAATAATCCAGTTCTAAGGGACAGCTCAAACCTTTAATTGACTATTACACTGATAATGCTATGTTTCTCAAAAAACATCTGCTTAAATAAACAGCAGTAAGAAGACAGAAGATTTCTACAATACCAAAATTCTTGAACTGAATCAGAGCTTTTAAAGAAAAAAGTCCATCTAGTTGCAGGGATCATGTCTGAGTAGACAGCAGTAAAAAAATACTGCAGAACTGGACATCAGGTTACAGATGCTGAATGTTATGAAGTCAGAAGTGGCTGCAAATTGGGTTATGTGATAAATGTGGCTCAAAGCAATTGTTATGTCTGCATTTTATATTATCCTGTGTCCACCAGCTCTGCTATGTCCACCACAGGGGACCTGTATCCACACTCCTTTCTATTACCCTACTATGCTGAAAATATCTCTTAGGGCAAATGCTCTTCCCTAACACACATGTTCAGTGCAGACTCCAGCAGCAAGTAAAGAACACCCGTTATCTGGTACAAGTCAAACATGCAACATGTGGAACAACTTTTGCATGAAAGCATAGAGAGGAGGTTCAACTGCTTACTTTAGCTCCAAGCTCTTGGTCAAAGATAGGCATATACAGGTTACACACCAGTTCTCCCTGACTCTGGTAGTTACCGGTGTTGCTCATTAGAGATGACAGGGATTGAGACTGACTGCAAATTTGATGGGGAAAAAAAATGTCTGTACATAATCCTTAGGGCCAGGTACTAGGTACCAGAAGACTCCCTGTGACTCTAGCTGATCTGATGGCACCAGTAACTTGCTGCAGAGAATCAGACAAAAGGTCCTCTGCACTGACATGAGCATAGAAAACTGAAGGTTTGAGGACAAACAGTATGTGTGTTGATATCACAAAGTATATGCTTGTTTCAACTAGCATATAGAAGTAATCTTTCTTCCCTTCTGACTAACCATTTCTAATACAAGCACTTGGCTCTGATGCCACAGGCACATTCTTTAGAATTGTTGCTCTCATTGCCTCCCCATGCCCCACCTAGCAATCCTCCTCCAAACCTAGTAACCTGGCCAAGTCACTGTGCAGGCACCACAACTTCTAGTGTTACAAAAAAACCCCAGAGATTCTAAATCTGTTTTACCCTAGTACGTACATACCAAATGATTTTTAATAGACACCCAACAAGAAACAAGACAAGTACATTTGGCTCATGACAATTTTAAGGAAATTTCACTGTGCTCCATGAAGCATCTGTAATCTCTGAGGGGAGAAAAATATTGCAGAGAATTCTGTGATACTTTTCAGTACTGCCAGCTAAAAAATATCCTGAATGCTTGCATATATCATTGCCATACTGAGAGGGAGAATTTTGATGAAAATATAGGCAATTTAAGTTTTCTTGATTCTGTTCATCTAACTGAACAGCCTCTAGTAAAGTTTATATTTCTGGCATCTCTGTCTTTCATCCTCCATGCATACTTTCTAACACCCTGATCTATGGATCAATAGTGCTTGAAACATACAAAGTTGAAAAACTACACCTGTAAAACCAGTATTAGTCAAAAGACACTGTAACTCTGAAAGAGAGGTATTATCTCCAAAGACTGCTAAAGTTGCAAACTGAAGCAGGTGCAGAATGACTTGTCTGGAACAACTCAGTATGTGTGGTACTTCTGTAGGACCACTGGATATCTGAGACTCTTCTTACCTGCGGGACCTTGAGTGACTGCTAGTCCTGCAGAGACTAATTGGAAAAGAGTATCAACTAAGAGAAGTCTTCAGTAGAGCAGCTGAGTTCCCAAAGATCAGACTTACTTGCCCTCATGATGCTTCCTCTCAGTCATGTCAAAGGAGAAGCTTCAACAGTCCCAAATGATACCTGATACACCAAATGGTACCACCAGGGGTCTGACCTGCATTGCAAGAAAGCAAACGAAGGACTGACAGTTCAGATGTCACTCATACCCATTCTGAAGACTGACACCAGATTCTATAGGTAACAACTCCTTGTAAGCCACTGAAAACGTGAGGCAGGGAAATAAGCTGAAGAAAATTGTATAAGGACATTATTCTGACCCTTTGAACCCTTAGGTTAGGAAGAAAAAAAAAATCAGATGGGGAAAATCACAGAGCCAAAAAAACTATGAATTGCATCTTAAGATGGAAAAAAGTATTTAAAGGGAGGGATTCTGGGACTGCATTGGTGCAGAGCTCTGGAGAAACACAGTCAGGTAGCTTGGTTCCTTTACAAAAAGAAGTTAGTCTAATCCAGACCCTAGAGCACTGACACAGAGAAGGAATCATGGAAATGTGAAGGCACTTTGCTGCCTTTGTTTCACCCAGAGAGTTGGAAGATGTGAAGGGAGCTGATGACAACCAAGAACCAAGAATGAGCAAGGCCTGCAACAGCTTCTCCCAGAGAGGTGCTCATCTCTACCGAGCTTCTGTTTGGGAATCATCTTCTTGCCTGAGGGGAGAATACAGGTTTGGATATAAGGTACCATCTGAAGACAGCTAGAGGCGATGGATAATGGCAACACAGAGCAGAGAAACCGACAGCACAGAAACGTGAAGTAAAACATCATCTCAAAGCTTCCTGCCCTTTCTGCAGTTTTGATCCAACTCTGACTCCCATAAAATATGTATATAATATTTATGTTCTGTAAGATAGTGAAGGTAATTCAGAAGTATGCAAAACTAATTTTTTTCATCGTTGTGTTTGGCGGAAAGAAGAATGCTTTGCCTTCTCCTCTTTGGTGTCACTCTGCTGAATAGTACTGAGAGGGTCCTGCTGTTAAAAAACAACTTCAGAAAATAACTGCCATCTCTAAACTGGTAGACATCTCACATTCTTACTCTGTCTCAGAATCCCATCAATCACACTGCACTTTATTTATGCAGAATTTTTTATGCAGAGAGATTGGTTCATTGCTGGAAGACACCTGTGAAAACACAACTGTATTACAACTCTGAAAAGTAGAAATTATAAAGATACTTTCAGCACATGAGTGCAGTTAATGTCTCCTTTCAGTATGTCTGGCTGAATTCTACTAGGGTACCTCATCCACTGACCTCAGGTCAGCAGTCAGGCAGGCTCTCTCTTCTGTTTGGTCTTTTCTGTTCTGAAGGAGCCAAAGCAGCTAGGAGAGAACCCCAGCAGCTTGGCCTGGCAGAAGTTCTTCCAGGCTCTCTCACAAGAAATGAAAATAGTTCAAGCCTGGTTGAAGCTTTGAGGTTCTCTCAAATTTCTGTTTCCTTCTGAAGGATAAACAAGAGGTAACAAGAATGTGCTGTATGTGTTGGTTATTTAGCCTGCACGCAGCAACTTTGGCGTACCAAGGGGTTTTAATCTTTGTGTAAATATTATAGCCATTCACAGCAATGCTTTAGGGGAGAAACAAAGAGATTTATTCAGCTGAAACCACAGGGAGAATGTCAATAGGCATAATGCAATTGCTTGATTTGGAGTTTAGTCCGGATCCTTGTTCTGATCAAATGAACTGTGGAATGTTTTAAAACAACTCGTTGTTTGTTTTGGGACAGCGTAAGAGAAATAGGGAATGGACTACTACAGAAATATTTGCGCAGTGACAGGGGAGAAATGGCAGAAAGAGCAGTGAACAGGGATGAGGGAGACCTAATTTATTCCCAGCCTTGCCAATGGCCTGGTAGGTGGGTGACTCCAGCTAAGTCACTTCACTGCAGCATGCCTGGTTTCCTCATGTATCAGATGAAGACACTATCACTCTTTTCAAGCGCACTTTGTTTCTAGTGGTAGAAACCAGCATGCTATCAGGATGGATGCTGCCGTGACAGAGTTCTCCTGGCATACATTTTGCTGTCTGGAAGACCTACAATCACAGAAGCAACATGAAGTTCCTCAGACAACTTCCACCATAGGGCACATGGCTGAAGCCCTGTGTGCCTGCAGCTTGTGGTCTCTCTCCAGAGAGAGCTCCTGCAGTGTGGTATTGCCAGCCCCAAAATTTCCACAACTTAAAATAGAAGGCGAGGAAAAGGCAGTGCAGCATGAAACATGCTCAGCACAGAGATGAAAGACCAAAATCAAGGCATAAAACTTGTCACTCTTAGTGAACAAACTGGCAAATGTTACAAAATTCTTTTAAGATATTAACTGAAGGATTCTTTTTAGGATAGATGGCAACTGCATTCTCAGTTTACTCCACCACGTAAAACTACAGTTGATGTTTTCAAGCATCAAACATCTGTCTGAAGTGGTCACAGATGTAACCTCTAAGTTTTGTAAATGCTTTTCTTGAGGCAGAGGATTTCCATGGCAGGGCACTCTTTCATTACAGATGCCAAAGGAGCACAGTTCCACTCACAAACTGCTCTTCATGTAATTGTTTGTTTCTTGGCTGTCTATGCTTGGCCCTCTAGCTCATTTCAAACCTATCCAGACAAGTTACATATTTTTGCTTCTCTTTCTGAAAAATCTTGACAAAGAACCAAGAATTGAAACCATAATTAAAAAAGAAATAGATTCAAAATGCAAGGTAGTAAAACTTACTGAAATCATGAATATATGAGACAATTTCACACGTAAAGCACCAAAAATTATGTTCTGCCACACTACTTTAAAAGACATTCATTCTCTACTGAAAAAAAAAAAGAGGGGAGCATAATTTGATCAGTGAAGTCATCACCTGGGAAAAACTGAATAACTAAATTAACTTTTTAAAAAATAAATTAAAATTACCAGATTTAAATCAAAGAGTTCTGCAGAAAGTGCCTGAACATTCTGCCAAAATTCAGACTGCTTCATCAGCTTTGAATTTATGTCTGCTACTCTGTGTGAAAGAGGACTGTCTGAGGTAGTGTGAATGCAACTGAGTAGGTATTTTTCCTTTGGAATATATGCAATAGCTAATAAACCCATGTAAATTGTTTCCAATCAAATAACACTGATACTTTAAGGAGTCGCCAATTAAAACAGATCAAAACTGAATGGAAAAATAGGTTTCTCACTCTTGATGCAAGTTTCGGCAGATTCAAGAAGTAATTCTAAGTAATTATTCTAATAAAGTAATTAATTAATAAGTAATTAATTTAAAGTAATTATTCACAAGCCAAAATGCCTGCCCACTTCAGTTTTGCTTCAGTGAACACCCCGGAGAAGAGGACCAAATCTTAAGGAAACCACTTAAGTCCAGAAATCTTACATCCCTGCAGATTTTCATTGTACCAGCACATCATTTTCCAAACACCCTGTTCCCTTTAACATATGGAAGTCAACAGATAAAAGGTCCCAATTTCCCAATGCAAGAGGTGGCAAGGAAGCACACGTGTAATTGGAACTGCAATAGGCTATCAGACTGTATTGGTTTCATGAACACTGGTAATGTTATTAGTCGAGTAATGACAAACAGTGACAATGAACAATGGATGGAATACAGTTCTGATGAGCCATACCTAGCTCCTTTTGTATGTTGTCAGGGATTCCTGTAATAGTCTTTCTCCTTTTGACTTTCTTCGGCCGTCTTACCACCGTGTCTGTGTAAATTAGAGACCGCCGAATGCTGGCCTGGCGGTCGAAATTCTCCCCTATTACATGGTAGAACAAGCAAAGCAACATTACTTCCAAGCACACTGACATGCACTTTCTTCCACTAGTTTTGTTGTAGAAATGGAAAAAAAGGCATTAATAAATGATGTTAGCTTGGTCCTACAATGAAGGTTTACACTGAAAGAAGATACGGCACATTGTCACAGTAAGGCTTTTAGACACAAATATCTACTGCACAGCACCACACACTTTAAAAGGAATTTTGACTTCCTGATCCCAGTTCAGATTTAGTGAGATCAGCTCTAATTCCACAAGCAAACAGACTCCTTGCTTTAATTTGGCCCTTTAGGGGTTTTTGGATCGTTTTGTTATTTTATTTTAAAGTAATGAGCTGCAGAAAAAGCAAATCTGCTCATGAAAATGAAAGATCACAATGGTTTATGCAGGAACAGACATTGCTATTGGCAACAGCTATTAGGTCTTTGCACAGCTCCATCATTAAATGACATGAGACCCTTCTTTTTCATTCCAAGTTGCTCTGAACCTGTCAAGTGTACCACATTTCTGGTGGTGATCTTTTAACACGAATACAAATAAGTACTATGGAGCATGCAGAGATCAAACTGATCTTGTGGACTCATAAATATTTCAGAGTGAAAGCTGCTTAAAATTGAAACTTTACAGATGATTATAAAAATAAACAATGCCAAGAGCTGAAAAAACGTGTGTCTAAGTGCATGCTGCCAGAAAAAGCCTTATGATGACCATGTGCTATATCGTAATGGGACCCAGAAGCACCACTATCATTAAGCAGCTTTTCTTTAGGAATTCACTTCTGTTTAGAGGTTTATAATTTGGTCATTTTACTAGTAATAAGATAAAGCTTCCCTACAGACTCTGAGTGAATTGATTCTCGGTCACTTCTAAAAATCTAATGACGACCCCCCACAGGTCACTTGTAAGTTTCCTTTTTAGAGGAAAGTACTGTTAAATATCCTTTAGATGACCCTTTTAAAACCTAAAGGCAGAAAAAACTTGATATACATGTATGTGTTTTTTACCTTTGTTCACTCTTTTTGAAAATTGATGACCAAATTATTTACCTCTAAAAAGTGATTAACGCACAGTAACAAATACGTCATAAATATTAACCCTGGCTGACTGCACATCTGTATGATGTGTGTCGTGAAAACAGCAGAGAAAACCTCATTACCTCTATAACAGTTAAAGATACCATCACATATTAAAGTATAGCATGTGGACTTGTGAAAAGGCAAGGAAAAATGTAGCAATTTCATTCACCATGTTGTAAATACAAAGACACTGACTCTGTTTGACCATAGCCTTGACCATGAGCTGCAGTTGTGCTAAGCAGATCCTTGCAGCTACAAAGAAGTGCCAGGTTTCCTCTAAGTTTTGGATTGACTGAAGTCTGGGCAGATGAACAAAGGAGGAAGCTATATGGGATCTATAAAATTTAGAGTCATTGATCCCACTGGCTTAGTATAAGCCCTGAAATATTAAGACAGACTATCCACTGGGGACTACTAGGATGTTAGGACCCATCTGTGGCCAGAGTCAGGAGGACATTAGGTTATTCTGCATGGCATGCTATAACAAATCCAAGGAATTTGAAGGAGAAATTATTGCATCTCTGGACATAACTTTATCCATTCAAAGGCCAACAATTATGCCTGAGATGGTGAGTTGCAAGGAAATTACAATACAGCTTTGAATGCCCCGGAATAAAATGTGAGTGGTAAGTAGAGGGCGCAAACAAGGAGAGAGTCTTTTTTAGGAAGCCTCAGACAGTATAAACCAGATGGCACTAGGGAAATGTTACTAATCCCCAGTAACTTCTTCCAATGAGCTACCTAAGAGCTAACTCAACCAATCCGTCTTCAATTTTGATTTTGATACACAAAGGCCACTACATAAATTTGTAGAATTTCAAAGTAGCGGCTTCAATGAAATCTAACAAGCAAAATCAGAATGTCTCAGTCTTTTTTTCTTCTTTTGTTTTAGAAAATATCAATGTTAATTTAAATATGTTTTACAGATTTAAGAATACTTTTCTCCGTCTGTTACAGGTTTGTCAAAATCAACTAGGCATTCCTTAAACACTTTACTCAGTTGTCCCTCATGCCGTACACTGTTTTCCTTGGATTCACTGAAAACATTTAAGTGTGCTTAAATCTCACTGAAGTCAGTCAAGCTGGATTCAAGCAAATGTTTAAATGTTTTGCAGGATCCAGCCTGGCACTGATCACCTCCACCATTATCAGACTTCTCCATCTGTAAAGAAAGTTAGTTCTGGAAAACCCATGAGAACAGACACCATTATACATCTTTTAAGCCACAAGGTATGTAAAAGCGAAGACTGGCCACCACTGAAAATTCAGTCCAACCCCTTCCAGGCCAGAATAAAGTTCAGCCCAGGCATTCCCAAAGACTGAAACTACTTCCAAATCTAGATGTCTAGCCAGCAGCTTGTCAGCCTAATGCAATGCCCCTGCACCTTCAGGCTATCCAACAGATTTTTACAACTACTGTATTAGTTGCAATCTGTTCACCGAAGAGCCCGAAAACTGAACTGATGTAGCATTTCTTGCACAGCCATGTGAAAGGCCATTGTAGGAGAATCATTACTAAAGCACTGCTGAAAATGTTATCAATTGCTAGCAGCTTCTTCAGAGGTTAACCTTTTATTTCATGCCAGAAGTAATAAAATGGAAGTTTTTTGAACTCTCTTCTGGGAGAGCAAGAAAAAGAGCACGTGAAGGAAAAAGCCCAATCAAAACAAATATCCTCAATGGTTTGTTCCATGGCACGTTGAAAAAACAGCACAGAAATTTTTGTCAGTTTTTTTCCTGCCTCATGCAGTAACATAAGGAACTTCACAAAATAAAATTACTCAGTGTGTGGGAGAGCAGAGGAGGGGAGCAGATTGTGACTTTTTAAAGAGGAACAAGGACAGCAGCTTTTTCTGTATGTTGTGTATGGCTCATGTTGCTTGCCTTGTTTTACAGTAGCAATATAATTATTTCAAGGGAAAGGGAATGGTGGATCCTGGACACCAGTCCACATGCTGCAACAGCAGTCTTCCTTTACTGCCCTCCTCTTCTATCTGCTCCAATTACCATGTTCATAAGGGAATAAATGCTTAACCACACACTCCAGAAAGGTGAGGCATAATATGCACGTGCACCATTCCAATCAGGAAAGTTGAGAACCGCTGAGTTTTTTCAGTGCTAGCTGATCAATTCAGGGGACACAAGGTTTGCTACGCCAGTTGAATTATGCTGGTTGAAGTCACAAGCGTAATTTATCCAAACACGGTAGGTAACATTCCCAGTGATGCTGAATTAAATGTATGAGCTATTTGATCCTTTTACCTCATTTTTCTTTCCATCTGTTTACTTCCCCCATATATTCTGCAGTACACAGGGTCATTAAATCGACAGCAGATTACTGTTTCTCTAAGTATACCCTGTTCCTGCTGTCACAATATCCAAGCCCTACTCAAGCTTATTGATTATGTCAGACTATCCATTGTTCCCCAACTTGGTCTTCTGCACCAGTATCCTAAATTCCCTAAACAATGTCAACTGGCCGAGTAACATTTCAGCACTGCATTTTGTTTTCCTTCTATTAATTTTCCAGAGGTTCTTAATTTTCTATTGTCTTCATGCTGTTTATTTCTAATATTTTCTGCTATTTAAGTAAACATTCCTGGTTGATTTCTCCAAGCTTGCTGATGTTTGCTACAGAAGTCCTGCTCCTATACTGTTAAAATGTTTAAATACTATTGAAGAATACTATTTAAAATAGTAGTTTATAAAAGTATAGGCAAAAAAAACAGGGAAAGAGAACCTAATTTACTTTCAAAACAAAACCAAACATTGCAAGCTATTGATTGTCAGAGTAAGCATGGAATCAGAGCGCACCATATGGCATTTGAAATAAATTGGATGTTGAGTATCATCCTGGGTTTGGCAGGCAAGCGGTCAGTTATTTGAATTAACTAATAATAGACAATCTTGATGCTGTGCAGAAAAAGAGGGGTTATTAAATTGAAGTGATAATTCTATCTTTCACAGAAATTCTATTTTACACACAACAAAGTATCTCTTCAGCATTAGGCTTTAACGTAATTTAACTTCAACAGAGTGAGAGTTCTGCAACTGCAAAACCAAAGAGCATTTTCAAAATGAATACATAGTTCATAACAAGAAAATGTGGACTACAGTTATGTAAGTGGAATGTCCTACCAAGCGTCTTGTTCAAAGGTGTAGCCTCACTAACTTTTGCTGTTCTAACCTTACTCTCCTTGATCACTAAATCTCTTGTTGCTGATAAAAATAAGACCCAAGAGGTTTTTTTCTTGATTTTTGTAACATTTATACTTTGGAATACAGAAGTCCCTGATAACCCTCCTTATATAAAATTCCTAGAAGAAAATCCTGAAATATCATTAGCATTGGATAAAACATGATTTTCCATTACATATCCTCAGTGCACTCCACAGCAAAACACTGCTATTTATCAGTCCTCTTCTTTTCAGTCTTCTTCATTTCATGAATGTCTAATGCTGTTTCAAGCCCACATAGTGTAGACTATCTCCATTAATGATAGTTTTAAGGGATTTTGACATTTTCTAATTAAGTTCCAAGATAGACTATTAAACGCAAGCTACTGTTTTCACAGAAAGGTGTAGCAAGTAACTTGAAATTCATGCATCAAATATACGAGTGTCAAAATACTAGCTGACTGTATGGATCCCCTTTTATCCCTTCCCTCCCTCATCAGTGTAATGCAATTACTGAAATTAAAAGCCTACCAGTCACATTAATAGGAACCACATCTGTTTGAACGGCCTGTGCTTGTTGTCGCATTTTCTCTTCTGGAGTTGGCAGTGGGAGTGACTTAGTCCAGTTGGTTTGAGTGTTGATATCTGACAACTCATTTGAAGCTGGACTTTTAGGCCTTTTGATGGTAATAAGTTTTTCCTCTTCAGGGGGAGAGACAGGACACTACAAACAGAAATACATGCAACAATATAAGTTTACCACAGCTAATGAAAAGTAGAACTATGGTATTGCTAAGGTGTTGCTGCTGCAGTTGGCACAATTGCTTGTGGAGCAAAACACAAATATCACACTATGACCTACATAAAGACCAATTTTAAAAACATGTAAAAAAGTAACACACAACAAAACACCTAGATTGTATTTATTCCAGACATCTGATCAGTTTAAGGAATACATACCAATGAGAGAGAAAAGAGTGATCTTGAGCATAGCAAAGCACAGTCTATTACCTTATACACTGACATAATTCCTGGAGTGATGAACCCCTCTCCCCCTGCACCCAGGTTTGCCTTCCCTTCCTCTTTCACCTCCCTGTGCCCTATTAGGAAGATGAGGTTTGAGTACTGCTTTGCTCCAGCTGCACTAGGCTGTAAGGATACCTAAGAAGCCTCTTTTGAAAAGACAGATTTTAGCAGAGCTCAGTAAAAGAGTCAATCAACACGGTCCACAAAATCATCAGCCTTGGATCAGTGAGGTAGCAAGAATAACTTCGGTCTCGGAGGAACTCGGCACAGTTCAAGGGGTTACCTGTTTTTCAGGGGTGAAGCAGTTAACATTATCAGTAGCCACAGAGTGGTCATTCTAAAAGTCAGTCCTTCTCAAAGTGTCAGATTTCAATTCTGTGATGTGTTTTACTTCAAAACAAACCCAACTAATGAAACAAAAAACGTTCTGCACCACAAAGAGTGGTTGCAACAGCTTGTGCAAATCCCTCCGCCGAAGTTATAAGCCAAAAAAGCCATTTCCTTTTGGGGAGAAAATCTGTTTTCATTACAAGGTCCTTGCCTGCATGCCAGTAATGGCAGAGAAAGCCGTAATGCAGTTTTTTACTGACAGGACCATACTAGTCTGTGGCAAACACTGAGGGCAAGCAGACTCAGGGCACGCAGAAGACATCGCTGGGGCTTCTCACAGGTGGTCATAAACTCCAAGCAAATCCAAGAGAAGCAGCCTTCTCTCCTCCCCACTCCTGCCAACAAGGCACTCCAGGGAATATCAGAAGCAGGAGAGGAAGGAAGACCTGGAGGATAAGCAAGCAACCTCAGTCTCCTGCCTCCAGGCAAAACAAAAAAGAGAAGAAAACCATGCAAGAGGAGTTGCACAGCAGCTGCAGCACTAGCAGAGATTTCTCTGCAACCTGCTGACTCCTCTGCTTCAGAGGTGTTTGCTTGGGGACCTCCCTCCCTACCACCAGACCAGAATTACAGTCCTTCTTCCCTCTTTTCTTTATTCCTCTCTCCATTTGGAGAGCCAAATCCTACTCGAAATATGGTTGTCAGTACTAGATCACTGCCTCTCCCTCCCTCACTGCTGTACACAGGCATGGAAAGAAACATTACAGCTATTTATAACAGATAGATTTTTTTTTTCATATTGTTGTGGATGTTCAGTCTAAGTGATCTGTTTTCTCTTGAAGCTGAGTGCTATACAAAAGACATGCCTAAACACTGTGCCACAACTGCTGTTTACCATTTCTGATTTTAATTTTCTTCCTGTTACTATGAGGACTTCCCACTGTTTATAAATAAATAACCATTTATTTATTCTATTATGCTTTGCCTCTACATCCTTTAGGATAGGGTCCAACATGTCATTTAATGGAAAATAAAAATAATAGCAACTTGAAAGCAAAAAGTAAAAGAACGGAGAAGTAAAACCTCTTCATGCAATACTAAAAAAAACATTGCAGGCAATGAAATTATTACTAATGTCATCCTGTCTTTTGGAACCACAGACAAAATGGGTGGAGTTTTTCTTCATAGAAATAATCCATTCTGGCAGCCTTGAATTTCTTTACTAGAGAGGTTGTGAATGGGAGAGATGCTGCTGTGTAGTAAGGGTTCAGCCCTGTGGAAGATCCAGCAATTTTATCAATGCAACCTTCTTAGAGGACATCAGTATTTCTTCAGGCCTCCACTGTTCCTAAAAGGCTCTAAAACCCATTTCTTTACAATACGATGTAAATGTTTACCTTCTTATTAGTGTGCATACATAGACTGTTTACACACATACATCGTATAGGCACACATGTATGTACTGACACATGAACACAAGGGCTTTCCCACCTCAAATCACTCAAATTCATAAAGACCTTTATTAACTTAAACAATTTTGGATAGAAATGCCATTGCAAAAGGGAAAGCTACCTCCAGGTCATGCTTTCCAGCAGCTAGGTTTAAAAACCGAGAGAGCGCGAAAGGGTTTTTAAGGAAAGTGGCAAAGGGGTGCCAGCCCCGTGTCACAGCAGAGTAATCAGGGGTTGAAGTAAAGAAATACTGCTTTCCTTGTTCTACAATGAGCTTTTCTCCACCTGAATCAGGGCACCAAGGGAGACACCTCCAGCCTGGTTTTGCAGTTTGTCTGTGGTCAGGACGAGCTCCAGTGACCTTCAAATATTCTCCTTGGTTGATACTGTCAGCATCAGTATCTGTCACCTTCAGACTGTACTGCAGTGCCAGGTCTCAGCTGACATACAGCATTCACCAGGGGTTACTTCAATATGTCAAGTGGCAGAGATACTCGTTACAAAGCCACCCTTCCTTTTCAAGGAAATTTCCCAAGACAAGCAGAAGACTTTTTTTTTTTGTTACAGTATATGAAAAGATAGAAAAACTGAAGAAGTGAGGCATCTACTACAAGGGAATACTTACTATCCAAAGAAATGTGGAAATCACAAATTTAGCAGAAAACTGGGGACAGATGGTATAAGACTGACAGAAATGAAACAAACCAGTGAGCAAATAACCAATGAGAAGCAACTGAATACCCAATTGTGTAGCCAAGTTCAAAGCAGTGTGTGAGAATGACCTTCTGCCATAGGACAGAGATGTGCACTTCCACAAAATAATTCAGAAAAAGAGTTGAGAGGTGGTTTGGGGTGTAGGAATAAGTGTTCATGTTTGAATTATAGGTAGATTTTCCATGAATCCTGAAGAAACATGACTGTCTCTACTTACACCCTTTCTTTCAGAATACTCTCAGTGATGGTAGTATAGGCATGACAAAGGTGTATGCAGCTTTCCTGCACACGGAGGAAAGCAGCAGCTCATCTTTCAGCTTTCTTCAGACAGAAATTATTTACCTCTATAATCAGGATGAAAATCTACAGGGAAAATCACAGGGTTTCAGATATTTTTAGCAAACATTTCCAGATTTACAGCCCAGAAGCTTGCTGGAAGACAAACTGCTGCTGTGTGACAGGAATGTCTCCTCAAGTAAGGTCTGTTACCTTCTACCAGAAGTAGAACTAGGCAGTACCTTCAGAATATGTATCTGCTTAGCGAAGCTGATCATAAACTCTATGTTCATAATAGAACAGAAAGTACCTGTCCCATCTCTGAGTCACAGTAACTTTACTGTTTGACTTAAACGGCCAAGTTTCTGTGCAACAGGTTGTTACACTCATCTCCGCAGGAAAATTTGCTGGAATTCATTCTTTTCCATGGACATGGTAAGAGGGAAAGGTGGGGCATGTGAGCAGCATTCTTGGACCCTGCAGTGTTTCCATGAACATGCATTAGAGGGGAAAAAGCATGAACTTTCAAATGGGAGTTAAAATTAAAATCCAGGAGAAAAAACGGCCTATAAATATTCTATAGACAAGCTATATGGCTCAATAAGTCAGAGCCTCTCCAACGCCTTGTTGATATATTGTCCCCCAGCCAACTCAGCTGCTGAGATATAACAAAAGGGTTTCACTATCTCAGCACATTCATGCTATTTGAGAGGTCCCAGATGACAAATGAGTTTATGCTATGTATCTTGCAACAGCCTCTGCCTAGATAATCTGTTTATTCTAAATATTTTTTATGTTCTAGGGGTTTATACTACAGTCTTTGAAAAAAGATGGGACCTCCAAGAGGAAAACCCAATCCACACAAATTTTACTTTTCAGCAAAGGGACTTCAAACTTCTAATCATGTCATTTACCCTCCTGTTTACTACAATTGTTTATAAAATAATAATTTCTAATAAAAACAAAATAGAGAAGAAAAAATCAGTGTTGGAGAGAGCAGCCATACCATTTCAGCTGTCTATTACATTTGCCAACATCCTATTTCTGCTCCAGCGTTTTACTAGGTCCGACAGCTTCAAGTGCCATTTTCCCAATGCAAAGGGATCAGGACAAACAGCAACAGGGAAAAGAAACCCAAGACCCAAACCTGATCAACTGAGAATGGCACTTCACGTGCCTAATTCAACCCATGGGATTTCACACTGTGTTATGGAACACAGTGTTATATATGTTATGGTTATATATTTACATGAGTTTACACTTAACATGAATTAGTCATGTCTTGCTTTATTTTGTGTCCTCTAGCCAAGTTCACCAGTCTGGTTCCCCCAGTTTTCACAGAATATTGCATTTTATTACTTCTACACACAGATCTTCAGTTGTACTAGCCAACTTTGCTATCCTATTAAATCCTTCATTTCATAACCTTCACTGTCTCAGTAACGAAGGAATTCTTTTGTCAGAAGAAATTACTGACTATCAAGCAAGTTATCACCTTAACCAGAACTGCAAAAATGTATCTTTCTTCTTCCCCTATTCTGTTGCTACAGGAAAAAACCTGTAAGAACAGCTGTACTCTTTGGAGTTCGAAAAGCCTGTCTTAAAATAATGACTAATCAATGATATACAGGTGAAATTTAAATCAGAGGATGGAGTCCTCCCCCTCCAAGAATATACCCACTTGCTTTCTAAACCCACGTAAACTTTCAGTATCCACAATTCCTGCAGTAGCTGCACAGTGTGAGTATCTGATGAGTGAAGAATTACCCTCTCTTCTTTGTTCAAAGATTTTCTGTACTCACTTCCTTAAGCTTTGGCATTTCATGTATTACGAACTGCTGTCTCAACTCAGTAAACTGAGCAGCATTTAAAAGAAAACCCTTGCAAATGGTATAAAATACATGTGTTGCTTACAAGAGCAATGCCATGCAACTGCAGCAAAGGGGCAGGGAGGACAGCTGAGGACACCATCACCACCACCCAAGAAGTATCTTCAGCTCTGCTAGACCCCATGCCTCAGGGCTCCTGGGCATTCCCACCTCCAAAACTGAAGCGCCCTGCTTTACCTTCTCTTAACACCAAGCAAAGTTCTGGATTAGAGCTCCTCAAGTCTAATGCAGTTAGCACATTTGTTTTCACTTAAGATACTGAACAGTCTCTTGCAGATATTGGAGAGACAACTAACAGTTTAGCTGAGCAGAGTGGCAAAAATACACTTTGTTCCCCCATGAATAAGCAAAATAAATGTTTTTTTCACCCAAAGCGTAACAGACTGTATCAAGGCAAAGTTCATAAGCCAAATGACAGGACCTAGGGAAAAATACTGTGAGTTTTTGGCACACAAACATTTTCATAGATAAAGACAATACACTGCATGCCTGGGAGCAGGTACTCTCTAGCTCACATTCATTGATTAAGAAAAATACATTCCTCCAAATTAGTAGAGATTTTCTTTGGCTAATTAAAAACCAATGCAGCCAATTAAATAAAACACAGTGTCCACTGGGGGAGGAGTTTCAAAGGAGGCAAATGTTAACAGACAAAAAGGGAATAAAAAATTCAGCAAAGCAAGTAAACACAGGATACCGTTCTGCAGAAAAAAAGGAGCAGAGACTAAAATAAAGGAAACAAACCTGGCATGGCACTCTTCTGTTGAGCAGCTAATTTTTTTAATTGCCTTTTTTTGAAGCAGAAAAAAGAAGCAGGTAATGACTGAAGGCTAAAAGCAGAGTAAGACTGCATATATACTAAACACTACAAGTAACATCAAGCTGCAGATATGGCAGCTGGATGGTCCCACTCACGGGCAAGGTACCTTGTTGTTCCAGGGAACCAAGTTACAGCAGGCGCTAATGCAAGACTGAGAGATGCAGTCTAACAGACTAGACTGTTGAGTGAGACAAAAAGAAACAAAGAGAATGAGTGGTAAAAAGGGAGAGATAAAAGAATAAGAAAAAAAACCACACAAAAGATAAATACTGTTAATATACACAATGTATACATTTCAGAACATAAGGAGAACTAGGGTTTGAAAGCGGTATTTCAATATATCTTTTACACTGTTAAAACAGAGCAAGACTGAAGGACAAGAATAGCTCCCAATTTGTGTAACCAACAGCAGTATGTAAGAAAGGAGCAGACTAGTCACAGCACTGAGATGTAATATCCAGGTAAACCAATTTAATCACCAACAAACTCAATTAGGATCAGTATTACAGTGGAACTTGGCCTGTGTTCCACTAATCTAACTTGTAAAAATCAACATTAAAAGTAAAAGGGTAGTTTCAAGAACTTAATTTTATATCAACTACCATTCAGAACTCCAGCTTTCTATGTTCTCTAATTCTGTTTGCTTGTTTTTGAGTTGGACTTGCTTCTCCCTATTGGTTTTCCTATGGAAAAGCAAAAGTTCTGCTTATCTTAGACATTTTCTAAGACTCACACTGAACCAATGTGCTTTGTGGCATGACCATTACCCTCTGATGACAGACATGCACTTCCACAAAACCTGAGAATGCTTATGGATTGAGGTCTCCTCTTGTATCACCTAGCCATGGCTTCATATTGTCTCTGGTGTAGACAGACAAGCAGAATATCTGGCTATGTTTTTTTTCTCCGAAGCAGATTAAAAAGAGTAGGGAAAGACAGTTTCCCTTGTGAAACCACCATGCAGTAACACATTGGTTTTTTCTACAAATTGGCAATTATATCAACTAAGGAGTAAATTTCCTAACAGTAAATAACTATTCATCCACCCATCATTATTCTGCTGTTCTCGAATTTCAACTATTAAGTGCTGCATGCACAGAATTTAAATGTTGGCTTTTTGGCTTTGAATAGACAAGAAAGCTACAAAGCTTTCATCTAGTGGTGAGGAGTTCACATTTTGAATCACAGGATTTTTGGTGACCCCAGTTCCACACTGTTACTGAAGAACTCTCCTGACAGCTGAAATATGACTCGATCAAGGCATAAGACTTATTAGAATTACTTGGCACTTTACCAGTAGGATAATAATTCAAGTTCTGAAATCTGTTGTGGTAAATGTTAGTTTAAAAAAAGAGTAGAATTTTTTGCCGTTACAAAAACAAGAAAAAAAAGCCAATTAAACAAAGATACTGGTCAAAGTACTCCACAAAACACTGAGTTATACAATATGAATGGAGAATCATGCTACAGTTTACAAGGAATTAATAACTTTCTGAGCTGCAAGTAAGAGTGGCAGGGTTAAGGTTCTGAGATAATCAGTAACAGCCAAGACTGTCAGTTTGGCAGCTATCTTTCTCCACAGCTCTGAATCATCCTTTCAACTAAAAATATTTAAAGGAACCTATTTCCAATTTAAATGGAAGTGCTATCCTACCCTTGAAGCGTACTTAGTCGAATTATTTTTTTCCAGAATGCACAGAAATTGTAACACATTAACACTCAAAAAAAACCTTAACCATGAAAAGAATGACAGCTCTTAGTCTCCAAGAGTCCTCATGAACGCTTATGTGCTTTCATTCAAATTGTCAAAGAAAAGTGTATTTATATTTTTTAAATGTTACATTAGTCTTACATGTGCAGATGGTTGTATGCTGCACAGCACTGGCCAAGACCAGCAAATGACATATATGTGTGCATATATGTGCAGCACATTAATAGCAACAAACAATGTGGTAATACTTTCCCCAGCAAAATTCTACTGCTTTCAGCAAAGTTTTGCAAATTATCATTATAATGCATTCCACAGTATGAATGTGCTTTACATTCTCGGCTCACTGCCACTACATACCACACACAGCTAAACAAGATGCTCTAACATTTCCTGCCAATACACAGATAAATGCAATCACCACCTAAATGAGAGACTGTACATATTCCACAACACCTTTTATTACATAAATAAAAGCCATAGAGGATAGAACTGTAAAAACTTTACCCTTTAAAGTGCATTCTCAAGGTCTGCACATTTTGCTGAGAGACAGAGTTATTTGGTCCATACTATAGAGGCACATATGGTTTAGTAACAATTCAAAAAAATTAGACTGTGTTACAACCATGGATATCCTCCCACTCTCTAAGCAACAGTAGCTTTTGGCAAACTATTCTAAAATATCTGTCTTGAAAATCAAAGGAGCTCCAGCATTTCAGCTTTGGACAGCCAGGCAGTAATGTCCTAGACCACAACACGAAAGTCAGCTTCTCCTTCAGAGCCCATAGGCACAAGAGGGTAAAGTAAGGACAGGGGAGTAGAATTTCTCTTCTTCTTTAGAACACTAACACAACTTACTAGTTCTGTAATTGGAATGTGTATAAATTGATGTATATAGCAATATGCCTTCACAACTTCCTTAGGACTTGTGCTCAACTATCCCTTCTCTTTATTTGTTTGATTTCTTTCTAGATTCTAAGCTAAGCATTCTAAGAGTTGAGATGTGGGAGTATAAACACGAAAATCATGAAGTAAACTGAAAGCAAGCTGACCTGATTTACTGGGCAATCTTCATTTTCTGGATGCCTTCAGCAAAAGCTGTGATACATTAGGACAAAGCCTCTACCTAAGTGCATAACTGCCTGTATTAGCAATTCAAAGTTTGCACCTATCCAAGTTACCATTCGGGTATGCTAATGGCTGGTGAATAGCTCTTCCTGCTACTTAAATGTAAACACTTAACAGCTACCCTTGCTAGGTTCTTCCCTCCAGAACATCACCAAACTCCTTCCTGCTTTCACATCCTGAACCTTCGAGTGGGAACTTTGCATCAGTGCATGGGAAGAATTGGGATTTTTAAGGGACCCTGGAAGACAGGTGACCTAATATCACTGTAATTCAAAGGAAAAAACAACTTTGTGATCTTCTAAAAATCCTGCCTTATTTGAAGAGTATTATGACAGGCAATTAAACTGCACCAGGCAAGTATTTTTTCCAGCACTTTTCCCCCCCACCGTTACCTTTTGTTCGATTTCTTCATAATCATCCTGGTAACTTCCGCAGATTGCACTGGAGGACGAGGAGAAGGTGGGGCCCTGAGAGTAATACTGCGAGCTCCGGTAGCCATCCCGCCGCAGCTTGTCACACTCTGCCCAAAAGAAAGAGAGGAGATTAATTCATGGCAAGAGCCATTACTGTTTATGCTTGGTGTACAAAGCCACTTAAGTAGTGAATACTTTTCTGAAGATGTTTACCACGCGTTAGCATTGTCTGACCCAAGCAACAGAACCCAAAGGTTTTTATCATATTTGTATCAATATTTCCGCCTCCCTCACATGTATTATACACGTAAGCACACACATAGCGTATTAACCCAGGCGATGGCAAGTGCTCTGGAAAAAAGGGGGAAATAGATTTATTTATTTATTTAAGTGAGGCCTGGCTCGGTGTCTTGACAGATGGCAGCATCTTGCAGGATGGGAGATGGAAGCATGTGAGTAACACCAGGGGTCTCATTTGCCAGGCCGGTAGACATCTCTTATATGCCTTACACTTCAAATGATGATGTTGCTTGCTACTCAAGCACCATCTGCTAAATAACTTTGGCACTGACCACTTGTCTTCCTGTTCGTGGAAGCAACCATTTATTGTGATTTTGAAGAGGAATGCAAATCACAGGGATCTCAAAATCTCATGCTGCTGCACAGCACATGCAGTTTAATACTGAAGAGTTTCCAAAGTTCAGAAAGAATTAGGAGCAAACGTGCATCCCCACCCGCAATAGCCAAAATCCCAGTCAGTATCTCATCCCCCTCACCAAGTTTTCCACAATCATCTTCCTGCCTCCTAATTGATATTCAGTGTGACTGTGCTAAAGAATAACAGACGCCAGAGCAGAAGGAAAAATTAAATGTTCAAGATGAGGCAACCAAATTCATCAGACCAGTCAAACTGTTAGCTTTACATTTCTAAAGACAGATATCCAGATCTGTTGAAAGATGAGGAAAGCAAGAACAAAATTAAATATTTGGTATATTTCTGTCTAAGGAACTGAAATTTCCGCACAATACACAGCCATTATCATAACACAAAGTGCTTTTAAAATCTCTTGCTGGAGAAAGACTTTCTGTGATTATATCATCTGTCTGCTTATCTTGATCTTTTGAATACTCCTTAAAACAGAAAACAGGCAACGCTTATATGGTGGGCAAGGTTTTAGAGAGGCTTTTGCCTGGCAAATGGTTGAGTTACAATCTGCAACTCCAGCGTACATGTCCTCTTTTTTGTTCAGATGCTTCTGAGACTGAGGTCTGGAGGACTCTGTGCTGATGGTTTAAGTGACCTACAGCAACCAGAGCCCTACTAGGATTTAATCAGTGTGGACTCCCCTGTATTGCACAGGCATACTGAGAAGGCAAGCTGACAGTATGATGACTACCCATTTCCATCAGCACCAGACATATGTCCTTGCCTGGGTATAAGGGGTCAAAAAGGGCAGTATGGCTTGAATCTGTCGCTTCTTCTCTCAATTCAAGGACCAAGGGTGGTGGTGGTGGGTTTTGAGATCCAAATCAATTGCTGTATCTCAGGAACACAGGGTTAGTAACCCTGTTTTTATCTTTTTCACATGTGCAAGCATGCTGACACTGTGCATCTGGCAAACTGCTGCTGTACTTCAGGAAGGGGGTGAAAAATGACTGTCAGCAACCACAGTGAAACAAATTCCCCCACGACCCTTCCAAATATGGTACTGGACGCAGCCAGATCCAGCACATAACACTCACAGATGTGAGCACCCTGATGGATTGCTTATTGGTCTGAGCTACAAATTAACAGGGATAAGTGGGCTGTGGCAGAATAAGACAGCCCAAAGACTTACATCAACTTATAGCATGGGTTAACATGCTAAATTGTCAACTTAAGACACTGCAACTTCTACCTTCAGATCAGTCATTAATCACTGCAAACAGACATGAATACAACCTAATGGGTGTGTAAGGATGCAGTTATTTTTTCCTCCCATATTTGGGCTAGAGCTTAGGGTACTGGCCACCCACTCCTGTGACTCTTGTATCAGGTATCATGGCCCCAAAAACCGTGGCGGTTTGACCTGGGCTAGGCACCAGGTGCCCAACAAAGCTGTTCTATCACTCTCTTTCTCTGGAGAGAGCTGGACAGGGGAGAGAAAATATAATGAAAGGCTCATGAGTTAAGGACAGGGAGAGATCACTCACCAGTTACAATCACAGGCAAAACAGACTTGACTTAGGGGAAGTAACTGAATTTATTACCAATCAAAAACAGAGCAGGACAATGAGAAGTAAAGCAAATCCTAAAAAACATGTTCCATCCACCTCTCCCTTCTTCCCGGGCTTAACTTCATTCCCAGTTCTCTACCTCCTCCCTGCTCAGCAATACCGGAAGATGGGGAATGGGAGTTACGGTCAGTTTATCACATATTACTGCTGCTGCTTACTCCTCAGGGAGGTCATTCGCCTGCTCCAACATGAGGTCCCTCCCACGGGAGACAATCCTCCAAGAACTGTCCGATGTGAGTCCTTCCCAGAGGATACAGTTCTTCAAGAACCGCTCCAGCGTGGGTCCCTTTTCACAGAGTTCAGTTGTATAGGAACAGCCAGCTCCAGCGTGGGTCCCCCACAGGGTCACCACATCTACCAAGAAACCTGCTCCTCTCTCCACAGGTCCATAGGTCCTGCAAGGAGCCTGCTCCACTGAGGGCTCCCCATGGAGTCACAGTTGTCATAGGACCCTTCTAGAGGTGACAGGCTCTTCTGGAGCATAATATATGCGTGTTCTGACACTAACTGACCTTATTTATTCTGCTAACCAAGGCGGTGAAGATGATAAGTGCACTTCATGAAGCCCAGAAGAGCTCCAAAAATTTAAGGAAATCAACACTGAAGGTCTCAAGTCCATCACAAGTTCAAGAAGACTGACAACAGCAACCTGGAAGGCTATCAAGCTCACAACCTTCATTTGTCCACACCACAAAATAACATCAGAAGCTATTGCAGCAACATTGCTGATGAAGCCAAGGTTGCTACAAACCGCTAGAACTACACCAACCAAAAGATTATCTGTCCTCAAGAACAGCTTTTCTGTTTATGTACTGTCACTGTACATTTTGCAGCACAGCAGTAAACACACACTGTGGATGGCACCCAAGGCCAACAAACCTCATTAGAAGCTTTGGGTAGGTATCTTTTACTTCACATTGCAACAGTTCACAAGCACAACACAAGGTCAAACATTGCATCTAACTGAAGCTGCTGTTGCTGCCAAACCAAGAGTGGAAACTGCTGTTTAAAAATTATTCTAGCTGGAGGCTCCCATGCTCACCCCATTACTATTATTAAAGGTGTACATGGTCTTCTCTAAGCAATCAGGTCCATATCTTCAGATAAAAGGTTTCTATTTTTGTAAAAAAAATACCAATGAAGAAGCTAGAAATACTCTAGGAAAGGCTCCAGATATGTTCCCTTCTTCCCAGAGGAGCAGTAAATTGTCCTATTCTGACAATCCCAAACAGAGAAGAGCACTAAGCAAAAAAGTTCCTACAGTTACGCACACTATTTCAGATACATCTGTACTGAAGCTGACAGAAGGATCCATCCAGTTGCAGTTATTAAAAATCTTCAGTTTTAAGCACGTGACATTACACTAGTGCCAGCTGAATCAGGGACATACACATTCTTGATCACACTCAGCAGCAGGGCTGCCATTTCCCACATTATCCGACACACAGAACTGTGCACACAGCCTTTTCAGATTTCTGTCAAAGAACTGCCAGGGCAAACCTCAGCCTACTGTATTGAGCAGGACACAAATACCTGCTCTCGCCAGTTCAAATCTGCAGCACATGCTGCAGTCAAGCTCAAAGTCATAATTTTGCATGAC
Organism: Platyrinchus mystaceus; assembly: GCA_035041135.1. Lineage (NCBI taxonomy): Eukaryota > Metazoa > Chordata > Aves > Passeriformes > Tyrannidae > Platyrinchus > Platyrinchus mystaceus. Next base: position 50,472,346 of record JAWWLV010000121.1, read on the forward strand.
TCTGATCTGAAATTTGCAATAATACGATTATGCCCCAGATGAATCAGTTTTGTTCACACAAACACTGATTATTTTCCCAGGAAGATCAGAAAGTGTCACTGCCTTGGCAATTTCATCTTATGGATACGCTGGGTAGTGCCACGGCTCAAAGGCTGGCTCCTCTTCATCCCCCAACTGTTTCTGGGGCTGAGTGTGAAGGGATACTGCCTGTCATCTGCTGCTCTGCAAGTGCTTTTCTGGTTAGTTAACACCACAGATAGTTCTTGTCCTTCTTCTTCTATACTAATGGTACACTAAATTTCAAAACCTCCTCTGTATTACAAGAGTTGGTTAAAAATGACTACAGTTATATGGTATTACACTATAATGTAATTTATTCCCACTTACATGGTACAAGTTAAACCTTTCCTAGAAAAGGAAATTTTGCCTGAAGTTGAGTTTTAATGTTCACAGGGTGGTTTTAGTTAATCATGAAGAAAGTGTGTGGGAAATGCAGTCACAAACCTTTTAAAGGCCCCCCCATCATTTCCACAGTTATTAAAACAGGGTTCAGGAAATGCACAACCAAAGAAAATGTGTAAAAGCCGTCAGTGCCCAATACCATCATGTCCAAGTCTCTGCCATATACCCAACCACTCATGTGTTTGCTCAGGATTGCAGTACTGCAACTTTTGCTAAATCCTGGCATCAGAGATAAGCGTGCCAGGAAAGTGTGCTGTACATCACCCATCTCTGCTCTCCTCCCTCCTACTAAATATGCTGGGGAACAGGCAGATACCAGCAGCACCACACCGACCGCAAGGGCTCAACCAAGCCAGGTGCAACTCTCCACCAGAGTTTTGAGTCACAGGCACTGAATTCAGGGCTGTTGTGAATAACTCAGCTTCTCCATGTAAAAGCTTATGGACTTTGTGACAGTCAGGGCAAGTGTATGAATGTATCTCTGAGGTCTCTCAGGCCAGATCTCCTCTTAATACAAAGAACTTGCATGTAATTACATCTGCCCCTGAGCCAGTAACGCACAGTAGCAAGTCTCACACACAGAGGTAATTTACTGCTTTTCCAACGACTTGAAACCATATTCTTGCATGGTCATTTGAGCCACAAATCACAGGATTGAACAGAAGGCACAGCACTGATACCTCAGTAATTCGTCTGACATGGTATTACCATGGTAAAGCAGGATTAGCATTTACCTTGTCAGACCTACACACCGTACTGTGCCGGGACAGATGGAAGGCTGGGTTTACTGGGAGAAGACCGGACGCATTGGCTCTTTTCCTCTCCTTTAACCAACTTTGGTAACATTTTGTACCTGCTGAGCTTTCTAGCAGTAAAACTGCTTGCAGTATTTTGAAGTTTATATAAAGTAGAATGCATCACCCTACCAGAAGCCTAACGGGTCAGAGGGAGATGGATTCAGTAATTTTCAGAAGTTTTCCATGATTTTTTTTTTAAATTGTAAATGAACTGTGAAAGATTAGGTATCATTTTTTCACAAGCTTCTTCATAAAACTACTATTTTGCTAAGATCAGGGTGTCCCACATTGACTTGGTTGCAGGGAGAAAGGCTCCAGGTGCTGGTTTTCAGGGCCAGACCCCATCTGAATCTGTGACCTCTCCTAAGTTGCAGCCCCAGCAGCAGCACAGAGCCACAGCCTTCTCCAACCACCCTGGACCAGTCCTCCACGCCTCAGGCCTGAAAGTGCAGCCATCACTCACTAAATTAGCCCTAATGAGATTACTTGTGCAAGCAAACACTGCTCACATGACTGTTCAGGATGAGGCCTTAAGCTCTGTAGCTGTCTATATCCACACGTACATACTCAGGCACGCTCTGACAAGCATGTTTTAAAGAGTTCAATACAAAAAGCCAAACCCACGTTTCTAAATATTTATTAGTAACCAGCAAAGGCACTGGTTAAAGAATTAAACTACCATGATATTCACTGGTATAAACTTAGAAACTTGGCATCAAAGTTCTTCAGGCATCTAAATAGCTCGAACCTGCTTGGCATAACTACCTATTCCATTGGATGGGTCAAGCAATGAAAGACAAGAAAATAATGTCCTGGAAACATCTGAATTTTCCCTGTATCCAAAATCAGTATCTAGAACTCAAGACTAATTGCTAAAACCCAAAGAGAAAATGCAAGTCAGACCAGGAGCTGCTTTCCAGTAGAGCAGATGTGCTGCCTGCCTGGCAGAGTTGCCCAAAACTGCTGGAAGAGAAACTCCTGGGTACAGAGGTAGATAGGGGAAAGACCAGCACACACTTCACTTATTTTTACACCACCTCTTGCTGTCTCCTTGTCAGCAAGAAGGGGGAAGTGACGAGCTGACAGCTGCATCTGCATGCTTGAAAAATTATCTCAGCTGAAGTCAGGGTGACTTCTTGGCAGAGCCTTTCATATTGTAACTTGTATATTTCTTTCTATTTTTATTTTTTATTTTTTCTTCCTTTTTTCCCCACCCTTTTTTTTTTTTGGACTAGAGAGAGGCTATTAACTGCAGAAGTCAGCTAAACTGTCAACTACAGAAATAAATCTGCTGACTAGTATATTAAAACACATTTATCCATTCACTGCACATATCACTGGAAAACTGCTCTACTCCCCCAGGTCAGAAATCTTTTTCAATTTTCAGACATGTCGCCAGCTCCTTCTTCTGTAAATACCTACCAACATGTTCCCCCCTTAAGTCACAACTAAAAACACCATCTTACAAGTAGCTTTTCAAAATTTCACCTAAAACCAGACAGACTGTAATATAACACACAAGTCTTATAAAAGTAAACCTTTTAAAATGACCTATTACTTTATAGGTTACATTGCATCTTAACAATCAAAGTATGTACTATATCACTGCTTTTCATTTTAAAAGAAATTGTTTTCACCACCAGTAAATAACTGCATATCATTTTAATTTACTTGATACCTATTTTGAATTTATTTTTCCAGTTGAGTTGAGACAACTAAGACCTCTTGGGCTTATGACACACAGGCGTGGGTGTCAGAAGACCTGGATTTCTGACCTGGCATTACTTCATCCAAGCAAATCACTTTGAGTTAGATCCAGTTAAGAACTCACATCTTACAGACACACATGACACGATCTAAATTTCATATATGCGTCTCCTAATTTCAGAGTCCAAGCAGTAATGTACACTCTGCCTGCAGCATATGACTATATAGAGAGGCACCTCAGAATAAAGCCAACTTAAGGAAGAATGTGAGATGCCTAAACTCTCATCCTCACCACACCAGTAATGACTGGCACAGGGTCCAATGCCACAGGTCCTTCTCATGAGGGGCAGTAGAACATAACAGGGATTTCAACATCTTTACTTCTAGGGTGATATGCTCTTCATCCAACGGTGGTCTAAAGTTTTGCAAGTTAACATATTTTTATTTAGATACAAATTCAAATTCTTTGTAGATGAGGTGAGCACAGGCTAAGTTTCCAGCTTCCTAATGGTGTGCTCCAAACATTAAGTAAAAAGGTTGTCACCTGAAATGTAACAGAAAGAGTTATGCTTTTTTGGGGATCATTCGTATGGTGTGGTGGTGTGTACCAAGCCACTCTGAGCACCAAACTGGGACCTCTTCAAAGAGCACAGCTGCCTCTCAGCCTGCTCACAGCACTGTAGTAAGATGTGGATAAAATCAGGGTAACTCTGGACTACGTAGTTAACCACAGAATTTCAGGGAGGGAACTTTTCAAGATAAAGAGCTTGTTAAGAATCATTATGCCTGGGACCATAATTAAAACAGACACCCTAGTTCAAAGGCCTCTTTGGTTAGTAAATCTAACTATAATTACTAACTTTCACCCTGTGCCTCTTTATGGGTCCCTCATTTGTAAACTGTGGTTAAGAAAACACAGCTCTCTGTGTGTGGATGACATAGACTATATAAAAGCACAGCTGTACAAAGGCAATCTTATTTCTCCCAACTATCCCATGCTAAATATGACTTGGAAAAAATGCAACTCAATTTAATTCCAACACAGCGACTATTTTTGTCCCTGTATCTAAATATGCAGCAGACAGCTTGCCTCTACCACTTTACATTCCTCCCAAAAATTCACTCAGCTTGGATCAAATTCCACTTCCTTTAAATCTACAAATCCCCATATCATCTGCAGAACTTGACTATCACAGAGAGTGTTTCTATATCAAAGCTTTGAAATATGTTGTAAAGCCACAGCAATGATGCCCTTGTGTAACATCTCAACTGTAACCAATGCAGACTGCAAAGCAAGTTCGTGAACTTCAGTTGTGATATAGCTGGTGCACCATTTTGTTCAGACTCCTGGTTAAACGGGTCGAGATTTTCAACAGATGTAGTACTGTTGCTGCCCAGTTGGAAAAACTTCTGCTCAACAGCTAGATCTAGGTGCTTAGGTTGGTACCAGCCTCTGCCAATCCAACTACCTTTCTTATTATTCCCTTCTCTTACCCCAGAATGTACTTTTATATTGGTGTTTCTAGATCTTTTATCAGTACATATAGAAAAGCCTAAGACAAGCCCAGAGACAGCAAACACTGGCACCCAACACATTCTTCCACAACTAAGTGTCATATGTGGTGGCAAGTTTTCAACTCACCAGCAAAACTTAATTGTTCACTTCAAGGCCTTCTTATTTGATGAGTAACAAGAAAGATTTATCAGACTTTTTTAAAGACTGCTATGTGTGTTCCCTCTCTTAAGTAAGTAGCCAAGCCCAGCCACACAGGTAGCTTTAATGACAGATACTGTCCACAGTTTCCTAGAAAAAAAAGATGTCTTGGGCTCCAACACGGATGACAGTAACCCTAACAGAGGGCTGCTGGATTCTGTGATGGAGAAGTATGTTCAATGGGTACTTCTAAGTCTTACTACTGAAAGTGAACAAAAGTATTTAAGTTAGGTCTATCTCCTCCAACACACAGATGTTCACCCTCTCATTGGGAAGCATGTCTTGATGTGGTAACTGGAGGCCCAGTCAGGCTGGGAAGCCCACTCTTCCAGGCTAATTCTCCAAGCTGCTTCAGGGCTCAGCTGTCCAGATACTTGTAGCAGCACAGGAATGGGGCATGAAAGTGCAGCATTAGGGGCAAGCAAGTACAGTTAGATTTATTTTCAATCAGATGTGAGTGTTTAAGAAGAATCCAAACTAAAAGGGTGATGGTTTGGACCTGGCTCCCTGACAAATGCACACACTCACAGTAACAACCCCTTCCCCCTCCCTTCTTCCCTTAGAGCAAATTAAAAAAAAAAACGATAAAAATTGAAGAACCCCAAACCAATTAAATTATATCAAAACATATATATTTACATATATTACGGTTATATACAATTAAAATACTATGTACACAGTAAAAGGATCCCAAACACTCCTGAAGGGAAAGGGGGAAAAGGGGACAAAACCAGAACAGATATGCACAATCGAACTCAAGAACTAGCAAAACGAAATCTCACCATGTCCCTCAGAAAAACAAGATCACCAGACACGGCCAGCACTCCCCAATCTCCCGCATGGCAAGACCAGCGGTCACTGCAGGCCTCAGCCTCTAGATAAAGTGAGACCAACGCATGGACACACTGCTCCCAAACCTCACCAGAAGAGAGAAAGAGGTCTCTAATCTCCATCTTATTTATACCCTGGTTTACGTAAAAATCGTATGGAATACTGGGACCATGGCCACTTCCTAGGTTACGACCTGGTTTTCAGGGAGGCCTAGACTAAAACCATCACAAAAAGGAACTCTGCCATGTGAAAATACCTTTAACAGGGTTAAGTAAATGCAGACACTCTTTTCTTGGAGCTTTAAAAAAACAAATATATTTAATCTCAACCTTTAAGTCCCCAGGTAATCTGCATGATTTAGTGATACAGAAAACCTTTCTAATGGCACTAAAATGCCACAGCCATGGCAAATTGTATTTGTTAACAAGCTGTCACTAGGGAGTGTTCAAAATAATTATCACCGTTTGTCTCAAGTTAATTTGAATTTCTGCAAGTGTGTTATATGACTGCATTTAGTGGTGACAAGATGTCTTAAGTTCAACAGTGTATTTGCTTCCTTTTGCATGTTTGATGCTTGCATTAAAATAGTTGTTTCTTAAGACAACTGAACACACCTAATACAAAAATATGACAGGACTTTTCCACTGTTTTTTTTTCTCCTAGGACACTTTATGTTAAAAGTGTAAAGCTACCTAAAATGCTGCATCCAAGCACATACAACATCCTAATTTAACAGAGTAAGGAGGAAGAAAAGCAAAAAGAAAATCAAATGAAAGTCTGATATTCCTTGTGATGGAAGTTGCTTTACCTAGCACTGAAACAACAATACTGCAGACAGTAAGAGTTCCAATTTATTGTTTCTTCTAAAGGCACAGATCTGACATGGGAAGAGCTTCACTAATCTTCCAGGTATATCTTCCTAAGAAAACACATTCATCTAGTTTAAAAAAGAAAACAGTATCACTGTTATCATATTGAAACAAATTTTTATCTTCTTTAAACCCTTTCAATGGAATTGCTTTCACTTATCATGTGTGCCACGTAATCAATCTACGCAGAACTACCCTTTATATTTTTAACACTTAGTGCTGCACTATATAAACTAAACCTAAAAATAAGGAGTCTAAATGCTTACAAGTAGCTCAGTTTTGCAGCACAAGACCAGCTTTCAAACATGTGCAGTGTAGACTCCTGGTCAAATTCTGTTTCGTTTAATTTGAATATTTGCTTTTTGGAATTCCTTATTAGAAAGGACAGCTGGAGTATGGAACTTGGCCAAAACTATGAACAGATGTACTGTGAATTAATTCAGTAACAGTAAAAAAAGCAGGATACATGGGCAGAAGCTCTGGTAGTAACTTTACAATTGAAATTAAAATAATGAGAAATAAGTTGATTTCTATTTTTTTATTCTACAGTTCCAAGTCCTTTCAGGAACATATGGTTTACCCCTAGCCTTTAATGGCCTTTTACTTCATTAGGGTTTCCAGTTGGTAGGGATTTCACATCTTGACATCTCTCTGAACCTGAACCAGACCTATTGTTAATATGAGGTGGTTTCCCCTATTTTGCAGCTCTTTAATGAAACATAAGATTATTTTAAGTCCATAATCTTCTCAGCAGGATTATTGACTAGTAGGGCTGACCCTAATATTGCTCATCTGAACAGTGATCTGGCAGATGTACTGAGAAAACAAAGGCTAAACACACATACCTGTCTGGAGGGTCTTGCAGCAAGACATAATAGAGGCTTTATGACTAACTACTTAAATCCGGTTTTATTTGACAATGCTAACCAGATGTCTTCTGGAAAACAAATAAAGTGTTTCAATCACTGCTGCTTAAATACATTCCTTGAATTTGGCCAACAAAGCTAAACAGAAGCTAGAGTCAGCCAAATCCAGCTCTTCTGAAGATGAGATAATAAATGAATCATCGGCAGACAGTGGAACAACGAGCTCTATATTATGTACATAGTTTGAATCAACACAATTGCCCTGGGGGTCGGGGGGAAGGCAGTTGTGCAGGAAGTTTCAGCAGTTACAGTCTGAAAAGGGGTATGAAAGTCAATATATAGACCATTCCAACCACTTACAGCTACACCTTCCTCAGCATATATCTGACACCTTGTTATCTATCTGCTGGAAAGGACAGAAAGCCTGGGAAGTGACCAGCAGTGTATGCCAAGACATCTCCCCTCATCTGCAACTTGAACAGTGCAGAGAGTACGCCCACAACACCCTTCAGGAGCTGGCTATCTCCTAACAGCCTGGTATCATTTCAGTCTCACTGTGTTTGCCCTTTAATACAGTTATTTCATTCCTGCCCTTTATGCCAGTTGTCTTCCAGCTCATGAACAAGTGACAATACACAACAGTGAAGTTTGTACTCCCCCACCTTTTTCTTTTGATAAAGGTAAAGTGCTCTACATTGCTAATTGCAGGAACTGGAAGACAACTGCCCCTTGGAAATTCAACTCTATATGTCCTGCTCTTGCTCCCATCACTGCAATTGACTTATATCTACATCTGAGGGAGAATATAAAATAGTTCAAAAAATGTAGAAATAAAGAGAGTTCAGGTACATGGTAAGAATTTTTTTGCTGTTCCTTCACTTCATCATAGTTTGCAAGATTATCAGAGGCCAGTACATTCCAGATTACTTTAGGCTTTCCTCTTAGGATATTGGACCTACAGCTGTAACTGCTAATGTTGCAAACCTGTCCAGGAGGTAAACAGGTATACTTATGATACACTCCAAGCAGTAAAGGAAAGCAGAACTACCACACTGCCGTCTCTCCTCTAAATCTTCACGCTTCATGCCTTATTAACTGTTATTTTTAGAGTATACTACAGTTCACAAAATGAAGATTAGTCTCAATATACTTTTATTACCAAATATTTGTGTTGTTGCTGTAGTCTACAGCACTTGTATCTGCACTCCCAGCTGAAGACCGCTGTACTTCAGGGACTTCCTCAGACAGTGGTTCTTCAACTACGACCATACAACAGGCCAGATCTGTCAAGGCACCGTGTCAGAGATGGGAGCTGTTTTACAGTGCTACCCTTTTGACTCTGGTTGAACACCCACTAAACCTCTTGGCCTCATGGACCAAGAACACTGCAGGAAACACTGCAGTATGTGGCACTTGTCCCTTCAGCACAGGCAGCAGCCTGCCTTAAGAAACAATGCCACTCTGAACAACATTAAACTCACAGCTCTGCTACTGCCCAGACCAGACTCTCTGAGCTTGTCCAGTCACTCAGTAGATGTGAACAACGTGAGATTAAACAAGTCAACCAGTCCTTCAGCCTTGGAACAAAGCACACAGTGCAAGGGATTATGACTGATTTGACGATCGTGGCCCCATGCAGAGCCTCAGCTCTTCCCTTCCATCTGTTGTCTTCACCTCCTGTTTTCATGACTTCCTAGGAGGAAACAGTGGCATGAAGCAGAGTCACACAAGACTCCTCAATGGTCAGTATAATTTTGTTTCTATCTGAACATCTGTATGTTGAGAAACACCTTCAATAAGATGACCATGAAAACATTAGGAAGAGGCCACATAACACAGGCTTTCAGGAAAGGTCAGTTTGAGCAGCTTGGCCCTGAGGGTAAGAAAACACACACCTTGGATGGCACGTGTCACCCCATCTGCTTCACCAGGCACCCCAAGGGCCTGGCTCCTTCCCCAAAGGACAGGAGAGTCTGCTTTAACCAATGCTAACAAAACGGTAAGGAAGAATACTGTATCTATCACCACAACCCAACAACTGCATAATTTTCTAAACGTTTAAATCATATTGCAATGGTACCATGACTAGGAAGCGCAGCCGAAAATGTTCTTCTTCCCTTAAGCCACTGAGACCTTTCACTTCAAATGAAGTAACACAGCCTGGGTTAAATATATCAAGCCACTGATTTGAGTCAATGACAACTTTAAATTTTAATATAGGTTACATAAAGCAACTTCAGTTCACAAGAACAGATCTACTGTGCATCACAAACTTTTCACCTTCCAGGTGCTTCATTTTTTAAATTCAATTACTGGCCAATATTAGCATGAGTGGTTAAAGTTCACAAAAAGCTAACCATAATCAGTATTCTTTTAGTCTCAAGCAGGCAAATATTTTTATTTTGTAAGGAACTGGTAAGTGTGCCTGCAAGGGAACAGTAAATGTTCCAAGACTAAGGAGCTGCACAAATGTATTAATCCAATAATAAGTATAGAGGGCACACAGGCTATCTGCTGAGCCATGCATTAGCTTCAATAACACTGGCTGTCAAGACTCCTCTGTTAAATAGTAACGAAAAGCACCTAGTAAGAGACGGTGAAAATCAATTAACTGGGGAAATGGCAAGAGAAATAAAATATAGCTTCTCTATTCAGACATACAAAATGAAGCTTTCTTCATGTCTAAAAAGCAGAAATATCATGATAAACAAATAAAAAATACAATATTTTTTAAAAAACAGGTTAACTCTACAACGTATCAAGTACCTGCAGTTCCTGCTGAAACAAAAAGGGACTTGAATGAGTTGGCTCTTGGCAGGGTAACCCCCTTTGTTAAACAGCCAGTGTAAAGAAAAATCTAGGTTAACCTTTCCCAGAACACGGACATTCTCCTGTTATTTTAAACTTATTGTCTGCCCCAGGGACAGTTGATCTGCATGCCTCCCTGCTGTCCTCATGGCTGCACTAACAACACAGTACCTCCTATAACAGACTGTACAGGTACATCCCCAATGAAGGTACTAAGGGTAAAAACTGGTCTTTAAAAATATGCTGCACCCTTCTGCAAGAAACCACTTTTATTACTGGAGGAGTCCTTGCAAGTGCCTTGTTTCCCATTTCCCTTTTCTGCCCTCAGCACCTTTTCCAACTTCCCACAAGTAGCGACAGCCCTGGGAAAGACACTTTAGAACAGAAGAAATCTCCAAATGAAACACCCCTGATATGGTTCTTACTCCATAAATGGACTAATTCAGGACTTACTGAAATGGAAGGTACCACTTTGGAAACATGAAAATGGCCAAAAGAAAAAAGCTTTTCCCCTTTTCTATTCTAGATGCTCTTCCAGGTAACACATTTACTTGCCTCTTCATAGCAAAAACATTTTTACCCTATTCCCTACATTTGAGTGGGTAAATCCTGCTAATGTTCCAGATGTGCTGCAGGCAGAAAAACAAACTTCTTCCAAAGCCTGCAATTTGGATACGTTTGCAAAGACTATGGCAAAAACTACTGTCCCCTTAGGACAAGTCTTTATGAGTAGCAGCATCTTACCTCTTAGCACTGACTTGAGGTTCAGCTTGGCTTGTCTGTGCAGGTCCTCCACACAAGGTGGTCTTGAGGAGGGTAGGAAGACATTTTCCTGCTGGTGCCATGGAGCAGTATAGTGCACAGACCATCTACTCTCTTCATCTAGGTTGGAAACAGCTGCAGAGAGACACAATAATAAGAAAATTAAATGTTACTGCAGATAGCTCTATTATGAAACTCCACATGTAAATTCGCCGCACACCATCTAAAATGATGTTTGCCACTGTAGACCCATCAAAACGCTCTCTAGAACCTCACTTCCCTAACAGTTATAAAACACACTTCCTCTCATTTCTACTCTAAAATTATGTTCTGTAGGAAACACCTTTCTCTCTGCCCATGTGTACACTTGCTATTTACCCTGAACTTTCAATTTCCGCCCCCCCCTCCCAGCTCTCAGTCTTCACAAAGGACATCAGTTTCCCCATTCCCTGATCATGGCAGGAGCTGTGAAGTGCAAAATAGCTTCCTCTTGCTCAAAGGTGACCCTGGGAATGTGACAGTCGTCATGAGAGATTACAACAGGTTCATTTGTATTGGGAAACAACCTTGTCTGACCTCAGACTTGCTCAAACCAAGCAAGAAGATTCCAGTGAAGCAAATAAATTAACAACTTTCCTTTGTCATGAGTGGAAAGCAGATTTGAACAAAAGCAACCACGTGGACAAATACTGCTCAGAGCACAACAGCACTGAAGAGGGATGTCTCTGGCCACCTCTTTGCAGCCAATACACGCTTGAAAATAAAATACAGACCTTGTTCAAACTCAAAGTTCCCTACAGTCAGTCTAGCAATGACTCAGCCAAAGCACATATTGCAGCGATTTGTTTATCATTTATGTTTCCCAAGAGAGTGCCACTGCCTTTTGTTTGAAGTTTATCATCAATAAAAACTTCTACAGTTGAACAGCCTTATCCCTCCACCCTGCTGTAAATAGAAAAAGGGCAGTTGGGGGTCATGTTTTATGATCCCCCAGGCACCCTCTGGCCTTCAGCCGGTATGCTGCACATCCTTGCTTTTTAGCTCTCCAAAGCAGAAAAAGCCACTACAGCTGTGCTACCTCCCAAGCACCTGCCATGCTGCCACAGCCTTGCTACCCTGGGCCTCGCTGTCAGCTCTGCATCTTCCCTTCACTTTCTTTCCTGCTGTGCTGCCTGTAGCATCACACTGGGAAGTTTGTCTGATGCCCCTGTGGTAGCAGAAGACGTATGTAAAACTGAGAAGCAAAACGGAAGCAACAGCCTCCTGACATGTGAAAAATTACACGTTCCTTAACACCACTGTGCATCTGCTGGGATCATTTCAGATGAAAATAACTGGCATTTTTTGAAGAAAATAAGCTATGTGTCTCACTTCAAAACCTATTTACAGCCTAATGCTCAATGCCTGCCTTTTCCTAAAAGGACTTGGGATAGGGGAAAGGTCCTTATCTACGTCTCCTCAAATTTTTTAGATTAGTTTCAGGCCCCGGAAAAGGTTTTTAAAGACTTTCAGTGTCCTCATCTCTGAGTCTTGGTCCTGCATCCCATCCCCTCTCACAGACACTGGCTGCAACAAGGCAGATACTCATTCAGTCTATGCCTGCTTTTCCTGTTCTTGCTAACCAGAGGTCAAACCTAAATCACGACAACCAGACAAGTCACCACCAACCTAGTTACAGCATCAATCACCCCGACCTAACAGAAAAAGTGACAGGTAAAGTCACTGAAAGGCACCCACGCCATCCCCTGACTGAGCAGGTGGGTGGGGAGGGGTGCAAGGCTGGAGGAGGAAGAGGAGGGAAACACCAGCTACTAAGCCCACCGTCTGGCTGCAGTCCCGCCACACCAAATTTAAGGTTTACTGCTCATGAGAGCAACATTGGTCATCAAAACTACTCAAGAGAAATGATGTGCACATTTGCCAACTAATCTCGCTAGCGTGATTTGTCTGTCCTCCATGACTTAAATGAAGAACCGTGATTTTGAAAGTCACTCTGAAACTAGAACATATTTAAAAAACAAACTTTGTCTCAGAACCAGCTTTATGTAGATACCTCAGAGACACAAGCCCACATCTGCACAAGCAGAGACAGATGTCTGACAAACCATGAGGATGCCACGACACACAGCCCAACACCTGGGCACGACTGTCTCGACACCGGCACACCCTGTCTTGTCACCGATTTCCTCATTTCACATGGAGAACTTTGGCTCCTTCAATATCACCATGACAAAGCATTTCGAAAGCAACAGTGTCCCAATGCAGAGGTCCTAAAGCCCCTCACAAGGCTGCCTCCACACGCTCCACAATGATCAACGATGAAGAGAGATAAAAAGAGGCCAAAGGAAGCAGGAGCAAAGCCGAAGGTAACTGCACTTTCCTGCAGAATTGGGCTGCCTCCCGAAAAGACAGGGAGCACACACAGCTACTTACTCTTTCTCTTGAAAAGTTTCATGAGAGATTTAAGCTTTGTGTTGATGAAAACCACCATGTTCAAGGTCTGGAATTGCGATCCTGGAGTTGAAGTCCCGTAGAAAGGAGGAGCTGCAGAAAGGTGACTGCCAGACTGATCCTGTTCAAACTCCACACACCAAATTTCTTTTCTCCAGGCTTCTCCCCTTCGCCTTTCTTTCCTGAAATCACTTTAAATCTGTCTAGACCTTTCTGATGGACGAAATAATTTACAATTCTTTAACCTGAATTCTTCTCCTCACATGTAACCTTGTGGGCTGAAAACAGCCAGTTTTAACAAGCAAAACAGGAGAAAGAAAAAAACCCCAGCTGTTATTCACGTTTGCGCAGGACCAAAAATCGGGCTTTCTTGCTGTCCACGCAGTTATTCTGCTCTTGTTCTCCCCTCCTTCCCTCCGCTCTCCAAGTTAGGCTACTACAGAAAGCCCCGAGCTGGCAGGTGCTTGCGCTCCTTCCCATCGCTCCAGCCGGCTCTGCCGGCGGAGCAGCAGGAGATGCCGGCACCTTCCCTGCCCCCGCCCTCCTCCCGCCGCACCTCCCCGGTGCCCGCCGGCGGCGGGGGGGCCGGGCAGCCCCGGCCTCCTTCCAGTTGCAAATGAGCGTTGCATTTTCGTGCAAATCAGGATGCCCTGCATTCCCACCGCTCCCAACCTAGCTCCTTCTCCCTCCTCTTCCCCCTCCCCCTTTTTTTATTTTCACCCCCTCGCTCCCACTTAATTAAGGATCAAGAGCTGCGCCTTAGCTGGCTGCAACACATAGTCTCGGTTCTGCATTGCCTCCCTTTCCAGTCCACTGCTCCCCCCACAGTCACTGCCATTGCCTGGGACATCAGCCCACTAATTTTACATATTGAATTTCATTCAGTTACCTCCTAATTTATTCTTATTAGCGTCATCTCAGACCAGATACATGGAAAACAAAATCGAGTTATTCCTGGCTAATAGAGGATCTGTTATTCATCAAACGAAATTTGTGCAGGGAGATGAAATAGCCCAGCTTTTTGAGATGCACATTATATCCTCATGTCTTAAAAAATGTATCTGTACAGAGGCCCACAGCCATGCTTCCTAGGAACGAACTGCAATTTTGTTGAAGTTAAAGGGAAAATTCTAAGCACCAAATGAATGTGCTCAGCAGGGCATGCCCTTCGCACAATGTTCAGGCTCAAGAAGCAAGCCTTTCCTCACAAAGCAAGCTTAGGAAACCCCCTCGGGTTAACAATGAGAAGGATTTTTTTCCTCTGGAAAAGAAAAATGCCAGCAGTGGGGGGCTCAGGCTGACCCCAAAGCTTCGGCAGGATCTGGCCTCTGGAGCACAGCATGTGAAAAGCAGATGCTCCACAGGAACTTCTAAGTTTCACCAGACAGTTGAGACTCAGCAGTGTGCAGAATAGACTGTAAATGAAGTCTGTTCATCATTGTCTGAACACACTATTATCAACATTTTATCAGTATTTTCCAAATCCAGAGATTTTACAATTACAACATGGGTTTGACATCAAAACTGCCATTACCAGCAGGTCTCTCCAGCAGCTGCTCATCCAAGACACATTTTGAGTGACTCACCTCTGTCAAAGGGACAGAAGACCACAGTGCCATAGCAGCAACAGCAGGGAAAGCACCTCTGCTTTTTGCATTGATTTCCATCAAGCACCTTACACAAAAAAATTACTCTGGCATCAAACTTGGATATCAAGATAACTATTTAGTGTTGGTTTTGAATCGAATACACATTAGAAATTTGCCATTACCCATACATCATTGAAACAGCTTTAAATGCATGCTTGCTGGACACACTGAAAGTGAGTGCAGAGTGAGTCCATTTCTAACTCCAGCAACGATGCCATCCAAGAGCAAACCAAGAAGGTGGTAACTCCTTTTCTAGGGTGGTGTCAATCTGTTTTCGGAAGCAGGAAGTGCCTTTTCCTACACGTGCCTCTTCCTTAGCATGCTGGAAGTCGGGCATTTGCACGCGGGAAGGAGATAGTTTCAATCTAGAAAATGAGGGAGACTGGGCTACTGGAAGCAAGATAGACTCTTCAAAGGTCTTGATAGAACGCCAAAGAGTCTTGCAAGCCCTGAAAAGCAAGAGTTGTTCGCTTTTCCTGGTCAAGCCCCTGTGAGTCAACATGATCCTGGGTACTCTGGACGGCTCAGGGAACCCTTACCCATTTCACCCCGGGCTACAATGTGTGCCAAGTGCAGTGTTTTTGTTATCGCATCGCCAATCTACCCTGGAGCATTTCTCCCGCCTAAGAATAAGCACTTGATCGCTGACCTCTAGTCCTGATCTCCACTATGGAGGCAGACATTCAAACACGGTAACAAACAATACCTAAGTTGATGTCTGCCTTTCACCAGCCCCCCCACCCGCCCTCCGCCCTTCCCCCCCACCCTCCGCCCTTCCCCCCCACCACCACCTCCGCCCCCGACTTTGCTTCCACCTTCCCTCAGGTCATGCTGTTAAAGAGGTCAAACATCAAAAATGGCTATCATGAGGGGCTACCCCAAAGGAAAAATCGTCTGGCTACTTGCATCTACATCTCTGAGAATCTGCACTAGTTCAACAATAATCAAAACATCTTCCTCACTTTAGACAAACCCACTGACTTCCATGAAATTCATCAGGTTGTCTCAATCCTGCTTTTTTTGAACGCTTTTCCAGTCACAAGAAACTGTCACTGCAATTGCCATCTAATGACAGTTCTATGAGAACTGTAAACACAAAATGACTGTGCTCCTCTGCCCTTTGCCTCACTATATTGAGAGGAGAAGTAAAACATGGGGCAGTTCAAGAAAATTTATGTTGCAGTCACTACACAGATAAAGGACTTTAGCCTCCAGCATTGCCAATCCAGCAGACAAACCCATAAAAATCCTCACCAAACAACTACAAACCCACCTACAATTTACTTGATAGGAAAACTTTAAAAGTTTGTTAAAGCTGCATAAACCTAACATCAACAGTAGGTGTGTACACACTGATATCCTTCTTTAAAAGAAAATGACTCAGAGACAAGTAGCAGACTGGGGAGACCTTGCTCTGTGACACACTTGCTACTCCACCTTGGACAAGTTAATATTAAACCACCACCTCGGTTACCACAAGCAGGGATCACACTCACTTGCCACCACACAAGAATCACAGAAATACAAAGGAATCAGGAATATCACAAGGAATACAGAAAGTATGGACATGTTCAGCAAAAGCTGATTTTCACTTCATACCGGATGGGATTGGTCACATAGTTTGGCTCAGAAGAAACTCCTTCCTAACAAGTCTGGGACTGAAGCAAAGAAAATGAGAGGCACAAGATGCAATGCCAAACAGCATCCTCAAAATCATGACTGTGCAATGAACTCATTAGCAAAACTATTTTTTTTTTAGTTCACACTACAACAGTTTTTAAATCCTTGAGTGGTTAAACTGAGTCTAATTTTCTAATAGAGGCCACATAGATCCAGAGAGAAGTGAACAAGAGCAGCTGCTTGCACATGGCATGCCTGAAACGCTGTAGCCATTCCTTCACTCCTCTGCCTGCTCTTTAGAGGGGCTTTCCAGCTGACCTGCTCCCCGACAGCCATCTGCAACAGCCACTACTCCCCACTCACAGTGACATACAAAATCAGCACCTGTGAAACAATCTGGAAATATTCACCTTCCACAGAAATATTTCTAGCCAGTCCCTGGCGGGTGGGAAGGGGGAACTCTCCCGTGTAGCCCCCATTCACAAATCAGTGCCCTGAACCTTGCACCAGTGCACAAGATCCACTGAAGAAGCTGAGGCTTTATAGAAAGGCAAATGTTGAAAAGTGAAGTACTTGAGTTGTTCATAACTACAGTCAGAGCAGCTGCCAAGCAGCAGCCCCAGTGTCAGCTGTCCACAGGGACACTATGGAATCAGTGAGAATCAACTCATTTTCTCTTCCTACTCACCAGACCATATATATATGCTATACAGAATTTAGGAAACATTTAAGTTAAAAAAAGTTAAAGTATTTTAGAATAGTTAAAGCAACCCATCCCTGTTCCATCCCACAAACGAAGACAAATTTTGCCACTTTATTTTCATAAAGGAGAGGTAAACCCAACACATGTATCAAGTCCATTAAAGGAATGATGCATCAAACTACTAAAATATACTATCATCTCAAAACCTAAACTTCAAGTTGCAGGCCTTAGTAATTTTATTTGGGCAACTAAAAAATTCACATTAAACATGTGAATTTGCTAATGTGTAGTATTTATGACATTTTAAGAGGAAAGACAAAGTAAAACCATTCAACGGAGCTGGGAACTGCATCATGAGACCTCTTCCAGTGAGAGACTGTTCAATGCTCAAAGAGAAAGTGGAAATGCTGGCAAGCAGAGGTACTCAAAAACAAATCAATGCCTTTGCTTTTTACAGACACATCAGTCAGTCGCTCGAAATGAGTTTCCATTGTACCACACTACAGCCGCTTGCTGGGGATGTGTGGGGAAGAAGCTGTTAGAGAGCAGTTGTTTCCAGCATGTCTGCAGGGATGGGTCTGTGTAGGACATGCTCAGGATTGCTCCCCTGCCACCCCCACCCACCCACTCAGAGCAGCTGTGGTGTCCGGAGGGGTGAGGCTATGGAAGTGACTCCCACGCACCCCCTCCCCAGGCTGCACAGAGGCTCCCAGGCATATGGAAGGCAAGCGGTTCAGGCTTGAGGAGGGTAATAAACCCTTTCCTGCAGGTCACAAGGCTCCTTCTTGGCTCAGACCAATACCACCCAGCTTTGAAAGCTGCACTTTTACTTCCAGGTGAGATTTCCATCATGAAGGCGGAAATGCCTCAAGCGTTTTCAAAATTAGTGCCCAAGCTTTGTGCCTATTCTGGCCACCTTCACCCATGCTGCCATCCACTTGCTGATGCCTAAATGGAATTCAAGACACCCTTGCAGAGCACAGGAGTCAATAATTTATGGTCAGAATGGCTTTCTCCCTCCCTTAGACCTCGTGCCAGCTGGTCCTCTCCCGGCATCTTTCAGGAGAACAAAAGTGTTCCCTCCACAAAGGCCATTCCAGGCAGCACTGTATTCAGCTGCCCTCCCGTCTCTAGCTCCGCTCGCTCACAATGGCCTCTTTCAAGGCAACCTCAGCCTTGGTGAAGCACGACACCTCCCCAGCTATTGAGATATTACAATTCATTAAACCTGAGATCAGGAGGAAGAGGAGGAGGAGAATGCACAGGGGAGAGGAAACAAAGGAGAAAAAAGTATTTTATCCTAAAGCTACCACAACAAAACACCAAGAAGGACCCACACCCCAGTGAAGGGGCAGGGAAGCCAGAGCTGAGCCTGTGGGGGCAGGTATTGCTTGAAAAGAGGGTACCCGGCTGTGCCCTCCTTTATCCAAACTCATAAAGGATTATGGCTGCAGGCTCTGGGAAAGGGGCTGCCTGGTGTGGGCAGGGGGAAGAGGGAGCAAGATGAGAAGGAGAAGCAACACAACCTAAGCCAGAGAGGACAGAAAAGCAGCAGACTGATTGATCTGATGATCCTATTTAGGTCACAGCACAATAAAGCTAATTCATTCCTTTGACAATTGAAAACATCTTTCCACAGGATCCTCTATCATGCAAACACATCAGCAGAGAGAAAAGGCAGCATTTGGGCAGGGCTGCCAGCAGACAAAGCAGCAGTTTCTTTTGGTTAGAGCATCTCCTCACACACTGTAATGGCAGGAAAAAGAACAGAAAACATTTAGTGAATGTGCAATTTTGTTTTACTTTAAATTGCAGGGCACAATCCTTTTTCCTTTGGCCATTCCTGAACCCCAGCTAAGGCAACTTCAGCTCCCAG
Source organism: Platyrinchus mystaceus (assembly GCA_035041135.1). Taxonomy (NCBI): domain Eukaryota; kingdom Metazoa; phylum Chordata; class Aves; order Passeriformes; family Tyrannidae; genus Platyrinchus; species Platyrinchus mystaceus. The sequence continues at coordinate 50,491,461 of JAWWLV010000121.1, forward strand.
AAAAGTACTATTCTCTCTCACTCGGAGTACCTTCTTGAAATGTTACCAAGAAATATTCTCAATTTAAATTCAGAATCCACCTGAATGCTCCTGTGCTATGACTTGTCCTGAAGAGCTGATCAAAAATGGCTGGGGCAAGTAAAAAAAAATCTTGACTCTTATTTGCCCTAATAATGCACCATAGAGAAACTCCTTCTCTTCTGAATTAGTGATGGAAAGAATATTAGGCAGACAAGTTTGCAAGTCTTCTCATTATAATCAACCTGTAGGATTAGGAGCAAAACTAACAAAATCAGATTGCAAAAATTCCATTTTTTAACTTCTGTCCCAAACCATCTCCCTGTAATTTCATCTTTGGCAGCTGTGCATTTGTGCATCCACACTAATATCCAAGAGACATCTTCAACTAATCTGTCTGCATTCTCCTTACAGGCGTCCTGAAGGGGACACGCTGCCTGCTCATTTCACTTATTTAAAGGTCACAGAAAGAATTTTTGTAGCCTATCTCAGCCTCCCCGCCCAACATTGCTCTTTGGCATACTTTTATTTATATACAGATTATCCTGATATGAGTGGTTAGCAGATCTTTTTTTTCTTCTTCTTCTTTCTGCTGACTCTCAATAAACTCTCGTTGAGTCTCATTTGAGCTTGGAAACATACTGTGTTAAAATTAGACCAGTACATCCTATAGGGGACCCCTGGTGGCCTAGCGGTTAAGACACTGGTCTCTCAGTGCCAAGGCCACAGGTTCGAATCCCAGGTCCCCCGGGTAGATGGAGCTCGTCAGCCCCTAAGGCCATCCATCTAAGAGAAGGTCACTCTAAACAAA
>JAWWLV010000121.1:50492389-50565149 GCA_035041135.1 Platyrinchus mystaceus
AGACTGCAATCATTACTTCAACAGAACTGTGACCATCATCTGAACCAAGAGGTTTCCTTTCCTTTTACTTTGCACCCGGTGGGGTCGCGTGGTGCTCAGCGCAGGGTTTGACAAACACCGTTCTGTTCTTGTCCCAGGGTGCTGGGTTATACATCTGTCTTTGGGGGTTAAAACCAGTTTTCTCTGTTTCATTGTATTTACTGTAATCTTTTTAGTAAATTGTATCTCTGATTTATAATCTCTCTTGAGTTGGGTTCATTTCTCCCGCTGATTTACTTTCCAATCAGCACACCTTGGAAAATACGAACCTGCATACAATTACACAACTGCTCATGCCCAAATCAAGCACCATGTACCCGCTCGCTGTCTCCCACAGCAACTCGAAAAAATAAGTTTTGTTCCTTAGTTAGAAACTTTCAAAAACTTTACCTGAAAAATGTTATCTGTGTGACGCAGTACTAAGAAGATAAGTAAAAGTGAAGGTTAACAAATAATAAATGGACAGAGTGACATTTGGAATTGCCCCTAAAGCCCTAAGATTTTGTAAAAAATCTGAAAATGTAGGTGTGTTCCAATTAAAGAGTGATACAATCTGCCCTGAAATTCAACAGTCTCCAAACTAAAGTAAGGTATCGAGTTTACATAACAGTCACCTAATAATTATGTTGCTGCAGCATTCAGCAACCTGTCGGGAAACACCTGCACCAACATCTGTACCACAGCATCTCCACAGAATGTGTCTGGCTGGCCATGGGTGTGTGGAACTCAGATATGATCAAATACCAACAGATTGGGAAAACAGTTTTTAAGATTATATTTGTGTGTTCAGCATCTTCTTATTAGAAGTCCTCAATAAAGCCAAATTAAAGGATAGCCTTCACATTGCTAATTGGTTGAACTTTCAAAATTCATAATGTGAATACCAACCTAAAATTTTATTACCACTGGTTTGATTAAAAGTTTCAGATATGCAAATATCCTTGTTACTAACCATACAAGATATAGCAGCCCAAACCTCACAACATGCCACAGTCAGTCAAGATTAACAGCTGAATAGTTGTGGCTTTTTGGGTAGTTACTGAAATGCATCTAACAGTTTAAATGATGCTACCATGGAAAATGTGCCTTGACACCAAACATCTTCAGAAAGCACTAGTGAGCACACGGTGTTTTTTAGTATTGTGCGTTTTATTGTGGACATGGTTTCAATAAAGAAGTATGTGGGGGCATTAAGTAAACAACAGGCATCACTATCTTCATCAAAATGTAATCCACAAAAGATTAAAAAATGGAGATTCTCTCCCCTCCCGCTTTCAAGTCTGCCATTTCTGCCTCCATTTCCTGACAGATAGGGAAGGAGTAGATCCCTATCTTTTTCTACAGGATCCCCACTGCAGACCCCTACACTTTTTCCTTTTTTAAAAAACTAGTTATTCTCTGCTGTGTCTGGAGACCTTCAGAAAACCAACCAAACCGAAAAGTTGTAACACAACAAGGGGTTTAACATAAACTATTTAAAATGAAAGATACCATTTTTAGTCGCAAAAATGTCTCCGTTGGTATCCTTGGTTTCCCCACTAAGCACAAAATACAAACATCAGAAAAGTTTGCATTTTGTTGGAAGAGTTGAAGTTGAAAAGTTGAAGAAGTGTAAATATAAAACTTGAGACAGCTGATGCTAGTTTTAAATTTGTTTCTTAGAGTACTTTCACTATTTGTATCTGAAAACCTTTGAAAGTGGGCAGCTATGGCACCATCACCTCCACTTCAGCTCTGAACAGATCACAGGCTGTGTAACTTCGCATCATATCTTACAAGTAAGTTGCTTCTAGTGGCGAACTCTCACTTGAAGACAACTAAAATGCAAGCATGCATCCACAATTCAGATCAGCATCACTTACACTAAAACTACCACTTTATTTTTGGAAGAGCTTCTGAATGTATCATCCCACTAATGGGAGATACTCTGCAACTTGAGAGATTTCCAACACTTGAGTGGAGACTGGAGACATCACACAAATAAATAGAGAGACAACTATGCAGACCCTAAAAATAAATTTCTGTGCAGAAATACCATGGGTTTTCCAACCCAGACAACATGCTGAATAAGTTTAATTCCTGAAACTTTCCAGTAGCTGTTAAAATGACAGTAGTTAACTTCAATCCTAATTCACTTAAGTTAGACACAAGCACCGCCTAACAGGATTCCTGCTTTGCCATCATGCAAGGAATTGTCTAAGCTGATGCATTCCAAAACTCAGTTCACGTCCTTGTTTTTCAACCATGGCTGGTTTGAAGAACATAGTTGAAACTACACCCATTAAGTAGGCTGTAAAGTATCTGACACATCCCACAACGTCTACTATTCTGTACAGAGCACACACCCTGCTCCAGGAATGAATAAATTAAAACACTGTATTCATATAAGGCTTTGAAAATACTTCTTTTTATGTCAGGGCAATTAGCATCCTGCTGCTCTTTAAATTAATTATAAACCTATCAGGAAAAGGCTAGCGTCACACCCAGGGAAAAAAATTGTGCTCACCTTCAGCCACTGCACATAAAAGAGTGTCTTTTTCTCTGATGCTATAAATTATTTACCCCAACATTGCTACCAGCATCTGCTTAGGGACCTGCGCACACCCACCAAAGAGCAGCCCACTGTTCCTGGCCTAGTCATAGCATCCTGTTTGTGGCAAGTATCTGACAAAAAAAGGGATGGCCTGGTCAGTTAAAAGCTGAGGCTGAGAACAACAATGAGGGAACATTCAGTTAGGAGAGGTGCCAAACCTGCTTTGGCGATGCTACCCACTTACAAGTTTAATTAGCCCTCCCTGGAACACATCACGAAACTGCACAGAAATGGTTTTATAAACTTCTATCGATGCCTTAAGCAAAGACAAATGTCCTCTGCAGCCCTTGTATTTAAAACTTCACTGTTCTTAAACTCCTTGTCAAAACACCTAAAGGACAACCGACAAACAAAGGACAGCACTGAACCAGAGGAGGAAAAGTCATCATGGCTCAAATCAGAAATCAGACAAACAGGGGATAAGACCTTTGGGATGAGAAGCACATCGCCACGGACACCTCACAGGGCGGCTAGCTGAGCATTCCCACAGAAAAGGCATCACAGTCAGATAGTTTGCCTTTCAATCACAGCATGTACAAGTTTTATCTCTTCTCCAGAAGCCTAGTCTTCAGCAACACCAGTTCATGCTCAGCTGGTGGGAATCAGCCCTCACCGGTAACCTCGTTGGTTGCCAGCACACTGAGATACAATTTCCAAACAAAAGCCAGGAGCTGCAGCCTAACAGCCACAAGCAGTGCTTTGGGGAATTCAGCCTTTAAATTAGTAATAGTCAGGCCACAGACTGCCCGCTTGAGCACAGAAGACACGGGGAGGCTGATTAAGTACCCTTCTGCTGTGACTGGAGAGGTGGCGTCGTGGGGTTTTGTATTTATTCTCTTCCAATGACTCCAAGTCAAAACTGGTCAGCTTACAAGTCAGGTGCTGTTTCTGTAACTGCTGTAGTGGCAGGCACTGCTTGCAATCCAAAATTCAAGCTGTGCCTTTCCAATCATGCATCATCCCCATAATCCACACCCCACGCTGCAGCGTATTACAGCACCAATTGAGACATAATTGCGATGAGCCACTTAAAGCATTTTTCTGATTAAAAAAAAACAACACAAGAAAACAACCCCTCTGCCCCAACCTCTGCTTAGGCATAAGAATGTCACCATTATTGACTGTTTTCCACTCTGTATGCCTAGAACAGATCGGATCTAAACTATCTGTCAACTGCTTATTAGCAATTTCTTAACTCTGCAACCCTCATGTCTCCTTTTGTGCTTTCCAATACAGTTTGAAAAAATATTTTTTAGGGACTTTTTTGAAACAACATGTTAATTAAAACAAAGGCTCTGACTCCCTCTTTTTTTTTTCAACTAGCCAATCTCTCTCAATCCCAGCTCTTCTGAGATATGTAGGAAATGCAAGCAAAATGCCATCTGTTGGCAATGAGGTGGGACTAAGCCTTTAACACTGAAATACTCATTTTAGAAAAGTTAAGCAGGAAGATTTAATCAGCTGACAAGACCAAGTTCTCTAAAACATTGCAGATTCCAGGTCCACTCCTGCCCTTCTTTTCACATAACTAGGCATATTTCTATTTGATCTGCCATTAACTCACTGCTTCCTTTCTATGAAAGCAAAGAGCTGCCCTTGGGTCTTCCTCTTACTAAACCTGTTGCCCGCCCCTTTGGCTTAAAAATTCCAACACGGGTCTTTGCTCTTTCTTCCTAAAGAGAACTGAAGGAGAAGGGAGAGCAAATAAACTCAAGGTCGACACTGGGTGGCTTTTTTAGGTCTTGTTCCACAGTAAGCTTCCTTTGCACATATCATATAATTTGTCCCTGCTGGGGGTACCCGCCTGTGCAACAGCAGCTGCTCAGAGGTAGGAGATGGTCACCCCACAGCCTCACTGAAGGAGATGCTCTACAGACCGTGATAATGTCAGTCTGGGGGTGACTGGACAAAAGTCACTCCTTGTCTACTCCAGCCTACACCTGCTGCCTGACAGAACTGTTGTGCCTCTGCTGAAAGCGGCTGCTACCACCACACAGCAAAAAATAAAATAAAATAAAAAATAAAATAAAAGAGGTTAAGAGCATATTCCTAAAGTCTCACTTTCAGGAAGAGTCATTAAACATCCTACTAGATAATCCGATGCCAGATAAACGCAGCAGCCGGACCAGTACTGTTTGCTTTTTGCTGTAGGTATTTTACACCACTTAACCCTCCTGTGTCAAGGTTTTTATTTTTCAGTTTAAGAAATCCACTTCTGTTCAAGACTTACCACCATTATCGAAAAAGACTACATAGTTGGAGCAAAAATGCATAAAATATAAAAATCAGCAAGTTTTGTATGCCTTTTGGCTCTTCCAGCCTTGCTCCTGTGAGAAATGATTCCAGCCAGCACTGGTGCACCCATCGGCACAGCAGGCAGACAAAGGCAGATGCCACGTGCCAGCAGGGCTGCCTTCTGCAAATTACCAAACAAATTCAGTACCAACTTTCACAGCAGCACTTTCACAAATATGCAGTCACCATGCAAGGCACAATGGTTTCTACTCAAATCCCTGGCACTTTTAAATACAGTAATTCAGGTGGGGAAAAAAAACCACAGATTCGTTGTAAAAATCAAATCGCATCGACAAGCTCCAGGCACCCTATCATTCTGAGATTTGTTCTCTGAAGACACCACTCTGCCAGTTCATTTTCTCTTTTCCACCACTAAGTAGCCTTCACTCCACTCCACTGTCTCCCATATGGTTAACATGAATGTGACAATTAATATGCAATTAATAAAATGGTGCGATCAACTGCTTTTGTTCACAGCAGCAGCTGGCCTGCATGTTAGAGTGTAATTAGACAAATTAAGATGTACCGCTTTGTTTGTGGATGGACTGACAGCATCGCTCATGCTTAAATGTCACTAAGCTTATTGGCATTTAGGATTATTTTAAATGTGTCTTTTTTTTACTAACACTACAAAGTATGAATAAACCAGATTTATATGCTGCCAGCTGCAGTGCTAGCAAAGTGCAAGTTTGCTTTACCTCCAAGATGTTTGCTCAAGCCAACCGAGAGGTAAAGAGAGAAGTGATGTATTTCAGAGAATGAGCACCTTTTACTTCAAATACCACAGCCCACAGCCAGTGGCTCTGGATGGGTGACGAAAGCAGAGCTGATCTAAAATTATGTCCAAGCAAAGGTTTGAAAATCTTGAGGATCAAGCAACATGTGCATTTGTCAATGACTTTTCATCAGATTAGGGCAGGGAAATAATAAAGGGCTAAAACTCTGTAGTAATCTATCAGACTTTTAATACCATTTCCTTTAAAAGGCCTTAGGTTGGCCTATGCAAGAGCCGTATGGAAGACATGTGGTTTCAGAGACAGTCCTGAGCTCTTTGGGAGGTAAAACTAGGAGCAAAAAACCCACACCGTGGCAGAGCAGAGGACCAAAGATCACAGCACCAGCTCCAAGCACCATCAAATCTACACAATCCAGATGTCTGAGTGGGCAGAGGTGTTAGAGTGGGTGGCAGCAATGCTCTGCCAGACTGGTCCCACCAGACCTCTCCACAGGAGCTGCCATCCAGGAACCAGACCCCTTTGCCTCAGCGGGGTCCCCCAGTCAGTAGAAGCCCACATCCCCATCACCAGTTGGTACACTGCACAGCCCGTCATGTTCCTTCTGAGCACATAAAGGTCCTCAAACCCACCACATAAATGCCAAGATATGGTTTTATTTATCGCATTACCACCTACCATAGACTGCAGAAGCAGCAGTGAAGGTTATCTACATTCAAACTGGGGCAGCACATGCCATACACAAAGCATCCAACATAATCCTTAATAAATCAAAGTATTTGCAAGGCAACATGACATCACACCTTTCCAAGGGGTCATTACTGAAGCTCCTGGCTTCCCACTAGTGTGAGGGAAAAAAAACAGGGAAAGGGACACTCTGTGAGGAGCAGCTGGCACAGGAAAAATAAGGAAGTGTCAAGGAAGCCTTTGAAAATTTTCACATTTAGTAGCAGTTAAGTAGAAAAGACAAGTAACCAGGAGGATTTCAGCTGTAAGAGCACTGCAAGTGTGCCAAGCGTCACAGAAGCCCTCTACCACCACAATCCAGCACGGAGAGACACACAGCCCTATTCAGGAGACAAGTGGAAGTCACCAATGTGCAGAGTCCTGGAAAATGGGCTCCAGAAGGGATGACACGAATATCTGCCTTGTTAATTGGAAAATTTGCTTCTCTGCTCCTCCAGCACAAGAGAATACACTGCAGCTATGAAACCTGGTTACCTTTTATCACTTCATCTCAAAGTGCTGGCCTGAGGGAGGATGGGATGCAGTAAGAAACACAGCATTGCAAAATGGATTTTGCTAATGCTGCATGATCCGTTTCTGATTGCTAGTATGACTCCATTAGCCAGGCTGATAAAGGCCCACCTTAAAACGTTTGTGCCTCTTCCGTGAAGTTTCACATTCTCCTCACCAGGTTTTAATCTGAGTCCAATTTTCTTGCAGCACTTAAAACCACTTCTTGGCTTCACTGCACTAGATAAAGCAACTCCCAGTAAAATCTGTAAACATACTGTATCCACCATCCATAAACCCCAGAAGTTTTAATCAAATTAAGCACTGAAGAACCTATTCAGTCTACCATTAACCACTATCATCAGCCACAGGCCTTCCAACCTTACTTATTTCACATGGCGATTTGCACTTATGTTGCTCCACCTCCTTAATTACAGCAGATACTCCCTTGCCCCAATCGCAAAAAATACTACACAAAAGATGTCTCTGAGCCCTCTATTTTTTTCAGACTCCTCCAGATGCACTTAAGTGATGTTAATGAGCTCCATACCAAAACCTCACCACCTCTTCCTTGTGCTCCTGGGTGCCACACACGGCTTCTTGTCTGCTCACAGGCAGAGAGAAATGCATGAAACATCCACCACCAGCACCTCCTTGCAATAGTGAGCCCGAGTTCAGACCTACCAGTGAGGAGTCAGGCTAGCAAACTGGGAACTCAGCAAGGCCTTCATACTCACGTTTCTGACTCGCTTCAGTGTTTTACAACATTAATCTCTTTTTACCCAGTATATTCCAAGTTCTTGTTCATCCCTCCCTTCATCTGCATCGCTCTCGCATCTGAAAGGGCTTATGAGCTGTATGGCAACAGCACAGGGGACCAAATGGTGGACCTCCATGGCCTGTCCATAAAAGGACAGGCAGGGAGGCTTATTTTCCATGGCACATGCAGGGAATGCTCAGCAAAATCAGTCAAAAATGCAAGACACATACAGAAACACACAAAAGAGTTATTTATCCAAGACCTGAAGTAATTTTGTACAAATGGAGAAGTTCCTTTACTTTGCAAGATTACAGTGGCTTATTTTAGCCAAATGAAAAAAACTTCCAAGAAAGCTCAGCCATAAGACAAGACTCTGTTAAGTACACATACAGGGGGAAAAAAATACCCCCATTTTTAGGCATGCAATAAAAATTATATCCAATTTAGTTTTTCTTCTCAAAACAAACCAATTCCTGGCTTTATCTGATGCAATCCGATATGTCAGCTGTTGTGGTACAAGCTGGATGCAGCAGATAAAACTGGGAATAAAGGGTGGCCAGTCACTTGCATGAGGCTCTGTAAGTAGCAGTCCCAGCCATTCACCACACAGACTGAGTCCTTGTGTCACTTAGGGCACGAGAGGCCACAAAGGCTTGCTCAATGCTCCGCATGGTCCAGAATTTGCAGAGATGGAAAGCAATTCAGCCTTTGTTTCACACTGCTAAATGAGAAGGCAAAGAATAAATCCTCCCAAGTTGCAAGGATTCTGGCTTTTTTTAATATAACATTCTTTAATTGGGAAATTTAAATCTCACAGCTATCAGAAGAGAAACCTGGAAAAAAGCCATGGAAAACAGTGAATAATAAAATACGCAACTTGGTTCACAACAGCCCATTAATTTATAAATAGATCTAGTTATTATTTTTTCAAATTTTGTATGTTTTTCACAAAACAAATATCACACAGAAAGGTCTCAGCTTACAGATAAGACAGAGCTGTTGTCCTTAGAAAGAGTAATGAATGAAGAAGAAAGCATTCTTTCATGGAGCTAGCAGGCAACAAAACACAGTGAAAAAAAATCCCAATAACTGAAGCCACTGTTTAACGAACATTAAAAGTAATCTGATACTGCCACTGGCTCACTCATGCATCTGTAAAAGAAAGAAAAAACTTTCAAAATCCTTACCAAAACTTTATCATCACAAAAAGCCAGCAGGAGCATACCACATCTTTAGACTTCGTGAATTTGACGAAATATGAAGCGGCAATGGGAACTGTAAGAGGCAGGCAATGCTCTGACCAGGAGGTGAGAGCCTCCCACGGCAGCAGTCACTGCCAAGAGCCTCAGCTTCCCATTCAGCAGGCATTTAAATCAAACCAAAGTAAGCCCTTGACAGTTCTTCCCAACCTAGTCAGTGAAGTATCTCAGCTTAACTTGGCTACAGAAAAGACTTTGCTGTAGGAAAACCAGCTACCAAACAGTCAGCACCACTGGAGTTTGTCTGTAATTGGGAATGAACCTACACCATCGTAATACTGTTTTTCTGGTAGGAAGACAGGCTGTTAAAGGATGCACTCCTGCATTCTGGCTGATTTCAATCCTACATTGTCTATTTGCACTCAATCTGGTAGCAAAGAACAGCAGAACATCGCAAATGCTGGAAAGAGGCTGAGCTGGTAATGCAGAACCTTCAATTCACAATATCACGAATTTAAAAGTTTTATCAGAATAGACTCTACAGCTTAAAAACTTTCAAACCCTAACATGATCACCTGATTATTACAGCTGCTACATCACACTACAGGTATTTTGATTATTGATTTTTGGTGGCAGGAGCACCAGGGACTACTGCTGCAGACTACTGAGATCCCCTCAGCGAGGTTATCCCCACAGTCCATGAGGAAGTTCAAATAATTTGACTGTATTATGTTTTCAAACAACCCTACACTACCAGGAGCGTTTTCTATGGAGTATATCAGCATTGTGAAACCTCTCCAAGCGCAGTTCTCATGATGCTGGATAAGGACCCTGAAGGGAGGCCTTTATCAACAGAGATAAAACCCAGCCAATAATCCCCTGCTGTGCTCTGCAGTTATCTCTTGACCTGGTCCCAAAAGCACTTCCACTCTTAAACACTTTTGTTCCTTAAAATAAACATTAACAGAGTTTAAAGCAACACAGCTTCCCTATCTCAAAGAGAAATAGTACCTGTCCCACCAATAACACTTTTAACTGATGGCTTAATTACACTGCCATTCTCTTGTTTCTGGGGACAGGGAATTAGTAAGAAGGGAGCCAGTGAGGCAGAGCTAGTGTCCCACACGTTCACACTTGCACTGTGGTGGGACTCCAGCACTGAAGCACTAGATGTTCTCCTGGGAAAAGTCAGGGCAGAAAGCAGACTAAGTAATTTCCGTTACCCACTGTTTCACTAAAAAACTTTCATTGAAACTCCAACGGTTTGGAATTAAAGAAGAACAAATAAAATGCACGGGGTCATACCAGATATAGGTGAAAGTCAAGATAAAGGATACAGCAATAAACTTGGTCTGAAACATGAAAATTTATCACTATGGAATGGAAACTGCATAAAAAGTGAATGCACCGGGATAGGGAGAGGAGACATTCCCACTGCATATGGAGGAACTACCTCTTAGCAATCAGAAAGGCAGAAAGTTTCCCACCTATTTCCATAATTTCCATTAAGTTCTCATTCAGGAAAAAACTAAACATTGCCTCAAAGTGACTCAGCTATTTAAACACAAAAATAACCAAACAAAAAAATCCCTGTGTTTCAGGTTCCAAACTTTTTTAATGCAAAGAAGTAAGATCATCAGCATATATGTAACATCTCTTTCTAACACTTAGTAACATAAGTATTCTTTAAAGTACTGCTCTGTTCTCCATTCATCTGCATCTACTCATCTTCTGAAAAGTTATGTAATTTCAATTCAGGTGCATTTTAGAGAGGAGATGCTTTCCCTACAGACACCACAAAGAGAAAAAGGAGGTAGGCTGCAGTGAGGGAGCAGGGATTTCTGAGACCTTACCCATCCTCCTCAGTCCCATTTCCACACTCCGGAGAAGCAAGTTGAAATGGAGAGGCTGCTCACAATGCTCTGAGCAACACCCTCGAGGGCACTACAGGAACCAGCTCTGAAAGTCACATGCCACAACTTACCTGTCACCCAGTAAGAGGCAAAATCACATCCCACACCCCAGGCTCTCTGGGGCAAGAGGGGCCATGTCCTCCTCTCTAAGAGCATCCCTGGAGATGCTCTCTAGTCCCTCACCTCCTTCAGGGCTTCCCCAGGTCTGACAGTACAGAGACTGTATAATTTTACATAAAAGAAGTATTTTCATTTTCCCCTCTGAATGAACCGGAACTGACCCTGTACTCTAAAATACAAAAATTCAGCAGATGATAGGGATTTTCTTTCCATGTATTATAAAAAATTACTTCCTCTTGAAAAAGGCCTGAAACAACTATGTAGTAAATCACACTCCTCCCACAGGAGTAGACACTAAACGAAGTTTGCTTAACACTGAATGGAGAATATGGTAATGCAAAAAAAAAAAGAATACAGGTGGTTTCACTTATCAGTGTAAGAATCGTGTGGCAAGATGGGGTTTGTTCAGTTCCTGGTAATAACTAGCCATTGTCCGATGATCAGTGTGAGACTAATGAGGAAAAGAAAAATCAATACGTGTAAATATACTCGTGTACTTTTTTTTTTCTTTCTTTTTTAAAACGATCTGGCACAAGATAACCAGCCAGCTGGCTTTTGCAGGAAAAGCTTTCTTTGTCTTGTGATATTTCTCCCCCATCACCCTTAAATACACTTTTCTGAGCAACCATTCCACAAACAGCTGGGTGCCTTTGCTTAGGTGGTCAGAAAAAAAGGGAAGACAAGCAATAAGGCTAAAAACAAAACAGCTGAACATTGCCATTGTCTGTCCTCTTCTCTGCCTATTTCCCATCTGTATTCGCCAGTGAAACTTGAAACTCTTCAGGTTAAAAAGGAGAGAGTCATCATAATTCATGAATTCTTTCTTCTCGCATTCAGAGAGAAAATAACCTTAGACCAAAGGTTATTCAAAAGCATACTGCTTTTTTTTTAACCGAGTACTCATCAACTGCATTAAGTACCTTTTGAGTTCTGTTAGACCTTTTCCTTATTATTCCTGGCCTTTTCGTCCACTGATTGTTCCTATGGCTTTCAATTAGAGTGCTACATCAACAGCTCCACTCATCTAAAACAATCATTTTGCTGAAAAGGAGCATTATTGAACTGAAAGCGGGTGCTCAAGACCTCTCAAAAACAGGCATACCATATGCACAAAGACAGTGTCATCCTGTATCAACTTAGCAGCCCCATCAGATACAATATTTGCATACACGGTCCTGAAATGGAGTACATTACTTTCATAAGAAAATTGTTCCCAATGCCTTCATCCTCCAAAAGTGAAATACAAGTATTTTCCTTGTTTATGTTTGGTTTACTTATTTATTTCCTCGATAATGACAACACAATACAAAATTACCAAAACAGCTAAGGAATAAGAACTATCTTACTTGGCCAGAAGGAGTTGTCCTCTTTGCTCAATAACTTTTTCTTGAGGCGCCCAGGCAGCTTGGTGTGAGTGTTTCCCATTTTGCTGGAATACAGTGGGATAAGTTCCTCCTCCTCCTCATCGTTGCAGCTGGGCTGCCACTTGCTCCTGCCGAGGCACCCGACCATGGGGTCGGCAGGCAGGCAGTGCACATAGGCAATCATTGTGAGATGCTGCTCTCAAGGATGTCCCTGCTGTCCCCAATGGCTAGTTCGGAGCAGAAGGGAGTGGCCTGCTTATAACCCTTGAACGGATGCATTCAGAAGGCTGGAGGAAGAGATTTTCTCATCCTCTGCACTTAGGCAAGCTAAGCTATTTGGATATCCTCAAAACTGTTTGGAATAGGATTCTGTCAGTCCTTAGAAGAGAACGAAAAAAAATATAAAAATCAAGCACCTAGTTAAGCAGCTCACTACAGCTGCTGGCTGCCTTGTCCCAGTCCTCCTGCCAGCCCCCAGCTCACAGCCATAAGCAGGAAAATACGGGCTGCAGAGAGCTGGGAAACCCAGTCACCTGCCACAGACCTCGGACTACTCCCTTTCTGCTTCCTCTCCAGTCTGTGGCTTCTCTTAAGCCTTATCCCCGATTATTTACCACTCTCTTAACGACAGGTACTACAGCCACACACAGATGGCCATACCCAAGAAGCTTATTTAAAGCTAAGTTACTATAATTGTTGTGACACTGGCAGCTACAGAACCATAACTGGGCAGGAACCTGCAAATATCCAGAACATTTACGTTCTTCTAGAATGCAAAAGTAGGAAAAACACATACAGACTAAATAAAAAAAGAGCAAAGTGTCACGATTTCAGTACTTGGATTTTATTAAGAAACTCCCTTTCAAAGTCAGAATGATAATGATTGTCACCAAAACAAGACGCTATCTTCCAGGTCAGACTACAACTAGATTGATGTGGGATACAAAGCATAAGCAGTTATCAGCTTGCACTCAGTGCTTCATAAAGACATAAATCCTCACAATGCCTCTAGAGGGTAGCTATTATTCCTGTTTAAAGAGGAAGACATAGTCTCGGAGGGATTTAGTAACCTGCCTACAGAGTGGAAAAGCCAGGATTAGAGTTGAGGTATTCTCAGTTCTTTAGCCTCATCCTCAAGTCACTAGTCCATGGCACCTCTCCCTAATCCTGCGCTACTAAGCAAGTTTTCATGCTGGTAACGGTGTCAACCCTAATCTCCCATCCCCTATACTATTTTTCTCTGGGATCCAGGAAGCATGCCCTTCCTTCCTGGGCTTCTGAATTGGCTGCCACAGCACAGTCAGACTGAGACAGCAAGGAAAATGTCAGATAAAGAGAGCACTCCACATAAACTGCTGCCTTCAGCAGCTTTATGTTGTTTTAAAGATTACATGGGAAAATATTTGTTTTTAAAAATGGAAAGATATCAAAACCCTGAGTAAAGTACAACAAAGAACAATTCTTAGTCTGCTTCCTTAACCATTCTTTGTAAATACTTTGATTGCAGCCCATACCCTTCATGAAAGTGTTTGCTCTCTATACAGAAGCACAACAGCATCATGTAAGTGTTTACACTTATTAGAAAAGGCTTTATGTGCTGTTTGGTTGATAGCTACAATAAACTTTTGGACAGAAAAAAAACCAAACCACTGTTTAACAACAAAGATCAGATCAGAGGCACATCTCCTCTTTCTCCCTGACACACACACGCATCTCCTGCTTGCCTTGGTCCTGCTGCTGCCTGCACTGGCAGCTGCAGCCTGGGAGCAGGATGTACACATCAGCTGCCCACAGGCACTGCATGAGAGTGGCATCAGCCTTCAAACACACAAAATACAGAGCACTATCCAGCATAAACCGCCTACAACACTGACTCAACAACGCCGGCAAAGTGTTGAAAGTTTGCAAGAAAGTGGCTAGTTTGTTGGAGGGTTTTGTTTGTTTTTGGTTTTGGGGTTTTTTTTTAACATCCTGTTACTTTGCACAGCAATCTTAGCAAGTAATTTTCATTATAAAGTGTTTCATACACATCTTGCATGGTTGAATCTCAGCAAACTTGCAAACAGAGGTCTTACAATGAACCATGTCAGGTACTTTCAGTAAACAGGGATGTAACAAGCCCTGCCCACAATTTTAAGTTTTTTGACAACAGTTTCAAATATCTGCAAAAGTATGTATGGAAAGGGGAAAATGTGCCAACAGCATGGGCAACAGCCATTGATACCGCTGGCTGGTCCATATATATAGCAGAAACTCACCAGTGTACACTGAATGCTGGCAGACAGGTTTTTGAGGCAAATACAAATTTACAAAGCCAAGTACATTTACTCATCAGACAATGAGAAAGACAAACTGTGATTAACATTAGCAGAGCTCAACTCACTCATCAACCACGCTCATATTCTCGCATCTGCCAGAATAAATGAGTGTCTAGACAGTTCTCCTGGGTTGAATGAAACCCCAAGAGTGCTGCTAGTGAACCAGTTCAGGAGGCCCCGTTAACACCTCCCTAATGGGACAGTATTCCCCCCTGCAACCCACTTGTCTAGCCACTGTGCCTGCTGTCTCACCCTTTCAACTCTCTGTGATTATCAGGGTCTTGGGAAGAGTCACTGTCATAGATGTGATGTACAAAACTTCTGAGCATCAACAGGCTATTGATAAAAGTGTGCACTAGGGCCTGCATTTATTTCTCCTGCAGACAGGAACAGTATCTTTTAGATAAGAATACAGGTGGATTTCAGTTATTGGTTTTGGCTTTTTTTTTTTTTAACAACTCAAAATCATACTATCAAATTACATTTCAAAAGGATACTGGCTGATGTTCACATGCAGTCTTTCCCTCTCTACATAACCATGTTACTTGACATAAAAGCTAGGTGTAGATCTAGACACCAAGCCAGTATTATCCAGTAACATGCAGTGCAAACACAGGAGCAAGAACGCATGGGTCACTGACAAAATTCAATGCTCAGCAGACTCCCATGCTCCCAAACACTTATCAAGATGACACAGGATAACATATTGCCCTGAAGTCTCCATGACATTTACCATACACTTCTCTAGACTACAGACATACTCATTTAGCCATGTTTCCAATGCACGCTCACGAAGTAAGGCTGATGCACAATAATGGGATCATGGCTGAAATCCAGTTTAACAAGTATATTTACCATATGGTAGGCATTAATGTCGCCACAAGTTTTTCACTTGAAGAATAAATCTGTTCTTCCCTGAAGCCTGGAAGACCTTTGTAACATAAATGAGAAAAGATCTGTTGACAGTTATGGTCTCAGTTATAAGCAAATGCAAACAAAGATTTGGGAAGATGCACCATTCTCTTGTGAGAAAGACACTGTGTACACATTGCCTCTTCCTCTTCTGGTCTCCCCCCAAAAATCCTCTAAAAAGAAACAATTATTTCATGCTATGTCTATATGGAGCAAGAACCTCTCTAAATTTGATAAAGTCAAAATTTTATCACAAGCCTTCTGACTAAACTTCACTTATTCTACTGCAGCTATAGTGCTGCTTTATTTTTTCAAATACACAAAAGTGAGGCTGTTCATTTTTCTCAGCCTTGAGCTATCACTTATATAAAGATTTTTCCCCAAATAACATTTTTTTTCCCTTATTATTCTTTTTCAAGCCTTTAAAACCTGAACTATTAGTAATGCCAAGTACGAATGCTCTGAGCAGACTGTTAAATGTGCATATTCATTTTTATCAGCATATTTCATTTTTGCTAAACGAACTCTTTACAGTCAGGCTCTATTAGAGAGAGATTGAATAATTAGGGTGAAAATTGATTACATTATACTAGAAACAACATTTGGTCTAAAGAAAAAAGATTATTAAGAGTTTGACAAACTCCCAAAACTGTGACTAACTTGGGAATTACAATAAACAAAATTATAAAGAAAAACCAAGTAAAGAAAACATTAGCCCTTTTATTAGACAAGCATATATGCTCCTGAGCTCTGAGAAAAGAAATGATACTGATGACTTATTACACATAGGAGTTTAAAAAACATATAGGATACATCTAATGGGAACTCAGGGGATTTGGAATCACAAAGGATGGTCATGTCAGCCCTACTCTGGCATTAAGATAATCTTAATAAATATGCTACATACAAAATTATATCATCAGTCTTTATGTACAATTTGTAGATCCTCTGGATAGAGGACAATATGCACCATGTAGTGAAATAACAGTACTTTTATGGACAACTTGCACAACAAAGCCATCAAATGAAATAATTTCTGATGCAAGCCCAGCAGCCAAACTGGAAATTAAAGAGAGCTCATAGAAATCCATGGGGATAAACTTTGCCCTAATTAGACAGTGATTCTATTTTTAGCTGTGATGGGTTAATGTGTTCTGGGCTTTTTGGATGAGCATCTGGACGTTTTAAATTGTACTTAAATAGTTATTTTTAAAACAAAAGGGGAAAATATTTATACATTAAACATATTTCATCAGACTATATAGCATTAACTAAGCTTTAGAATAATACTCTCACAGAGAATTATCCTGCTTTTACAGGCAGGCAACTCATGACACAGCAAGAATGAGGACATGTCCATCACAGTGGAGCACCCCAGCATCCTTTGGTAGGCTGTCAGTGGCCAGACTGAACACGGGGATGTCCTGCTCTCCTGGACTGTGCATGTACCTTTCCTCTTTCCTGTGAGTTAGTTTAGTGTGCATGGAGTCTTAAATCATGTTCCTTAAACAGACATACTGCAGACAAAAGCTAAAGAATTTCAAAACAAAGAGGAAAAAAAAATCCTTAAGGTATTGCAGTTTTTAACTGAATATAAATCTCTCAAACAGGAAGCGATCAGGAAATCTCAGCTTTACAGTGTTTAAAGCAAGCCCAGCATTTGAGGCACTAGTAAAAGCCCAACAGACATTGGGGTGCAAGGAAGATGAAAGTGACTCGTGGTGGTGAGGATGGCAGGCACCGCTGCCAGGATGCACACAAAGCTTCATGTTCCTAAAAGCTCTCTCCATTTGGCCATATTCATATTCTCCAGCATTAGCTCTATCCCCTACTACTTTCATGGATGCATTTTTATTATACGCTTGTGGTCACATAGCATCTCTGAACTTTTAAGCCTTTTTTTTTAAAGGATGTAAGTAATAAGGCCTGTGTGGTTTAAAGAGCTTAACTGGCATGACAGCTAAAAGCAGTCCTAACAAGCAAATATCATTTGCAAAAAGCTACAGCGTCACTGACAACTGTGTACCTAACAAACTGGAGGCAAATCCCTGAATGCTGGGGCATTTGGCTAACTTAGTTCCTGGTACCTGCATAGCCAGTCCTACATTCAAGGTGTCATGCTTAGGCAATTTCATCCCTCTGCAGGGTCACCAAATCTGCAAACCACTGGATACAGCAGGTACCCGTAAAACACAACGAAACCCAACAACAATGTAACCAAAAGCAAGAAAGATCATAAGAAATCTATGTGCCTCACCAACTCTGAACATACCCATTACCCTCTCTTTCATATCTTAATTTTCCTTTGCTGTGATGTAATAACCCTATGTAATTATTTTAATTAAGTATTTTGATACACATATATAACCACATATATATATATAAGATGCCAGACAAGAAAAATACACTTTGTGTTGCATTATTGGCAGTCCCATAACACTTATAATACCTTTCTGTGTTCTAATTATTCATCTTTACTTTCAATTAGAAAACCTTCTTAAGAGCAACAAGTAATGGCATATGTTTGATATTAACTCTTGATCACTGCTTTGCAATATTTAAATGAGAAAGCGAATAAAGCCAGCTGTATAAGCAGCAGCGAACTCAGAAAAGCCTTTCTGTGTCTTTCTAGTTTAGCTTTGCTTCTATACAGAAAGAAAGACAGAGTATTTTGGTTCGTGCATTCTGTGAACAAGACCACCTTCAGGAAGGGGGTGACGCCCATTAGGAGCAGAGGACAGAGACTTTAGCAAGATGGAAGCAATTGGATATTACTGCTGATGGGTGACACAGAAGCTATTGTTGCTGCCTTACCCTAGTGGTTGGATCTCACACATCTGCTGATTCTTCTAAAAACACAGAGCAAATGATGCTGCCACAAGGCAGGGGAGAAGCAGTTTCCAGTCTGGGGCCACAATGGATGGCAGCGTTGGTAATACTTGTACACC
Source organism: Platyrinchus mystaceus (assembly GCA_035041135.1). Lineage (NCBI taxonomy): Eukaryota > Metazoa > Chordata > Aves > Passeriformes > Tyrannidae > Platyrinchus > Platyrinchus mystaceus. Next base: position 50,510,821 of record JAWWLV010000121.1, read on the forward strand.
CACACATTTTGTGAGCAAAGGACTCACATTCTCTACCAGCTTATTTTACAGTTCACATTAAACAGCAATTCAGACAGAGTTGGTAGGATTACCCAGTTCAGGTCTGCTCATTAAACTCATTACCATGGTAACAGGAAGAGAAAGAAGTCATCTCCCCACTCTTATTATCTCTCACAATTCTTTTTTTAATGATTTGAAAGCTCTAAGAGGGAAGCACCTTCCTGATATAGAGCAGCAGCGACCTCTCTGCCACACATGCAGCTCACTGGAAGAGTCCACACCCAGTGGGATTTTTGATACAAAAACCAAAGCAATTTACACCACTTGACAAAAGCCACAGTCAGAAAGCAGCCTTCAGTGAGAAGGCTGCAGCCTCCTATCCCTGCTCCTTCTGGAGGAAATCCTCTGCTGAAGCTTCCTTGTGTTCATGTACACCATCACTGCTGTCAAAAATACAGTGCCACCTCCTGGACACACATATTCCCAAGAAGGCCTGCTTTGGCCAGGTGCATCATGGAGAGTCGGGAAGTCCTTCAAGATTAAATTAACAAAAATTATATAAAGAATTCAAATCTATATTGAGAGAATTCACTATTTGTAGTGAGTACTTCTAAAATGTTTTGGTTTTACATGGTCAGTGTTAAGTACCCTATAAAGAACTTTTAAGCTCTGTGTAAGATGAGGATGTTGTCTACTTGAACTTTAGTAAAGCCTTTTAAAGTTTCCCACAGCATTCTCCTGGAGAAATTGGCAGCCCATAACTTGTCTGAGTGCACTGTTTGCTGGGTAGAAACCTGGCTGGATGGCTGGGCCCAGAGAGTTGTGGCAAATGGAATTACATCCAGCTGGTGAGCGGTCACTAGCAGTGTTCCCCACAGGCCAGTCCTGTTTAATATCCTTTCTGATGATCCAAATGAGGGGATCAAGAGCACCCTCAGCAAGTTTGCAGATGATACCAAGGCTAACAAATCAAGATAAATTTGAAGTTGAACAGACCATTATAAACATTTTGGTTCTTAAAAAAAAGTCACTCAGCCTTTATATTTATTTTGCGCTAGACTTTTTAAAAGACAAATGAGAGTAAAGCCACACAAATTAGCTTGCTAATTCAACAACAGGCTTCAAAATTTTTAGCCTGAAAGTAAAATTATTTGTAACTGATTTGAAAACAATCCTTTAAGATGAGAAGCAATCTCTGCATAGGAGAACAATATGGGAAACCCTTAAAGATCTCTAGAGTGGAGCTACAAGCTGTGTGAGCCAACAGAGTGGGACATCTCTCACCACAGCAATCCCCTGGGCAGGAGCACTGCCACGCTGCTCCAGAGCATGCACTGACTCATAACAATACACATGGACACACCGAAGATGGAGAAAAATAAGGCTTTGAAAAGAATCAAAAACTGTCTTCCACATATCCATTAGGCAGGAAAAATAGCTTTGCTTTTTTTTCTGTTCTCCTAATTTGACAGCCACATTTACTCCAGCACTCTGCCTGAAAGGAGAGAAGCTTAACACCAAACCTTGCATCCTTCTTCCTCAAGAAAGACTCAGTGTTCCCAGGATCTGCTGTTTTCCAGAAGGGTTTGCATGAGGAAGGGCACCTATCCACAGGGTGCTGCACAAATAATGGCTCCTGGTTGCCAGAAACTACAAAAACCTCCTTGTGATCTTGAATTCATCTGAGTATGAAACTGGGGACAACAAAAAGCAAACCTGAATGGCTGAAGAAGGATCCATTTGTGCATTCAGACAGTGGGAAGCTTTTCTCCTATTAAACACAAGGCTCCCTGCAAATTAAACCTTCAGGAAACAGTCTTCAACTTATCAGCCTTAATAATGGAGGAAAAAGCTGGCTTTTCCCCATTACTTAGGTGTCATTCTTCTTTATCCCACATAGGCATGTTAAACATGCAGCAATTCTCTTAAGGCTAAAAAACACACAGAACAATCCAAGACTCTGTGGCAAAGACGCAGACAGAAAACACATTCCTCTCCTAAAAAGCATGATCTGCTGATGCTGAAGATACCTCTGCTTGAGCACCAGAAGTGTTACTCCCTGTATTCACTACAGGAAGTGGCTAAAATTCCTTTTTTTTGTCTTTCTGTTTCAGTAGTATTGATGGATTTAAATTAAAATGGAGATGGATTAGAAGTCAGAAACAGAAAGAGGCCAAGATGCTATGCTGTACAGAGCAGATTTCCAACATGCCTCTGGATTAGAAGGATTCATGGGCCAAGAAAGACCTTGTAACAAGCAGCCCACAGTGGGACACAGCAGTATCTCACTGCATGCCTAAAAACAGTGCATCACAGCAAAAGAGCAAGAGAAAACTGGAAGGTGTCAGCAAAGTCTGGAGACCCTGTGAAAAAAGGAAATCTGTAAGATAAAACGTCTAAGGAGAGTGCAGCACACCTGGCACTAGAAAAGAACAGGAAAAGTCCGGCAATCCTGATCAGGCTGAGCTTTTGGGTAAATTTCTGCCTCAGCACCTGTTGCCGAGTCTAAAGGAAAGAATGGAGTAAGCAGGGCACGCCTGCTAAATGGTGTGATGGCTTGAGGACCTGGGACACACCCTGCTCCTCATCCAGCCTTTTCCTGTAGCCAGCCTCCAGTGAAGCAGAACAGAATAAAGAGAAACTTCAGAAGCTGCAATTACATATACAAAGGGATCATTCTTCCTGGTCTTCACAGGAGGACCAAGAGAAGCACTCAAACATGGGATGACTACAGCATATGCAAAGTACAAATGCAATCCTGTCTCCAAGCTTCCATATAGCCCTCTGTCACAAACTTCCCTTAGCAGCTCCAGAAATTTTGACTTAAACACTTCACAGCCTTATCAAGAACCATCTAAAAAACATTCTTTGTCCCCATTATCCTGTTTGGATGTCTGTTTCACAACTTCCCTCCTCAGATGGTTTGGAACCTTTTAATGTCTGACTTCAATTAATTCAGAACACATTCGTAACCATTTATCTTGTGCCAATACTCTCCCTGGACTTCAACAGGTTTCCTCCCTCCTTGCGGTATTTTCCTCACAAGCTACCAGCTAGACTAAATAAGCTAAGCTTTTGTAATCCCTCTGCATACGACCAGCAATTAAGCTTAAAATATTTTGAAGTCTCAAAGTCCAGGTAAGTTACACAAGAGCTTCAATACCAAAACCACTTTCTGAATTTTTTTAAAATATAGATAGAAAAAAGTGGGATGCTCTAGAGGACTGGGAAAGTATTAGGAAAAGATGCCTGAGGTAATTAATAGACTGTTTTGACAGCCATTAACCACAGGCAAGATCACCGCTGTGACCGGACTCTGAATAAAAGAATTAACAAAATTTCCATTTCTTAATACCATGAAAAGTGCTTTCACAGGGAATGGGTCTCCCATTTGACAAAGGCTTATGGCATTTCCCGGGAAGTAACAGCAGCCTTCTGAACAAATGCTGTTGGGAGGGAGTGGGGCAGGGGGAGAAAGCCAATGTAGAAAAGTGACAAGCATAGAGAACACAAATCTGGTAACACAATACTTATACAACGTGAAATCATTAGTATGCTTAAACCACTGAAAAATGTATGAAGATATTTATAGGTTTCGAGTATGTGTATGTGTCTCAAAGACCACTTCAATATGAAATTCTTTCAGTGCTTATGAATCCAGTCAGCTGTGCATGCTACTTTGACATCTGTTTTAATGGTCTGTAGCCTGCACGCTTTTTTCACTGCTTAAAATTTAATGCTGGCTTCTTGCTGCAATTCGACAGAAATTCACTGCCCACTGCTACTGCTTTGCACAGCAATCACCAACTGCATTGTACTCGACAATGCAGTGGGTTAACAGATATTGTTTAAAAGCAAACATTAGCAGATCAAGGAAGACAGCAGATGATCTCTCTACTTATGAACTGTTGGCCAATAGGCCCTCCTCACAATTTCAGTGCTGTGTGAACTGTGCAAACAGCTCCTGTTGCAGTCTGCAGTAAAGACCCAGATGCAGAGCAGAAAGGCAGAGTGTGCTTTAAATGAACACATGAAGTAAAAACAGAATCTAAAGAAAAGCTGTGTCTCAGTTATACAGTTGTGACAACAAAGGAGTCAATTTCCATAGTCTTGAATACTGAACACCGAGTCAACTAATGGACTACAAGCATCAAGTATTTTTGTCTATGTGTATTTATACTGTGCTGTATTGGAAGAGCAAAGTTGAATTCAAGTACTGAAAGCTAGGCACATAAAGCAGTCTACACATGAGACCTCCACATTTCCAATCATCAGCTAAAGATCTACTGAAGGAGAGCTTCAAAACTAACTGATTTTGCAGCTGAATCTCTCTGACTTGCCTTGTCACCATATCACTTTAGGGTAAAAGCCCATGTGCCCTGGGAAAGGCTGGTGTACCTGCCAGAAGAGATTTTTATCTAATGCCTGAATATGTTCACCCTGCTTCACCCATTGCCATTGGCCTTCTTAAAAATTCAACGGAAAAAATAGGCGCCCACACCCTGTTCTATGACCAAAAAAAGCAAAGCAAAACCACAGCAAACAATAGGCATTCATTCTGCAGGTTCTGTGCCTGTGCTGTTTGGTGGTCTCCTCAGAGACCGTCAAATAAAACAACTCCAAGGAGTGAAACAACACACTTACATAATCAAATGTATTTATGGGCACCCTCCGAATCGCAGAAACAAGAGCTGGGATATGCTACTCTCCTCCAATGGGTCAGCATGGCATGAGTACTCCTTGGGGTTTCTATTTGCCCAGTCTGCTACAAACAAAGCCAAGAAACAAGCCAGGTAGGCACCACGCCACCCAGGCACTCCACTACCTTTGGAAATTCACTTGATTTTTTTATGTGCTGCCTTCTTCCAATCCATTTAGATTGTAAATTAATCCAAGCATAAACAGTGTTTTACTTGGTGTTAAGTACATCACAAAATAGGACTGCAGCTGTAGGTGAAGTACCTGAACGGTACTGAATATACACTGCTAAGTATTTATGAGCATTGACTAACTTCAGCAAGAATGTTATTATCCAGACCTATAATCTTCCTTTTGATATGTTCAATTTCATTATGTACTTCCAGGCACGGTTAGAAGCCATTCCCATTCACTGTTGCCTGACGGAGAGAGGCTGGTCCTGTACTAGATGCTGTCAACCGCACTCAGCCATGGGATGTATCCTTCCCCACCTCTGTACCCTCCTTTCTTCTGTGTGACATAATAAAGTTGTCATTAAACGAACAAAACCTTCAAACTCTACACAGTCTTAATCACTAACACCTCTTTAGCAATTAAGCAAAAACGGATTTTTTCCACAGCATGTGAATACAATGTGTTTGGCAGAGCTCTCTGTGGCTCGCCTGGCATGCCAAGGATTCACACAGGTGTTTAACTGTGAACACTTCATTCAGCTGGTAGAGTAATCAGCAGTTCTGAGACCAACCAACCCTTCACTAGAGTGGGAATAGGAAAAATCAGTGGCAAAAAAAAAAGACTGGAAAAAGAAGAGAAAAAGGAGTCGCTCCATAATATACATGAGAAATGAAGAAAAACAGCAGAGCTGTTCTTTCAGAAGTAATTTTTTTTAACTTAAAGTCATATACTTGGTACTTCAAACTCAGTTTGTACTTAATTCGGTGTTGGTTCAAACTGCCTTTATAATTTGAAAAATTGCTGATGAGAAATGTCCTCAAAGTTACTCACCCTAATAATGCACAATATAAAAAACAACTACAAAAAGAACAGGTCCAATTCCAATTACACATAACTCAGACAGAAATAAAAACCCCTGAAATTAAGCCAGAGGAAGAAAAGCCAGAAGATCAATCCCAGGCTTAAACTAAACTTATTTAATTCTGCCAGGAATCTTCGTTTTTACAGATTCCTTCATTTAGATTATTTGAAGTACCCATCCTCATTTTGGCCGGCTGCTACACACACAAAAAAGTAAAACTTTAAACAGAAAAAAGAAAAAAGAAAAAAGAAAAAAGAAAGTGACTCGTACACATTTTTTCTACTCTAGTGCAACTTGGAAAATACATTTGTTTAAAGACAGAGAAAATCTGTTTCTGATTTCAAACACTGGATATTTTATGAGAAAATTGCCAAGAAAAGAATTCAAGGAATGTTCTTACATGCACAGAACACATGAGATAACTGGTGAGCATTCCTGTGATCTTTTACAAAAAATAAATAAATAAAAAAATCTGTATTTCTAGCATGGAACTCCCCTTCAGAGAGCAAGCAGCACATGCCTGGGATTTTTCACTGATAACTTCTATCATAACTTCTTGCTATTATTAGTATAAAAGACTTCCCTCTGAAATCCACAGCTGTAAGACAAGCAAGGACGGAAAATACTTCCCAAGTGCAGGCAAGCAGTAAGGACACATGCCTGCTTTACAGCACTTTTGGCACTATTCTCATTCTACAATTCTATGAAGGAAACAAACTTTAGGCAAATATTACAGAACCATGAGCTCATTTTTTTCATTATATGCCAATGAACTGGCTCATGACATTTCTAGGAATTAATTCTTTCATGGGAAAATTTATTTAACTATTTCATTTGTACTTCATCTACATCCAAAAGATCAATAATTAGGCCACAGTATTGCCTCTGCTGCAGACACCCGGTTTTGATCAACACCAATACAAGCCATGTTTCCCACGATGGGGGTGAGCCGGAAGGCTGCGCTGAAGCAGAGAGTGAGGTGCGAGGGCAGGCTGGCACCCCGGCCAGCACGGGAGAACTTGGGTCAGCCCCAGAGCAGGAGACACTGGGTCACCCGCCATGCACGGGCAGAGACACCTGAGTCTGATCACCAATTTTCCCCTGAAAAAAAATTTAAAATTAGAGGCAGCAGGCCCCTAGAGCTCATGAAGACCGATTTTTAGAGTGGGGATTTCATCACCCATTCCACGTACACCCAGCACGTCCGCACCCCGTGAGTACACAGACTCAGACCTGGGATTCATTAATCAAATCGACGAGACTGCTTGAGAGATCAGATTGAGAAAACACTGCTGGGAGCTGGCCTGAACAATGACACTGCTTCTTCCTGCGCCCTCAGAGTCCAAACAAACCAGCACCTGAAAGGCAGATGTGCCCTGCTGTTTAGGAAACAAGTAAATCCCCCTTCCTATGCAGGCTACCATCAAGCCAATAAAAGGACTGGTGTGTAACAACATCACTCCTTTGCATGTTGGGGTTATCAATGGTAACACTCCAGCCAATTATTTCAGGATCATGATTTTCAATGCATAATAACATAATACACAGTAACTGCTGCTACTCAAGGTAGGGAAAAGCCTGCTCCAAACTAACAAAATAGTGCAAAGCACAATGACATAGAGTGCATGCAAACAGGAAGGAATTAACACACATCAAAATACATTGCTATGCACCACAACTATCCAGTACCTTCACGGCTTTGAAGAGGAGCCCTTAGATGGACTTTTGTACCTTGTAACTAGCAACCTACTCCCCCAAAAACCTGAACATTCTGAGAACTCTTTTCCTATACATTTATCTTAAGACTTTTTTTTTTAAAAAAAAGCTATCGTAATTCCATTTTATTATGAAAGACAAATATATTTTGCTTCTGTACAAGCTCATTTGCTGCACATACGACAATCTCTGAAAACTTTACTCCTTGGTTCATTTTCAGTCAGGCAATCTAGATTACAGAAGTCTCAGTCTTTTTAGATGCCTGGTTACTCAGCTGGCTTGAAAACCTTTTACCTGTTTATACTCTTCACTTAAAGATCAACTTCTGTCCTGTATTGCTAAGTTAATGCTTCCACAAAATTTAATCTTTTATTGTTTTTAATTCCAGTGATCTGTTGAATTGTTGTGAATTGAAAACCTCTTGTTGTGGAGTTAAGAATTTTAAACAGTGCAGGTTTTTTGTACACAGGAACAACTAAGATAAACCACTGCATAGTAAATAGTGTTGTGCAATTCATTAAGATTTTCTCCAGAAACACTGAATCACTCCTTGGAAATTTGCAGGAAAATAACTTTTTTAAATATCTTTTTTTAATTTATGGTTGGCAAGTGTACCAAGTTCCTTAGTGGGAATTCTGCATAACTAGAAGTCAGTAGTAGAATAAAAGTTGTCAACGTTTTATAGAATCATAGGATCATTTAGGTTGGAAAAGACCTCTAAGCTCATCGAGTCCAACTGTTAACCCAGCACTGCCAAGTCCACCACTAAATCATGTCCCTAGCTAACTTAAGAGAGAAAAACACTCTGAGCAAGCATTGATAAGCACTGAAGTAATTAATCGTTATTCTTTCCCAAGGAAATCATGTTTTTTTACAACTGCTACACCCTTCCTTACAACAGCTCTTTGGTGTCAGCTTTCATCTTACTTGAGTAAGAAAAGTAGCAGTAATATCAATTTGTAAAAAAAAGAGAAATATGTGCGCTAAACAAAACCAGTAAGCTTTTCCTGAACTTTTAGTTTCAGAACCACGTTCTTAAGAAGTTTAATTAAAAAAGTAAAAATAAGAACATCTATCACATTAGGCGTAAAAACTCTTGCTGCACCATCTCCAAACGAGAGGAAGCATCACCCGGCAGGGCAGCTGTGTTTCTATCAAGCATCCGCAATAACGCAGCACGCCCAACTCTTTGCTTTTCTCCGGGCACTCCATGACACCTCACCCATACAGGGGAAGAAAAACAAATAAAGGCAAATACGCCCGTGGCGCGGCGTCACCAGCAGAGATGCTCCACACAGGAAGCCCCCGCAGAAGTTCCCGGGAAGCAGCGCTACCCCTCCACCCACACCCCCGTGTGCGCAGCCCCTGGGGACGCGGCCTCGCCGCCCGGCCTTTTGTCTGCCGGGCTGTCCGGCACCTTCCCGCAGGATTACGCCGGGCAGCGATTCGCATCGCTGGAACAAAAGGAACCACATATCCCTGCGCTCTCCGCCAGACCAAAAGGTCCCGCTGGGAACGACGGCGCCCGCCTCCCTCCCGCGCAGCACCCTCACCTTTCAGGCAGAACATCCTGCGGGCAGCGGCGAGGCGGAGCAGGGCCTCCCGCCGCCGGCTCCCGCACCGCCCCCTCCCCTCCGGGCACCCCCACGGGCAACACCCCACCACCCGGCCCGGCCCGCCCCCTCCGGGCACCCCCTCCGAGCGTCCCCACACCGCCCAGCCCGGGGGGAAACGCGTGTGGACGAGGGGCCGCTCACAGGACGGGCCGGCGGTTCTGGGGAGGATCAATACATCTCATCTGTCAGCATTTGTAACCCCTGCGCGTTCAGTTTATGGCTATCAGTGGGTCAGCGTTAGAGAAATACGTCACTGCAATCCCATTCACCTGTTCCTCACAAATTACTGACTCTGCTCTGTGATTTTTTCAAGTTATTTCCCCCCTCTGGAATATATGTCTGGTCTCTCTTAAGAAACTGCTCTGTGCAGATTCCTATTTCATTTATAAATATAGGCTTAATTAATAACCAAAAATCTTGTAAGTGTATCTGAACAGTCAAGCTACAGAAAATGCTTTTGTTTTGAATACTGTATATGCTTATCTGTGTGCCTTAGGGCTGCTGGTGAATGCCCCATCCCTGGAAGTGTTCAAGGCTAGGTTGGATGGGGCTTTGAGCAACCTGGTCTAGTGGAAGGTGTTCCTATCTGTAGCAAAGGGGTTGGAACTACATGGTCTGTAATGTCCCATCGAACCCACACCATTCTATGATTTCTCTGCTCAGCATGAGAGATGTTGTGGCTTAAAAAGATTTCTTACATACACCCTGTTTCTGCAGAGGAGACCTTCAGGAATAGAAGCACACAACCTCGTAAGCATTTTATTTTATAAGGGTCACAAAGAGCTACCACCAGCACTTGTACTCAGCCATAGTATTTGGGTCTAAATTCAACTCTGTTGTGTTGACTAACTTTTATAGGGTTTGGCCTTGTACAGCAAAGAAATACAAGAACCAGGGAACAAGGTAAGGGTCAGGGTAACCCATCTTGCTGAAAAAACAAGAACTGCAACTGTCTCCAAAAGCACAAATCCTAAAATCCTCCATGTAAAGCCAAATGAAATTAAAGAACACATGCTAACACATTATCATTGGGTGGAGCTTCAGAAAAAAAACCAGTTTAGATGCCTTAAAAACAGAAGTTCAGACCCCAGATGAAGCAGTGTTAATGAGATGTTCAGCGTTAATGAGATGAGATGCTGGGCTTTGATATTAAAGTATTGCATATCAAGTATGTCATCATGCAAGAAAAGTTGCTTCGTTTTAGAGCAGGCTGCAGTGGCAGAAAAGTGGAGACATTACATCGGAGCAGCTCGAAATCCAAAAAGAGCTTTTATACAGCTTAACCCACCTTTTCTCTGTCAAATCCTGTAAGAAAGGGTACAGACTAATGTCAAGATTTCCTTATGATCTGAGAAGGAAAGAGACCCTTTCCCCTTAGTTCCATTTTCTGGTGCTCCAGGCATGCACGTACTCTTTCCTACCATAATTCTTTAGAAGGCTCCAGAAATAAACAGTTTATGGAGGCATAGTAAACAAAAACATATTGTAGCTGAAGGAAGGTTACTTGGATACCAGAGGGATTTTAAGGTCCAATCTTGTTAAATCTACTCATTAATTACCTGGAAGAGGAAGTAAGAAGCACATCAGTGATAATCACCGGGGACTGAGACCACCTGCCAACACTCCACTGGGGACTAAGAAAAGACACAATTGATTCTAAAGTTATCATAAACACAAGTAGAAAAAACCCCACCAAAACAACAAAACAAACAAACAAGCAAACAAGAAAAACCAAAAAAACCACATAAAACCCAAACAAACAAAAAAACCCCTACGAGAAACAAAACCAGCAGTACATTCTGCACATAGGCAGTGGGAAAAACTGACAATAAAACAAGGAAGAGGAAGCCAGCTATGGAACAATAATATTGTCTAAGAAATTAGACACAGATTAGAGACAATGTGGTATTAAATTGCTGAAAAGTCCCATTTGCTCTGGGCTGTAAGACCAGTGGCACACACTTCTCTGGGAAGGTTTGGGCCCTTGGGGAAGTGTAGTTTCCTCAGGAGATACACTCTGTCCTGTTCACCAATTCCCCCTCCCACCCTTACCAGGAGGAGAGCAAAGAAGCCTGAAAGGGATCCCCACTTTCCTGATGTCCATTGGGAAAGAGGGAAAGCTTAAAAAAATTAATAGATAAGTGATATAAAAATTCACAGATTTGGGAAGAGAGCAGAATGATTAAACCGCAGACAGGCATAAAGCAGTCTAGCATCTGTTTTACCTTTTTAGTGTGCCAGGACTCTAGGAGTTCTCCAAAGGCCTGCTATCCCCACTGAGTGCCTCAAAGGTAGTGGACCTTGCCATCTAGGAAGGCAGGAGGTCCAAGCCCCAGTTCTTCTTTTGCCTGGCCATTTGCAGCAACTGAACAAGTGCCTGGCCCCTCTCTGGCAGCTGTGACACTTGCAGGACGTCACACGTGGTCACTGCTCTGAGCCCCATTAGGGAACTGGTTGTCCTACTGCCTGCATCTCATTTTGCAGTCTGTGACATTAGGGAACCAGACTTCCCCACTGCACCTGGGTGAACTCTATGGAAATAACATGGAAATATCTTTCAGCAGTCATATTACAAAGTATACCGACTTTGTAAAGCATTACATGTTGTGCTTATACGAAGAGACAGCTACAAATGTGAAGGCGCATATCCCACCACATCTATCCCGTGAAAGGAGAAGCACCTCTCCTGGCTGCCATAAGGCCATCTGCTATTACCACATCTCAGGGAGGCACTGCTCCTACTGAATGGATGCTAAACAGACTGGCTCCATAGAGGAGACCATGACTGACATGGGGAACTGTGCACGTATATCCATGTTTCATAAGAACTGGTCATGATCTTTTAAATAGAAATGTTTTAACCCCATGAAGTCAGAAATTTTGAAACACCAAACCACATAATTAATTCTCTCCCTTACTCTCAACTCATTGAAATGTCTATCAGCTCTCAGAGACAAACTAGAACAAACACTTCAGTGTCATTTTCCCCTTGTTGAAACACACATCACTAGTGCTGTTTCTCGTAGCTGGCCTAGTCTGAAAATGCAACAGGATGGAGGGAAATAATCCAATAAAAATATGTACATATTTTGGATACTAAAGATTGTACCATTAAAATGAGCATGGAAGAAAATGCAGATCAGACCTGCCCAACTCACAGAGAAAAATGACGAGTGTTTAGGCTCCTTCTGTCCTGCCTTGTGTGTTGCTGCACAGCAAAGTGCATCCCAATTAGACTGCCAGCTAGCAGGGCTGTTCGGACATCTAATTAAGCCCTATTTCCTTTTAGAACCAAAGCAATCAGTTTCTGATACCCTGGATAGGTGCCAACTATGGTTTTTCTAAAGGCTGAATCATTCTGACATGCTTCCCTTCCCAATTGTGCATAAAACACAAACAACAACAAAAGAACCCCACAACCTACCCTGAAAAACTATCCAAAGAAAACAGCTTGGAGTAAAAATAAAATTTTCAATTTGAAGATTGACACAACCCAACACCATTTAGTCTGCAGGCAGCTCAAGCACCAGGTAAAAAGGAAAGCCAGACCCAGAGCCTACCAGGCCCCACGGTCCCGCTGGTGATAAGAGAGGGGAGATAAGGAGAGGTCAGGTCAGCCCCAGTGTATCTTTGAAGGGGCGGCATTCACTTGGAAACAGAGCACTGGTGAAAAAGATCTTAACCATTATTTTGGTAAGTAAAACCAAATATTCTTGTAACTACGAAGCGAGAGAAAAATATTTTGCTGTTATCTCTTGCAGTTGATAGTACATATTACATTACCTGTTTTACTTGAGGACTGAGTATGGAGTTTCCTCATGAATAAGGGAGGAAAGAAATACTTTAAAAATTATTTAAGATTAAGAAATTCGTTTGGGGCAAGTCACAGCAAACATAATGAAAAAAGTAACTTACTCAAATGATCAGGAAGAAAGTATGTCCTTTAAAGCACTGTGAATAATTAAAGTAACACCATAATTAATTCAAATAACTAAATTTGATAAGTATTCACCATAGCAAGTGGTAAAAAGATGTATCCTGTCCTGCAAAAACTAATGCAGGCAGGTGACTTGTACTGATTGGATCAGTGAAACAACTCATATGGAGTTACTCTCACACTCCCCGATTTGCAGCTACAGGGCCTTGTTACACCTTTCAAGACTGGCACGAGAAACAGAATTTTCCAAATATTCAAATATAGAAGAAAAAAAAGAATTTTTAGTACTTCTAAGCAACAGGGATGAACAGAACCAATATAAACATTTTAGGAAAAAATGTATGCCCATAACTAGAACTGATTTACAAAACAACTTTCTTCCAATAAAACAATTTGAAATTGTTTGTCTAGATAATTAGATCTAAAGCAATGACCTCTTAGTTGAAGGACTAAATTCCACTTTAGTCCTATGTAAATTCAGGAGCCAAAATTAAATCCTTTATCTATGTGTCTGTTTTTTTCATCAAAAGATGACTTTCAGTGAAACAACTTTATTTTTATTCCTACCCTAGCTATAGCTGTACTGGTAGAGTTTTCAACGAGATACTACACATAGCATGAGTGAAATAGTGCTGTGGTTTCTGATTATTACAAACCAAAAGTTCTGTTATAAACCCAGCAGTGTCTGCAGGTGCAGACACAAAATGCTTGGCCTTAAAGTTAATAAAATAAATGTTTTTAGGGATGGGCTGTCTTCTGCCTTAAGTGAGGAAGAAAACAAACACAATGAAGTAATGAATTAATTCGCCTTATCTTTTGTTTGCCTTACTCTTCAGACAAAGGGCACAGAAAGGGTAAAAAACTTTTAAAGAGCTGCTGCAGGTCAAGAAAGGAATCTGTAACCAACTTCTCCAAATTCATTCAGGAATTTCTTTGCCACAGAATTTGAACAAAGAAGGCATTCCTTGTTTTGAGGGTAGGACCAGAGTGTACAGAGGCTTACCACATGACCAGAAGAAAACGAATTATATGAAAACAGTGACTGACAGTAGTAAATTTAGAGTGAGGCTAGAGGAAAAATTCTGAAGGGAAAACAAAAGGCAATCCAGTAATTTCAATCTACTGCTAAAAGACCTGCTCCTAAATAATAAAAAAAAAAAAAAAAGGATTATTGTTTTGCAAGGGCGGTGTGCCAAATTAGCTTTGATTAATGGATGTAACAGGGCTTTATTGATAATGTTTATTGTTAGAACAAAGAAAAAATGCCCCTCACGGGCACTTTCATTTGCCCAGTCACCTGTGCATTGCTCCAGAAAATTGCCACAGGCTGGGGCTTGTTCCCTCAGATTGATGTTGTCAGTATTTCACTAACCCCCCTGGTAACAACAAGCCACTCTGAGTGGAATGCTCTGAAGCCACCTCTGGGTAACCAGGAATACCAAAATCATGGAGCGGCACAAAAGACGTGAATTACCGCACTATCATCCTGGCATCCAAAGACAGCTGCACCATCCCACAAGGAGGAAGAGAAATGAACAGGTTGTTTCCTTAAATACGCACAATTATGGCACATTGTAACCAAATACAGAGCAATAGTCTTTTATCAGAAAAACTCCCCAAGGCTGAAACACACCCCAGACCAACATAAAGCAATAAACAGAAAAATCAGTTTCTCTTCTGACCTAAGGGGTACAAGTGTGTAGTCACACCCACAGTACTAGCTGGGGAGCTGTTTTCATTCACACCATCAAAATGCTTACCTAACACACCAGAAATAGTTCACTGAAATAATGAGGTAAAACCAGCAGCACTTTAAGTAGTTCTGATTTAAAGCTAGGGGCCAAAATACAGCCATGTCCTTGAAAAAGAATTACAAGAATTGGCACTTGAGCATGTGCTGTCCTTGGGCAGCAAACCGAGCCAGTATTCTCATCAGTAACCAGGGCAGGGTGACAGAGCCATTTGTACATTATTGCAGCTTCATATGTGTGTTGCAATGGGAACTATTTCTGAATTCCCACCTGTTCTGATTCTTTCCTTGATACAAACCTAAGACAGCCCTGAGATGTTTTCTGCCATTGACCCAGGGGTAGAAACACAACTGCTTCTTCACTAAGACTCTGGCACATATGTGAGAATTGTCAGCACAGAGCAGACAGAACAAAACAGGTTATTCTTCATTTGACCTGATTAATTTAATAGATTTGCTGCCTTCCTGACAATCCCATCTGAATCACAATCTGACAGAGACTGTGGAAGTGCTGCAGCCCCCTTGGTGTTGAGAACTCCACTGTCATAGCCAGCAGGCACCCCAGTGGAAGGGAGTTGTGCTGCTGAGCACAGGACATCTTCTCCCTTTGCAAAACCAGGTCAAACTGGCTACAAATCAAACATAGAATTTAATACCTGATTCTGCCATTGCAGTTCACAATACCTCATTTAATTCTGAAATGAAAATGCTGTATTCACTGTGTATGGCATTACATGCATTACTCAAGGTTAATAAAATTGAGTTAATAACTCCTGGGTGAAAGTTTTCATGTAAGTGTACATCAGTCACCCTTTACTCACAGCTCTTTGGCAGTCTGGACTACAAGGGAGAAAAAGATAAAAAAGACTCCATGGAAATTACAAGCAAGTACAAACAAATTTCAGTTTCTAAAAGGCAACAGCCTCCACTATTCATTAGTTTCTATACTTATTTCAGGCATTGAAATAAGACATGAATGACAGAACCAAAATTAAGAGCCTGTTTCTTCCAGAGGTCCCTCTTTAATTAACGTAGTCACTAGCAAGGTGCCTAAAAGATTGTGATTCAGTGTATTAAGCCTAATGTATGAACTGTGAGCATCTCTGCTGCATTAGGGAGCAAACACCTACATGTGCAAAATAAAACAAAGCCACAGGGAAATAAAAACAAAATATCACACATGCAAGCAAGCAAAAGGAAAGAGAGGCAGCAGATGACAGGAGCAAGTCTGATGGGACCTGACTGATGAGGACATGCTGTGTGCATCCAGGCACACGGTGCCCAGAAGGCAGGTGCCACTCCAAAGTAGTGAGAAGGCCAAGCCTTGCCTCCTTCAATGGGCAGTTCCTATCAAACCCGACCTGCCAACTGTCAAGCATGGCTTCTTGTACCACGGTTCACAGGCACAGCCCACAGTTAATGTAAGAAATGGGAAGAGGTGTAGGCAGATGCCTCTGCCCTCCCCTCTAACATATACACAATATACACAGGTGCACTTTCATTATGGACCTGTGTTACCTTGGAGAAAGTGTGATCAGGAAGGAATAACTTCTTTTTAACATCCCCGTGTGCTACTCTCATGCAAAATGCAGCCCTGTAAATCCCTCTGCTAAGGTGTTTGATTTGACAACTTCTGAGCAACTTTACTGAAAGCCTTCTATGCAATTTTCAGATCTCTTAGTTTTGAGTGAATGTGTAAGTGAAGCAACAGTTGCAATGCACCTAATTCACAGCTCATAATTGCCTTTGGAACACTACTCAATGTCCAGGGAATCCATCGCTTCAGGGAGATAAAGTGCCAAGCAGAATCCACCGTGCCATATGTAAGGGAAGCTCTGGAAGGAGCAGAGGATGCACATAGTAACTACCTTTCTTTGGGATGGAAAATACACCATGCTTTTAAGTGTCCAACATACAGGCTGAAAATACACCTTTAATAGATATCATGAGCAACTAAGGCTTATATTTTAACAGATCACTTCAGCTCAGGCTTTAGAACAACAAGCTACACAATAAGGTTATAACAGAGTTTACACGTCAATTACCCAGCAAAAAAAAAAAAAAAAAAAAGACAACACAGAGGTTTCTACTTACAAAGGGGCAAGACAGGCTGGTAGATAAATTGGGTTAATAGATAATGTCAGCAAAACCAAACAAACCAGTGAATGGAGAACACAGAGTTTAATTTCTTTAGTTTTATTGAGATTCTGCAGCTAAAAGACAAGCCAAAAAAGTATTTCACGGTTTAAATCACAAACAGTTAAATCTACTCTTTTTAATTGTTCCAAATATTGTAATAGAAGCTAAATACACTCTTTCAAAATTCATCAACTTTAGTCATTTAACCACATTCTTAACCTTTAACTTTCTTTTCATTTGTAGCAGATTGGAGGAAAAACAAGTAGCTGTCATATTTGCAATGTCCTGCCAAAATGGTGAGCTATGACCATGCTGGAGACAAAGGTCCCCTCATTTTGAGAGGACAATTCATGAACTCATTGGCTAACGAGTGCACAGAAACAGAAATTTTCATGTATTCCATTACTTGATGAGCAGTGCATAGGAAAGCACATACAGCACGTTGTTTCAGCTCAAGCACTGCATACAATAACTGGAAAAGATCCAGTCTGCTTTATAAAATACAGCTAGCTAAGAATAAAATGAGAAGGTCAGGAGACATCTGTTTTGACCCCTACTCCCAGGGAAACATTTGCCCCAAGTTTTTCAGCCTAAGGATTAGCTGGATATTGGAGGTATCTTGGGAACAAAAAAAAAAAATATAAAGTGTATAAAAGTATATAGAAGTTTATACATCATGAAATAAAACTGGAAACCATTCATAAAGTTCAAAACAATATACTCTCAGAAGGAAAACCACAGCACTCCAAGCAATTCTTCAGGAACGCAAAGAAGCAAGCGAAGGACACACTCTGCTACGCAGAGCACTGCACGAGCTACCGTGCTAATCCAAACAGCACGTAAAGCTAAACGGCAAGACAAATTGGGCTGCAATGTCCTTGTAACTTTGGAAACACATGGGTAAATCAGGTGCTATCAATTTGTTTACATTTCCCAAGACTGTGGTCTTCTACAGTGACCAGCCAAGAAAACTGACTGGAGCTACTCAGCACATGAAATTCAAGGTGCACTACTGAAGGTAAAAATAGTCAGGGTCTCACTTCACAGCAGCACAGAGCTGCCCAGAAGGAGCCAGCACCTGCCCCGGGAGCTCTCACACACCAGCAGTGAACTTCCCCTTTGTCTAACAAAAGCTCACTACCCAGACAGCAGCTCTAAAACACAGATTCCCCACAGCAACACCATACAAGCCTGTTCTTCCTTTCAGCTCCTTCATCCTAACATAAAATATGCCACAGTTCCCTGAGAGATTAAGACTCTTCAATACAGTAAACTTACATTAGTAAGAGGTTATGACTCTTCAGGTAGACAGTGAAATCAGTCACAACTCTTCATTAAAAAAATCTACCAGGAAACGTCCTTTAGCACAGACTGCAGTTCTACAGTCACCACTTCTTGGAGAGGAAAAAGACACACTGGGATAGCAGTCGGGAAAGAAGGAAGGACTGCAGCAAATGTATAAGGCCATAGCAATTTTTTTTTTCTTATTTCTATTTTTACCTGGAGCATTTTGTTCAGATAACAAAGAACTTACTGTTTTTTTTCTAAATAAAAGATTTTTGCACTTTCAAAATAGCAAAGGATTGGTATCTGGAAAGGATTTTATAGAAGAAATATGGCTGGATCTATGTTTTCTTTTGATAAAGCAAAAGTAGAGATGTGGATTTAAATAAATTTCTTACTTAAACTTGTTTCTGTAGCTTACAAATTTTTGCTTAGCAAACCCATTTTCGGATTCCCATCTATGGCAATATTTACCCGAAGACATGGGAAAGACAGCAAAGTTTTGATTAAATTGCATTTATGTACAAACATGCAACTGTTGCTACTTCAAGTTGTAGTTAAATGCATAACTTTTGACTGTCCCCAGCTGTTTTACACCAGCATGAAAACTTTTGGTTGCCAGTGTATATCATGAAAGTTTTACAAAACTCTCTGCTGTGCCACGATACAAACATGCTAAGTGCACACCTCAGCAGTGTAAGCAGTATCTCTGCTTCCATAAAAGCACAACATCCAACAGTTACAACAACAAATATTACAATGTAAACTTGACCATATAGACAAATCGTTACAAATGCATACAACTTTATCCAATTTTATCTTCGCACACAGAACCTACAACATGTAAATGGAAAAGGTATGACAACACAGAAAATTGGCCTTTGGATCAAATCTCTCATTTTAACTTTTAATTATTTAGATTTGTGTATGTGTGTTTAAATAT
The DNA here is from genome assembly GCA_035041135.1 of Platyrinchus mystaceus. Taxonomy (NCBI): domain Eukaryota; kingdom Metazoa; phylum Chordata; class Aves; order Passeriformes; family Tyrannidae; genus Platyrinchus; species Platyrinchus mystaceus. The sequence continues at coordinate 50,529,940 of JAWWLV010000121.1, forward strand.
ACAAAACTGCATGTCTATAAATAAACATTAATTTATTTTAAAAAGTCTTTCACAGAAAGGTCTATAAAGCATATGTGTTTTGGAGTTATTCCAGTCTCTTATAAAAATGGTTTTTGAGGTTTCCGTAAATGATTATTTATGGACTTGCCCAAAGCTTCAAGAATCCTTTTCACAGACACACACACCCCAGCACTACAATCCATCACATTATAGCTTCTACAAATGCTAACAGCTCCCTCTGGGTTTATGGGCTTTTATCTGTGTAGCAACTGACATGACTTTTCCCTCCATGAACACAAGATCTTGTGCAAAAACATACAGAAAAAAAAAGCCCCATGAAATGATTTTACATTAAAATAGCAACAAGAAGTCTGGATTCAGTAATCTTCCTTATGGGGACTTAGTAGTTCTTGGTACTCTTACATGTCATTACTGAAAAAAACATGTGATTACTGCTCTGGGCCTGAAACTTCCTCGTAAACTGTATTCAGGACTTAAAAAAGTAGAATTTAAAAATTATTTAGACTGAAGACTGAGGTGATGCTCTGACGCAGCAGTTAGATAACATCAGAGTTACCTATCCCTACCCTGAGTTTCTACAGGAAGCACTGCAAATACAAACCCCTCAGAATTACAAAAAAACCAAAGGTCTTAGTCTCAACTCTGTCTCTGGAATGTGAAGAAAAACCCAACTGACAGTATTAGACTTATGGGGTACATGTTTAAACCAACCTCAGGTAGTATGAGCATACCAAAAGAGCATCATCTTTACTGGCATAATAAGGGATTGCCAATACTGCTACTGCAACAGAAGTTCAGTAATTGTTCAGTTTATGGAAACCTAACTCCTTGGGAAGTGTGATGTTCTCAGACCATGATAAGCTGTGGGTGGTTAGGAAATTAACTGACAGTTTTTGGTCAGAGCTGTGATTCGGTCAGATTGGTCAGAGCTGATGATTAGCTCCATCAGACACACCACAAGGACTCGAAGGCTGAGCCCACAAACAGTTACCTATGAATTTAAAGGACTTTTAGCATTAAAACAAAGTTTCACATTTAGACTGGTTTTGCAATGAAAAAAACGAGCATTCCATACACTTCAATATTAAGGACTGAGACTTGGCCAGCAGACAGCAGAAAGCCAGTGGCTCCCACCTGCTGAACAGGGTTTGATCAGTCATTAAAACACAGCAGTTACCTGAGAAGCAAAGTTTCTCTGACTAATGACTCCAGATAAGTTTTCCAGGTAGTATAGCCTGCAGTAAAATGCAGACAAAGCTTTTCACTTTCTCGTGCTGCAGAAAGGTTGGAAAGCAACCAAGTGAAATGGAGGGAGTGGGTAAAAAATCAGAGCAATAAGCTGAGGGGTGAGGGGGGATAACCTCCCCTTTGGGTAACACTACTTCTGATGCATTGCTACCTGTGGCCAGACCTGACTGCTAGTTGTGCTTCCCAGCACCTGGCCAGAAGATCACTGTTGGAAGGAAATAACAGGAGAAATAAGGTCACTAGCTCAGGCATATTTAACTGTTCCAGAGAAACATCTTATCTTTCTCTGCATCCCTGGCAGCACAATGGGGAGATCACCAAGACCAGCCATGAAGGCAACACTGCCTAGAGCTGTGGGCACAAGCTCTCCTTTTCCAACACTCAAAAGCCAGGGCAAGGAAGAAAGAAAGGAAAAAAAAAAAGGCAGCAAAGCTTGGTAAAAAGTTCTGATGCTGCAACATGACTCATTTCCTTTTCTGCAAAATCAAAGTAAATATCATGAGATGTATGTACCATCAACTAACTCATGTGTTATCTTTATTCAAAGTTAACTTCCTATGTCATAGTTATGGTAAGTTGTACCGGCGCACATGAATGACTGTCACAGTCTTCCACACCTCAGAAACCCTTTGCTACACACACAAGAACCTTTGCTTCAGTTTCAAAGAATACCTCTCTCAGTATTTTTTCAATAATGTGTTTTTTAAAAGAAAAAATTGCTCTGAGCTTCAGTCTTAAAATACCTCCTACATATAACAAATCTGAACTAAAAATTCTGATTAAAGGGGAGAAACATGAGTTACAGTGTGCCCTCATTTCAAAGGGCTTTCAACTGACTGGGGAGGAAGAGGGCTGAGCAAGAAATGTTTCAAACAACAAACCTTTATTTTACTGTCAACTTTTACCATCTCTTTCACTAACAGCTTTATCAAATGTGAAGTCTGATTGGTGCTACTAGTTCCCAAAACGCTTTGCACTGCTGTGCACGTTTTAAAAATGAATAACGCAGCAGCAGCCTCTGACTTGCACACACGCAGGACATCAGGGTGTGCCTCAGGTTCATAGTTACTGTTTACTTCTGTTTTCTTGCTCATTTTAAACTGACAAATCCAACCAATCGCTCTGCTTGCTACTGTGTGCAAGCTCCCGTTTGCAGCCAAGTCAGATTAGCCACTTTGCTGGTGAAATACCACGCAACACATGCTGCCTTGTGCCTGTCACTCAGCAGCCTCGTGGGAATGCAATATGAGCCTGAAAGAGCACTGAAGTGGCAAAAGAATAAGAGGTTTAAAAAGACAGGAAGAGAGCTCAGAAAGAACAACAACAATGCCTTCATTTCCAGCTTCTGTTAAAGCACCTGCCTTTACACATACAGTTAGGCAAGGCAGAGGGTTGAAGGAGAGCAGTGATTTGGCAGACATCTTGTTAACAATTTACCTCCGGATGAATTTGAGGAAAAACTATTCTGATAGCTGAAAAACTATTAAAATTTCATCTTCCTTAAAATAGACAGTTTGGTTTTCTATATAAAACTAGCCATCCTTTCAGTCTGCTGTGCCTCTAATTTCTTTCTAGTTTGTGTTTAAGTGAAGTGGTTAATTCAAGCACCAAAGACAATACAGTTTTGAGCCCTCAGTTTTTCAAAGGTTGGCAAGCAGTAATGCAACAGTCCAGTGGAGCAAATTAATTCAAGAACACAAGAGGCCATTTATCACACACGTTTTGCCTTTGAACACAAACCCAAGATGACAACTCTGCCAGGTATGGATACTCAAACTGTTCCAACGCGGTGCAAGCCTGACTGGCAGTCCAGGGTCAAATACTTGCAGCCGTAACAAGTTTCTCCAGCCTGAGTATATAAAACTCCACACTCCCTTCAGCCCTGGCAATCCCTGCCAGTTTGGCAAAGGATCCTGATCAGACAGAAATGCACAGATTTATGATCCAGGCAGATTTTACAGGCCGAGTCAAACTGTGCCCTGCAAAGAGGAAATAAGCCCTGCATAATCTATACCTCCCTTCACCTTCCCTTCAAAAATTACATATTGTCATATCCTCTATAGGCAGGCAGGGAGGCTTTCATAGCTTGCTGACCAATTACGGGAGGAATTTTGCCCTCCCCCTCAAGCCTGTACAATGGGCTCTTTATGTAAATCACTCAGAAAAATTAATACACCATTAATCCATCAGTAAAGCTTTCTTTCCCATCTCTGCCCTGTGGCTTAAGCACAGGCTAAGAAAGGCAGCACAAGAAATCTTGTGGAAGTTACACAGCATCCACCAGCAGGGCTGGGTGATTCTTCTGATTCACAGCATGCAAGATCCCACAGGTGTCAGAAGTGTATCTGACATTGCTCTACAATATCAAGATACCAACAATCAGAAGTAAAAATTAGCCACTGGTTGCAAATGCAAACTCCCTTCTTACAAGTTTTTCAGCAGTGAAAGAGGTTAAAAAACAACCTTCAAAGCACAGATTAAAATTGTCTCCTAGCATGCTGGGAGCAAAGCCCAAGCATATACATCCTGTGTTAGTGTTCCTGCATACAAACCATTTACTAAAGCCACAATCTATTCTGACTCAGAAGTGAAATTCTGGTAAAATAGCTACTAACTGCTCCCAGAAATGAAAAGCAATAAAAGGCCCTTTGAAGTTCAAATGCCATTGGAGAGCCTGCCTGCTCTTACAAAAGTGACCTTACAGCAAAACTGAGTCAACCTTATACTTTCTATTAACAAACTAGTTCTCTGGCAGCACTAGAGAAATTACAACCAAATCACTGGCTTTACTGAGTATTTTTAACCGCACATACACACAACCCACTGCCTGCCAGCCAGCTACTGGTAGCTATAGCTCACCACCTCAGAAGAGCACACTTCTGAAATTTATTTTTATTTATGGTAAATATGAGGTATGTTTGAACAAATACCTGACAAACTCCATTTGAAAAGAAACCACAAAAAATAGAAGTACTTATTCAAAATCTCATATAAAATACACTCCAGGTTTGAGTATTTCAAGGGTTCATTCAGAGCTATCTCATATCTTAGATATCCCTCCTCCTCTCTGTGGAGCAATTCCCATCACTATCTCATCTTCTCTTTTATTTTGCATCTGGGACCGCTTCTCAATCTGCCCTCATAAAAGAAAATACACTTAAAATTTTCCAGCAGGACCATGAGGCAGTCATCCCAAAAGCCACCCAGTCTGTTAGAAGTGGAGTCTTAAATGGCTTTTGGTTCCACATTTTGAGGAGAGATTCTTGCAGCACCAGCCCAAAGGCTCTGTCGCTGGTGACTATTGGTTACCAGAAACATAAACAAAACTTACCTATGCTTCACATAATCAGTACCTTTATGTTGGCCAGATGGGAAATTAAAGGTTTTCCCTGCTGATTACTATAAGCTTTCACAGTTTTAACCCCCCCTAAAAAAAAACTTGGCAAGGTAGTGCTGCGCCTCGGCTTTTGTGCTGCCTTCCTCCTCCCCATACTACCCCACCTGCAGCTCCCAGCTCCCGGTGGGACCCAAGAAGCTGGACAGAGCAGCATGGAGCAGGGGCTGACACTTCAGCAGCAATTGCAAAGGTTAAAGAGAAAGTGAGTCACCTTTTCTCTGCTGGCTCCTGTAGATCCAGTTCTCGTCATCCTCATCTACCTGCTGCAGGCACATGGAGGAGAGTTCACCATCGCTGCGAAACAATCTCTTTGTCTGCCTTGACAAGGAGGAGAAATTTATCCAGCTGACAGCACGCGAGAGGGAGCCTGGGTTTTGTTTGAGTTTGAAAGATCTCGAAACACACTCCTTTTTCATTTTCTTTCAAACCAGCTACTGGCCTCGGTTCCAAACAGACTTTTCTGAAATTGTTCCTGTCCCCTTTCTTAGTGGTTTTCGTGGGAGGCTAAACAAATTCAATCCAACTTCAGTCCAGGTTTCTTCTTGTTGCATTTAAACCAGCACCAGTATGGAGGTAGGTCACTGTGCCAGCGCAGCTCCCCTGAAGCTGTTTTGATACAGCACTTAGGGAGCTGCCAAAGAAAACAAAGGGGAGAAAAGCAGCAGAAAGTGGCACCTTGCAGCAGCTCAGAGAAGCATGTAACGGCTGAGCAGAATATAGCACTAAGGCATGCGTTTTCCCCATTCTCCACTCAAGAACAGAAACTGCAGCTCCACTCTTCGCCCTGGCATCGCTCCCCAGGAGCTTGCATGCAATTCAGTCCTCTCTTCTGGCTCATCAAAAACAGCCCATGAGGAGGGAAGAGCAGTCAGAGATCACTCCCTGGCATGGCACAGCTCATGAGGGACAATGGACCGATCACACTTCTGCCTCTTCATTCTGGCTGCCCTGCTCTCCCTTAGTGAAAAGCCTGATGAAGGAGCTCCAGGAAGGCTCTCCTAACAATAAAACCGACTGCGTGGCTATCGCTTAGGATTAGAGTGAAATATGATAGGCTCGCTCTCCTAAAAGCACAACCACCGAAGCAAAACTCCTCCTTTCCTCAGCCAGCTCAGTGGCAGCGCAAACTTCTGAACTCTGCATGCAGAAATAGGAAAGCACTTGTGCACCTCTGTGGACTTGGAGAGAGGGAAAATAAAATCCTGGAGCTTGTCCCCACCACAAACACCCTGAACAGTGTGCTGAAAATATTAGTGCCCCTGTATCTGGTGGTACATTTAAAAACAAACTAAATGCAAGTGCATGGACATAAACAAACCTGTGCATGAGCAGATATTTAGTGACCAGCTCCCCCTGGGATCACTGAAGCTCATAAATAGGTTTCACTCCCAGCTGTGTTACATTCTGCCACCTTCTCTTTAAACTAGCAGCTGGGAAAAGCACTCCACAGCGTGACGTTTTTAAAAAGTCAGGCACTACTGAAAGCTGCACTGTTTGCCCTGCATGCCAGAACCAATGCTGCTCCTAGGAGGGAATAAGCCTGCATGGGGCAGAGGCAAGGGGAGCATTGAAAAGCAGATGGAAATTGGTTATAACAAGGCACCCCAATACCCATGGGTTTTGACAGAATTTGTCACCAAGATGTAAGTTGATAAAAAGGCCCACAAGTTTCTATCTTGCAGCAAAATAACAGATTTGAATGTGTGAGACATTCAGTAAAATCAGTTCAGTGAATCCTCAAGCAGATGCTGGTGGTGAGGAACCCAGAGGAAAGAAAAAACAACCCAAAACACAAAAACACGCCACCTATCTGAAGAATAAACATTAATGTTGTAACATCCTAACTGCTGCAGATTATGTTAGCAAAAGGACAAGCAGCTTAAGAAAACAAGGATACAGTGTTCCAGCTCCCAAGCTGTCAGTCAGATTTACGCTATTGCAGAACACACCCCAATCCCCTGGCAGATGCTATCGCAGACCTCTGGATTCTGCTGCACAGCCTCTTCAAAACCATTAAAAACAAAGGCTCTGGCTTTTGCTGAAACTTATGGTTCTCTGACTCATAATAAGAGGATAAGGTTTAACCCACTGACTGGGAGGCAAAAAGCTAAGTACTGTATCAGATTACCCTATGAATCAACCAGGCACACCAAAGTGACCTTTGGCTCCCACTAACACAGCACAATGGGCTGGCCAACTGTCTTCTGTAAATAATTTAATAGGCTGCATTTAAATTGACCTCGCCTGACGAGGTAATTCATATGTACATACTGGGCCTTCCACCACTTCCCAAAGTCAGTGGTGATGTAGTGGGGTTGTGGAGGGGATTGCAGGGATGCACAAATGGGAGCACACACTGCTAACATTTGCTTTTCTCGCTATGTCATGAAGTCCTTCTAGTCTGGAGTTTTTTGTCTTTGTTAACAGACACCACTGCTCATCCCTGATGAGACAAGAGACCTGTGTAGGGCTGGGGTGTTTGTTTTGTTTTTATTCTTTAGACCTTTTGCTTAAAAGAAGACTTAAAGAATGTGGAGTGACATACCCCTACAGACCCAAACACTAGAATATCTATTTGGGGGTGGTTCATGTATAAACAGGCAGGATTTAATGTAAAAATTAAATAATCAAAGACCATGCTTCAAGTCAACTTATTTCTTTTGAGAAAACATTTGGATTTGCCAGTACTGAAAAGTACAGATAACTGTAAACTCCCAAAGCTATTACTGGCTAAATTATACAGAGCCAGATGTATAAAAACCCTGGTAGGAACTGCAGGATCACAGTCATCTCCTCTCCACTGTACTACTTAGAATCAGGAGATCAGAGGAACCAGCAAGAAGGAAACCTTTTCAGGTTAACCCAGAATGCCAAGGTAAATCCCAGAGAGCTGCCCTGAGTCTAGGGAGCAATTTAATTTTAGGAATTATCCTGACCTGTCTGGACCTCTGCCTTTATATCGTGGTGCCAAGTCACAACTTGGTGATGCAAGGGTGAAAACACTGCTGTGGGCGATTGACTATAACATTTCCACTGTTACTGTAAACACATAGTGGTGCAATGCTTTGCTCAGTTTGGTATCATTGGATTGCAAGAAAAGATTTATCACAATAGATCATGACACTGTCATTACCACATAACACTTTTTATTTGTAGTTGACAAGAAGCTTCATATCAGTATACATCGTTGTACATGTGCATCAAAAGTAAATTACCCAAGATCAAGAGAAAACAGCAACTGCCATTTGAAAAACAATACATATTGAGCAACTGTTCCAGGTTAATCCATGCCTTAATCAGTAGCCAAGCGCAAGGCCATAGAGTTGGAAACTTTAGCATATGACACACTTTAGAGGATTAAATTTAATCATGTAAAACACTCTACAAAGCCATTTAAGAGAAAAAAAGGTACACCTCTAACAAGCTTAGCTAGTTTTCTAACCTTCTCCCTTATAAAGATATCATATAAGTATATAGGCTTCATATTTTCCAGGTTATGTATGTAAAGATTAAGGCATTATTTTTGTTTCATTTCATACAAACCCATCTCAGTAAAAAAACCATGAGGGAATCACAGCATAAGAAACAAAGGGTTTGAAGCAGAAAGCTAAACTGGCTCCTCCCGCCTTCCCTTTTTTTTTATGTTTAGAGGTGAACAAGAGCAAATACGCATAGCCTCACATGCCATCAGGATTTTTACCATCTATCACAGCCTGATTGTCAAAGAATTCTCTAAAAGTTGTTAAACAAACACACGTACATGGCTCACAGCCACTGCATTCCCCTAAGGCCAGCAAAAACAACAACAAAAAGAAGGTTTCACAGAAAAGGTTTCGGTTCAGTGTAAAAAATCAACAAAGCAAAAAGACAAAAAACAACACCAAAACTCCGCAGACATGCTCTGGTTTTGGTTGGGCTGTGTTTTTTGGCAGAATTCACACGTTAATTTAATTCCTGCATTTCCTAGTCTGTCATTTCTCATGACTCAATGAGACAGTAACATGGATGATTCATAATTACAGCTTCCTGGGACAGCAACTGCTTCAACAGCTGGGAGGACACTTCTCTCTCAGGCTTGCTGGCTATTTTCCTTCAGGTGGTAACAACTCATCACCAGCCAGTCATAAAGCCATTTGGATTAAGCATCATCAAAAGCCCACTGAAAACACCTTGCCTGCAGACTCAACCCTTCACTACACAGCTCTTGATGCAGCCAGTGAAAGGCACAGGGTGTCCCCAGCAGCCCCAAGAAAGCCTCCAACCCACAAAGTGCCCCAACACTACCACATCTGTTACATAGGGTCACCTCCCCAACCCTGCTCCTCGTCTTCAGGCAGAGATGTGTGGGAATTTCAGTCAGTTTTGAAACCTTGTCAACCTGTCCTCCACTGGAGGTCTTTATCTACAGCATGCCTGTTGTTTTACAGGTACCCTATGAAATGCTCACATAGGAAATACACAAAATAATCCATATTCCTGCATAATTATTTACAGCAAAGCAGCCACATTGTGGTATCACAACAGAGCTTCAAACATCAAGTCAAGGCTGTGTCCCTTTTTGTGCAGAGTACATAAGTGAAAAACTCTCTCTCAGTGTGAATGAACCTGTGAGGGAAAAAAATAGTAAAGAAAGAAAAGGATCAAAAATGAAGTTACTTGCCCAAGATCACAGAAAGGATAAGCAGCAAAGCTAAGAAAAGAAAGTAGGTCTCCTGGCTACCAGCCTCGCGACCTACTTAAGTGGGCCCTGTTTCACACAAAAGCAATGCCTATTAATTGTTTCTATCACAACCCTTACAGAGCCCTTGAATGCCCTAATTACAAAGGAAAATTACAATTCTGTTTGCCTACCCATTTTACCCTTTTGGTTTTTTTTCCAACACCTAAAAGAGGAGGGAGTTCTATACTGTAGGGCTTCTTCAAGCATCCCATCCACATTTCCAACTTTATTAGGTCCATAAGAAAAAAAAAAAAAGGGAGCAGGGGAAATCAGACTGCAGACAATGTTTTATACTGCAGAGGATAAACCAGCTTTTGGACAGGCCTATATGATGCACCTCCCACCACAGTCTCCCTCCCTCCTTTCAACTTCTGTAACCCGGAAGGATTCACTGCATCAGGGAACACAGTATTTTGTCTGATTTAATAGCTGCATTTACTTTGGTAAGGAAATCCTGTAAAACCAGAGTGGCAGTTTCTACAAAGTGCTAGGCAAACCTGGACCTGGTTCTCCCCTCAACACCAGCTGCACATAGGGATAACGACCACTCTTACTATGAGAGAGGAATCAAGCAAGGAACACAAACAAGGTGCCCATACAATTTTGTAAGCAAAAAAGGTATTTGCAAGAGGGGCAGAACCACCAGAATTGCCTAGAAAAAAAAAAATACCGTTTTTCTCTGAAATACTTTGATACCAAAAGAGCAGGTAAGTTAACCGTGCATAAGACACCCACCTGCTTCAACTGGGTACAAATACATTCACAAGCTTTTGGTTTTCTTCATCAGCATTCCAAAACTGATGTTAACCCCAAATTTCAAAGGAAATTTCCTTCCAAGTATACAAGGAGTTTAGCAATCACTGACGGTAGGAGCAGTTTCAAGTACCTCCTCTGCTGGGTAAGAGTATGATGGATGCCCTGAAGGTATTTAAAGGACCTGAAGATGTGACACTTGGGGACATGGTTTAGTGGTGAACTTGACAGTGGTTGTTTAATAGTGGGACTCCATCTTTGAGGTCCTTCCCAATTTAAGTGATTCTATGATATTCTGAGGATTACAGGAGGAAAGGGCTCAAACTGTGTTAAGTTTCAGCCTTGCCTATACACAGGTGAGCTTCTCCTCATGGCAGCCAATAACTATTTTCCAAGTGAAGCAGCTTATATATATATATATTGGTAAAATAACTTCTCCTCTCCCAGCACACAGGTGTTGACGTGAGGTTTGATGCCGTCGTACAATCTAAAGGGACAAGTAACAGGATTCGGGTGACTTCGGGCCATGTGTAAATCCTTGGGTATTTCGCAGGCAGCCCTCCTGCCGAGCACCGCGGCCACAAGGACCCGCAGGAATGTCAGTGCGGAGCGCCGCGCGGGAGGCGGGCAGCGCGTGCCGGCAGGTGGCAGCAGGAATCCAGCCGGTTGGCTCCCATCGCCCGGGGAGGGCCGGGGTCAGCCTGGGACGGCAGCTGCGACGCAGTTACGGTGACACACCGCTGTGATTTAGCTTTCAGCAGTTCGCTTATTATCTCTGTTATTATGTCTGCTTGAAATGTAATTAACTATTTTAGTGGGTTTTGATTGGGGCATGACAACTCATTAATTAAGACAGCTCTGCTAAAACCTCCCACTCACCGTAGTCGCCACCTGGGTTCCTACACAAGTTCTCCTGAGTTGGGGTGCTCTTGCTTTCATAACACGAAATCTTTTTTAAAATCTCCTAACCATAGGGCCATCTCCCGTCCAAAGCTGAGGCTTGGCCAGGGAAACACTTGGCTCATAGCTGGTTAGCCAACACATCCCAAGTGCTAATGGGCTGGGAAGATTAACTGAGTATGGAATTTTTGAGCACAGAGAAGTTGTCTGCCTGAAGAAAAGATGGTAATGGTTTTTCACTCACCTGTTCATTGTACCACCAGAAGAAGTTATCAGCAACAGATCTGATCAACACAAGAAGTCACCTAAAGAGTTTGGGAGAGAAACTGGAGAGGTGCTACAGCAGCCTGGCAGCATTCAGTGCCTTCTGCACCACATGCACTGACCCTTACTCCACCAGGCACCCACCTGCTCCAAACTGCCAGCCCAGATGACTATAAGGCTGCTCCAAATCAAACCATCCCCTGCATCTCCTCGGGCAGCTCCAACCTCCCAGAAAAGCTGTGTTCTTTTGTAATATCCTGTCTCCAAATATATTCCTCTTTGCTCTTGAGCATTCTATAATGATCCCATGGGTTTAAACAAATTCTGACTTTATAAATGCAACTTGCACTGCTTTAATCTAAATTGTAAGATCAGTTTATGCTCTGCTACTATTTTGCTCATCATATGCTCTGTTCATACTAATAAGGGGTTCAAAACACTTTTAATACCTGAATATGCACAGAAACATTGCAACACGCCAATTACATTTAGAAACTTAAATTTAATGTTAAAAAATTAGATTTTGGTGAAGTACAAGAAACTTCTACTAGATCATCCAGGTTTCCTGTGGAAATGCTGACAGCTGTATTAAAAGTAACTGGAAGTCAGTTAAAACCAAACTGTATTAAAGAATCTATTAACAGGTAATTGAGGATCATTCTGCCAGCAGGGAAGTACCCTAAGACAACTAAATAAATGTCTATTTCCCATTTCTCTGATTAAGAGGATACCAAGGAAACTGCAGAAGGGATAAGGCTGTTTGCTTTGAGGTGGAAGCCCTCTGCTGGTTAACATAAACTAATTAACACACTAATCTAAATGTTTTTGTAGATAACAAAGAACAAGAAAGGAGACAGTAGCTAAAGAAGAAGCAGAGAATAATCATCAGCAATCTCAGAAATCTTTATTCTTCATTTTATTTACTAGGTCCAGGAATATAAAAGGTGTTTGTTTTGTTTTCTTTTTTCTGTTTTTATTTACATACTGTTTGACATACAAAATATGCAATTTAATAAATCTAACTAGGTATTTGCAATAATAAAATGCTAAAAAGGAACTTTTGAACCCTGTGAGACACTTGGGTACACCTAACCATTCAAACACTGAAAACACATTTCATATGAGTGTTATAGCCAGGTCTTACTGTTTGACACACAAACCACAGAAAACTATTTCTTCCTAAAGATACAAATGGTGTATGTGCACATCTTTTTGTTTTGAGTCCTGTATCTTTAAAACACATTTCAACATTACTTCACAGCCAAACCAGCAAAATTATTTGACCTTACTGATACTGTATGTATGTCTCTTCCAGGAACCAAACTAAATATGTGCTGTTTCTGTAAACTATGCATAAACAGTGAACTTCAGAAGACAGCATTCTGTGCACAGGTATAGGACTGCAGTAGAGCTTTTTCAGTTTAAGTTTACATGCTAGCTTAGCCTGGTACATGCTAAGTACAGAGGCGTGTGTTGCAATTCTGGACAAAATTTGTAAATGAAACCCGCCCCACCACGCCTGGAGGAATGCTGCAATCTCCTCTCTTCCTCACAACAGGCTCTAGGTTAAAAGAAACTATTTTCTTGGCAGAGAACGAGCACAAGGAATGTTGCTGACATACAGAGGGTGAGAAGGAAAACACTGAATTTATACCTTAGTTACTGTCCTACATAGTTATATTTAATCCCAATTAAAATAGCCCCGTTAAAAGCTGGATAAAATGCCACAGAAAACAAAACTTATAAAATAATGAACATATGGCCTAAGTATGCGTTCTCTCTGTATGGAGTGCCTGCACATGTGCTCACTCCATATGTACACAAACACGTATTCAGCAGGAGCACCAACTGTGACCAACAAAAACCATTTTCTCCCCCTCCTGCAATTTCCCCTTCTGCCATATACAGGCCTGAAATCAACCTTGAATTTTTTTTGTTTCTTTTTCTGCAACCCTGAAACACGTTAATATTTTCCCCTACCAATAGCAGTTTCTAGGTGGAAAAAGACCCAATAATACAAAAGAATAACATGCAGGGTCACTCTTGTAGGGCCTGTGGTCCCCCTAGCAGACCTTATGTAAAACATTTGAGACACAGGAAATGTTTCTATTCATCAGCTGCCAAAACAAGGTGAGGACAGGAGGGAAAACTGAAGCCCAAATTATCCTCAGTAGAAGGGAAGATAGAATAAATAAGGACATTCACGCTAGCAGCAGGAATAATCTGATGCTGCCTCTCAACCACTGGCATTTGAAATAAATCAGCCTCAACAGAACAATTGCTTAGCCAAAGTAAAAACCCTGAGTGTCAGTTCTTAAATCATTTCTCTTTGCTCACAGCAGAGAGAAAACTAAATCAAGGCTTTGCAATCTTCTGTAATTTGTACCACATTATCTTGTTTACATATCTAAAGAAAGCTCATCTTATGGCATACCACTCACTGAAATACAAGGTGGGAGGGGTAGAAAGTGAAAGAGAAATCACTTATTACTGAAATTACAGGTGTAAAAAAGTGTTTGTTCATCAGATACTAATCTGTTGAGAGCCCAGTGGATGTCTCCCACAATATTAACACCCTAAATCAACTTCTCCCAAGCAGGAAACAGTTTAGAAAGCAGACACAGCCAATGCCAACTACCAATCACTGTTTCAGGTGGTTTCATCAGGGCAAAGAAGATTCACACCTCGACAGACATTGTTAAATCAAGTCATCCAGACATTTCACTATTAACCAGTGGACTAAATTACAGGCTTAGTCTTCACTTAGGGCTTTTTCCTGTCCACAAGACAATATGCTTGCAATACCCTACAAGCCTGAAAGCAACATCAAGCTCCTTGTCACAAAGGTTCTTCAGTGCCTTTTTTATCAGATGCTTGGAAACCAAGTAACAATCCTAATGCATCCTTCAGTATGACTTCTCCTGTGGCCAATGCCAAAATACTGCTCCTACCTATACCACTGTTTTTTCTTCTTTTTACTTAATGAACTAAAGTAATTGGCACAAGTGGCAGCCTACATGCGAAATCCAATATTTCATGAGGTCTTTCACCTTCTCCTTGGCAGAAACAAAGAACATGGCTCAAGTTCGATCCCCAAGCTTGCACCCTTACATACAAAGAAGTGGAGCAGCAGATCTACATGAAAACAGGCCCAGGTCAGTGCACCACAATAGCAATTATGTCTTTAAATCTTTCGGAAGGTAGTGGGTAAGAAAAAGAAGTAGGACCCAAAATGGAAGCTAACCCCTTTCTTGCTGTATTTTCTGTGTAAATGAAAGTAAGGCCACTAGACATAAAAAGAAATGTCAAGCTAATTTAAATGAAACACATCACCAAAAGAAAATATTCAACATACACTTTAAAAGATAGATTTTTATTGTAAAGAAGTCAAAATGAAGATTTAACTGCTGTGTTTTTCACCTAATTCTGTCTGTAAAGTTGAGCCATCTTCACCAACAAGAACACTACTGCACTAAATGCAAAAAGAAAACAACTGAGAAGAGATACTTATTATTTCACTTGCAATAGACATTCCTTATTTACAGGCATCTGGGAAACTGCCTGCAGTAGAAACAGATGCCATGTAGATACTACTAAAGAAATAAGAATACAGACACAGAAAATAAACTTATGCAGAAATACTTATTATTTGATCACGTGCTCTATCTACCACATACCACGTTCTTGTTATGCAACCAAGTTTATTTACTCAGAGGAGTCCACTAAAAATAAGGAGAATATTTCGTATGTATTTATTCATCAAATAAAAATAACTGGTTTCTAGATGGGAACTACCACCTTCTTTTGATTCACATGCCTCCCATGCTACCTGCTCTAAACTCATCAAGTTGACAAGATTATCAAGATTGCTTCAAGAGCCAATATTTCTTTGCAGTATTTTTTTCCCCCTGAAATAGCAAAGTTGAAAATATGCTGGCTTTCTCAGCGAGCTTTGACATAGAGATAATACCATGTTCTGTGGTTAGCTGCTAGCTCTTCTTCCTCCAAGGCACTGTGAGTCATGTCTGCTTTCCACATTGGTGTCTTCCAAACAATTCTGGGTAAAACTGTGCTAGTTCATTCTCACCAAAGACATTGTGTGACAGCACAATTACACAGAAGGGTTCACATATTAAATGAGTTTTTTTAAGCATTCCGTTAAAAATGTGCAAGGCAAATATTGCAGTAACTATTAATCAAGTCTAAAAATAAATTAAAACTAGCTTCATGAAAGATGCCTGGGCTTTCACTGGCATTTAAAGCTTTTCCTTCAAGTACAAACACAGTCACAGCAGGATTTGCAACTCTCATCCAATGGCACCCTTTTCCCAAGCTTAGGCAAACAGATGTGAGGAGACGCTTTCAAACCCTACTTGCAGACAATATTGTTTTTTCATTATGACAAAGCGTTACTGAGCTTGGCAGTAGAAGCCACCCACTTTCAGGAACTTCCAGTGTAGTTAATATCGCTCTGCTTAACAAAAGATACCTTGGTGTAAGGCTGTTTCTACAGGCTGTTGTTACTGCACTGCACCCAACTGACCTTCATTTATGAAGGGCTGCTCTGGTTACAGGATCCTGAGTTATTCTGTTTAGTTTAGGACCAGCAAAATGCAACAGATTGACAGCTCTAAAGATCACTTGGGGTAAAGTAAATAAATAATATTGCATATTGGCTAAAATATATGGTACCTGCCATCATCCTTCAGCAATGAATGGGCCATCTTAAAAGACAGCTGACTGCCAAGTTAATATCCCGCATGGCTTGTCTTTCAAAAAAAAAAAAAAGTGTGCCACTTTTTAGATACTTACAGAGAAACCAAACAGACAATGTACAGTTCCTTTATGGCTCCCAAATTCTGGGCCACTCTAGGGGTCACTGCCAGCATCTCAGAAAAAAACTCTTACGACATCCCAGTACAGTGCTTGCAGCTGACCCTCCCAGGTAGTCAATGGGATCTGCTCTCAGGTGGGGGCAATACAAAGTACCTTTTCTTCAGCTCTCAAGTAAAGCCAGAAAAGAAAGCTCCTGTTGTTCCCTGCCCTCTGGGTGTACTGCAGCAGGGCTCATCCTGTGCAAGCACGGCTGCTTTGGGCGCTGTCCTGGACAAAGTGATATTGCAACCCCTGCCTTCCAGAAATGCTGGGATTTCATCTAAATCACTGCAGTGAGCCAACTTACGGCTCCAAGCCAGCTGTGTCAGCACAACCGAGGAGAGACTGTAACCTGAAGGAGAAGGGGTGGACACAAGCACTGAAGGAAGGGGAACTTCTTCCAAAGCAGGGTGCGGCTGGTTAAGCAGCTGTACCCCCAAGGCTACAACTGGCCAGGGTTTCTGCAACATCTCCAGTTTTGTGGTGGACAATTTGATAAGGGGTTTGATAAGGAGAAGAAGGTCCAAGCAGACTGCTTTTCTGGATCTCTATCCAACTTGTACTTCAAAGTAAAACAAAACAAACAACCAACTTTGATTTTCAAACAGAACTCTTCTTTTGGGGGAAAATTTGTTTGTAGGGATGCTTTTTGTGTGCTTTTTTATAAGTGTTTTATTTTCATTGTGTGTGGGAAAATTATGCCTAAAGTCTTTGGCAGTTTTCAACATGGGGAAAAAGTAAAAAAATCTCCACAGTGGGGTGAGGTCAGGGCTGGGCAAAGAGAGCACTCAGAACATTCATGTGAATTATATCACCAAAATAGACTCAACACACTTTATAAAAATGTGTGGAAAATTCATTGAGACAGCAGAAAAGGAATATGAAATCCAGGATCACAGGAAGGTCATCACTGGATGCACACTTCCTTTTTTTTAGGTTTGGCAATCAGTTTTGCTATGTTGGAAGTTCTCTCCTGTGCTAAGAATTGTATCCAAAAGCAATTCAGCAACCAGCCATGACAGGGATCAAGAGAGGGAAACACTTATGTTCTGCCCAACTTAGGAGAGGATGAAGCCAAGGCAAATAATTTGAGAGCTGTCTTCCGAAGTAAACTTTTCTTTTGGTTCATGGGTTATTTCTACATTGTCAGCCAACTGTAGACATTACAATTTGTTAGCCTGTTGAAATTAAGTGGAAATGTATTTCCACGTTAATTCCAAGGAAACTTGTTTCCCTTACAAATTTTTAACTCTAGGCCTCCTTGGACAATGCTGTTGCCTACTGCTTGGCTTTCAACACTATTTTTTTTATTTTATTTTATTTTTAATGGAAACTTTCAGCTTCAGACCATACTGTAGAAAGCCAGTGCAAGGGCAAAAAATACATTTCTGTGCTAGAGTGGCAAGCGCAGAGAGGAAAAAACAGAAAGACAAGTCATTCATGTGAGTGGAGGACAGGACAGGAATCCCTGGCGTTCCAGCCATGATGGAAAAGAGATGTCACTGCCTTGCAGCTGAGGTGCGGACAGAAGCTCACACCTCAACCAAAACACGCAACATGCACACACCCCTTCTCGGAAAAACAGCTTGAGATGCATCCTGAGATACCCTCCCTGCCTTCAGCAGCAGGTCCACCGGGTAGACACTCATCCTTTAGGCACTACCACCTAGTTTTAAGCTTAGAGAGGGCCGTTGTCTTTGCATGTCTTCCACAGAGGTTCATCTGCAGTTGTCGTACAGGTTCTGCCTGTAAAACTGGGTCAGCTGTCTCCTTGCAGGGAGGCTGGCCTCCTTTCTACCTTCTCATCCCACGGCTCCTCTGTAACGACTGCTTTCTTCTTCAGTCACGGACACTGTTAGTCAGAGCCACACACTGACACATGGGAAAATATCTCGAACCTCATGAAACATTTTCTCCACTACCACTCCCTCTCCATACACAGCTTCCCAGGATGCTGCAAGAGGAAAACTAAGTCAAGGAAGGCAAGATAGCACAGAGCAATCACACTGCACCTCTGCATACAGGGCGGGGGGGGAAACACCATGCATGTGTACCCATTCCCTCACACCTCGCAAAGCGCTGCCATTTCTGCAAAATTCAGGGTCAATTGTATTTGTGCCCCTTCTTCCCTCATCCCAGTTCTTGGGAGTCACGTATCTGGGCACGAGTCTCATCTTTTATCTTCAAAGAAAAGTGAAAACGTCTAAACTTAATTTGGGGGATGCAGACATTCACACAACCTAAACGTCATAAAAGTCCAAACTCCAAGAGCTACCAAAAATCCTTTTTGTTTTTACATTTTATGATTTTTTGGAGTAAGCTCGAGATCCTGAGCACCACATGTACAGGTGGAAAGATCTTAGCCAAATTCCCTATAAAGGAGTTAGACTGCAGGAATGCAGCTAGAGCACGATAAGGAATGCTTTTCTGGGGAGGGTGCTGAATGCTTACATATAATAATTTTAATGTCACTCTGTCAAGCTAATGCCCCATCAGGGTGGAAGCAAGAAAAATACAGGCTTTTCATTATTGGATAATTGGCTGCACACCCTTAGTAGTGACAGCAGTTTGCTAAGTAATTGCTCACCTTCAAGTAGCTAAAACAGGAATACTAACAAAAATACTGCAAGATCCCAAGGGTTAGAAGAGAAGCAAGAACTGAGAAGCAGCAGCTGTATGAAAAAAAGTAAGAAAGCTTTCTATATGTATAGGCTTTATCCAGTACAAACCAATAACACACCCTCTTCCCAAAAGACACACAGCTGTATGTAAGCACAAGTGACTAAAATTATTTTGCTCAAAAAATAATTATTAGACTTAAACTTCTCATCCTACAATGCTTATTTTAAGAGTTTACTGAAAATCTGATCTCAACACTTAAAAACTCTCATCGAGTACACTTGGATTTTATTCAGACTTAAAACACACCCAAATTTAAAAGCTTTCATTCTGAAAAGAGCAACTTCATAGTTCATTTTTTAAGCACAAAGTAAGCAACATCTGAGACGACCAGAGTAGGATCACCACTAGCAAGTCCACCTCCCTCCCCTTCTTAACTACCTCTGTGTAAAATAAGTCTCTTTCTCAATCGCACGAAGCTGGGTGTGTATAAAGGGGAGCTGGCAGCTCTGGATGGATGCCTCCACCTAGCTATCAATTACTGTCACAAGATTTATACTTCACCTATTTTATGCCTCTCCTGTTTCATTTTTCCTGCATCAGCAGTGAATTTAGGAGAAAAACACAAGACTGAAAATTGAATCACTGACACCTAGTGAAGCCAGTTCACCAATAAATGAGCTTACCAATTATTTTTATATTGCCTGATGTGAAAGAGTAAACTACAAGTTCCTATTGAAAAAGGTCTTGTTTATATTCCCGTATTTTCTTCTAAGAGACAGCTTACTACTGAGTTTGCAGATCAACTTCCAAAATAAGCTGCTTCATCCTCAGAAAAGGCAAGAGACCAAATCAACATTTCAAACTTTGTATTTAAAGATGAAACATGCCTACAAATTTAGTCAAGTGACCTATATCTGCTACAGACTGGCATTTTCTTTTGTCCTTTCTTAGAGAAAATATTTTTATTTCTTAGGGTCAATATTTTAAGAAGCATTAATGACTGACTAGATAAATCAGAGTATACTGAAAACATTTTTATTGAAATTGAATAAACAAAGCCATGAATCGATAAGTAAGAAGTGTAACCCAGATTACTTTTCTGATATGATTAAATGAACAGAAAGATAGCAAGAGGTAAGTGATGAAGAAGAGCCAGTTACTCAAAATGAACCATAATACCTTGAAATCAAAGAATGCTTTCAAATTAGAACTAAATAATAGTCTAGAACATTTACAAAAAACATCACATGCTTCTGCAATGCATAGGAAGACAATGATGAGAGTGCTGGACAACACAGGAGCTTACTAATAGGGATTTGAAAGAAAAAAAGAAGACAATCAGCAGAAAAAGAGCTGACATTTTCATCACAAGGATGAAGATGATCCCCTGCCCACAGGAAAGATGCTACAATTTGGGGATGGAAGAGGGAAATATTTCCCTCACTCACAAAAGGCATCTGACCTAAAGCTTCATTGCCTTCAAAGACTGTACAAGTATGGGGCATTTGGATGTGGGTTTGTTTTATTAGAGGATTTTTGTTTTGTTTTTGCTGGTTTGGGTTGGAGGGTTTTTTATTTGTTGGGGGTTTTTTTGTTGTTATTGTTGGGGTTTTTTGAGAACTCAAGATATCCATTATATGATATAAAATGAAAAAATTCTTCCTTTTTATTGATCCCTTTTTACTGCTCTGAAACACTAATGTGTAAAGAAACACAAGCTATGTGCTACCATCAATCCATAGCTGAAGCAGTCTGCTACCATCTCCACTATATTTACATTACTACTTAATTCCTCCTCTCGATTTATGGCACTTCTGAATCATCAACACAAAAGACCAAAATAGTGTCCTGGTCATTTGATTAGGAGTTTCTCAGGAAACTTGGGGATAATATTAAAGAACAGGAACTTTGGCAAACAAGAGAAAAGACATACAAGGAAAAATACACTCCATTTAGTAGGATTATATAGTCAAACTGAAAAATGATGTTTTGATCTGATGTATGGCTTGTTGGCCCTTTGTTAAAGCAGACACACATGTTGAATGTCTATTTAAAAGCAAAATATATTCACTGAACTATACTGAAGCTAAAATGAAAAAAAATATGTAACTGAGACCATAAAAGGGAGAAATCTATGGAATGTGTTATGTTCATCTAGCAAAGCTGTTCTCAAGCAATCAGAAATTTCAGGCAGCGTATGTCAATCCTGCTCTCAGACACAATAGAGTAGATTCTCCAGATTTCTTCCCTTTTTTTCTTTTTTTTTTTTTTTTTGGTGGTGTCAGACACCAGTGGCAGGAAATCCTGATGGCAAGAAACATCATGTGTTCAAGTTTACTGCTCAAGAGGATGAAATCAAAACACCTCCCTACACATTGCACTTGAAAAAAAGGAAAATAGAAAGAAAGAAAAAAATTAAATAAAGAAAATTAAAACATCAGCAGAGCTCTTCATCATAGTGAAAAAATGTCTGGAAACAATTAACAACTGAAAAATTGAGGAAGAATAGTAATTAAATACTTAAAGTACTAACTACTAAAGTAGTCAAATTTTGATTAAAACATCCTAAAAATTGAAGGCACATAATTTAAAGTCTGATACACGCTTCTAGGAATTTAATGCAGTTCAAAGTAAAACCAGCCCCTTTAATTATGGACATTACAAGGCCATAAACTTACACAGCAAGTTATCAAAGCGAAACATCTGTGCACTGTCCACACATGTAGCGCGCGCTTATGAAACAGAAAAGAATGATGTCACTTCAGCCTGGTTTTTATTATATTCCGTTTACTAAATTCTCAGCAGTATGGCCCTATCCCTGCCCTCAGAAACAGAGAGACATATTTACAGGAGAAGACACATGCAAGTGGTCCATGTCAGGGCTAAGGAAGATGCTGCAGTTTCATTTCCCTGCTGCAGCTGCAACAAGCCCTTGCCTATAAATGAACCTGAAGTGATAGGAGATTCTGTCAGAATCTCTTCCCCCTCATGCACCAGTGCAGCCAGCAGCCTGCTCCCTGGACACAGCTGGCCTCCAGAAAAAGCATGTGAGTCCATGCAAAGGAACACAATGCTAAAAATCTAGTTTCTTGTGGAGCTAAAATCTGCTTTCCAACAGAGAGCCATTCCAACCAAAGCTGAAATTCTCAGACACCTACTGCCCATGAGGCTGACGTGCCTTGAGCCCACTTACAATACAGCAAAGAGGGAACCACATGCTTGAGAGAAAATATCAAAGGCCAAACTTGTTATCAGTTTCTCTAAGCCAACTGCGATCTGTCTATCAACCTTCATGCTTCAACCTGCCATTCCTCAGAAACTTCACTTGCACCAGCCTCCCTGCCACTGGTTCAAAAATTCTTCCAAACAAGTCTTTATTTTACCACCTCCAGTTATTTCTTGAAACCAGCATCCCCTTACCATTTCCTCTATCCTCCCACCACTGTTCCCTCTCATTTATTACTTCTCCCAAAGACAATCACTCATGGTATCAACAAATTTTCTACAGGGAGCTTAAGAAGAAGAATTACTGCTGTGACCTGCAGAAGTAGTAGAAAGCATGGCTATGTCAGCCCAGCACTGTGCTGCATATTTCTCCCCTTTTGGGAGACGTTAATGTAAATAATATGAACAGATTTCTGGTACTAAGGCCTGGAATATTCCTAGAAACTGTCAACCAGGCAAGCTTTTTTTTTTCTTAATTTACCATGCTAAAGAGAAAGAAAGTGTTGAGCAGAGCATATAATTTTATAAACTTGGCAATTCATTTCTTATTTTTACTTATTTGAGAAAGACTAGCACATTTTAATGAGGGCTTTGTAAATGCAGACCCTCAATAGTTTTGTGGAAGGATACAGAGAACATGTGTTTCTCTCTCAGACCAGTTCCAGGAGACAGTGGAAAAAAGCCATACCCCTTGATTCAAATGAAGTCACTCCTGCTTCTCTTCCAAAAATTACAATAGCACCATGTACAAAACTCATCAGTAACTGGAGAATCTTGGACTTTGTTATTTAAACCTGGATTTGATGCAATATGAACTCATTTTTAAAAACAACTTTTCACATAAAGGCATTCATATAAACTCGATCATCTGTTTTAGGGTTTTTTTACACATACCAACACTTTCTTGTAATACTCTTGGACTGTGTAATATTGGCTTTACACACTGCATGTAGAAAATAGTCTGTTCTCTTACCAAATGATGGGCTTGAGAAACTCCAGAATTTTTAAATTTGGACAGACTGTAGTAGAAACACAGGATCTGCTTGTGTACTCTGGGTGGGAAGCAAGTGCCCCTCCTAGGGTTGAGGAGGCCACATGATGGCCAACTTGGCTGCCCCTCCAGCCAGGGCAGAGCTCTGGGCAGCAGAGGCAAAGTCACATTCCCTGACAGAGTCACTGCAGCTGTATTGCCTTCCTTCCATCTCTGTCATCTCTTCTCACCCTTACCTGCTCTGATATCAGTGTTACCAAGGTAGCAAATGCAATACAGTACCTGGATAAGTTGCACAATAATTCTCTTTACCCGTGCATGCAGCATGTAACTCATATATTCATCAGAACTCTCACGAGTGTTGTACTAGTCCTGAAAGGAATACAAATTTTAAAAATTCCCAACTGGAGCAATTTCCTGCTTTAAAATAGCCTTTGCATGTAAGGTGACCTAAACCAGCTAAAATCTACAATCTAGTACCTGAAAATCTCCTGCCAGAAGAACTGAAATTGTTTTAATTGCCACTAAGAAAAAAAATACTATTGGCAGCTCACCATTCCTATAATTGACAATAAGTTCTTTAACACTTTAAATTTATATGAAAGCTATCAATAGCCACGTGACTTCATTAAAGGCTTTTGCTATTCTATAAAACACACAGAGGCACACAGAAAATAAAAAAATCAATGTGCAAGAATGGAGTGCATTCAGTTAGCATCTTGTCTCTGCGGGAAATTACTCCCATCAGATCTCTGCTTATATGTATTTATACATACACACAAAAATACACACTTTCCATTTGTTTTATATATTGCAGACTATTTAAATCTATCCAATAGGATACAAAATACAAATACAAATACAAAGCTAACAAAAAGGTTATCCAAAAAGAGATGCTTCTCCTAGAACACACAAAATATTAAACCCCATTTTAAAAAAATATTCTTAGCGATATTTCAATTTATAAATCTCCTCCATGTGGAGTGAGGCAGTGTGAGGACATTGACACTCACTTAACTTTATTATACATCTGAATTTTGAAGTCTTCCAGGTAAAGGTTCACGTCACTAGTATTGCTTAAAAAGCTAGGAGTTGAAAGTCTTTGCCTTTTTTTACTATTCTCTTTGTTAAAGCGGTTCTTCCAAGCATTCAGTGAATTAAGTTTACTCAGCAGCATTCTCTGTTGTTATTTACGCTTGATTTAAAACATATTATGCAGTCGAAATTACACATACTTAGGTTAGAATCTGTGCACTTAGACTCTGACCTAACCTAACACAGCAAAACAAAAAAGTGTAAAGCTTTCATCCGTCATAAACCAAAATGTGGCCTTTAGCTGCACAGTTGTAATAAAAAGCCTCAGTTACTTCTGCTATATTCAATTGTTCCTTTCTAAATATAGAATAATGCCAGGCCTAGTCACTCAGGTCACCAGGTAAAGCTTTGCACAGCATAAATCTGTCACCACCTTTGCTCAAAGCATCTCTTTAATCAAAATTCATTTACTGTGACAGTGAAAAGTGGCCAATTTAGACACCACAATCAGATAAATTTGAACCCGTTCGTCCTGTTTTCAAAGGAAGGTGATCACAGTGGAAACTCAGAAGAGTCAGCAGAAACTCTAGCAAGTTGTCAGCCTGCCAACTATCCTTTTTATTTTTTTGTTTGTTTACTTACTCTTCTTCAAAAATGCATGTTCATTGCAATCGTTACCAAGCCCCAATGAAATTCACATAGCATCAGAAAAAAAAATGTGCTTCTGTTTTAATTCTGTGTAACAATTATAATTACTAGATGTATGGGTAAGCAACCAGTACTACAAGTAAGATCATGCATTTCCCTTAATTATAAGGGGAAACATTAAGACCAATATAGTTCAGTTTTTCCAATGAATACAGTTACCACTGAACTCTAATCTGACTCATCTGCATCAAAGTGAACAGATAATAACAAGTACCTTGTAAAAGGAGGGCATTTCACTTACTGATATCTAAGGCATCAATGCATTTGTAGTAAGCAACTTCAGAGCAACTCTACATATTTATGTATCTCTCCCCTCTTTTCTGCTTCATCTGTGTTTTTTGAAAAATAATATATCTACCATTTATCCACAAGTAAATGAAAGCATTTGCTTGAAAAATAATGGGAGATGTTCACTTTTCCAAAGTAACTTACATTATATGAGACATGGTGGCACAAATAATGAAGTTTTATTCCATAAAGATATCTTCAAAGTACCTTTAAATATTTTAAGTATTCTTATTAAAATTCAAAGGTGAAAATTTAAATGGACATGAACATTTCTTTACAACTTCAGTAAATGCTACAGTGCAGGCTACAGAACAGAGATGCAGCATCAGCATAGCCTCGCAGGTAACTGAAATATAGCATTCTTGGGGAAAAATGGAATCACACAGTTCCTTATGGCACATCATATGGTTAATGACGGAGGAATTAGTCAAGCAAGGTTATTACATTTAGGTTTTCATAACAAATTACTTTCTCTAGGGAAGCCAAAACAAATTAAACCGAGTATTAGCGCAGCGCGGGGCACACTGAAGCTGCGATCTGACGTCTGGCGGCAGCGCTGCCTCAGCAGCCGCCGCCCCACCTGCCCCTGCCCGCATCTCTCACCGCGCCGGGCACAGGTCGCTGCCGCACCGGGAGACAACCGGCCCAAGAACCTGATCCGGCTGAAAAATAACCCCGCAAAGTCAAGTAAATCAAATCAAACCTTTTGTTGGTGAGTTTTCATCCTCTCTACCACTGCCCGGTTATCTGTGCAATCACAAACTCACACACGCCAGCGCAAGGAGAGCGCAACAACGGGCACTGGTGCCAAGGTTTTGCTCAGGGCCGCTGCTCAACAGGCCCCAAATTCTCTTCACTTTCCAATGAAGCCCATCAACAGAAGAATATGACTGACCAAATGAAGAGATGTAGCTCCAGCTGCTGCTCTCCCCGGAGCTGCACTGGCACTGACCCCCTCCACAGCCCCAGCCCAGCCAGCTCCTGCCACAAACCTCGCTCCAGCTGGAGCAGAGACCAGCTAGTTAGAGCTAAGAAATGAAGCAGAGGGAAGCCCCGAGGCCCCAATTTCATACAGCTTAAGCTGATCTAATTGCTGTCTGCCAGCATCCCAGCCATCCACCCCTGAGCCCATTACCCAACAGAAAATACTTTTTTTTTTCTGTTGTGTCATCCCATGGGTTTTGTTTCTGTCTTCTTACTGAAATGGGTCAGCAGAGAAGGGAGAGTGAGACCACAGTGGTGGAGGAGACACTATTCAGTTCACAGATAGATTTTCTTAGGCTGCTGCTGACCTACAACTTACATTAAATCATTATTTTGCAGCAATTCCTACTGTCTTCTTTTAGATATAGCTCAGCATTGCCACAAATCTTTGCATCACTCATACGTCTAATTTAATTTTGCCTTTGCTCATATGTACATTAAAGCTAAGTAAACAAATGTTGAAAACACTTCTTGTGTCTTTCAGGATTGCAGAATACAAAGGTCTCACCACAGCACTGCTCCACAATGCCACAGCAAGTCATCAAAGGGATGCAAGGATTGGCTGATGATTCCTATGGATCTCAAAGCTTGCATACTGAATCCCAGATCTCCACAGCAAGAATCAGTCAGGACTTCCCTCAAACTGCCATCTTCAAAGCCACAGAGAAAGGCTGTGGTGAGACACAGGGTGGGGCGGCGTCTCACCACAGGTTGAGGGAAGCCTGACTGAAGCCCAGCCTTTGCAGGCTCACTCAAATGCCCATGACTGCTCTTTAAGCTCAGCAGAGCTCCTGGCCCAGGCACTGTGCAAGGAGCAGGTTATACATCTGCCTCTGAGCCTTGAATTCCCAACAGTGCAGCACTGGTGGGACAACCATTGCTATGACTCTGCATCTCTGTTCATCTTCTCCGACAGGAGCAATCTGACGCAACACAGTCAGCGTCGTTTGCATATGACGTGGTATTTTCCACAAAGAAACACAGCATATACTACTAGGTGCACATGCTATGTAGGCAGGGCCACGATTCTTTAATTTCCTCCAGTAGGTGGAAAAAACCACAAAGAATCATCAAGGAGGAGACATCCTTGTCTGAAATAGCTATAGATACCTTAAAAGAATTAATTGGTACCTGCATAAATACATCTTTGTTTAATAAAGGAGATTTCTTCCTGCTGCATTTTCACTAGTGAATTAGTAGGTAGGGAAGAGACAACTTTATTATTTACAAGAGACTCAATAATCTATCTACACACCCACATCATGCTTCAACCAAAACAATCAACACTCCATTAGAGATTATTAATACACGAAGCTCGACGACCACCTTGTGATTTGTGGTATTATTTCCTCCACTTTACAAACAGAGAAAACTACACAACAGCAGCTATCTCAGATGAATAGGTTATTAAAAAGCTCTGTGAGGAAACCCACAATGGAAGTCTGCCATTTCCATGGGGCCAGGATTTCATGTCTGTTTCTCTGACTCTGTGCATGTGCTTTAACTTTACAATTACTACCAAACTTCAGTGAAGCAAAGGTCAAATAATTAAAGAGATGTAGCCTGCTTCCACTGAAGCCTGTGGCAAAACTCTCATTAATTTTAACAGAAGCAAGACTAGACTAAGTGTTTATAAAGCAGTTGTGATCACTGGAAGGCACTCCTGAGTTCTCAATATTATTAGCTATGAGACTACATCTATCTAAGAACAGTTTTGTTTTAAAGCCTTCAAAACCTGGTCTCAAAACCTACCAGGTTTTTTAAAGCTCTTGTTTTTCAGAAGAACATTACTGAAAAAACACTGAATGGTTATTACTTATATTGAGGTTTTTTATATGAATTATTTAAATGTGTTGCCAAAGCACATACCAAAGGCCACTCCAGCAAGGGCTGGAGTCCCCTCTGAGGATTCTCCATTCTTTCATATCTGCTCTTGCCCCTGGTTATAATAGCTTTCCCTTTATTTTCCAATTAAAATAGTATTGTAACAAGATTTGCAAGATTTGTCAAATCAAGAAGTTTGTTGCTGTATTCACTGGAAAAATCATAAAACACATCAAAATGGAGGAAGATAAGCTTTTCAGAGTATTTTAGATCAAGTTCTTAACATGAAATTGTTTAGACAATAAAGCGCAGCAGACAGAGTTTCTTGCACCTGGCTGACCTTTTCCTTTTTTGAATTATGAATTTTGCTCTACATAGATAGTGTCCCATACTGAAACAAATATATCCTAAAGATCATGAATGATGGGTTCCACCACATTTTCTTGCTCAATTTTAAAACAAAAGTTATATCCTGACTGTGAGATATGCCTAACACAAAGGCATACAGAAGTTCTCACCAAGCCTTTTGGTCAGAAAGTAAGCAAACATGCATGACTTCACTATGCTTTAACTGTGACGAAGTCAGTAGAGTCAAGGGCCCTCAAATACAGAATCAAGTCAGCAGCATCAAAGGTCCTGCCTTTAATAAGTGTGAGAAAGAACTGTACTAACCCACACGAGTACAGCAGCGTTCACAGGAAAGGTCACAGGCAAATTAACCGCTGTGAGCCACACCCGGCAGTGAGGGAGAAGTCAGCGCAGCAGCTCTGACTCTCCCTGCACGGAAAGTGATAAACAGGCGGGTTTGCTTGACTCTGATCTTGCTATATCTCTCATGGGATTTTAAAGAGAAGGCTTCATTAAACACCTCTGGAAGCCAAAAAGGCATAGCTAACAGCAACAGGTTTCCCACAGAAGAAAAACGTCCCAATTATTGTATCATAGGATTCTCCAGGATACAAGGGCTGCAACAGCATCCTGAAACCACACACACCTGTATTTCAAATAAATCTCAAACAATAGAATTTTTTTCATGATCTTTCCTCTATTTTGCAGCACGAGGTAAATATTTGGATGATGACTGCCACGTGGATGATAACTGCCATGTCAGCATAGTTGTTTAGACATATTCACCCTGATTAAAGAGAATGGAAGCAAAAGCCCAGAGTGCTGATCCTTAAAGGAAATTCCAACATTTCAAGTGTTCATAGTTTTCACTAAAAACATGCAAGGCCATGGGAAGGCAAAGCATATAACTTCAACAAATGCTGCTTCTGACTTACCCATAATCACAGAACAAAATTACAGAAGACTTCAAGAACAACAGAAGCTTGGATTTTTCTTAAACAAGGATATCTGTGAATACTCTAAGCTTTTAACTATTATTTTAAAAGGCATGAAAATATTTTTGCAAATCAGCTTTAAAAAAAAAAGAATCATCATTCTGTGCAAGTCTTAGTCTGCAGCTCCTGTAAGATTATCAGTATAAGGAAGTTTAAGTTTTTTGTAGTCTTACCTGAGTTTCCTAAGTTTCTTTGTTGTAATGAATCCTGTCATTCCAGGATTCATTACAACAAAATCCTTCACAGCTTCATTGCATTATAATCCTTATTGAAGATAAATTGGTGAATAAAGTTATTAATTTAAAGCAAAAAATACACATGTTTCTCCACAGCAGCAGAACTTGTGCATTGTGTATGCTTTGACAATGTTTTTTAAACAAACTTCATTGTCAGATGAAAAAGCAACATTATTCTGAATAGCAAGGACAACTTGTTCTTTTACAAGCCTGAAAGCAAGTTCTTTCTTCTCTTTAGTCATCTAAATGCCAAAAAAATACCCCCCCTATTTAAATCTACCTGCAATACACAGGGATTAGAAATCTATTTTACACAGAAATAAAATTAGTTACTTCACCAACAAGTGCCTGCATCCAGAAATGGCCCTGCCCATCTACTCTCTCTACAGATAAACTCACAAGAGATCTGCTAACTCAAAACACATTTACAAAAAGCACTACCTGCTCCTTCCTTGGAGGAACATCTCCTAAAGTAGCTCACTTAGTCTTAAAGGAACCTGAACTTTCTCCATTCTCACAATGCAGGGGCTTCCAATATCCCAGTAAGGATTTTATCATGCTGGCGAGCACAGAGCCATTTCAGCTGTTTAAGCCATCTGTACCACAGGATTCCTTTATTCAAACTAATCCAATTCAATCTCATTTGTGTCTTTACAGTTGTCTACATATTTTCATCCTTGCAGATAACTGTTCATCTGTACCAGCTACTAAACATCAGTCATTCATTCACACATTTTCAATGCTCTCCCAGCCCCTTTCTAAATCTCAAACACTAACCAGTTTCACTTTACTCCATGATGTGGCAGGGAAGAATCGGTCTCATTTCACAGCTGAAGACACAGATAATAGAAAAGTTTACTGACTTGTTTAAACTGAAGGAAAAAAAGAAAAAGACTTGTGAGTTAACACTTGTGATAAAAATAACACAGTAAGGGATAAGAACTATTTAAGACAGTACTGTGCTTCTGAAACTTGAAGTTAATACAATATTATCTTTATGTTTAGCAAAGTATTGCTTTGAAAGCACTCAATAAGCCCAACTTTGATCACAAAAAGGCCATATGCTACTAAAGCAGATTTTAAAAATAAAAATGGGGATGTATAGGGCTGACATTGGTAAATATTTAAAAGGAGTCCACATGTAAAAACAAAGGGGAAAAAGAAAGTCTATAATTCTTCACATAATCATCTATTCCATCTAAATTTTACCATTAAGCTGTGCTACTAAAAAAAAAAAAAAGTTGAAAATCTACTTATCAAAAGGGTAATGTCTTGCATTATATAACCAGATACAGACAGGGTGATTAAAGTACATATTATATTTGATATGAAAAAGAATTAAAGAAGAGAAAAAGAAACTGGTAGCAGATCTAATTTCACACTTAGGGGATTACAATGTAGAGAATATACACAAGCATTCTTCACTGACAACAGTGCTGTGAAATGCTCAGTAGATTGCTGACACTTAGGATTTAAAAGATTTAATGTTCTGCTTCATTACTTCACAGCATGCTGAAGTTTTGAGGATGCTGGAATACCGAGCAGCTTAGCAAGGAAGTAAAGCAGAAGAAAAGGGTCTCATCAAACTTACAGGATCTCGATAGACATTATTTTACAGCATTTTACTGTGCTTAAATTGTGGAAATTAAAAACCAGAGCGCTTTCGTTCCCTTAGTTGTTTAATCAAGGCCATGTAGTGGGTGCCATTCTGACTGGCCCAAAAGTAGCCTGTACGTGCATCAATGTCCTATTTTTACTTAACCTAATAAAAAGAAACTTCAGTCCTTTCCTCCTGTAAGGAGTAACACTTCCCTCCCTTAAAAAAAACTTAAAGACTTGCAAGACCAAAAAAAAAAAAACAAACAAAAAAAACCCACAAAAAAACCCAACCAAAAAAACCCAACCAAAAAACCCAAAACAAAACAAAACAAAAAAAAACAAAACAAAACCAAAAAAAACCCACCAACACAACAAAACCCAGAAACAAATTCGTAAAACTTACACCTGGAGTAGCTGAATTAGGAATTTTATTTACATCTGAATACAGGTAATTTCTCGTCCTGGAACACCCGGAGTAGAAAGCAAATGCATGCTTTCCCATGGTCAGCACTGAGGTGGACCATTGCTTTACAATGTAAGCATCATGGTTAGGGAAAAGCATCTTTGCAAGCTGCAGTAATTTCTCCCCTGTGCAGCCAAGCAGGAGTAACCCTGCGGGGTAGGTGACAGTACTACAATAGCTAATCCCAACAAGTGAAATTCTAAGCGAGGAAATTTGCTCTGAAAATGCAATAAGTATTCTAAGAGGATGAGACTCCTGAGAAAACAGAAAGCCTCAATAATTAGTCTTTGGGATGAGAAGGTAGCTCTTTTGCCTAAGAAGACTTTTCAAATCTTGGGTATTTAGTTTAGCTCAAAGAAAACAAGGTTTTTTGTTAGGCAAATATCTAAGCATCTGGAAATTTTAGAGGCACACATGCAACTTCAACAAAAACTAACTTCAAACAACTAAAGGTTGTGTTTGAGGTGCCCTCTGAATTATCTGCATAACACTAAAGGATTTGTGGTTGTTCTTACACCTTTTATGAAGAAACATTTTGGGGGAAAGGTTTTGTTCCTCTTGTTCTGTTCAAAAAGAGCTTGAGGAGAAAGTAAAAATCCACACAAAATCCACCTCCCCTGCCCTTCCCTTCTCTTGGTGCTTCCTGGGGTGTACTGCAAGCCTCCCCCAGTGCAGAAGAGCAGCATGGGCCTGATACATGAGCACAGCCTGAATGCCTCAGGGGAAGCCCCTACCCTCCTTATGCTTTATTCCCGCTTGGTAACCATTGCACCAAGACCTGCCCTCACACACTTCCTCCCATTTTCATTCCTAAAGAAACCCACCTGGGTCAGAAAGAGCCCATCCCAGGAGGAGACAGCACAGTGGCTCCTCAGGGATCGTGCATGGAAATGGAAATGATTTCTATCTTGTGCCTCTTCAAAAATTACAATCTGTTAGCAGAGAGCTGGTCACTGACCTCACATTGTCTAGAGCAGCCCCAACTACATCACGAATAGACATTAAATTAACCACATTCACTTTGTTTAAAGCATACACAAACAGTGGAATCATCTGAAGCCATGCACAGTAACATCTAAGCAGGCAGTAAGTCAATGACTTATAACTCGCTGATGTGCTCTGACACCATTTCCTTAACACTCAAAGCAAGAGCAGTACTCAGTTTGAACAATTGCTGTTCCTCATCACTTCGTCCCTACCCTTTCTTTCCCCACTACTTATACCCAGCAAGGATGTAACATTGATGAAAAAAGCCTGATCTTTTTCCTTTTTTCCTTTTCTGTGATGGTTTGCACTCTGGCTCACAGCAGAGCTGCACAGCTCACAGAGCTGCAATAGCACAACCAGCCCATGGTACAAGGCACGTGGCCGTATGAACAAAGGATGTATCAGGTGAAATGACAGGAAGTGGAAAAGGAAGTACAGCCAACACATTTGAAACCACCATAATTATACAATTTTATGGCAATATAGGCAGCTTTACATGTGCTCTATCACTATGCCTCTACGTAGCACAGAGAGCTCGAGGGACCTATGTTGACAACTGGAATTTTTGACTCATCTAAAATAATTCAGACTGCATTTCTACAAACAGGATCATGTTCTCTAACTCCCAAGTCTTACTGAACACCATCACCCACCTCCTAACCCTATCATATTTTCCAAATACTAGGAAAAACACAAGGTTAGCAAAGGGTATTCATACTCAGCAGCTTCCATAGATAAAACATGGGAAGCAAAAGGAAGACAGAATTGAAGAAGCAAAACAGGATTCCCTAAGCAGGTCTAGCTAATACAAAGTTTGAAATATCTAGCTCTATTTTGCTTTATATTATATCCCATATGAAAATGTTTGTACAGCAAGTACAGCAGAGCATGTAAGCAATAACTGCTTTGAAAGGAACAGTAATATGCAAGGTGAGAATTAATACTGAGGCCAAGAGAGAACAGGAAGAGCTCATCAGCAAAAGAAAGATATTTGAATTAAAAAGTGTATATTAGTAAGTAAAGGTCATGTCAGCGTATGTGTTTTCATCAAGTATAAGGCAGTTCTAAATGAAGTATGAAATAGCTGCTATTTACAGGATATTATTAGAGCCATACAATATAGTGTTTCATTTTGAAAGCTTACTGGACTTAAACTAGACTGGACAGACAAAGCAGAAGGTTAGTTATTATTTAAGCAGCACTCATCTCAGAAGGATATTAGGTTTCTAGCCTGATGCTGCTTACTCATAACAAAGTCTAATTACAGCATAACAAGCACACCCACTAGCTTCAATGAGACTAGTCAAAGAATAAGACAGGATCCACTGTACGTCAGGTTTGGCAGCTCCCTGATGAAGTGCTCCAGAGGAAACAAACTATTCGGCCAGTTAATAGAGGAAACTATTTAACATGGAAGCCGGGGGAGAAGTGATTTAACTTGCTCACTGCCACAGCAGTCACTGCCAGGGCCAGAAGCAGGACTTGGGAGCTTCGCAGCTTCCACATATGTGCACAAGATCATGAGATCTTCTCATGGAAAATGATCACCTTCAGCAGATCTTTAATTTCCTTATTTACAGCTTTTATAAAAAGTTACTGAATCACTTATTTTTATTACACTGGCAATTGCATAGGGACTTGAGTTATATATATGTCGCTGTCTTCTGTTCTGTTAGAGGAACGTACATGTCTGCAGCTCTAATAAAATGCAGAAAGGCAACAAAGGAAAAGGAACTGGCGAAGAAACTCAGGACTAAATGACTGTTGTTTCCAAGCTCCACCTCCCATCACGAGACAAACATCATGTAGCAAACCAGTTCTGCGTATCAGCTTGGCATACCACAACGCACACAAAACACACCCATTCCTCTGGTATCTCTTCTTCAAAACACTGAATATTCAATGCCAGCAATATCAACCGAGACAGCAGTTTCACTCCAAGAGCTGTCTCTTGGTTTTGAGTTGGGCTTTCTGCTTCGCTCTTCAAACTACACTCTGCACTGCCTGTAGAGTACTATTGATCATAGGCCCTGCTCAAAGCATCTTAATTCAATCTAGCCAGACAACTAAGTGGCTGAGAGGTACCTCTGCTACAGGATGTTCATCTGGAACCACTGAACACCGCAGAACTGTCCTATGCAGAGCATCCTGAAAAGCAATGCTACTAGTAATGCAGGGACTGGAAGACAGTGACACATCACCCAGAAACTGTACCCAACAGACTAAATGTGGATTCTTTTCTACATAACTTTTATGTGCTCTATTTATATGAAGTTGCATTCATATTCTGACTGCACATGGGTGTGGTTACACAATGAGGTTAAGTAAAAGATTTTAAATATATTTTGATTTGTAGAATTATGATTGAGCCAGTTTACGTTCCTCCTTCTTTCATTTTCCCATACTTCCACCTGAATTACAACCACCTGAGCTCCCATCAGCCCACTGCATAGCTTTGCGTCACGACCTCTCTCCCTCCACTTTCAAGCCATGCTCCTCCCAGCCAGGAATGCTTTCCCCTATCACTGAAAGGATGGGACCTACCCAGAGCCCGGCTACCAACATCGCCCTGCTTTGTGGCAAGCTGAGTCCATTCAGCAGAGAGCTACCATAAGTACAGGGGACCCCCGGTGGCCTAGCGGTTAAGATGCTGGTCTCTCAGCGCCAAGGCCACAGGTTCTAATCCCAGTCCCCCGGGTAGATGGAGCTCGTCAGCCCCTAAGGCCA
>JAWWLV010000121.1:50565249-50618494 GCA_035041135.1 Platyrinchus mystaceus
TTGCGCAGGCTTGAAAGGTGGGAACACCTTTCCCAGATCTTCGTTCGCGAAGACTGGCCATTTACCTTTACCTTACCATAAGTACAATTAATACAATCTCAGTTACTACGGGCATAAAATTTGTCATCTGGTTAGTCAACATGCAACATCTCTGGTGCCTATCAGACAAAACCAGACTTCCTTAAGCTGTGCAGACTCAGGTGTGGAGTTGAACCCGACTGCACTTGAGGGCTGGTAATTTATAGGGAAAAGTCTGTGTTGTGTTCATAACAAGCTATGTATAATTTGTTGCAAAAGTTGAATGGTGGCCTGGATAAAATGAATATCCACAGCAGTTGTGTTCCTGATGTATCACAGCACTAGCACAGTCTCAAAACATCCAGGGGGTCAAATACCTGTGTTTTTGAAAAATAACAAAAAGAAATCATGGAGGGTAGAAGAGATGGGGGTGAGAGTAGAGCACAGCACAATTCTCCACTGAAAAATTACAGCTCATACCTCTCCACTAAAAAATTCAAACCAACTATATCAATGATACCCATTTGATTTATCTCAAACACATACTTGTTTTTGAAATGCCTTGAAAGCCATTTCATCAACGCAGAGCAGCCAGCAGGACATGCCCACACGTGGTCCTGCCATACTGAAGCCTTCCCCACAGCCCACCATCAGCCTCAACAGCCAGGAGAAGGATGAGGATGAATCAGCGCAGGCATTGGCCACAGTGCAGGCAAGGGGCAACAGCAGCTTCCCAAACACAGCACGCTTCCCATCCTTTTTGCGAGGTCTCCTGAAACGCTTGATCTCCCTGCATTAAGCAAAGGGGAAATTGTAATCATGCATATACAAAATAAGCCAAAGCCTAACATGACAATTTCGGATGCATATTAACTGGTGAATTAGACATTTTTCCACCTCTCATCTCTTTCCTCTGTCAACTGAGAAGTCAAACTAATCCCTTTCCTTTGAAACAGTAATATTCAGATGAGAAGTGTAAAAGCACACTTGGTCTTTAATTCTAAATTCTACATGTATTTTGGTTACAGTCTTAATGAGGGCCTGCTAAAGGCTCTTTGGTCATTTCCTTTCCTCCTGTCTAGCTTTGTTCAAATTACTATGTATGATTTTATACAATTGAGCTGTTTCAAGCATCAAAACCTGAATGCAGTAAGAATCAGACTGCCACCAATTCTTACAGCTAAGGCCTGCCCAACACATGCAGAAACCTGCAAATTCTTTTACTTGCCAATCCTAGCAATGTTGTAGATACCTCTACGTGGTTTTAGGCATACACTGATATGCTACTCCTCAGTGAGCTGGGAAGAACAGAAGGAATGAAGGAAAAGGAAAAAAAACTAGGGGAGCCATTATGTCACTGCATCCATTTTTCAGGATGCAGTCCTAAGGAAAAGCTCTTGGGTTCATGTATCAGCAGGGACAGCCAGTTGGGCTTCCTGCCTCACTCAAGAGAAGGAACTTCAAAAAGCACACACAGCTGGTTCTCAGGCTCTTCAAAGAGCTCTAGAAGCAGGAAAATACCAGACTACAACATATTCAAAACCCAGTAATAACAGTGGCAGCTTCTGCCACCATCTCACATCAGAGATGTATCTGCAACCAACCCCAGCAACAAACTGAGATAACAAACCAGTATAATCAGCCCACAGAAAAAACTGAAGTCAAGAAGAGGGAGGATGGAGGTGTCTTCCAAAGTATTTAAATTTAACTATTTCGGCCAACTAGTGTACTGGAAATTTTAAAGGCTAACTTGAGGTGAGGTAGAAGTTGCAAAGAAGTAGAAAAATGCTTATTTTTGATCAGTGTTGTCAGATGTGTTCTTCAACTTGTACCTCTGCTTCTCTGGTGAAGAAGAAAGTAAGCTATAAAGGAGTTGCCAAGCTTCCAAGCAGAAAAAAAAACAAGGAAAATCAGCAAGCAGGTAAATGTCTCAAAGACACAGCTTCAAAAGGAACTGACAGTGCCAACACCATTAATTGGAGAGACTGCCTGCATAAATCCATCCGTATTTGAATGTGCTAATTTTCCCAAAGCTTACAAATGAATCAAAGTCTATCTCATACCTCAAGGAAAGGGAAGAGGTCTGAATGAAGCAGGGGAAAAGAAACACAATCAGCATGACTGTGCCAGTGACAAGAGGACAAGCTGACCCCCCCTCACCTCCCAGACATGCTGTAAGCTCATGACATAATTTCATCCACCAGAGGCTTCCATGGTAGTGCCTGACTGAAATGCTGCTGCCCCACACCCTACGGCGATGCCAGCATGTCTGTTTACACAGCCACACTGAGAATCAGATCTGGCTTTACTGAGCAAAACAAAAACCACAAAACATGCTGGGGTTTTTTGCATTTTTAAACCAGAACCAGTCCCCTCTCTGGGTCACATGAGAGCAGTAAAGCAGTGCTGGAACAACCGGTGTGCACAGGGTTGAAACAAGAGATATGAATTCATCTAGTAAAAAACACAGTTAAAGCCAGTTCTCTCTGCCAGAGACAGATTTATCTAGGCTTAGAGGAATTTAAAAATGAGCAAGTAAACCCTATCCACATAAGCCTTTTTGGAGAAAAAGCTACATCTCATGCAGTATCACATTCTGTATTCAACAGGCATTTCAGGAGATGAATAAACAACACCATGTTCCAAAGATGCTGGCTCTCTGTCACTGATGACGTCTGCTGTCACTAGACTGCAGAAGGGAGTCCCCTACAGAGTGTAAGACATGAGCTACCCACTGAAGGAACTGCCTGTGGCTGGCATGCCCAGGCTGCAAGCCCAATTTTGGGTCACAAAAGGACAAACTGTGACATGGCATCCCAGGAGAGGTGACCGCCCAAGGCTTGTCACCTGTGCTCCTGAACAGCCACATGCAAGAAAACACACAGAAAAGCTTTACTTTAGAACCCAAACCTCTTGTGTTCCAGTGCATGTAACATTGGCATTAAAACAAAGCTTTGAATTCAAGGGGAAAATGCAGTTACTGAAACATTTGTGTTATAAGCAGGGTTCAGAGTGCAGTTAAATGCCTGGGGTTTTTTATTCCATATCACTTTCAAATCCCCTGAACCCAATTTACTTCAACTTTTAAAAGCACAAATTTCTTCATTTATTTATGTTACCTTTGCAGTCTTTATGTTTTGTTTCATTTATACATTCACAACTGTTTAAATGATCTTCAATTTGAGAAACTGAATTCTCATTTGCAAGGCAAACAGCATTCATGCCCAAGGAAAAGTAAAATACTCATCACTTCTATTAAAATACAAATACCTTTCCATCTTTTCCAGTGCTTGCTTCCTGTTCCCCTGGGTTTTAACCCTTCTGCAGAGTTATTACAGCATACTCCAACAGACCTTTTCCACCACCAGAGTGAGAAAACATTTATTTGTGAACCCTTGCTTTGAAAGAGAACAGAAAAATGTGGCAGGGTTCTGCGGAATGTAAAAGAAGCCTCATGTGCAGTAAGTATTACATGTGCAACACTGCAGCGGGGGAAAGTAGCAAGACTCACTGGTTTGACTAATTCTTGCAGAGATAAATTTTGGAGAACAAAACAACCATGTAGAAAACTCATGTACACTCTAAAAAAAAACAGTTAAAAAAAGGTAGCAGGTCTTGTTTTGTGCCCCCTGCCCTGCAAGCCTCACAATTACTTAGACAAGAAAAAGTATTTTATACTTTTATTAGCAGAGATTTCCCAGATGCACCTATGTAATCCATATTCCACTTACTTTTATAAGTTACTAATTTGGAAAATTAATATATACAGACCTGAAAGTTCAACCAAACAGCAACTCCAATATATGTCTTAACACAAGATAATACTAACACACAGAAGCTTTCAGCTTGCTTAGAGATTGCAAAGCTTTATCTATAGCTCTTCAGCTCTCTGGGACTACACCATGGCATGCAGATCAAAAAAATTTATCAGGATTTGGAAGTACATCCCAATTATGTTTATTTATGTGGAAATTGATGCATGTAGTCAAACTCACACAAAATGTATGTTATCAATTCTTCCTGCTACATTCCCCCCATTTACTTCCATTTAGCAGCCATTTTCTTCTCTATTAATATTTCATTAAAAGTGCCCAAAAGATTATAAGTTTCTAATACTGCACTTTCTTCAGCTCTGACAACACAGGAACTTTTGGCTCCCTGAAATTACACCAGCACAAAAATGCACTGCAGGGGCCACAAGAAACTACTGTTGCTCATGAAATCTTCTCAAAGTGTACAGCACATACCATGTTCAGAACAGGTACTGTGCTTTTGTAGAAAGATGCATTTGATGTAAATCTAACAAAACTAACTGATCGTAGCACTTGGAGAACAAAAGGAATGTAACAGTAAAATTATTTTTTCCTGCTTCTTAAACACCATGGGCTGATGCAGTGCCACTTTAATGGAAGCCCTGCCTATTTGGTAAATAGTGTTAGTGCTAGAAAATTCCTTATACTGAGGATACAAACTCCACAGCCTTGATCAAGAGTTGTATGACAGACACACATTGATAAAGCCACTATTTCCAGCTTCAGAGCTGATAACATTTGAGCTTCTTTCTGCACTGAGTTTTTGCTGAGTATGTGGCCTCTGTAAGTCCTTCTGGTGTTGCATCTTGAAATGATGCAAATAAATTGCAAATATGACATTTCCATAGACATGGCATTGTACAAGTAATGCCAGGACAACCCACCTTACTACAAAAAATGTTACTCAAGTTCAAATATTTTGTAGTTATTTTTCTCATTTGAAAAGAATTTAAATTTGTATTTCCTACATATATTGCAGAGTAAAAACTTATAGAGAAGAACAACAGACTGAAGTGTACTTACAAAACGTTTCTCTTTTAGGATGAAAAATATTTTTATCGTTTATAATTTTTAGTTGTCAAACGTATTTCTGTGAGAGATGATCAGCTCAAACATGTGTTGTTGAGCCTGGTGTAGAGATTACCAGATGACATTCCAGATGTCCAGGTCTAACTGAGCATTCATGGAGGCTTTGCTCTGTAAAACCTTGGTATAAAACTACAGACTTAAGCAGAACAGAGAAACAGGCTACTCCAATTTTGCATCCAGATCATAATTTGGAGCTTATGCTCATCCTAAAACTGGCCCTACCTTTTTACTTTAATGTTGGTGCCAGAACTGCCATCTTTCACCTGTGTTACTCCTGTGGAAAACTCCCATTACCTACACTAAGACACTCCAACCCGAGCTGTATAAACACACAATAAAAAACATTTTCTCAAAGTCACTTAAAGCCTTGAGAGAAAATAAAAAAATGGGGATAAATAAAATGGTGGGGTTGATGGAAAGAAGAAATGGAAATAGAGAAGACATGCAGCTTCACAGTACTATTATAAGCATGATTAATTGGAATGGAGCCTACGGACTTGCATTGTTTATTTTGAGTTACAAGATATAAATAAAATGCTGCAACTTAAACAACTATTTCCTTACTCATTAGACTCAGGTATGTATTAAGCCTTTATACATTAAAATGATGAATAATTCTGCATATATCACTCAGCAAAAGTTT
This sequence comes from Platyrinchus mystaceus, assembly GCA_035041135.1. Lineage (NCBI taxonomy): Eukaryota > Metazoa > Chordata > Aves > Passeriformes > Tyrannidae > Platyrinchus > Platyrinchus mystaceus. The sequence goes on from JAWWLV010000121.1 coordinate 50,570,812, forward strand.
GTGCATGCTATATAACATGAAAGAAAAATTAAACAACAAGCAAGTCAGGGAAAGGCATTCAGTGACTAAACAGGCAAGGACGACAGCGAAGCAATTGCTTCACTGACAAGTAAAGTTAATACACAATACTGACAAAGTGGGACAAACTACTTGAGCATCAGAAGGCAGCAAAGCCTGGAGAACAGGATAATAGCAAATGTTTGGAAAAACTGATGTGCCTACTGCAGAAGAGCAGTGGTGGCACGGGCATGGTTTTGCAAGGAGCTATGCTCGGCTGCAACTCTCTCTCCTGGCCCAAGAGCTGAACAGCAGGGGCTGCAAGGAAACAGCACAGACAAAAGGGAATATAAGGCAAAAGCACAGAAGACAGTGAACTGGAAAATGTTATCCAGCCAAAGCTCACTCTTTCTAAAACAATTACCAAAAACTTTCTGGGTATTAATCTTAATGGAAGCAGAGGGATTTTTTTATAAGGCCAAGTAGTGACAGGACAAGAGGAAAATGGGTTTAAACTAAAAGATGGTAGCTTTAGATTGGATATCAGGAAAAAATTTTTTACTGTGAGGGTGGTGAGGCACTGGAACAGGTTGCCCAGAGAAGTTGTTGACACCCCATTCCTGAAATTGTTCAAGGCCAAGTTGGATGGGGCTCCAAGCAGTCTGGTCTACTGCAAGGTGTCCCTGCCCACGGCCAGGGCTTTGGAACTAGATGATGCCTTTAAGGTCTCTCCCAGCCCTATCCATTCTAGGATTCTATGAAATCCAAGTGTGCAAATACATTAAATACCTACACAATGTAGGAAAGCAGTCAGAAATGCAAAAGATTAGGCACATGCTAATTGTGAAATAGGAAAATAGCAAATATGGACAGATTTAATGCTTTTAAGGAAGACAGATACCTTTGGAGAGAACAAATTTCCAAGAGTCACGATGATATCTGGCTTGAGTTTTTACTGTCTTGCTATTTAGTATAATAAATTGTGGTTAAAAATTTGTGTAAAAATTGGAGCAGATTACAGAGAAGTAAACTATTCCTGAATTTATAAAATAAGCATGAAAATATTCTGCCTTATTTACATCTCTATTGTAGTGAAACCTCAAAGTAGATCGAGGATAAATTTTTTTAAAGAAGTTTCATGATAAAGCAGCACTTGATAGATAAGCTTTGGAAAATCTTGCTGTCAAGGCATTAACCTACAGCTGAGAGCTCAAGGCAGGAACTCCCTAAACTCTGTGGTAGTTTCTTCCTCAGACACCAAAACTCACATCACGTTTCTGACAGATTTGCAGCAGTTAGTAAAAGTCAGACAAGTAAAATTACTCCTATCTCCACCCACACACCCTATCCCAAGACAAAGGTTCTCCATTTGCACATGTAGTTTTCCTCCCAAAAACCAGAGTCTGTTTACCTTGGTATATGCCCAGTTAAAATGTGTAGATTGCAACATGTGAGCAAGTGGAATTGCTTGCCAGTTGTAGCTTCTCCCTGAAACACTGTTTTCAGTTTCCGTATAATTTCCCATCACAAGAGCCAGCCAACTGCACTAGGAAATCAGCCCAACAGACCCAAGACTGAACGTGTATGAACGTACTCATCAAACCAGGTTCCAACTGCACAAGCTGAGGACAGCTGCTCCTTGTTGCTATATCCACAACTCAGCATAAGGAAGTCTCCAACAAAAGGACCATCTTAAGACTTGAAGGGTAACCTACTAAAATTGTAACCTTAATTCTAAAGGATATTCTATTACAGCACCGACATTCTGTTGCACTGCTTTCAAACACGACACCTCCCACTAAAATTGCTTCTAATTAAGTAATATGCACTTTGAATCTGCTCAAATAGTATCTGTTTGTGTAATATTCAAACAATGTTATGGATTAACGTTGATGTTTGATTTCAGCTTTAACCACACACAGTGAAAACCACCCAAGATTAAAAGAATATGAAGGAAACCTCTAACTGGACAAAAGCTCTGAACATGACAATTAAATGTAACAGCCACTTATAAATAAGACTGTATGGACAAAACCAAGTTCCAAATCATTTGTTACCCTCAAACCGACTTCTGTTGTTCTTTCCAAGACAACCTATTTATACAGGCTACAAGCATGAAAGGTTGTCCATCTCAGTTGTGCTCTATCAGAACACTTACCCCAAATTTCACATCAAAATTTAGCATTTACCATAAACATCACCAAATTTTCCTATGTTTATTTTTACTTATAACCAAGATTTTTTATCAAGATTTACGCCAAACTGGCATTTATTACAATGGCATTTATTTTGATAAATGATGGCAAGACAGATGATGACACACCTGACAAGTACTAAGTTTGGTATGGGGAAATGTGAATATCGGCAAGCTCTCAATCTTCAATTTATTGTTTTCATCAACCCAACCCCAGCTCTAATTTGGGAGCATTTTATTTTGGTCAAAGAGCTCATCTAGTAGAACAAGTCCTACTTCGTTGGTTCTTGCCCAGGGGATAGGTGTGTTTCTCAAATTATACTCTCACAGACTAGGAAAAAAGAGGATAGGTTGGGAAAGAAAATCATTATGGAGCTGGGCTTCAATTTAGCTGGAGACAGTGGAAAAGAAAATACTGACAATGTATTAGCAAGCTTGATTTTTTTTCATACGATGAAGTATTAGAAAAAAAACTCCAGCAAATGTAACTCATAGAGTACTTTTAACACACCCTGTTGTATGTAATAAAATACCCTGTTTCATTACTCTTCATGCTTTACCCACTAACCTTATGACCCTGTTTCCTGAACAGCCTTTGTATCTTGTGGATATATTTTCTATTTGGCTAATATCTACTCTACAAAGGCAAAATTTATATTCAAGCTACAAAAATTTAATTCTCAGAAATTATTAGAGAGTTATTAATAATCCTGAAAATTCGTGGATACTGCAGCATTTCACATTTCAAGGAAAATCGCTACAATTGACATGTCATTGGTAGTCTTGAGTAAATTAATTAGTATTCATGAGAAGGCGCCAGGATAATAGCTCTGAAGAAACTTGTCTACTTTTCTTCCATTTTGATCTGTAAAAAGCCTGAATTTTTGTATTAGAAATGCAGATCCTGTCTAGCCTGGAAAATCAAGAGTTGGCAAAATGGTGACAGTGCAACAGTAACAAAATCAGGAGTTCAGACAACAAAAAAGCCAATTTCATTTAGGCCTCCCACAAGTTTTTAAATCCTTTTGAAGAAGTAAAGCAACAGAAGTAATTTGCCAGAAAACAGAAAAGAGAACTTCACTCATTTCTGGTCCAAAGGTAAGCGTGGTTGTTTCACATAAATCACAGAGAGGGTTGGGAACATCTCTACAGGGCACATGAGAAGGCACAAGGCCCTCAACGGCTACTGCTTTTGAACTATCAATAAACAAATTAGCAGAACCTGAAATGATCAGAAAAGTCTTAAATTTCAGCTATGGCCTGTCCTATCCCAAACACAAACAAATGGAAAGAACATTATTGATAAAACCTCCCATTACAACTCTGTAGTTCAGTTTAACTTTGTACTATCTTTATTTTGCAATGCTTTCCCTTTGCCTACATTTCTTTTTGAGGGAAGAGACAAAAACATAGAAAAATAATTAAACTATTTAATTAAAAGTCTATCAACAAATACATAAACAACTTGACTGCAGTTTACTTGATCTCTACAACCATAGGAGCAGCATTTTTACATGTAATTTTTCAGTGACCAGTTTCTCTAGCATCTATTGCCTGGGAATTCAGCACCTCTGGGTAATATACAAATTCCTGGTCTTTAGTAAAAAAAAAGAAAACATAATAAAATGAGGGGGGGAAAGGCTTACTCTTAAATCTGTTAAAATCAAATAATGGTGTTCTCTTCCTCATAATTTTTCAGACTTAAGCTGACACACAGTGAGTAGAGGCACATTTGTGCATTCATGCTCTTCCAAAAAAAATAACCACCTAGAACTTCTCCCAGTGAGTAACACCAATTTAAAAACAATCAGGAAAAGCTTTATAAACTAGCAGTGAACAAAAGATGTTTCTGGTGTCGTGACGAAGCCAACACTGACACAGCGGAGTTAGCAGGGCATTGTATTCCTCTTGAGCAGCTACTGCAAGCTTCAGCAAATGGAAAGACCAGCATCACAATTCAATCACAATTTATTTCCAAGTTCAGGATCAAAGTGCCAGGCTAATAAATTTCTGCCAGCTAAAAAACTGGTACAGTCACTTTGTCAGGAAAAAAAAAAAAATTAGGTGGAGGACTAATGTGAAAATAAAGAGTAAGTTTCATTTCTGCGCTGGTTACCTCCTCAGTGCCTGCAGACACATCCTCACCCCAGGGACTGCTGCTTATGACCAAGTGCATGTTTAAGTGCCCGGCTCAAGCCCCTATGCAGAGGCTGTTCCACAGAGAGAGAAGGCAAAAAGGCCGCCACCAGTGACCGTGGCAGCTACTGGGGCAGCTGAGAGCACCAAGAGCTGCAATCCTGCTCTTCATATCATTAACATTAGGGACAAGGCTGCGACCACAGCAGTGCCTACCACCTAAAATAAGGCAAAGAAAAACAGAGTGGATTTACATATCACAGGACATAAATGAAAACAAGTTATGATTAAAGCCCTCCCTTATACTAAACAACTCTTCACTGTGGTTTTCCGAAGCCTTCTTTATTCTGACATGATAAAAAACCTGACAGTAAAAGAAAACAATTTTTGCAAAGGTACAAGATGGGACATAGCATGTACAATTCTTTACTAGATAATAACAAAATACCAGCTTTTATAAAACATAAGAGGAGGAGAAAAGCCAACATGGGGTTAAGCAGTGTGCTGCTGTGGCAGACACATGCTGCATTGCAAGACCGCTTACCATCCAGCAGTGCCAAGGCATAACAAGCAAAAATGGAAGGGAATACCTGCAAACTGCCACCCTCTGATTTGAAGTTTCCTAGGAAACTCGTTTCGTTGTGACAAAGAGGCAGCCCAGTTTCACCTGCTTAAACAAGTTTTAAAATCAGCTGGCAGCAGTAGGAGAATAAATTTAGAGCTACTGACTGTATAGCCATGGAGAAACTCTTCTAATAACTGAAGTTGATTCAATTTAGTTAGGTCTTCCACATGTAAACAAACAAAAAATTAAATGTGCAGTGGAAATGATGTTTTATTTGTGCTTTCTCTTCTAGTCCTTTACACATCTCCAGCCATTTACAGAACACTTCTGTGTAATGTACATTCACATATTTCAAGCTGAATGAATGAATGAAAGCAATGAATGTTGTAACTGCAGCAATAAGAAACCTCAGTCCCTCAAACAGGGAGGTTCCAGTATTGGTGGGGAATAACCTGGACTGGGGAAATTCTGCAGGAAAAGTGTTCACCTCTCAGTACAAGAAGGCAACGATTTAAAGGTCAGGTCCCAATGCTGAACAGTCCCACCTCAGTCAGCAACAATTCAGCCAGCACAGAACATCTCAGCTGGGTATCACCACACCACTCCAGTTCTCTGTTTATCACAGCACAGGACTGCTGGGGTGCAGAGCTGGCATAGCTGTCAAGCTCATTCCTCAGTGAACTGCAACCCCTGTAGCCAGTGGCTGCACTGCTGGCTGGATCCAAAGCCTTGACACAGCATTTCCCCTCAGCATCTTGTTTTTCTGATACTTTGCATCTTTGCTGCCAGTTACATTCCCTTTGTGTTCTAACCTACTATGTGATGCTATAAATCAGATGTTAAATTTCCCTTATCCGGGAGGAAAAGACAGGGAATGCTAATTGCCCACTCTCCTCCCTGTGCTGTGCTGACCATTCCCTCCCTCCTTATCTTAATCATCCCACGCTCTCTGCCTGAGACACCCAGCTCAGGACCTGGCTCCCCAGTTCCACCTCTTACCGCAAGGGCTTTTCACAGATTTGGGTGGCCAGAAATATCCAGGGCTACTGGCTCTCCCTCAATACTATGTCTGCCTTGCTGATATTTTAAGAGAACCATATGAAAATCAGCAAGACAACGAAGCAGGGCCAAGCCACTAATCAGAAACCATTCAAAATTAATTTCCTTAAAAATGTAAAATATAAACACTTGCATGGTAGGAAGAGGAAGAAAAACTCTCCAACATCAAAATGAAAACTCTTTTTTTTTTTTTATAAAGTATGACATCATTGGAGCTCCTCTAGATTTTTAGAAGTGTGTAATTTTTAAAAGTATCTTTGGGTTTGTTCAGTTGAAAAATAAAGAGTAAGCATATATAAGACAGAGAAACAAAAAGAAAGAAACAAGTGGGGGTTTTCCACTACAGAAATTATGCAGATACACATAACTGAGATAAAACATCAAAACACCAGCTATACATATACCTTAAAGTCATTTAAATGCATAAAAATATTTTGGGGAACTTATTTTTTAATATAATTTAAAATTTAATCCTGCAAAGGCTTATGCATTTGATTGACCACATGAGCAGTTCACTTTAGGTGGTGCAAAAAAACACAAACTGTATGTATCTGCAGAATTGTGCCCTGCAGATACTGCATTAATTCCTAAAATATAAACAAGGATTCTAGAAACAAATCAGAAAGGTTTCTTTGGAGCACTCTTATCCATCCCAGTTTTCAGTATTTGATATGACACTAACTGAGCAGAAAAACTTTTAATAAATTTAAAGTGCAAGGAATACAAGATGCAGTGCACAGACTTTCATATATCTATTTCATCTGTGTCTGCAGATTTCTATGCAATCTTCTCTCAGAACTTAGTACTTACTGTGTACCCAAAATTTCAGGCTTTTCTACATTTTTTTTTCTATTCTAAATGCCTTTTTTTTTGATAGCTCCTTCTCAGTTCATGCTATTTAGCTTTGTAGTGCCTATAAAATCAGATTTCACAGAAGACCCCTACTTACTATCAAATATTGTTATGATCCTTCATATTTATGTAGGATTTTTATGATTTCAGAAATAATAGGAGACAAAAAAAAATGTCCTTTTTTATCACAGCAGTGTTCGACAAATAAGATTTTCTTTTCCTACGTTGTTTGTCTGTTTTCTATATATTTACACCCATGGGATTTTTGCTGGTGTCCAGAGCTCCGGACAGTACTGTGACCTCATCCAGATAGAATCAGAGTAATAAAACATGTGCTGGACGTGAATAAAATCAATATATCTAAAAATAGCAACATAAGTAGAAGACTTATATTTACCATTTGGTTCAGAATATTCTGCGTCCATCATCAGGTGTCAGCAGGGACAAAGCGAAGCGTCTCGGAACACTAGCAAATGGGCTGCTTCAACTGAATAGTTTGGATGTGGTGTGACAATGAAAATACTTTTTAAAACAGAAAACAAGCAGGCAACAGCAAGCTGAATAGCGGATGGAAAGCACTAGTAAGCGCATTCTGTGACACAGGCGGCTGCAAATCACAACAGGCCGTTCCACTCGTTTGTCAAGGGGTCGTTACAAGTTAAAACAACTTGCAAACAATAAATATCATTCTGGCCACTTGTAAAGAACCATTAATTTTGTCCATGTTTATCAGAGATTATATCTCAATTCATACGACTCTGTGTATAAGAGAGCCTGGCCTCCAAAACAAATTACATCAGCTCCTCATTAGTAAATATCTCTAGGAACAAAGCAGGAGACAAAGTCTGCACAGTTTAAAAGGCGCAAATAAAAAAAAGTAGCTTTAACTCAACTATAATAAAAGCATAGTAGTCTGAGACAGCTATATTTCCAGCATGTGTACCAGGCAAAACACCCATGCAGATGGTTTGCTCAGTATCACTTTTTTTGTGACAGAAGAATCAATGTTGTCCATTTGCATTAGAACAGCCAGTCAAAATCTGTGGGTGATAATTTGCTGTAGCCAGAGAGAATTTGCAATGAGAGCTTGAAAGTTTTCATAGTAACCCCCAGTGTGCCTGTGTGCATGAGGGATTAGAAAGGAGACGCTTCCTTTGCTGGCTGCTCAAAAGCAGTGATACAGGGCACAATCCCAATGCCACACACCTTGAGCTTCATTCAGGGTGAGCCCCAAACTGCCCGATCTTTCCTTGGGTTTTTTCAGTTATTCATCTTCTTTCTCTTGTCTAAATGCCCTGCCTTGTCCTCCCCATCTCTTTCAGCTCTCCATTTGAAGCCTCTGATGCAGGTCACTCCAGTTCTGGCAAGGGACACAGGTATTTCTTGGGGTTGAGATGTATCAGTTTGGTGCTAATTTCTCTCTGTGTATTTTCTCTTAGAAGTCATCTGAATGAAGGGCAGTTCTTACACACTAAAGATTTATGCAGATCAATGACACCACACACATAAAATTTTTAACACATAAACACTATAGTTGAGTGACAAAAATTTATTTTATACTTCAATGCTTTTATGCAATTCAAAACTCAAGAAGTTAAATAGAAAAACCTCAAAGTAAGAAATTGTTTCTAATGTGCATCAGGAACTGGAAGTATGTATCTTGATACATTTTACAAAAATAAATATCTGCCCAGTGGAATAAATACATTGCAAGGCCAGTGGATAGGTCCCTTGAAGGACTGGAATTTTCATTAGTGCCTAAAATTCTTGGAAGGCTATGAAATGAAAAATATTAACATCAAAGACAGTATAGAGGTTTCTTAGAATTCTTCTGGCGGATTCCTACAAGGGTATGTGACAATGCACAGGTAGATACAAACCACGGCTACCACAGTGCTCTCCCACAGGTCCTCAGGAGTCCAAAGAAAGCAGATTCCATTAGGAAACAAGAGTACTTCAGCTAACTGCAGGGCTTATTACCATGCAAAGCTTTTCCAGAATAGATGGAAAAACTCCATTGTGTGCCAAACTCTCATTCAAACTAGCTTAACTCACAAACTATAAATGTGTAGTAATGATATACGCAGTGAACAGTTAATATCAGGTATGCTTAGCTAAGAAGGAAGGCCTTTCATAGCTGCATAAAATAGGCAAAATGAAAGGAGAACTTTTGAGAATTACCTATAAAGTGAATAAAATATGTAAGTCTGTCCTGGAGATCAGAAATCCTACTTTACAATACATAATGAAAGGGAAATGATTAAACATCAGGTAATACTATATCCCTGGAAAAAGACTGGGGAAAACCCAACTTGCCTAATTTCGGTAACACAGAATCAAAAAGCAGCAAAAAATTGAAGCTCCGTATTCTGGCTAATTTATTTCACCATTTAAATTTTATCCTTTAATACCATAAAGGTGGCTACTGCTACTTAAAAAGCAGAAAAATAAAGCAAAAAGTGAGACCCTTGCAGATTCAATCAAGATACAAGTTGAACGGCTTATTTTCTTAAATATCACTAAAATCTTTCATACACGGAGTAGATTTTGTAGAATACAAAGTTACAACGAAAAGCCCTTCTTCAGTCTCTAGTGACAACTGAAGTTAGCACTATCACCTTTATTGTCTCAAAAACCTCAGGCTGGAGAAAAACCTTGATATTGTAGCCTTAGAGAGCCACTAACCATATTATCAGCTATATAAATGTAGTGGAGTGGTTTTGAATTCCCTTATGAAGGACAGGAATCAGTTGCTCACTCTCTGCCTCATCCCAGGCAGTAGGAAAAGGTGAGCCAATTGTCATGTTTATTGTGTTTTACAAAATATACAGTGTATGTGAGACCATACCTGGGAAGCCAGCAGGGTACACTGATGGGGATGCTGGGCCACCACAGAGTGAGGTCTTCCCAACAAGCAGGAGCATTTCCAGAATCCCCTGAAAGGAACAACATCTCAAAATGCCTTTTCCAAATTTCCATGGCCTAAGTGGTTTTCTGGTCTCTTCAAAAGGATTAGTTTCTCTGTCCTCTTACTCCAGATAACAGCCTGTCACAGACAGGGCCAGTGGGAGCGATACAGGAGAGACAATGCAGCCGCTTGCTGCCAGCCACGGCTGCCCCTCCTCAGGGACCAAAGGGAAGATGAAGAGTTACCACAAGTGCCTGAAACACAGAAGTCTGAGAAGCAACGGCAAGAGCCCAATTTGCTGGTGGCTCAGCTCATTAAAAGAAAAGAAAAACTAAGAGAAAAATAGAGGAAAACGTGTCTAGTCACATTAACAGCATTTGAAATTGTGTAACTCAACCTGAGTCTTATATGTGTGTTTGTCAGAAGGAGAACTGCAGCAAGTAGATACAAATCCCCACATTAGGAAGTACTCTGATCACAAAAAAATAAGTGATCATCCAAATTTCAGCCAGAATAAAAATAATTTTTACTTGTTGATAATCATGTAACATGTAAGCATCTTTCTGTTTTTGAATCCTACGCATCGCTTACAAACCTTAATGCATTTCATCTGTAACATTGCTTCCTGTTCCTGATAGGGAAAGGAAAATTCATGAGGCAAATATTTAGCTCCAGGCAACAGGCCAGTATAGCAACAGAAAGTTTTACACTTGTGCCAAGATTTCTTGGTTTCCTTTTAAAATGAAAATCGTGACAATTATCTTGATGCTCTCTGATGAATCAGATCTGTCTATATGAAAAAAAGACTTTTTTTGTTTCCAACACGCTATTTTACAAACTTATTCACTTTCTTTAAAAAAAAGCAGCTTATGTACCAACTTAAAAGCTAATGTGCTTGTATGAAAACATTCGTAACCAGTCAAGCCACAGAGATTTTCAGTCAGTAAACCTGAAATGCCAAATGAAAGAGATACAGAATTTCACCAAAGGGACGAATTTAGAGACACTTTAAAAAAAAAAAAATACAGCTACTGTCCACTTTGTTCAACATTTTCCAATCCACGTAATAAATCTGACTGACTTGTAGTGTCAATTGATAATTGTTGATAATGCTGGCATTTCACAAACCATAATGCCACAAATTAAAGCTTCAACTGAACTTGACAAAACCCCCAAGTACTTCACATGCCATGCCCGTGCTGCTTCCCACCACAATCCTGAATTTGAGATTATTGTTCTGATTCTTTGTCTCATACATGCTTGATTTGTTCTGAGGTCTTCTCAATACTACTCTTGGACTGTTTTCCCATCAAGCATGGAAAGTGTCCATTTTCAGCTGATTTGCAGGTAGGAATATGAACTCTGCTTATTTTTAATCCCCGTTTTAACTGTGGTCTCACACTGAGCAGCAATTTAAGAAAGGCTAAGGTCATTTCAGTTTGTGAAAAGTTCTGGCTCATCTCCAGAAGGCTTTCTGAAGTTTAAATTATCCTGTTATTTTTCAGTTTGCTAAGATTCAAGAACCTAATCTGTTTCTAATGTGCATTTGTTTCCCTTGCCTTTGTAGCTTTTCCCCCAGAAATCTCCTTCTGACTCTCATGAACATGCTTCTTGACCAGCAGCTGATTGCTCCCACTGGTAAAGCTGCATCCAAGAGTACCACAGGTACAAAAGTTCACAGCAGAAAACAGCATCTACATTTGGGCAAGAACTTACCATTTCACAGAGTTCTGCCTCTCCCTTCTTCTCCCCTCCCTGGCAGAGCTGCAAGTTCACTTTCTGCTCCCAGCAGAATGAACACACAGGCATATTTGCAATGAGCAAACTCTTGTTAAATGCGATGTCATACACAGGGTTCAAATCCCATCATGCACAGAACCCAATTCCTTTGGCAGTCAAATTTCTTCACTCTGAATTACCCATATTCATGACTGTCAGGCTGCAAGCAAAAAGTAAAGTAAGTAAATAAATAGAGACAACCTGACAATGACCAGGAAAGCTCTCGCTGTCAACCAACAGCTTCTCAGCTGTCAACTGGCCTCCACTGCTGTAGACACAACAGATCTGCTCCACCACTCTCTGCTTACACAGTTACTATACAGAAACACTATTTTCCATATAGGAAGAAAGACACTGAAACCAGATATTCTGCAGCTCTTGAACCAGTGCTTGTAATTCTTCACAAGTCCATCCCCCAAGACAGAGAACAGCACTCTGAAGAAGTATTTCAAGTCCATTACAAAAGGAAGCATACATTATGCAAAGCTCCTTTTACAATAGACACCAAGACTACAGATCCATGGTAAAAAGTCAGTAGGCCTATAAATAAAATACAACAACAGGACTCATTGCATTGGATTCTGTGTTTTCCTCAGCCATTCACTTTCTATATTATCCAAAGCTGAATCTCCTGCCCTTAATAACACTGTGGTCAGACATGCTCCTTCGTGCCACACAGTGTTCACATGATTGCATACTTGAGATACTTGTAGACATTATGACAGTGCCTAATTTTAATTGTTAGATCTTTATCCATGAGTTTGCTTTATTTTTTTAATACATATGATATTAGTCCAGTGATTGCAAAACTATCCAGTCATGAGCTTCCTTTTTATTGGAAAAGTTACCATTGATTGTAGTTAACAAAACTGAATTCTAGAAATTAAAATTGACTCCTTCTGGATTTCCTTGATAAGAACTGATTTCAAATCAGTTTTGCCCAGCCAGAGCTTTGGACCTGAGAGAAGAGGAATCCTTGTGATCTTTTAAGCAAGCCCTGTCAAAACCTCATGGTAAAAACCATCGTTCTCTTTCTGAACATGCTTCATCTGGAGCTATACAGGGTTGATGCCCAAAACCAAACTACCAACAATGTACACAGGGAAGACCATAAAAGAAAAAGACCCAGAATACAGTGTATTATTACTCCTGCAGCATTATATTATATGTGGCTGAGTTCTATTTCTGTTAGCTTTTAAGCTGACTCAGTTAAGTATAATTTCTATATTTGACCTACCCTGGGATGGCCTATTGTGATTTTATGAAATTAGTGTATATTATACATAGCAGCTAAAAGTGGAGAAAGTAGAGAAAAGCAAATCCTCCAGCAAAAGCTGTTTTACTTCCACACACCCTGTGCTGGAGAAGGCAGGGATTGCCGTTTCTTTTTATTAATTTTTTCCCCCTAATCCCATTCATTATCTTGTGGAACCTATATTTCAGTAGCAATATGCAAATCTTAAAAAAAATGCATGGCTATTCCTCCCAAAACACACAGCAGCCATTACTGGGAAAGGGCAGTGAGCAATGCTGGGAATGCTAAAATAATAATAATTATATTTAATCTTTGGAAGCTAAACAGTCTTTCAGATGGGTCAGGAATCAAACATTTCATAATGATGGATTATACTTTGGTTTTGCTTTCTTCTGCAAAATTTTAACCAACCTCAGGCACAAAAAGAAACAAGAAGGGCAGCAGAAAAATACTCTGATAGCAGGAGAGAAATACCCTCATACAGCAGAACATCTGATTTTTCTGAAATGTCATACTCCAAGCCTAAACCAGAAATCTCTTCAGTATTTGCTGTTAGTATCAGGTTTTGTACAGTGGAATCCAGGCACTAGTTCCCATGCTTACAAGCACAGTAGCTGATGCACCTGCAGAGTCTTAACCATGCTCCAAGCTTTGGTTTGTTTCTCTCAACAAAGGCCATCTCATGGCAGGTTTTCCACTTGGTTGTTCAAAAATAAACAAACAAACAGTAATACTCTCCTCTTCCTTCTCTGACGCTTGCTACTTCAATCTGACCCCTTCGTTTATCATCTCCCCTCTAGTACCCTTCCTGCACTCACACTCGCCCCAGTGCTGGCCTGCCGTCTTTCGTTGAACGGTATCTCCTTGTGTCACTTGGTGCCTTCTTCCCTTCAAACTTCCCTCTGCTCCATCACACCCCCCTGCCAAGCCTCCCTGCCTGCATGGTCTAAGATAACACACATGCTGCCTACATGTGCTTAAGACATGGGCTTCAGCTTTACTATTTCTTCTGCAGTACCGCACTTAAAACTCTTGATTCGGGGCATGATGAAGTACGTAACAGCAAGAGAAGCAGCTGAAGCGCCAAGTTCAGCTGAATTTAGCAAGCTGAATAAAAGGCTCGGCCCCATCCTCCCTCAATGCCCTGTTTGCCATGATTTAACTCTTGCTCTCGGACATGCAAAGGGAAGTGCAGGGCAGGAAACTGCCCCAGCAGAGAGGATGCATCAACCTCCTCCTCCCAACTTCACCTTCAGCCATAGCAGAGGAATGCAAATCACAGCAGCAGCTTAGGAGTGGTTATTAATGGTAACAAGACTAAAACAGGAACTGGAGAGAGGCCTTGATTTCAACAGGAAGAACTGAAGAAACGCACTCTTCACTGGATTGTTCACTGTTTCCTATTAGCTCACTTGAATTAGACTTCCTAGTAAATATAAGGACATGGGAAGAGTTCATCCCTGGTTTTGTCAGTGATTAATGGCAGAACTAGAATTAGGAGTCCAAGCCTTTCAAGTGTACTCCAGTGCTCAACCAACTAGACAGTGTCGTATACGCAAGCATAATATGGTTTACAATGGCATGTGGCTCTGTTGCTTACAAGATGTCCATCATTTTTACTTCTGGTGTATTCAGAAAAAGCTAAAGAGAGGGATAAAAACTACAGCAACAGAGGGAAGCTTAAAAGAAAAACCCGAGTCCCAAAACCAAAGCTCTCTGCATTTTTGGTTCTGCAATCACATACATAAAACTCTACTTACACATTAGGTAAGAGACTAAATATTCTGTGAAAATCATCACTGTGAAACCCTTAAAAGCCTTCCTTCCATGTAGTGCTCACAAGCGACCAACAAATGCATTTCAGAGAATTCAAGGGGCACAATATATGTCAGTATTGGAGCACTGGTTCACATCCAATACAGATCACTAGTATTGCCTGTAGTCAAACCAGTATGATGCTAGCAAGCCCATCAGCTTGGCTTTTGCAGAGGCAGTATTTGATCAGTTTATTCACTGGCATTGGGACTATAATGACAGACTGGACAGACATAATAAATTCACACTTTCCCAATAGATGAGAAAAGATTTAGTGTAATTGATGAAGCTGGTATCAAAAAAGAAGTCCATGCCATGCTAAAATCCAAGAAATCCTGACTCAACTACATTGCTGAGAAACTAAAATCTGAGCACTCAGGATCAATGTTAGGAATGACCAGGCATCAGTGACAAGGAAAAGAACCACCTTTATCCTTCGAATAAACAGTTTTCTGTTTCTGTTTTTCAGTGACACTGAAAATGAAATATAAACTTCAGTTTGATTGTGTTTTGGGGCTGACTTTGAGACAGGTGGTCTTCTAAGGAGACGAAGTTCCATAAAATGATCACAACCCAAAACTTCCCAGATATACAGCCTGTGGAGTAGCACCAGCTTCTTAATCTTCGGACAGTTTCCCAAGGTGCTTAAGGCTAGCCTGAGAAATGAACACATGCACAGAAGTGGAACCAGTCTAAAGAAAAACTCTAATGAAAAGCAATTTAGCTGTAATTGTACACTGGGCAGTAAATAGCTACTCACCAATACGCCCATTCCTACCAACATGTCTACTACTTATTCTATACAGTGTTCCCAGTTGAACTGTATATACAGCCATGCCTACGGTCAAGGGAAAGTGTGCTGGGCAATAACAATCTCCCCACCCCAAGGGGAATTTCAAAACCAGGTCCCATATGAACCTTACACAGAAGAGAGATAATATTAAAGGGCATGCTTGTTATAACTCTAATGTGCCCTAACAGGAGAGCTTTTTGAGAAGCATCAATACTAAAGGCAAATGTACAGAACAAATGAAAACAGGGTAGAAATGTGCAAGGGAGAAGGGGGAGGGGAAAAATCAAACAGGAAGAGGAAACTTGATTTTAATGCAAAAGGAGACACCACTGAATGAGGCAGGCAGGGTTGAACATGGAGGAGGAACAATCCTCCCACCCTGGCTCCCAGGAAAGTAGGATTATGGGGGCAGAATAAAAGCCCTGAATTTCCTGCAAAACAGAACAAATCAAAAACATGACAAGTATAGACCTGCCTGTTTGGCCACTAGCGCTAGTTTCTGGTTGAATTAAACCAACCATTTGCGAATAATCATATAAAAAAACTTTTTCAATTCCTACTAAAGCAGCTCCAAACAGGAAGGGATAATATCCTGTCTTCTACTTATTTACCATCTGAGAGGCATCTGCTGTGCTCTGAACTCCAAACCAGCTGCTTTCTGCCACTGCAACCTAAGTCAGACTGTTGTACCAGGCCAGGAAGTTCAGTGACTCAGGTTTTTCAAGACATTAGGCATTTTTAATTAGTGAGTTGTAATGCAGACTAACATTGAGCAAAACTGGTTTAATTTGCATTTAATTGCAGCAGTAGATCAAGCAACACAGGTCTGGCATAATTTCAGTAGAGGAAACTAATGAATAGTCAAGGTGTGTGAGAAACAGGAATTTCACCTAAGTGAAAATTCCAGTCACTACAGACAAAGACAAGAGATGGTGAGAGAGTGGGGAGGTATACTCATGAGAAAAATAGGAAGCAAAGCTTTCCATTTTGACACGCCAAAAATACCTGGTAAAGGTAAAGTAGATTTATTTACCTAGGTAAAGGAAGTAGATTTATGAATGACATGGAATCAAGAACACAGATTTGGATACACAGGATTTTTAATTATTAACAGACATGAAAAAACCAACAAACGCTGGACTAAAGCAGAGAAAAACTCCCAGACTGCAGACCAAAACCCACTTCGATCCAAACCAGCCAACTGCCCTAACTCCCAGTCCTTTTCAGTTTCTTCCTTTCTGGTCCATGACCTGGACTTCAGCAGGACAGATAGAAAGGGCTGCTATTTCACCCCAGCCCAGTGACGGAAGCTCTGGCACTATGACTGCCTTCTGTCTGAAGAGATTACTAAATGAGAAGTACCCATCATTGTCCTTAAAGAAGTAAAAAGAACGCCAAATTAACAAACCAAGGAGAGAGGTATCAACTAAGTTTAGGCACTCAGGGTTACCACCTTGCAAGGTAAGTTATTAGACAGCAAGTCCAGACTTCTACATTCTCTTGGGGTCATAATGTGTCTGGAAGAGGCCTGGAACATTTCATTGGTGCCCTATTCCTGCTACTCCCCACAGACAACCCCCTCACCAACCTCTTCTGTTGTATTACATGTGGCTTGGCAGGTTATGCTGGGGAATAGTGTAGATGTTCCAACAGATAAAACTTACTGAAAAGATACAGAATCCAGTACAAAGCAAAAATCAGCACAGACTGAAGTGCACTGTAGCTTTATGCAGAGCACTGTTTCAATAGCTAAGCACACACACACTGCACATGGCTCTGTCACATCCTATCAGACAAGGACGACCTGTTCATGAATTATGGTGTGAAATAAGCATTCTGTTTGTGAACAAGCAGCAACCATATCCCTTATACTTTGGGCCAAAACAGTAAGAGTTTAGAATATAAATCCCTCTTCCAATCCACATCCCAATGTGTCTCAATTCCACAAACTCTCTTTGTTACTGTTGTAAAAACCCCAACTCAATCTTACAAACTTGTTAGATTCTTGCAGGCAGCTCAAGAGACACTGCTGACACTGGGACAGTGACAACTATCAAACGTGTGTCTGAGAACTGCTGGCACTACCTCCCACAGCCTTGCAATGAGGGCTCCAGCTGCTGCAGCGGTGGAGCCTCTTCAGGCTCCCTGTGCCCCTGCGCGTCAGAAAGTAAAGTGAAAAGCCATAAAGGGAAAAGCTTGATAACAACCATGGCTGAAAAAAAAAAAAAAAAAGACGTCACAGCAGAGGAAAGAAAAAGCAAACCCAAGAATTTTCAAAGCTTTCTACGGATACATGCATAAACTAAAAATAATCAAAGCACCTGCAAGCAGCAAGCACAGACTTCATTTAACAGGTGATGAAAGACACTTATATTATTTGTACAAAGGTACAAGGCTTCCATGGCAGCAAAGAAACCAGAAATAGAACATTTGTTATCAATTCTGTGCTCTAAACTGATACCTCATTGTTTTTGTCCCTCCTACATTTTTTCTTACTGGCTTCTTTTGAAAAAAGATGTAATGCCTAACAGATGCTAAAGCAGTGCTGTCCTCAATGAATGGGTAATTAACAGATGAAAGTTCAGCAGTTGTTTCTAGTTACAATCAGATGAGCTGTACACTCCTCATCCCATGAGTGAGGGACGGGGATGAGGAAGCCAACCTCCGCCCCCATTCCACACTGTAAAATGGTACAAAGCAGTACATATTGAGTGGGACTTGGAGGTGCTGGGACAAAACAAACCCAGACCACTCAGGTTTTTTAGACGTCATATCCAGAATTTAAGAATTGTGAATACTTACAATACTAGCTTTGCCAAATATTGAAGAATATGCACTACATTTAGTAAAGCTGAAGAAAAAATCAGTACCAGATATCTGATGTTGACCAGTGAGAGATGTATGTGACACAGATTAATTGCTGTTTATTCATAAAAACTTTGCACTTTTTCTATGGCAAAAAAAGCTTGTGAGTAAATAACTTCTGAAGCTCTGCTGATCTTCCAAATGTAAACAAAAGAATGGAACTACCTGAAGAATATGGAGGAACTAACACATATGAATGAATGCAATGAATGCCTTCAAATAACTCTAACCCAATTTAGTTGATACTCCCACTACTAGATATCTGTCAGAGTTTTCATTGATGCTTAACTAAGCTTAGAAGTACATCAGTTTGGGCTTGTTTGTCATTTCTGCTTCAGGGTTTGGTTGTCAAATATATGAACTGCAACCATAAAAACAAGCAAACGATATATAAAATACAGACAAGCTTGGTCAATCCTCATAATTATTTAGTTGAACTTTATTTATTGCAGGAGTAAGGCAAATGCCTCAAAAGATTACAAATGAAGAGTCATTCCACAAGTGTGAATTAGAGTAACACTGTTATGGTTGAAAATATCACTATTGCCATAAACACACGGTGATGAGACATTCAGTGCTTTAGAAATTAAAAAAGCATTACTTTAGGGAATTATATACCCAGAACAAGTTGGCAATAGTGTGAATGACTCCATATAGGAGATCAGGCCACACATGCTTACAGGGAGCATGGGAAGAGGGTTAATAAAACTCAACCTGTAATTTCTGAATTACATTTGAGAAAGAAATACATTTTCTTTTGGGGGAGGCAGGGGTTAGGAGACAGTAAAGCATGCTTTATTTTAAGGACAGTGAGGACAGCTCTGAAAAAGGAAAAAAAGAAACCCTAAAAAAAGAACCCAAAAAACATCATCACTATACATCTGATGTTAAAACAATAAATGACTATGTAATGGTATTTAATTAAAAATATATAAACAGGAATTTTTTTCCTCCAAACAATGGACTATGAACCTGTAAGCTGAAGAAAAATCCTGAAAAACACACTCATACTGTTAACTGCTCTGCAGAGTTAAAAATAGTTCAGGACGCCATACTCAAAACCATTTACTAAAGAAAATATCAAGCCTTATATTTAAACACTTAAGTATTTATTATATCCTTTGGGAGTGGTTATGGAGAGCTGAACTACATACCAACTTACAGCAAAATAACTAAACCTATTTTCATTTCACACTTTGCCCTAATTCTCAGCAAATCTGCATGTGCACGTTTATTTTGGAATCAGATACTTTTTCAAAATGTTGCCACTGGCATTGAAGAGGTAGAAAGAGACACTGCCAACACTGAGTGGTTCTAAAGCAATGGAGGTGTAGCCAAAGAAGTACCAGAGCTCCCTCCTGTTTGATGTTATTTTGAGTACCACTGAAACCAGGGACTGCTCTAACTCCTGTTAACTGGCACCATTTGGCCACACTTGCCCAAATCATTCCCCCCATTTGCTCAGCAGGAGATGCAGGATGCCCCACTGCATGTCCCATGCTGCCTCCATGCCAGCCAGTGGTTGTGTCCATCCTTCTGTGAAGTCACGGGAGCACCTACTTTGGGCCATTGCTGCTTTTTTTTCTTCTTGTTGTTATATGCATACCCAGGATGCAAGAAGAAACCAGTCTGCAGCCGAAGTGAGAGTGGTCTCAACAGTTCCCTACTGAACAAGTTTGGACTGCCACTTCTTGGAGAGAGAGTGGGGGGGTCTGCTGTGAGCTAGAACTGACACAGCATAGATGGGCCGAATGTCTCCTGCCACAGCTGGGCACAGGCAACTAAGACATGAAGGCCACCACTGCCATGAACACAGGGCTGAAAACACAGCTGGCATGATACCACTCAAGAAGTTGACTGATGGGCAATAGACAAAGCCCAACACAAGGGAATAAGACTGTTATAGTGCACATCATAGGTAAAATCGTGGGCACGTCAGAAACCTCATCACCAAAAGCTGGTTTTGAGGCAGTGAGTGTGAGCAGAGGCAAGATAAGCACAGGCTGTCTGCCTATCTGGGTTGGAGATCTCACACTTTCATGTGTTCAAGTATGCTTTCCTTTACCACAACAGATGTTTTACTGTATTTCCTTTACATCTAAGCAGAAAAACTGTTGGTTTTCCCCATCCCCTGCATGCAGCAG
The DNA here is from genome assembly GCA_035041135.1 of Platyrinchus mystaceus. Classification (NCBI taxonomy): domain Eukaryota; kingdom Metazoa; phylum Chordata; class Aves; order Passeriformes; family Tyrannidae; genus Platyrinchus; species Platyrinchus mystaceus. Next base: position 50,591,174 of record JAWWLV010000121.1, read on the forward strand.
GCTCAAGACTCCCGAGACAATGCTGATCTCAGCACTCCGGCACAAGAGGTGTTGCCATCCTGCCTCCAACCACCTCAGAAAGGCTATGCCCTGGCAAACTTCATTTTCAACCAAAGTCAAAGAAAACTTGTGATCTTCAGGTATTAGTACAGGTATTGTGAACCCTGAAACTTAATTTTATATATATACTGAAAACTTCTACATGTTCAACTCAGTGCTTGTCCATTTCCCATTTCTGGGTTGCCAGCAAAAGCACTCTGAAAAATTAAGGACTCCATGTAACCAAGAAAAATTCTTAATCATCCTGCTGCCAAAAAAAATATCCTTATTGAGGTACTCAGAAATAGCACCCCATCGTACCATCTGAAGTGTATTATAACAGATTTTCACAGGCAGCAGCTGGAATTAGGTACACACCTTTCCATTTGGTGTTTTTCACTTTGTAGCCTTAGTCTAATTTCTTTGAAATTACTCAACTTTTTTTCTGGCAGAAGCATAAGGAACAACTTATAGCAAAGCCTCAAAATTTTAGATCAGTGGGAGTTAAACACAAGGCCTTAAAAAATTCTAGACCCTATCTTAGGAGCTATGTAAAATACTTTTCCCCATTAACACTCTTCACATCTAAAATTTCAAAAGCCACTGCAGACATTTATATTTACCATTCATACACTTTTTACTGGGAATCCTTCTGAGAGTCATTTTACATAACTCAGCTGGGATAAGTATTTGAGAGCAATTAATCACTAGAGATATCACATACACATCTTCAATGAAATTTACTTAACCGAAGTCAAAAAAAGCATTTGACCCTTTCCACAGAAATCCTCAGACAGTAATTTCAGTATGTACATTACCATCCTTTACCAATTTATCTGGTAAAAGCATTCTTCAATTTGTTTGCAAGGGGTTGCTAGAATTAATCAAAGCAGGGATTTTTGAGGAAGGCTTTTCAGGACTGTTCAAGCAGAAGGAAAGATTTCAGCCCAGGCACTAACCAGCAGACTAGCAACAGAGCAAGCTGGATTTGAAGGAGCAAGCATGAACCACAGTGTTGCAGAGTGTGTCTCTTGGGCATGCACACAGCCAAGCAGATGAAGAGGATAATCCAAGACACCTTTGGACCACTGGAATATATGGATCATTAGAGAAGGTACTTCTGCAGTGAATTTCCTAGACCACCAAAATGATAATAAAACAACTAATTTCATATAATGCTGGGGTAAAAAGCAATACCTTGTATTTGAATGTGTACAGAATGTTACACAAAATAATGTAATTATTTTCCTTTATCATTAAAGTCATCTTAATTGTCACAATCAGACCAAGTCTGCAAAATACCACACTCCTGCTCCTTGCCTCCTCAGATCTGGTGGATAAATTTGGCCACTGATTCCCTATTCATCAAAGCCAAACTGATCAAAGTACAGTTCAATAGAAGGCAAACCAATTCCAGCTAGAGCAAGCTTGTACAACCTGGAGGACATCTTAATCAATTGGGATCTCCTATTTCATCAGGATTGAGATGAAGGCTCTGATATTAGCTTGCTTGGACATGGCAGTTGACCTTTCTGAGTTCTCTTAGTTTAGCTGTACAATGGGAATTCTGCCATCCTCAAAGCCCTTCTGACACTTTTGAGTGAGAACGTCTTTTAGCTACAGTTATGGCCACATCTACACTGGGGCTCACTTTGAAATGTCAGCCTTCAAAGAAGGAATGTTCTTCTTCTACTTAAGGATTTTTTAATTTTCTTTTTATGGTGGTGGGGGCAGTGTTTTCATACAGAACTTTCTCAGTTCTTTGGGCATCAGCCCATTTTTCTGCACCCACAAATTCAGTACTGTTTCCAAAATCAAGATCTGTCTTTACAAGACCTACCAAGGAAGACCTCTGACCTTCAAGCAAGCCTTAAACCATACTGAAGGAGATCTTGCCAGCTTACAGTACAGACTGCTGTCATTATTAGAGGTCTCATAGGGATGCTGATAACCATAAGCACTCTAAGCATCCATAGTACTAACAGGATTTAATCCACAGCATTTTAACTTTTGTTGATTTTTCACATTCATTTTGGTTTTTCCCTAAAATTCCCTCTAGCAAAACAAGCGACACTCACCTCCACTTCACCTGTTTATTTTTCTTTCACAAACAAACCAACCTCCCACTGGCCACAGTAGAACAACAGAGATGAGACTCTAACTTGACTGCAAGATGACTGCAGAGGACAGAATTTTTTTAGTTCAATAGGACTGATGCCTGCCTCATGCTAATTTTGTTTCTTTTCAGTCCATGCCTTTCCATTTGTGCCATCTGTTCTTGTAATCAATTTACCTTTTCCATCCACAGCAAAACAGGTTAATTAATTAAACGCAAAGGAGGCATCTAGATTTGCTTTAAGATCCCTTCCAACGTAAACTGTTCTATGATACGACAGCACAGGCACTCAGGTTTCCCCATTTGCTGATCTCAGGACACCCCAGATCACTGGCAGAAGCCCAGCTGGGAGCCACAGTGCCAGCTCAACACCACCCACCCCACTACCACTCTACAGCAGTCCTGCTCTTACACCACACTCGGTATTGGATATTTACGAAGCTTGATGAAAAACTCAAGGGCAGTCTTTAGTTCGGAGAAACTCTGCTTTCAAACTTCAGTGTTCCAAAATACAGCTTGCAGAGCATTCCTGGATATACCACTACTCAGATTGCTACTTCCACTGCTGCTAATTATTCTCCTCCCAAAACAACTGCCTCTCTCTTTTTATAGAATTTCAGTGAGAAGAATCTCAGCAAATTTGACAAAACATGAACCTGTGATAGCTAGAGCTACTGAATGGGGGGGAAAGCTGGAGAGGGATAGGGAACAACAGGATTTTTTATGAAAAAGGATTTTAAAAAAATGTACCACAATCCACACAAAGCAAGCTGTTTGCAGACAGAAGACAAAAGGAATACAATAGCATTAGCAATGCAATAGATAGGCAAAATGTTGATTTAAAACAATTGCCTCATTAGGAAACATTGGGGGATATCCTCCCCCCAAAAGTATTAAAAATCATAAAAAACCCCCAAAACTTACCTACTCTTACCTACACTTTTCTCTCTCTCCTACATCTTCACTATTATAAACAGTCTCCCAAATTCCCAAGTGCCAGCCTCAGCATTTTTAACTCCTGAAGCAGCAGACTGTTCCCTATGAAGGCAGTGCTTCAGTATAACGACAGACTAAGGATGTGAGCATGGGGGAGGGAAGCTTCAATATTACAACCCATCCATCAACCACTCCTATAAAGCTCTTTTGTTCCAAGTTCATACTTAGCAACTCAAGGTCAAAACCAATGCTGGAAAATGCAAATCATAAAACAACCCAGAGTTTCACCCCTACATGTTTTCTTGACCTTAAATGTAAACAACAAACAGGCAAAAAGAAATTTTAGCTACACAATCTATTTATATAAAAATGTGTATCAAGGAATATAATCAACTTAAAAGTTACTGTGCATTAATCTACTAATGATATAGCTTAGAAAACCAAAATCATAATACGTGCGTTTAGGATGAAAGGTCTTTACTTTTTTGGCTTTGTTACAGTTTGGGCAGTGTCAATCAGCTGTTTTCACCTGGTGGGGACTTTTCTGTTTTTATTTGTTGTTAAGGTTTGCTTTTTAGTTTTGGGGTTTCTTACAGTTTGGGCATAGTCAGTCGTTTTCACCTGATAGGGGCTTTTCTGTCTGGCTTTTTGTTGTTGTTGGGTTTTTTAGTTTTGGGGGGGGGTGTGTGGTTTTTTTTGTTTGCGTTTTTTTTCTTTGAGAGAGACACACAGACACACAAGGTTTGACTGAAAGCACCACAGGGAAAACTAACTGGTTTAAAAAACACCAACCTTTTCCTCTCTGGTAAAAAACAAAGGAACACATCTCTATTAGTCTTTGTCTTTAAGAAGTCCTGGGTCACATATGGGCAGCCTTAACAAAGAAGAAAAATAGAAGGTATTACAAAAAAAAAAAAAAGCAAGGCTTTCATTGCAGCCGAGAAAACAGGATGTATTCCACAGACTACAACTGTTCTCCTTAGAAACACAATAGGGGAGGAAAAAATCATTCACTACACTCAAATACTTAAGGCCAGACTTTTCTGTGAACCCCATTTTTGCAAGGTTCCACAGCAAAAAGCAACAGAGGTGCCAAATACCTGAGATTACAGGCTTATCCAGTGGATATTTCCCAGAGGTGTTGTAACAAAAATCAATTTACATGTACAATAGGAAGACAGTGTAAGACAAGAGAACTCTGACACAAAACTGTGACCTAGTATTTAAAAATCTCTTAATTTTAGGATGATCTGGCAGTAGTTAGAATTGTCATCCCAAGAGTTTTATTCCAAAAGCTTATATATAACATCTTTCATATGGGAAAAGTCCTGCCAAGAGCTTTAAACATAGCTTTACTGAATGCCAGTTTGGCTTCTTCCATGTGAATTTGGACATTTTAACAAGAGTTTATGAACTTGCATTGAAAAAGAAATTAATGTATAATGATGGTTGGCCATCCGTGTGTGTAAGTTACGGGTTATGTAAAATACCAGATAATCCTCCAGTCTAACATTTTAAAATAAAATTATTTCTCTCCAATAGCTTTTATTTAGCCCTTAAATCACAAGTTTCATTTGAAGCACCGTCACGCTTGCACAGTCCTGGCAATTAAGGCAGCCTAAAAGATTGCTTACTTAGGGACAGGATAGGAAAATGTGTTTAATTAGCAGCAACTCAGGCTACTGAGGAACTGCTTTATTTGATCAACTGCTGTGGTGGATGATCAAAAAGGTGTTTCCTGTAATTCTCATTGGAATTTGCTTGCTTGCCCCAAGCAAGATGAAGAACAGAACTATACGGTATGTTTTTTATCCTGCTTAATAAAGCTCCCATCAACAAGCAAAAAATAGGGTACTGTGGATATGTAACCTAGATCCTAGACAGTTTCCAAAAACTTAGCCAAGGACCTTTGTCAGAATTTCAAAAAGAAGCCGCTGCTGAAATTCTTATGCATGCGGAAGGGTTGTTCAGGACTCCTCCTGCAAACAGTGAATGCTTTTCACTCCCTAAGAAACACTGCCAACAGTATCTGTAAGGTGAGACACTGGAAACAGTTTCCACTACCTCCACTGGAGATAGTTTCCATCTTCCTGAGATTAAGTTTATTACCTTGCCTTTCAACAGAAGCAATAGGTATTTTTATTGAGAGTATTAAAACGCTTCCAAAAAAACACCGCAAGTTCAGAAGTCCTCAAATTAATAATTATAAATGAAAATAAATACTATAAAATATTATTTATAATTTGTATAATATTATTTTTGGCTGCCAGCTTTATTACTTTATTAACTAACACCTTCCCTTACCCATCCTTTTTCAGAAAAATGTGCTAAAGACATTTACTAAGGTCACAGAGTACCCCAGCACTCTTGATCAGATGGTCCATCTTTGGTCCAATTAGCATTCCTCTTGGACAGTCTTCCAGCAAAAAGAGTGTAATAGTGTTCCTGCTTATAATGCTTTGACAAGAGGCAATGAGCACATACTGGAATACAAGAAACTCAATTTAAACATACGGAAAACCATTTTTACTGTGAGGGCTGTGGATGCTCCATCCTTGGAGGTAGTCAAAACCCAACGGCACACAACAGCATCTGGCTCACGCTCAGCCTGTTCCGAGTAGGGGATTGGATTAAGTGGTCACAGCCAGAGGGTTATGATCAACAGATCAATGTCCAGAAGGATATCATGTGGTGTCCCTCAGGAGTCTTTATTGGAACCAGTTCTGTTTAATGTCTTCATCAATGACATAGATGAAGGGATTGAGTGCACCCTCAGCATGTTTGCAGACGACACCAAGCTAAGTGGTGTGGTTGACACACCTGAGGGACGGGATGCCATCCAGGGGGACCTGGACAAGCTCAAGAAGTGGGCCCATGGGAACATTGTAAGGTTTACCCTTTCAGTTGCAAAGTTCTCAATACATGACCTTTGGTGACTGCTTAAGCAGCCTCAAGAACTTTTTCTTGAAAAGTTTCATTCCATTCAAACTCACTGTCTCAGCTTCAAAAACAACCACCGGGCTGGGGGGGAGAAATCAAAAAAAGGTACTGCAGCACAGGGCACACAGTTCAAGTATCTAACACCCCATAAATGGAGGTTGTGCTCTTCTGCTAACCATGATCATGCAGAATTTTCAGGCTGAGTGATGAGACTCTGCTCACTTCAGTGTTCACCTACAGAGTTCATACCCGAGCCTGCTATTTGGTGGTATCTGCCTTTCGTCAGTCATTCCTTTTTCCTATTGGCTATTTCTGTTAAAAGCTGAGATATCCTGGGGTTCTCCCTGATAAGCTCAAACTTCTAGTAGAAATACACCCACGCTTTCATTTGTCGTCAGGATTAAGTTTATTCATATTTTATTTTTATAAGCCATTAATAATAACCTAATTTAGAAATACCATATGTGCATAGATGTTAACTAGTGATAAAGCCAACAGAGCACAAACATGCCAAGCTGACAGGAGCTCAAATGAAGACAAGCTTTTGTCTATCATGACCTAATTCATTTTTCTACCAGTTGCACTACACAATGCATTTAAATCACTTAAATATTTGATGCATTAACCTGCAGCACATTATCTCTATGTACAATGCTAAATTACCCACTCTTCATCCAACTTTTTACAAGCCATAGCTATTTCCAGACTGCAGCAACTTTCACAATTTGTCAGCAAAGTTACTAACAGTAACAAAATGGTTTGTAAGGAAAAAGCTACTGTATTTTGTGTGCTGGTAAAAGGGGTGGGAGGGGAAAACATGCTCAGTTAGAGCAACAGGGTCAAAACAACACGCCTGAAAGAGCACTCCCTCCTGTGCTACATACCACGCTCTTCAGAGGGCACATCACAAATTACAGAATTCAAGCCAAACTCAGCAATGAGTGGGAGCAACCAAGATAATAAGCATTGCAGATGGTTTCGGTCTTCACTACCATCAAGTAGACACGATGTCTCTGTAACAGATATAGACAGAGACTTTTGTAACATGACAAACTAAAAAGCCCCAAGAGCTCTATGTTATTGTGCTATTCTCCACCTCAGGGAAACATTCCGTGGGTTTCTAATTACCTGATTTTCCTGTAGACCTCAAGAAAGCCCATAACTGTTGCAAAACTTTTGGTTCTTCTAAACAGACCTTTTTAAAACACACTTAACTAAATTACCATCTTCTGGGTTCATTCGTATGTGTTAAGACTAGACTGTCTCGGGGCAAAGAGTCTTATAACTCACAGTTAAATCTGCATTGTGGCTGTGCTGTGTAAGTGCTTTCTAATGTTTTAAGGAAACTTGCTATCAAAAGCAGGCCAACACTGCAGTTTAACCTTCATTCAGGATAAGTGAGCACAGCTCTCTCCTCTCCCTGCCAGAGATTTCTTGAAGGGCAGCCCTGTCTTACCGCTGACCACTGAGACAAGGCAGGGCAAGAGAACCACTCACACTCACTTTATTTTCTCCAGCTTTCCTATCTTTCCTGAAGGTAAAGATCATGATTATAGATAACAATTCCGTTTATTTCATAATTATTATATAACTGCAACTGTAATTTCAAAATCAACTGCAATAATTATTTACATTGAAACCACCCCTGTCACGATCATGCTTGCCTCCCCACAACGAGGTAAGCCCTACACGATGCTTCCCAGGATTTCGGGAAGCGCTGAGGCAGAGCCACTTCGGCACATGTTGCACAACCAGGGCTGAGCCCAGATGCAGCCCAACGGGGTCAGGGCCCCCCCTTCCCATGGGACTGCTCCCTGCAGAGATCAGGCTGTCCCAGCCTGCCCAACAGGACTGCACACGCTCCCCACTGCGAGGGCAGCAGCCAGAGATACAGAGAAGGGTGTTGGCCCTGTGGAGATCAGTTGCTATACCAGTTTCCCATATCTTGGTTTCCATCAAGGTCCCGAACACAGCTGGTACAAAACCCTTCAGTTCTAACCCCATTATCACCCTTCTGTTTCCTCCCATACCCGTTCCCTAAGGCATGCATTCAGCCATGCAGAATGACTTTTTATGATGAGTATCCTTATACTTTAAAATACTCAATCTTCTATCACATACACATGCTATTAAAATAAAGCTAGCAGGAGGAACCACAAAGTAACTACCTATCTTTATTTCAAAAGAGCAAGAAAGTAGCTCAGCAAACAAGTTTTAGAAAACTGTATCTAAACTAACACACCAAGACATACTATGAACATTACTGTATTTTCATTCTCTTTCTTCCTCATGACAAATGTAGAAAAAATGTATTTCTTTCTTATATTTAAAATATTAAAGTTCACATAATAGTCTCCGTGTTTCCAACACTACAAATTAAAATGGTATAAAAGAGACTATAACCATATACGTAACTGCATTATTGTTCATATACACATCGACACGTATCTTCAATCCTACAGAGTGACTATCTTCAGAAATTCTTGGATTCTTGGACTTCACAAAGGAATATTTTTTCAGTGTCTAGTACGTATACTGGAGGGAGGAAAAAAAATAATTCAGGATTTGAGTAGAAAGGATTTTATTTGCCTCATTTCCAGAATAATGGGCGGTGGATCTTGCTGTGTAATCAATCAAGCTTTGCATGTGCTATCTTTCTTCTAAACTGAAAATCAAATACCACAGTAAACAAAAAGTTTTGTAAGAGCTTGTTTCCATTTCCTGGTAGAATGGGTTCTTTTTTACTAATTCAAAATGTTTTAAGCACCTCTAAGGACAACGTGGCTAACAACATTTTGAGATTTTTTTTTTTAAAAAAAACATTTAAAGGTACTGCACTAGCTAATCATCACTTGGTTTCTCAAGCCTCACGAGCAGATTCAGTTACTCACCATCAACAAGATACTGAATAGGAAGGGAAAGCCAACACCACTTGTTTTGGAGCTCTTCCCTCCCGTATAACAGGAACAAAAGGTGCCACTAGAGATAACCCGAGCACTCATCTCGGGTCCTGCTGAGCTGCCTGTAAGCCAACTCCATCTGTTGCCAAAAGCCAAAACTTGCTAAAGTAGAAAACAGAAGACACATATCCATTTGCAAGGAGAAAGACTGGGCTTGCTTTCTTACTCAAACCCAAGATTTTGAGAAACCTTAGCAGTGTAACAGCCAGATACAGAAGAACGTATGTAAGCCAGTGAGCAGCAGTATTTACCCCACCCCTTACAAGCTGATGAGAGCTCTTCTGTAGACAGCATTTTGATACTAAAAGGAAAAAAAATGGGAGGAACAAGGAGAAAGAAGAGCATCCAAGTACCACCTATTATCATATAAAGCATACTGTAGAAACCTCGTTTTCATTTTTCATTTGGTAATTCAATCACAAAAAAAAACAAACTTAAAAAATTTTAAAACCCCACCATTATCACTATTACTCAAAATGCTCAAAACTTCTATCATTTTTCCATTATGATTAGCATTAACATTTATTGCTAGTAGAAAAAATAAGCGATTCAGTTCTTCAGATAGCATCCATAGTTCCAATATACTTCAGGAGGCATCTGTTATAGTCCTAATCTCTGAAAAGTAGGAGCTAAGTTAATTTAAAAATTACAACCTTAGAATAATCAAGATTTGCTTAGCTAGGCTACAGCCTCATTACAGTAAAAGGAATGTCCAATCAACCAACTTAAGAGATATACTTGTTATCAAGATTTCAAATTTAAACAGAACTGCTGATCACCTATAGATTAGGGAAATTAATCCACTGAAACATTAGAATGCTCTATAAGTTCAAAAGTTATAAGAACTCAGCCACAGATACACATTAAAGTTAATGCTTTTGAGTTTGGGGTTTTGTTTTACTTCAAGTAATACCTTGATACTTTCACGTCCACCATTGTAACAGTGTAAATGGTTTTGCTCTTGATTTATACTCCTATAGCAGAGCAATAGACGTGTTTGGAAAGGAAGCAATAAAAATGAAGAAAGGGACATACTCGGACAGGATTAAAACTAATTATGGTGCTATCCATTGTGCCACAATCCCAGCCAGGAAGGCCTTTCACAGGGACTAACACCAGGGGGTATGAAACGGAGGGGTGAGAGGGGATATCATGAGAAAGCCAGAAGCTCCATCAAATTTCACCCTTCCCTGTCTCTGCTTCCCATCCTTTCACCTCCTTCCTCACTAACCCAACCAACTATCAGGCCTGCAGAGTGTTGCATTTGAGGAAGGGGAGATGCTCAAGGCCAGTTATAACAGGCACAATATGGGTGGTGAGGTGCAGAGCAGACATTGAAACTGTCACACCTCAGAACACACAGGGCTGAAGATGGAGAGGCAGCTCAGAGAACACCTAGGGTGGGGAGTCTAAAGAAAATGAGGAAGAGAAAATAAGAAGAAGGAAATTTTAAAAATTAATCAGGTCTTAACCTAAAAACTGTGTAGTCCAGTGGCTGCAACAAGGAAGTTACCAGGAGGAGTTATGACAAAGCAATTACTTGGTGCTGCTTCTCTCTGTAGGAGTAACTACCCTGCCTCCAGATTGCACAGCACCCTAAGCTCAATCACATTCAGCAGGACCTTAAACATTTATATTCTAACTACTCCTAGTTCTTAAAGGCCAATGAAATCTCATATGCACAGTGCTGATTAAAGGACAAGAGGCCAATAAATAAATAAATAAATAAAATCTAATGTAACCACCATAATTCACAAATGACGAAGGGAAAAAACCCCACCACAGCCTAAAGCCAGAAGCAGCCCTGCCCAACTAAAGCATGGTAGGATATAAGCACAAACAACTTGCAAAGTCCACCCACATTAATCTGTGCTAAACCCACAGGTAGCAAGATATTTTTCTAGTCTCTTAAGTGGCATGCCATCCAGGCTTTCTGGAGACTGCCATACAACCAGCAGGTTTCCTATCCAACCTACAGCCAAGAACAACATTTAATTAGCATGTTTAATTGATCTTGTTAACTGTTAGGGTGGACAGCTTTGATCTCGCCTGCTGATAGCTAGTTTAGGACTACAAAAGAAACTGGGGCTTTGCATAATTGCCAAGCTTTCGACGGCATTTTTTAATTCCTTCTATTTCTCAATCTCCCTTTCTGTTTGTGCTGCACTAGTGCTCCTGATAACAGGAACCAAAGCACATGCCTTCATTTATTGTATCATTTATTTGAGCATGAAGGGGGAAAAAAGAAACATGAGGAAAGGGAAATTGCCACTCCTTCACCCAGAAACGTGGAAAAGGGCCAGGAATTACCATAGTGAATCTGGTCTGGGCAATATTAAGCACAGTATCCTGTGGCTGATGGCAGCCAGCACCAAACACTTCAATGGAAGATGCAGGAGTCACTAAGCATATGATGGATAATCTTCTCTCCATCCCCCTTGAAAGCCTCATCTGACTTTCCACTGATTAGAGGCTGGTTTAAATTCTAGGACAGAGGTTTTGAGGAATTTCAGTGGCTTTCCACTGTGTTGTTTTATGTTTGTTAATAGGTTCATCCAAAAAAAATGTCCCTTCTGCAGGAGATTCATATTAGCAGTTTAGCAAGACCAAGATTACTAGCTTGCACCCAACCAAGCTGAGACTGTACCAACACTAATTGGAAAAGAAACTTCTGAGAACATTTTAGTGTATCCTAAAATATCTAGCAACCTTCAAAATAGACCCTAACTGAAAACAACTAAACACAAGTATGTTTAATTCATTAACTACCTCTCCTAAACACTGTTTTCCTGAATGATCAAGCCAATCATAAGAACTACGGAAATAAACGTTCATAGGTGGTGTATAATGGGTTCTGAGCAATGTACAAAGCAGCTCTACATTTCAGCCAAAGAGTGTCAACTGTTTTCAAAACAGCAAGCCAAACCCTCATCAAACTGAATTCAGCTGGAGCTTTGCCACTCAGCAGGACAACGACTTGGCCCACCATCCCCATGGGAAATCTTTTTCTAACTCAGACTTTCTTCCTGCTTATTTCAAACAAAATCTCCTTTGGATCAGGTTGAATTTCCACAGATAATTAGTCTTGCACTAGCTAAATAAAACAAGAGTTATATTGCTTCTGAGCAGCAAACTGAATAATTACAACAGGGTAAAAGAGAAAATTTCTTTTTATTTTTTTTCCCTAAGGAGAACTGAGGAATTAACTGTTTAACATGGTTAAACTTTGCTGTTGAATCATTGTATTACATGGCAACAGAGAGAACTACCACAGTGGAGACATCTCAAGCATCTGCAGAGTATCACAGATGAACTGTAGCTCCCAAATATTGCTGGAACAGAATTCTTCACCTGTCTTTTCTTACCAAATCTTTCTCAACAGCACACCATGGTTTTGGTGGTTGGTTTGGGGTTTTTGGCTGTGATGTGGTTGGTTTTCAGTTGGGGGAGAGGGGGGTGTTGTTTGGCGCCTTTTTTTTTCCTAAATCTTTTTCTAAAGAAGGTTTGTCCTTGTTGTTGCAGCATGATGAATATCTTGTATTCTCTGACCTTACACCAGAAACTATAGAAAGTCAGCCAGCCCCTTCATCTCCTGCCTACTGCTGATACTGTCTCGAATAATGCTCACTTTTGGTGGCTAGGGATGGAGGAGGGGTTTCCCTAGGAATAAGCTGAATAAAGCTTCCTGTTCGGCTAAAGCAGGAAATGTGCCCCAGTACTGCCTTGCACACAAAGAGTGGAAAATACTTACTAAACAAAATAGCAGGAGATGAAGTGTAAACTGGATTGGCCTTCCATCATGCAGACAAATAGAAAGCCATAGTCCCCACCCCCCCAAGCTCTCTTGCATTAATGTGCTTAAACTTGGAGGAAAAAAAAGCAAAAACAAACCCATACATATGTATACACATTCTGCATCAAAATCAAATGATTATACTGTGCCTTTAAAACCAAACACTGAAGGATTTTAAACAACAACAACTCTAATTAGGAGGTAGCATTTCCTCCCTCCCACAGAATCTGTTTCTTCTTGTTAGAACAGGAGGTACAACTGGCCAAACCCCATCCTACTACTGGAGAAACTGAATCAGAAGTTGTCATTAGGTTAACCTCCCAACATCTCTCTCAAAACACATCTTCAGAAGGACTTTAAAATAAAGAGCATAGAAGATGGAAGGGACAGCATTTCAGACTATCGAATCATCAGGATCCACAGAAAAGAACAGCAGTATTAATTTTTGTATAAATATTGGCAGATGGTAGAAGACAAATATTAATGGAAAAAAAAAGTCCTTCCTCACACCCTATAAAAACAGTGACTGTTTAAGGCCCCACAGCATTTCCGAAGAGCTGGCCTTGTAATTCATGCAAGACTTCTCTGCTGCCATCATATGCCTTTTGATGAGCTCTGATCACTTCAAAGAGGTGCTTGTCCTCACCCACCCTGACGTTTAAGAACTGAAAGTGATGAAAAACTGCTTCACCTAATGCTAGGTCACAGCTACGGATGCACATTGCTAGAAGATGAAAAGCTGTTAGGCAAGTCTCGTGGTGCAAAACATATTACAGCAGCTGGATGCTGGAAATATATGACAAAACATCATGCAAAATAGCAACACACATAAGCTTAATGAAAACCTGATGAAAAAAGTACTGAATCTAATTAATTCTCTAGACGTGGCTAGCGCAGCTGAGCTAAGGTATACTGTATACTACACCTGAATTTTATAAACCATCTTGAGCCATTAGTGCCTCCCACCACCCGGAGTTATAAACCAGTCATCAGCCCATGGGGACTTGTCTCATATTTTAGTGTCCCTTCTTATGGCACAACACCCTGCTCATCTTGCAAAGCTGAAACAAATACATGTCAGGAAAGCATTTTACTAATTCACCTTAAAAATATCCTTGTATTAAAATAGAGTCAAGCACAAGTTTCTCCGTTGGGGGGCATAAAGAGAATCTTCTCTACCACCCTAGACAAAAAGTTTAAGATAGCCAAACTAGAGAGAGCAGAGTCAGTGGTGAACTACTAAAAAAAAAATCAACCATCACCAAGATTGCACACATCTGAAAGCTACCTTCAGTATCCTGAAGTGGACATGAAATTAAAACTCTCTGAGTACGTGTGGCACACCAATACAAAATCCTCGGAAAGCAGGCCTCGCAGTCAAATGGCGTGGCAGAATTACAGCCACTCTTGACAGATGGGGAGGTTTACCCCTAGTAAGGGTTGCAATTTACCCCTAGTAAGGGTTGCAAAGGTGTAGCACCTACTGCAATACAGCACATCCTTAACCAGTTTGCATCATCACAAAGTTCTCTCCTGTGTGGAGCAATGAATGGATGTCCTTGAACTAATGCATTCACTTCAGGATAACAAGGAGCATATAGCAGAAGAGAATCATCAGAAGTAATTTGAGACACATTTACCTATTAATACTCTAATATCTATATCTAGGAGCACATGGGTCCCACACACACACAAGGACACACCATACAGACAGACAAGCAAACACAGCGAACGACTGTAGAGAATGACTAACCGAAGACAAAGAGCTTTGTTCTGCCTGCTTTCCCTCCCTCACACCCCTGCCCATGCTCAGAGATGAACAAACACTAATGGATCCCTGTTATCTGAAGGGTACTGCATGGAAACTACTTTGAAACAAAATTATGATAGCACTAAAATAAGAACCCCCCAAAATTTCAAAGAATGTACTTTTCCCAAGCACCATGGACATACATAGCTTATCTTCTACCAGCTGCCAGTCTGCAGCTACTTCCCAAGAAGTGGTTGTGACCCAGATTTGAAGTTTGCTAGTCCTCTTCTGGTCCTTCCCATACATCTTGATGCTGGGATCACAAAAATCACCCTGGGACTCTCAGTTCCAAGAGGAAATTATTGTCAGTGCCCCACAAAGAGAACAAAAGCCATTTATTCAAGTAGAAATAAACCTTGATTTGAAAAGCAGGTGTACAATGTCCCATCCCCTCCTCCTGAAAGCCAGAGCAAAATACTTAAATCATCTGACACAATGTCATGCTGCACCTATGTACATGTGCACCACAAGAGGCACAGCAGTTTACAATATCTGCCCCACAAGGTTTATGATTAGTAAGAATCTAGTAAATGGGAAAGCAATTAAATTTGTTGACAATCCTTGTTGTTCTTACAGTCCTGCACCAGCAAACAGCTTTCTCCATCAGGCTTCTGAATCTTCAAAAATGGGAAGGAAAAATCCCCCTTGCCATTGTTCCCAAAAAAAGACAGCATTATTAAACTATTCTCTTTGTTTTCCATATATTTCCCTTTAACATCAGGAACAGGGTTAAACTTGCAGACAAGCCTTGACAGCTTGCATTGTAGAGACCTTCATGATTCTAACTACAACTGATCATCCAACCTGATCTCCTTGGCCAGATTACAATATCTAGAAAGCCCATAAGAAAAGAATCATCATAGCTTTATGTGCAACTTCATGTCAATATGCTTAGCCTACATATCAATTCCTTGCGACTGACAGGCAAATAAAAAAACCTTCCTTCACAAAAAAAAAAAAAAAAGTCAAAAAACCAAACCAAAACTAAAAAAACTAAAAAATATATTAGGAAGAAATAATCATTGTTTCTCTTTGTCTTTAATAGATGAGACCTTTGAAAAGTAAATATTAGCAGCAGCAATGCAGCTTTCCAGAAGCAAAACTGAATTGACAGTAGAGGTGCCACTTAGCAAAGAATTTAAAACCAAATAGGGAAAGTCAAACAGAAGAACTGCATCCAGTTTTGGACATCACAATGACAGGAACAAAGATCATCAAATTAAAAGCAATAACAGCCCAATGAACTGAGTTGTAACAACAAAAAGTAACAAATATATAATTTGCACAAAATTATGACAAAGAGAGGATACAATAACTAAGAGTCTGATACATGTAGAATTTCACAGTTTGCACAGTAAGCACTAGCCTTATTACACCCTTCCCTTTAGATGCATTGCATATGTTCATGGTACTCATAAGTGCCCTGTTTAAATTGAGATAAATAAATATGGCTTCCTATCAGGGCATCAACATGATATACCACTATATTGCAGGTATGCCTACTAATAACGTGTTCTCATTTCAAGTCTGACTGCACCCTGCCATGCCAAACAAACATAACTATATTGGCAGACAAGGATATACCTGTCCTGGTGAGGAATAAATGCTTCTTAAATTTGTCATGCAATTACATAGCACCAAAAAGTAAAAGTGGTTATCACAAAACTTGAGCCTCACACAAAACTTGAGCCAAACCACAAGATCTGGTAAGGATGATGAAGGTGTCCTCCCTTGAAGAAACCGTATACTTAAGTATATCATGAGGAATAATTCCACAATGAAACCCACACAGGATTTATACACTTTGAATCTTATCTGTGAAAGGCCTTCCTTTATCAGTTTTGCTCATAAGTATGCCATATGCGAGGTGGGCTTTCTACTTCCATTCAAAAGAAAATTATTGGTGGTCTCAGAGCAGCAACCCTACGTAGGCTGGGGCTTACACCTTATGCAGCTGCCACAAAAGTTGCAACACAGTTCTTTAGGCTCCTGAATGTTGCCAGCACATTGAGAAAGCTAAACTGATGTTGTAAGCCATCTTTCACATTGTCTGTTGGGAGCTTGGACATGCACAAACAAAATTCTATGTACCAGATAGGATCCAGTAAGAATTGTTTCTCCAAAGCTGGGCCAAGCTTAGAAAAAAAAAAAACAACAAACCACACTTTTCCAATAACTCCGTGTAGGTGTACAATTAATCGCTTCTGAGGGCTCTTTGCAGGCTCTAAAAGAAACTTTAAATCCACCTCCCCATGCTGCCACTACTTGGGAATCTGAGGCTGAACCTAGATCTTGCTGCTTGTACTTTGTATGAAGTTGAAAATACAATTTTGGGATTAGTGCTGCACAAAGAACAGAATCCCAGAAGAACCGAGAGACACAAAATCAGCTGCAAAGTACATCCAAGTTTCTATTTACTGAGGTCTTCCCATGCACACACAAAAGAATTAATCAGGCATGTGGGCTGACCTGTCAGAAGCTCCGCTGATCCCAAGTTTAGCGCAAACCTAGCATAAACACACAAACAAACTCCCCCGGGATCACTGTGCTATCACCTCCCGGCGCTCGCGGTGCTGGCGGCCCCCGGCCAGCCCGTCCTGCGGACACGTTCTCCCAAGCGAGCAAGGGTTCCGCCAGAAAGAAACGCTGGGAAAACACCCGCAGCCACCGGCTCCGCACGCTGACACCGCCCCTCCCGCCGGGGCGGGCGACATTCAGCGCCGGAGCCTCCGGGACGGAGCCCGGGGCCGGATCACCGGGCGGGGGATGAGCAGCGCTCCGCTGCAGCCCGCGGGACCCGAGAGGAGCCGCGGTGGGACCGTGAGCGGCCGCCGCCACCTGAGCACAGAAAAAGCGAGACGGGGACGCTTAAGTTTCCCCTCTTTCTTTTTTTTTTAAGTAAATAACTAATTAAAACCCAGCCTACCGCGCCAACCACTCCGCCACCAGGCGGACGCCCTCCGGCCAGTCCTCCCGCTCCCCGAGCCGCCCCGCCACCGTCCCGGCCGAGCTCGCAGCGGCAGGGAAGGGTGGTACTCACGGATCTTGACTTTGCGGTGGTCGAGGCGGGCGAGCAGCTCCTCCAGGGCGCCGAGGCGGCGCTGGAGCCGGGCGTTGCGGTGGCAGAGGGAGTCCGCCTCGCTGAGGATCCCGCCGAAGATGTCGCCGGCACAGCGAGAGAGGTCGGAGAGCTGCATCAGCAGCGATACCAGCGCGTACGAGCTGACCTGCTCCAGCGTCCCGAAGAGCGGCACCGCGCCGCGGCGGCGCCCGCCGCCCCCCTCCACCGCCCCGGCGGGGTCTCCCGGCGCCGGGCCGCCCCTCTCCACGCCATCCCCGCCGGCCTCCTCCAATCTGCACAGCTTCAGTGGCTCCAGGGTCCGCAGCGGGAACGGCATCGCGGCCGGGGCACGGGGGGCAGCGCCGGGCACGGCAGCAGGAGAAGCTAGGCGTCCCCGGCACGAAAAGTCTTCATCCGCGCAGCGGCCGCGGTGACAAAAGTTCAGAGAGAGGAGAGGGACGGAAGGAGGGAGAATAGCACAACAACAACAAATGAATCGGGGCGGGAGGGCGGCCGGGCTACGCGCTTCGGGGCCGGGGGGGAGCTGCCGCCGCCGCCTCGGCGGAGGGGGAACCCCGCGCGGCGCCCATGTGCGGGAGCGGCCCCCGGAGGCGGGAGCGGCCCCGGGAGGAGGGAGAGGAGGGAGGGGATGGGAGGGGAGAGGAGGGGGAGCGGAGCGGGGCGCAGCACCGCCGCACGGCGGGCGCGGGGAGAGCCCGGGGCGGCCGGGAGACAGGAAAGAGCCCGGCTTTCTCTCCCCGAAGTGGGGATGGGGCGGGGGGAAGAAGAGGAAGCGTGGGAGTGGGACTGAAGCGCCTTGGATGTGGCCACTAAGGAGGAAAGCCAGACAGAGGAGGAGGAGAGAGAAAGAGCCCAGACCAGCCCCACCTGGGGAACCCTGCGCTGTTGCAGGCACTTTTCTGAACGCACCAAACTCCCAACCCGGAAAGCGAGAGCAGGAAAAAGAGGAGGAGGGAGAGGAGGGAGGGGAACCTCCACGAACCTGGGAAAAGCAAAAGAGGCCGCCGCCTACCTGTGGCTCCCCAAACTGGAGCCTCAGCCTTCCCGGCCAGCCAACAGCCAAGGTAGCTGCTCACGGCCCGGCCCCGAGGTGCGGCGCTGGGGCCAGTGGGATTCCCCAGGGAGAAGCCAGCCCCCCAGCCTCCCCTGCTCCGCCAAAGGGGCCAAGCAGGAGAGGGGGCAGGTCTCGCCCCAGCCCCTTCCCCTGGCCCGCCGCGGGTTGGGCCGGAGGTGCTGCTTCAAGGCAGGGAAAGAAGATCAGCCTGTCTGGGAACGGCGAATTGTTTGTGGTTAATTTTTAGTAAGATTGACATTAAGGTAGGAAAAGCAAAGTCTGGCTCAGGCAGAGCATGACACCGGGTTGCACCGAACGTTGCACGTAATGCTTGTGTGGACCGAAGGCAAGTTCCAGCCTTAGAAGCCCCTGCACTTTTCCCGCGTAGGACACAATCAGCTCTTCATGAAGATGACGGCTCTAATGAGCTATTCCCTACAGAACCAATTTAGCCTACTAGCAACTGTCAACAGCTGCTATTTAATTTTAATTGGACAATGCCCTACTGGCTCTGGCTCCTGCTATATGATAAAGAGAGGAACCCAATCCCTCTCTTCTTGTGGGAAAGGGCCCTGGGGAAAAGTGGTTGTATAGTCCCTTCCTGCCTCATAACCTGCTCCGGCTCCTGCTGCGACTGATGAAACTATGTGATGAAAGAAAGAGAATCGGCTGGAGAAGGAAAGATCCAGGGACGTATCCACTGTGCCATTCCATTAGCATCTTGGGGACACACGATTTATGTAACAAAATATTATCACAGTATTTATCATCCATACTTTTAGCCTTGGTTACTCAAGGGAAACACGAAAAAAAACTATTCCAGCGGTAGTGTTTCAGAAACTCCTTGGTGCATGGAGGAGTTTGTGGACAAGACTGCAGGCAGTGGAATACAAACCTAAGGGAGTTCAGATCTATGGGAAACGTGTGTTGGGATGATAGTCATAGCAAAAATTGCAAGTCACTAATTCTTCTCTTACATTAATCAAGGAAAGTTTAATCTTCAAGTATTCCTTGGCGGGGGTGGGAGGGGGAGCGGGGGAGGAGGAGGAAGCAATGCCATCTAGTGTTAAAAAAATAAAGAACAAAACCACCTTCCTTTACATCTCTGTCCAGACAGGTAATCAGTGGACAACTTTGCAACTTGGAATGTTACCACTGGGTTTCTGTTACAGACAGTACCACTGAGTGCACATGTGCAATATTTGTAGAAACTGATGAGAAGAACATGGTGCAAAGAGGCAAAACGGTGTTTAATCAGGGCTTTAAGCATATAAGGAATCCAAAGCAATAGTCTTGCAATGCGGAAGCTGTCAGGATTGATTAACAGAGGATGGAAAACAGCATTCTTTCATATTGGACTCTTCTGGTTTTATTTTGGGACATAATGTCTTCATTAGTTCTTAGACATGCTTGTTGGGGTAGTCCTTTGATAAAAAATGTCCTGTTCACGGGCATGATTGGAGAGGAGTGATTCTTTGTATGTTTTGTTTAAACTGTAGGAGTACCATGGGGAAAACAAGTATGAGATGGACTTCAATATCAAACACAGTAGGAAGAAAATGAGCAAAGAGCTTAGTTCAGGTGTCAGCTGAAAAGAACCCACAGCAACACATCTGTCAGGGCAGATATCATAAGACTGTGAGCATGTTTGTTTGATTGGAAATTACTAATTGTTAAGTTTAGCAATAAGTATTTTCAAAAAGGTACATTTGCCAGGCTAAAATCTTTTCTGAAAATTCAGATCAAATCCTGATATTGCAAATATTTTTGCATTTTCTTATCTGTAAGTGGGAAAAAATTCTGAAAACAGATTTGAACACAGGGAGAATAATAACAAGAAATCAAAGCTTTAGATAGCACCTAAATTCAGTAAAGAACCTCAGCTACTATGAGTGGAATTTCACTGCTAGTGAAACCTACTTTACCTATTTCACTGGTTTATATGTTTGCAAACTGTAAAATAAACTGACAGCTTGAATATTTCTGGTGGGAATAATGTATCATAAAAAATAAGGTCTTTTTAGGACTGCCAGTTAAACCAAGTTAAGAAATAAATCTGAATTTTAAATGCATGGATGCTCCTGAAACATTCAAAGCCTGTATGCATATTCCAGAACAATACTTTTTTCCTCATTAGTTTATGTGGTCTGCTTTTCTGGGATAGGCTGCTCTGTATGGAACACTCAGAAAAAAACAGGTGTTAAAGAAAATGTAAATATTGATAGACTGAAACCAGTAAAGAGCGGTCTCAGAGCTTGTTTCTTCCCATACTAAAGGAAGGTACATAGGAAAGGAAATGAAGCTTAAATACTTACACAGTTGGAGATTTAAAGTATTCATCATGTTGGAAAGGAAGCATTTAAAATTTCTAAGGTCAGCAGAAATACAGACTTTCTTAGGGACACCCACCCCCCTCAGGTAGCTGAGCGGTTATGGCTGGAAAATGTTTCCTTTTCTTGAAGAACTGTGAGGATGCTCCTGACTCTTTTTAATACTCCCACAGGCCCAGGGTGACTCTGTGGCAAGGCAGGCACCACTGCCCAGGGTGGGTGACAGCCCCAGTGCTGCTCCCCGCTGTCCAGCTCACAGCCCAGCACATTCATACAACACATTTTGTCAATTGGGGTGTGTAAGTGGTGGGAGTGAGTGGCTCCTTTCCATTTAGCTGCATCCACTGGAGAAGGAGGTCTGTGAGCTCAGTGTGCAGCAGTCACTTCCACTTGCGCAGCTAAGCCTGGCAGACCTGTGACACAGTGTTCTGGGTCTCACACCTCCCAGTGCCCTGAGTCAGGAGTGGAAGGTCCTCTCAGAAGAGGAACAGAGCCTATAAAACTGAGATGAAAAGAAGAAAGGTAGAAAAAAGGACAGCAGAGACTATACTAAATATTTCAAGTCAATATTGATTTCATTTTTAATGAAAGTCCAAGTTCACTGGAAAGTTCATTATGTCTGAATTGTAGCTTTCATCCTTCAGCGTTTTAAGCCTCAAGGTTAATAACCAAATGAAAGACCTAATAACTTTCATGTTCTATTTCAAGAAACTGAAGACAAGTCTTGTGGGACTTACTCATCACCTACTGCAGAACGAACACTGCTGTTCCCTCGTCTTGCAGTAGGTGATGAGTAAGTCTGCAATCCCTTTGGGCTCTCAGAAGCAAATAGCAAGCAGTAGTACAAAAGCCCCATGGCCAACCATGAAACATCAGACAGTTCTTCCTGGAGTAGTTTAGATGTAGTCAGCTAGAGGCACTAAGCTCATCCATTGCATTTTAGCCGACAGATTCAAGCTTGCTATTTTCCTGTGTAGGCTGGGAAAACTCAACCAAGTGGATACACAGAAATAATAACAGTACAACTTGAAGGGATGGAGGAGGACATTTCTTGGTCACACCCATAGCAGCTCTATTGAACTCTGGTTTGTAATTGAGAAAGCAAGCTCAGTGTCCTGGGCACATAGTCAGCTTATGTATTCTTGACTTACTTTGGCTGCTGAGCTGTAGAAGTTTAGTGTAAGCTTAAAATAGAGGCAATTCTGCAAGAAAAGTATGTTTTCTGACATTTTATTCTTTCTTGGTTAACCAAAAGTATGTGGATGCTCCCACTCTTGTTGGGCCACTGGGCTCTTCTAATCATCATGCATTTCATTTCTGTCTTCAATAGAAAACCTTTCTCAAAGAAACCTGGATAAGGTAGGCAGAAAATGGGAGTAGATATGACTCCTGAGAAAGTTAAACAGTACCAGAATTTTGCCTATTTCTGTCCCTCATGACTGCATACTTTTTGTACATTATAGAAATATTATCAAATGATAAAATTAGTTACCATTAAAAAAGTGATAGCTGTTTTGCTGGGTTTCCCTAAATTGCTATGATACTATATTAGGCCACAGATCACTGTTGCCTGACTATGCAGCAGAACTTTCAATCCTCACTTTTCTTCCAGCTTACCAATACCAGGAAAGGGCATTTTTGTGTACTAGAATCCATACCCAGCATGGCCCCAAAGACTCTCTCCTTTTCCAGAAATGGAATCTTGTGGATATTCTTTTAAAACTAATAATGGAACTTCTCTGATGATGACAGGCTTTTCTCTGACACAGGTTACTTACGAGATCCTATTTCCCTGGACATTAATTGTTTCAAACCTTTGTTAACCCTAAGCTCCCCTTGTCTGGCATATCCCTGGGTCAGGCACCTTCTTGAAGCCTGGAGCTGAGCTCCTTTTTCTATTTTGTTCTGTAATATTTTTGCTGATTTTCTTCACCATGTTATCATCACATTAAACAAAGGCAGCTGTGTAACTCCAACACCTTCATCCCTATTATTCAAAGAACTTAGCAGATGTATCCACACTTTCATAGTAAATGAGTTTAGTATTTTCTTGAGCTCTGTCTTAAAGGTTAGTGGTTTGTTGCACCAGTCCCAGTGGTTTTTCTGTCCCTGCTCTCTTTTCTCCATCCCAACATTAGGCTGAAACTTATTCTTCAAGTCTGTCCAGCTTGTGGTTTAGACCTTGGGTTGTTCTGCTAGCTGGCCCCTGAGCTTTTCTGAGCTACAGAGCTCTGCATATCTACACAAGTGCTAGAGTCAGCACACTGTTCTGCCAGCTTAAAATCTCTCAAACTCTTTCTCATTTTTTCTATTTGTGCACAGTTGTCTTTGGATAAAAGCCATGCTAGCAGTGGTGCAATGGGACAACCAAAGCTAACTGCAGTAGGAATGACACCGTGGAGGAAACGGTAGTTCTGATGGCCTAAGGATATGATTCAACAACACACCAATGAGGTGTAACAGCTCTTTGCCTCTTAAAGAGGAGCTCTCCCACCCCTGCTTCCTTCCTTCCATTCCTGCTCACAAACGCATGGTCTGTAGCTTGCTCTGCAAGCATCTGAAGTCATCAGTGTAGAACTGCCGTAGCTCTGCTGCATGAAAAGAGGCAGCTGATGTGCTGTAAAAAAATGGTAGGAAAATGTACTCTCTGCACTTCAAGACACAGCAGTATGTTGGATCATTCTCAGGGGAGCAGAATGGGGGGAAATCTAGTCTCTGAATAGAAACACGTGCAAGAGCTCATAGAGCCTGTGAAAATACAACTATAGCGTAACAGCCCCCTACGAGCTCAAAGTTATCATCAGAGGTTTTTGGTCCTTGTGTTTGATTGAGTCAAGTGCAAAAAGAAGAATGCCAGTCATTATGGAGGTCTTGGACTCAGAGATAGAGTCCAACATGCCTTTAGGACTCCAGTTCTGGAAAATGGAAACAACCCCAAGCTACATCTCCCCAAAGAGAAACCAAGTTGCTGAAATATTATATCAATGGATCAATAATAGTACTCCTGGAGTTGCCATACTAATTTTTTTCATTTGGTTGAAGCATTTCTCTGTCTTTTATCAAAGTACATTCTGCACTTCCACTTCCTCCGTGGCAGAAAAACTTCTGATATATTTGTTTTTTTAATTGAAAAAGCGTTTAGGTTTCTGCTTCACAAGGACTTCAGCCATCAAAATATCATGGAATCACAGAACCATAGAATGGTTTGGTCAAAAAGGGACCTTTAAAGACCATCTAGTCCACCCCTACTGCCCTGGACATAAACACTTTCCACTAGACCAGGTTGCTCAAAGCCCCATCCACCTGACCTTCACCACCTCCAGGGATGGGGCATCCACAGCTTCTCTGGGCAACCTGTTCCAGTGCCTCAGCATCCTTATGGTGGAAAAATTCCTCCTTATATCTAATATAAATCTAATCTAAGTCACATATAACTGTTCATTATTACTGAGTATGCATACCGGTATGCATACAGCAAGTTACTGTAGGACAGGAGTATGGGTGCCATTATTTGTGCAAGAAAGCTTTCCTCTGGAAAAGCAAAGGCTGCAGGAATTACCGGCTGAAAATCAGACTAAACATATGGAGATTTCATAAATACTGACCCAAGTTTTTTGTTGCTATCCCTAGCTTTAATGACAACAGATCATGTTGAAATCGTGTGTAAATTATTTATAAAATTTTTATTTATCTAAGACACTGACCACATTTATGTCTTCTCTAATTATGTTATATGTGGTCTTCTTTGAAGCAATTACACAATTTACATTTTGATTAATTAACTAAATATCATAACAAAAACGCTAAAACAGTTTGAAAAACAATTCCAACAAGACTTGAAATTGTATTCTTTTAACAAGGCTGATTATCTTCTCAAATGAATGCCTCGGGACTCAGAGCAAACAATACATCAAACAGACAGAAGCCTCTTAATTGCATCCCAAACATGCAGACTATGCTGGTCACTAAAGCAGAACTGAATTTCTCCTTAGATATTATCTTCCCACCACCAGTCACTACAGCTACAGCAAAGTACTAGTTTAAATTATATATATATATATAACATTTTTTTAAAAGGAAGCCACTGTGTTGCGTTTCAGTTGATGAACACAGATGGTATGCCAGTCAGTCACAAATGAGTTTTGACACATTGCAGCAGCTCCCGCCTTATAAATAAAACACAGGGTTTGGTCACTGAAAAAGCGCAGGGCATGATAAACCATCTATCAACCAGCAGAGATTTCCCCATTCTCTTCCTTGTCAGTGAGCATGGCTTGTCACTGGAATCTCTACCACAGCTGAATCAGTCACTAGTGAAATTACAGTGGGTGTGTGTGCAGCAATCTGCAATAGATTCCACCACTGCCTAAACTCACCTCTCCATTTTCATACTAAAAAAATGACAAAATATTTCCTAAATATATTTAGTATACTATCCATGTTCTGGATATTTATAGGACGCCAGAGAAAAATTCTTTTGGCATTAAGCTGACTTTTAAAAATATTCATATAGGGAGAATTTGCCACTGTGGTAGATCATTAAAGGTCTCTGGCTACCTTGTTTATTTTCCTTTGCATAATTCGTTGTGATGAGATCCAGTGTGTTGATGCTGCAAAGCTCAATGGTTTTGTTTATATACACAGTCAGTCTCAAAAACTGGCATATTGCTAATAAATAAAGTATGGGAAAATATTTTCAAATTCCAAAATAATGATTTGAAAGACTGACAGTATTATGGCTATCTAGAAATTACACTGAGTAATAAAGTCTACACTACATGGAGTAACAGCTGAGGATCTATACACCTCCAAATTAGGAAGCTCAAAGAAATACCCATGACAACTGGCACCTTTGTATTTTTTATGACCTGTGCAAAGACAATGTCACTCTTTACAACTGGTGCAAATGATCTGAATTACTGTTGTTGCAGAATCATTACTATTAAAATGTCTAACTTACATAAACAAAAACCTTATATTAAATATTAAAATAAATGGAGAGTGATATTAGAGAAACTAAAGGAAATTAGGATTTTTAGCACATACTGCTCTCTGAATATTCCCAGAAGTTTGTGGGTACCAAATATGTGATTATACAATCGCTGTAATAAATGCAGCTGTGTTTATTTCACTGCATGGATCAGACAAACTGTACAAGCTAAGCATTGGTGTCTTGTTCATAAATCAGTAAAAAAAATGTAGCACTGTATGCGAGATATACTCAGACCTTTTTTCTGTTCCAAGTGTTTTCAGACTTGGCAGAGTACACGTTCCTTAGAGGACTATAACCATACCCAATTTTAGGCATTTCTAGCAAAATCATTTTTTAGTTAGTTCAAGAAAAAACATATTAATTCCTTGCTTAATAGCATATGAATCAACTTTTAAATACAGTGAAATCCAGTTTAAAAAGTTCTGTTTAGTTTTGCTTAAAAATGGGGTGAAAGAAAGTGTAAAGAATTTCAGCCTATTTCCTTTCAGGAATAGCCTCTTCATAAGAAAAAAAAAAAAGTTTACTGTATTTGAGCCTCCTTCCAGGAGTCTCCATTTTTGTCTCCTTCCGAAAGTTTGCAAATTTAGTCCCTGGTTGTACACACACAGAAAAAAGAAATAAAACCCAAACAAAACCAAAAACCAGTGTCACAATGATGCCTCTTTGGCTCTTTTCTGTGTCAATTTTTCTGTGCTTTGCATTTAATGACAGTTACAACTGCAGTTTTGAATACTAACACAGTCGTTGTGATCCCCGACCAAAACATGTAATGCATATAGTCAGTTATTTTCCACCGAAGACTACAACTTTTTACAATGCTTTCCATAGAGTTGGGGTTTTTTTTTAATATACCTTTAAAAGGAAATCTCATTTAAACCTGCGATTCTATTATGATTAATTTAAAGAAAGCTTAAAATAGAATCCTTCTCACTAATATGTACAGTACCATACATTAGTCTATACACAACTGCCTTCAGTGAAACAGTGCTGCTTGCATGCCCACTGTATTCCATCATGTATTTAAGCCTTAAACAATTTTCTCTGGAGACTGTCTTTATTCTACAGCAATACGGTGCCCACCGTCACAGGTATCCTTTTGGAGCTGAGACCTCTTGCTGCTGTTTCTGTTTCATATTTCCGATGCAAAGAAAAATGCTTCAGGTATTTATTTTTGCCTCTGCTAATTAGAGGTACTGGAGTAAAATGATATTAAAAAGAAAACTTAAGAATACCGTTCAGTGTCTGTATTGCCTGGAAACAGTTTTCTG
>JAWWLV010000121.1:50634020-50650663 GCA_035041135.1 Platyrinchus mystaceus
TTCCCTTACCTCTTCCTGAATACAAATTTGTGTCTTTTATGCAATCCATTAATGGTGTAACCTTACTAATTTTTGGATTCATACAAGAAAATTCTGTATCAAAATCTTTGAGAGACTAAACTCTTAATATCATTCCTAGGCTCCTGCAGGAAAAGAAAAAAAAATCTAATATATTTATGGACACTCTTGTAATTACAAGAGTGTGTAAGAGGCTGCAGAAAATAAGCACTTTTTTGTTATCTTGTTTTCTGAAGAACCGGTTATGGACATAAAAGTGTATTAACATTAAATGTTTAATATATTTATCATTGTGAGTTTAGGCCAGTGTTTTGGTTTAAACTCGACGGATAAATGGGTAAGATGCTCTTTGCTGCATCACTGGTCTGGATTATCTCACTCCAAGAGACATCTGTGGAACCTCAATGAACTAAAAGAGAAAATAAAAATCAGGAAAAAAAGTAACAGAAAAGTACCTAGGAAAAGAGGATTTGGAAGAGGTGAGAGTCAGTGGTATTAACTGCCTCCTTTTTCAAAATCAGCAAGACAAATTATTAAGGCAGATGTCTTTTGTTTAGAAAATATACTGAACTCTTAAAATAACTTTCAACATAAATAGGAAAGGACTGGTATTTTTCCCCCATGTGTTTATTAGTAGTACATCTATTAGTAGATGTACACAAACACTAACATACCCATGCTATATCTTGATATTAAGTTAACAAATAAAAGAGTTAACAAATAAAAGCCTCCTTAAGTCTGCATCATGACCTGTAAATTTAGTTCAATCAATAAGAAATTGGAAGTATTTACTGTGGAGTTCAGTGGCATGTTAAACTACACACAACATACTGAGACTTCAGAGCTACAACATTCTATTTTATATTGGCTATTGATTGTTAATGCCTATTCAGTATCCCCACTGATCCCAGTTCACTGTTACACTGCAATTCAGAGTATAATACCTTACATTAACTGAATGCATACAGGGATTCTGCAGCATCAGTGTAAGATACTTAGCATTTTTCATATGCTTCAACTCTTGAAACACTGTGTATTTTTACTTTTAGTTCTATTCACTGTAGAAATTTAAAAATGCTGCCACACTCCTCTCTATCCCAAAGCAGATAGAGAATTGAGTTTGTCTTTTTTTAAACACAGGTTCACAATTTTTGCATGAATTATGCTCTAATCTTACACATAAAAAAATAAAGGAAATGTCACATTCCCATAAAAGGCAACAAAACACAACTCTTTCCCTGGGACCGGAACAGATGCAGGAATGCTTTGTGCACATTAAGCCTCAAGCTTCTTACGAGAAACCAAACCTTCTGCTTTCATGTGGATAATTTCTGTAGATACCAACTACTGCAGGTGTCACAGGTGCTCTGAGAGTACTTTTTTCTATAAAGGAAATTATCTATCATAGGGAAGCTGGGCACAGAGCTCACTTCTTGATATTGCTGATGGCAGCCGCATTTCTCCAAGGCTATACCACAGCACAGGAAGATGCAAGCAGGCTTAAAATGTGTCAGAGTTGTTTCTTCTGAATACACCTGCATTTCATCACTCCCCATGTGATTGAATCTGGCACTTCATGCCACATGTCACAAACATGAATCAGTTCTGTCCAAGTGCAAACACTGAGTTCTGAGTTCATGCACTGTTGGGGACTGCTAACACAAAATGTGTTTTAGCCAGCAATACTAGAAATTCATTCCTTTTTATGTACAATTACATTCACTGTCAGCGATCTTCTTGAGCTTCTCACTATGGTCATCACAAAACATGGATTTTAGCAGAGACCTCTTCTTTCACTATAAACCCCAGAACAGTTAACAGGAATGAGCACATACCAAATCCTCGACTGACTGCCTGGAATTACCAACCAGCGTGCAGTGTAAAACATCTGATAGTGGGAAGACATCAGAGCAGGCACCATGTAACAACTGCACTGGAAATGAGAGAAGATATTTTTATTAGACCTGTATCAAGAAAGCAGAATAATCTAAGCACAGTTCAAGGCCTGAGCTGGCTCTCAGGACTTAGAAGTGACCACCAATTGTTAACAGTGAATGCAAACGGGCTGCAGATCAGCTGGCATGTTTTAATTAGTTGCACGTTTGCTTCTTTGCTCTTGAGAACACGCTACTAACTCCTATGCCAAATCTTATAATTTCTTTAAAATGGTTAAAAGCTTGCAGGAAAAAAAAATACTGCTCCAAGTGTCACCCTTTTAACTTTGCTTTTGAAGAAACAAAAGATATACCTTTTTTAATACAGCAGCAGAGAAACTGATTGTATCACTCATTTTAAAAATCAATGCTGTGGATGTTCAAAGATAAATTCAACACAAAATATAAAGTAAATCTTGGAATGCAATGATTGGTAAGGGTAACAGAGTGTACTGCACATAACAAACAGCAACAAAAATGCAAGTATCTGGGCTCAATGCAATTTGGTTTCTGGTGCAAAAACACCCTGATGGAGGAGCTCAACTTCTCTCTTCATCCTAATTAAGTACCTGGCACGTCTTTGCCTTCTGATGCAGCAGTGATTGTTGTCTTCTCCGCAGAGGTACTGGCAGGAGATGCACTGTAAATTCTATGTCTTTAATATCAGGAAAACCATCAGGAGACTAGTTTTCTAAGGCAAGGCAGTGTCTTTTTAAGTTCTAGATTGTCCTGAAAAAACTCTTCTTGGAAGCTCATGAACCTGCCAGAGCAGGTCTGATTTAAATTGACAGTCATGGATTCAGGAAAGCATCTCTTAATACATGGCTCCATGGCCAGAGTCACAGCCAAAATTTGGAGGTTTTTGACAATAGAATGGCCTATGTAGCATGCTGGCACCAGATAGAACTGACCTTTCTCAGCGAGGGAGGAGCGTCTTTGCTCAGGAACTAGTGGGGCTCATTGGCAGAGCTTTAAACTAGATGTGATGGGGGAAGAGACTCTGAACTGTGCTGGCCACACTGGAGCACACTTCCAGTCTTACAGAGGCTACCCAGGGACCCTTCTGGTAACAAAAGCCAACAGAGAAATACCAGGGAAGTATGTCAAAGGAATTAAGGGGTGTACCTCTCAGGAAGGACCGATTCTGCAATTAGGTAAGACAGGGCAGATTTCCATATTAGCACTGAACTTTGATGAAATAAAGCTTTACAAAGAGACTTCTGGCACCCTTCCTCGAGAGCTGTAAATCCCTCTATGTTAAGCTAAAAAAAAAATCCATATATTTTTAGGGGTTGACTTTAGATAAAAATTTTCAATCTTTAAAAGTTAACTATTGTAATAGACTACAACTTTCTCCCCTGCTGTTCAGAAACAGCAAGATTAGTATGAGACCTCCAACTTACAGCTTGTTAATTGCATTAAAACAACAAAAACCATAACTTGAAATAACCAAGAACAAACTAAGGTTTCTCCACAAGCTGGAAGGCTGTGACCAGAGCGAATGAAAGAGTAGCTTGCAAATAACTGGCCACACTGATGAATGTGGTATTGTAGCATCAAGCCAGCTGAAAAGACAGAAAATTACAAAATACTTGAACAAACGCAGTCTAACAGTTAAGCATGTGCCAATACAAGAAACATTTATATGGAACCCTAAAAATTGCAATGCACCCGTGCAAGGAAATGGGTGTGTATTAGAATAAAAACCCAGCATTCCAGGTTAAAACCATTCAGACTTATGACTGCAACAAATAAATATTGCTTCATTTCTATGTCAGGATTTTCAATCTAATTTACTGTAAAATAAACCTCACAGAAACTATGAGAAAAAGTAAGCATTTCTTTTAGCTTTAAGCTGGCAATTCAGCTGGTTCAATATGTAACCTTGGCAGACCTACTTCAACTTTCATTGTTTTTACAGGAAAGATAATGCACCCTGAGAAAATGCCTTTTTCTTACTTTCTACAGGCTAAAAGTTATAAGCATCTTAGTACTTTCAGAGCAGTAGTACAGGGCTGAATAGGCTACCAAAGTCAACAAGGTCTGAGATAAAAGCTGTACATTTATAAGGTCTTGAATTCAGAGGTCCACATTTATCATGCTGGACACAAAAAGGAATTTCTAACAGCTTGTTTGATAGCAGAGTTTGAAGTTACCAGCTTCATCATCCAAACACGTGGATGAAGCATAAAAATTGCAAATTTCAACCCTATTCTTCCTTAGTTTAAACAGACTAAATGGGTATTCAGACTTAAACACATAGTATTTGCCCAATATGAGCTGGGCAACACCACTACATCTTACTGACACCACTACATGCAGTTGCAAGCTTCCTTTGGATTCAGCATTCACTCTATTTGCCAACACTTTCCTCTTATCCTTCCTGTTGGTTTAAAGTGTGAGGACAGAAATACAAAATAGTAGGTAAAATAATACATCCTAATGCCATCTTTATAAAAATTTTACATCCAAAATCCTAGCTTGGAATCAACATCGCATCTATTTTCTGTTTTGGACAGTACTCACTTCGTATTATTTCAGATCAGGAGAGCCTTGACCTGTAACAGTTGAAATGCAACCCCACTTAATAGGTAAAATTCTTCTCCACAAATGAAAAAAAAAAATTTTTTCTACTATTCTACATGAACAGATACTGGCAAAAAGGAAGTTTTAAAACTTCAAAAGTTAAAAAAGCTTTAACTGCAATGTTACAAAAAGGCTACAGGAAGAAAGGATAGAACTTTTCATGTCAAAAGTACCAGTTTTGTGAATGGGTTTTAGGACATTATCAACTTTAGCATGTTTTTTAGTTAGTGAATCCACCTATAGAAGCAACTTGATGAGACCATAGAATCCACCAAAATTCCCAGCCTCCTAATTTTGGAAAAGTAACATGTGAATTAATTCTGCTTCTCCACAGAAATTTTTTTGCTTCAATACTACTTTATCCCCAAAGACAAAGTGCAGAGCAAACTAGGGAATATGTTCCTTTTAGGTACCCTTCTACTGGAAAGGAACATCTTGATTCTTTTATGATCTCTTAGTTCCTTCTGATCAGAAGGCAGGTGACCAAGTTCCTTCATGAGGGCAGTGAAAGTCAATGGACTGAAGCTCTAGGAGAAGGGTTTGTTGCAAACTGAAGCACTTTCCCTCCAAAGGCAGGATACATAACAGGAAAAACAAGTTCAAGTTTGAGGCATGTCACTTCTGCATTTTCTGATAGCATGCACTGAATGACAACTTCCTATAAATTCCTTTCATCATCTTTTTCTTGAAATAGACTAATTCCATACTTAGACTGAACTCAAACCTTGTATCAGTTCAAGATAAGCAAAATAAGGCACAACAGCACTTACTGAATTTTACAGCAGTTTAACAAAACCCACTCCTAAGATACCATATGGGTTCCCAAGGACTTTCCTTCACCTTCTGCAGACAAATCATACATATTGCTGAAGCTACCTCCTACACCTACCTTTTTTGCTATATCTGACATAGCCAGTCGCGTATGCTAGACCTTCAGAAGCCCTTAGGCAAGTGTTCACAGCAACTGTTGTAATGCTTGCACCACTCCCTGCTCCCCCAACTAAATGTCAGGAAAATAACTGATTTTCAATATGTAATCAATTTATTTGCCCAATATGCAACTGTCCTTTCAGATGCTAGTCATGCTTACTTGCCTTTTGAATGAATACCAAGACCACAGGGTCCTTGCAGAAGACATTTCTGATTCAAAGTGCAGTTTCTTACAATTAACATGTTCCACTCCACAGGCCATTCTGTCAGTTCAAATGCAGTCTTACTTGAGCCAAAGACAGAAATACAGTCAGACCACCGAAGCCAGACGACAGAAAGAAAAAGCCACCACTGCTGCTTAATAGGATATACCAAAGAGTTCACATGCATTGTGGAGTAGGATGTACCTCTGATCTCTGTCAGCTCCTCTGTAGACTGGGAAACAACTACTCCAGTCACAGATGGTTCAACAGTATTGCCAAATAGGGTTTTCATCAATATACCACTGAACGTCAGTTTAAATTGCTTTTACTATTTATGATGTTTTGTTAATTTCCTAGGTCTCAAATGACTAATTTCAGCTGCTTCCAGATTAGATGCATTCTTTATATCTCTAAGATTGAAAGTGTCAAAAACATATTCTGCCAGAGAGGAAAGAGAATTAATCTAGCTTTCTGTGCTCCAGTATGCTGTCGAAGTGTGATAAATAGTACTGACAGTCTCCTTAAAACTTTGGATCTAAGCTGCGGGATCACAAACTTTGTATGCCATAGAGTCACAATTCTGAATTTTTTAGTATTATAACTAAACAAAGGCTGTTTTGGAAAATAACTTACATGCAAGACATTTAATACTTATATACCAGTAAGCTGGAAAAAAGTACTGTAAAATCGCTTTGGAACACACTAATAATGTACAACCAAGTACACTTAGTGTACAGTAAGTATACACTTTAGGTAAAAATAATGTACAATCTATCTTTAAAGCAGAAATTGCACCTTTAAGGCTATTTTGCCAGTTTAAAGTAATATTACTGAAAGGAAATTATACTCACTCCCAAAAAACAAGCAATTAATTCAGGTGCTCCTGTGAAGATTATATTTTGCTTGTGTATTATTTGGACAACCCTGTATAGTCTCATTTGGTTACTAGTATATATACATTATCACCATTTTTCCTACATAACCCCTACTTCATTGTTTTCAAAGACTATTAAGAGAACATAAGATTCAATTTTTATTTGTTATTAGGTAACAAAGTCCTTGGTTTTCATGTGTTTTCTTCTAGAGAGCTGCATTATAAATGATTAGTACATCAATATGCTTGGTAAGGCAAGCTGCACTTCTGCTTATGAACTTAAATTGTATGTCTCCAAAAATGGAACTCTAGGAGGTATAAAGGAACTCAACTGCACACAGACTGATTTGTAAAGTATTTAAGTAACATAAGCATGCATTAAACATGTTTAAAATACACAAGTTATTTTTTAATCTTCAACACAGAGTAAGAATGGCATTGTTATTACTCACTTGGAAGTAACATGCTTTTGCGTCACATTATGATTTCATGAAACTACATTCTACTAGAAACTAAGACTAGAAGGAGTTGGGAATCAGAAGACAGTGATTTATTATTTTTTACCGTTTTAGGAAAAAGTGATTAAGACTAGGTCACTCATCAAGTGACACCGAGAGACAAACTGTGTACACAGCTTAAACCAGAAGAGTAATTCACAACTCTGCCCTAAACACAGTGGAAACACAGTACACCCCATCCATAAGGGACAGAGACATCACACAAGAAACAAAGCTGCAAATTTATTTTCTTTAGTTTTAAGTTTTTATAACCTCAACTCTGTTTATCCCACATAAGACATTTTCAGTAATAGGAGTTCTTCTAGTTCATATACTATACAATTGCAAGTAAAATGAGGTGCCTGTGAAGTACAACAACAAAAAAAAGAAATTACTAGCTTACATTGGATAGACTTAAAATACTGCTCAAAACAAAGTGGCTTTTCAGCTTTTTACCTTTGCATTTTGGAAATATTCTCTGCAGTCCAAAGAGAGGCAACGAATGGAGAAAAAAGCAACTCCAAAGCAGATGGAACGAAGAGGCACATTTTTAAGAGAAACAAAGGAAATGCAAATCAAATGAGAAAAGAGACACTCCTGCAATCACAAAGTCCAAAGAAAAACATTTTGCAGGTGTTTCAGAAATGCATGCTGCTGTCCATCCATCCCAGCTGCATACATGAATCACACTCCACACTATTTAGTAGTCTACATTTATGCTTGCAAGAGAGAGAGCACCTCTCTTGTACTGTACATAATTCCTTGCCCCAAAGAGCTTACAATCTAAGTTCATAAAAAAGAATGCATCAAGTAGCTGGATCAAGATCAAACAAATGGAGAAGACAGGAAGATAATTACATAAGAAATCAAAACTGGGTTACATTACTGAGGTAACTTCTGAACATCATTGGCAGTGATGTTCTTAAGACATAAGTTGTTTTTCAGTTAGAAGCTCTTCTGATCATGAAAAACTGGTTTAAAATGTACAGAATAATGTATTAAAAGTAATCAACCAAAATTCTTAAAAATAGACTAGTTGGCAAGACACAAAAATGTTCAGATTGCCTAAGTTCTTCACTTGAGACACTAACTTGTCATTCTACTATAAAGATATGGATGTTAGAGAAATTCGTATGTACATGTAACATTTGAATGTAAAAGGCTTTTTACATTTAAGTTTAAAATGTTAAATTCTGATTTAAGAATCCTGGTGCTATAAACATATGCTTAATACTTAAATATTAATATGAAAATAGTACTATTTTAAAAATGTATTTTAAACTTTAAAATAAACTATGGACAAGATATAGTTGGTTCAAAAGATCAACATTCTTTAACTGCAGTGACTCACTTTTCCCACTCCTTAAAAAAGGGAAAAACTTTTTCCCACTCTGTTTCTGCTCCTTGTCAGTTGAAATAGAAGTGATCGGTCCGTCAACTTTTAAGTTTTTTAGCTCAGTTTTAGAGGGTTTTTTACTTTTTTTGTTGGGTTTTTTTTTGCATTTCCCTATTTATATAGTTTTTCTAGGTCAACTTTATATGTAGTTTATATGTCACCCTCGTGCCCATTTAGCTATAATTTCTTAATCCCTTTACATGCAAATACAAAGTACCAACTTTCATGCAACCTTGACAATCTTTCATATCAGGGAATTTTGCTTTGAATTATATACATAAGCCATCTGCAACACTTCCATGACATTTGAAAAAATGTTGGAATAGTTATAGTAGTAAAAATTCACAATTATCCAGTCTGTGTATGATGGATACACAGAAGAGTGTGTGTATCCACTTTTCTGTGGAAGAGAAAAAGAGAAATATTTGGTTTTCACTGTAACAGCCATAACCAATGGAAAAATCTGACTTGAACAATCCTTTTGGAAGGGAAGCAGATGTTAAGAGAATTTCATTTAAGCACAGAAGTGAGACAGTGATGTTAAGGACTGCTAACAGGAGATCATTTATCTTTAATTTGTAAAGGTACTCTCAAGGAAATCAAACCAGAAATGAAGACTAAAGAACTATAAATTTCTTTGGCCCAAGTCAGTATTAGCATTTACTTTTTTTAATTACATTTGTATTAAATTTGCTTATAGGAGGATACAAAAGGAGTATAGCCACAGATTACCAAAATAATTTGATCACTTCTGACCAACAGCTAAAAAATGAGGGAAGAAAATGGTCAAGGCATTATGATCAACCACTTCTTGTACATGACACAAAATTACAAAAAATCCCCTGAAGACCTGTAATAAAACCCTCCCCCTTATTTGAATGAGTTTCAATTCCCAGGTAAAGATGAATCAACAAAATTAAAATATTGTGCTGTTTTATTGGTGTAAAAATCACACAATTGCTAGTTCTGATTCTGCAGAGATACATCCATGCAGTTAAACATCTATGATCCCACAGCCAGAAGAAGCCATTAAATAGAATATCTGCTGTTAGTCAGCAATTAATGCAAATTTACATATGAGATCAAAAGGTGTGTATCGTACAATATACAACAAATCCTAATACAGTACATCAACCTGAATAGCAGGATACACTCAAGGAACTCTGTTAATAGTGAAGCCTGTCTATATGGCAGAGAAATAAGGCCTGGAAACAAGATGACAGAATGTACCCCAGAATTCCTAAGAAGCAAACTGTTCATTTTTGTTTTTATTTTTTTTTCTGGGAATTAGAAGTTTATAGAGGTATTGACACATTACTCGACAATACAATTTGTTATAGTGAAGACTCGTGGATGTGATCTGTTATTAAAAGGTAATGTGTGAGACATGCAATTACAGGTGGTGCTTAGGTAATGTGTAATTAATGTTTGGGATCTACACCCAACTCTTTTCACAAAAGGGAGAAATGAAAACAATCTGTTTGATAGACTACCAATTGTGCCATAAATGTTCATATGCATGCGGCTGGATCGGGACCATGAATGGATGAAACGTGAACACCTGGCAATCTGTGGTTACATACTCTATAATGTATGCAATGAAAATCACAAAATCCAATCCAGTTGATATGGCAAACAGCCTGCAAGAACTCTCCCAACCTGAGTTAGCTGGTGAATCGCAAAGAGGCAGGCTTTCTAGAATTGCAAACAACTTTCCAATTGTGAAAGGCAGCTTGGGAAGTAACATTGGCTGATGACAGATCACTAGTTTGTCTCTTTCCTGGCACAATATAATAAATGCCATAGTGAAAGAAGAGTTTATGTGCTTAAAGACAACTGATTAGCAACCCTCTTCTGCAAAGATGTTTCAACAGGAAAAAAGAAACCACTAAAAAATTCCAGTTGGAAATTTTGGCGACAAACTCTGCAAACTCAAGTCCAACAAAGATCACAGATGCCCACAGAAAATGATGTGAGAGGCAGTGTCACATTCAAGGAAAAAGTTTTTTTTCTCTCTGTACTGAAATTAAAATACTTAAATACAAAAGTGGACAAACTGACAAAACAGAATCACAACATTTAATGTAGAATAGAGCGCACTGAGCTAGATGCATGGATATTTAAATAGGCCTTGAAACCAATACCCCTTTCAAAATTAGTAAATTCACAGTTAACGGCAGTAGGCTTAGAGGTGAGAGAAGGGTCGAAGTTGTTCCAGTTGAACTTCCAGGGAGATTCTCTCTTCAAGAACATCCTACAAAAGAAAGATTTTCTACTGACTGTCCACAGAGAATGGAGTATTAGAAATTTCCTCACGAGATTAAAACTGGTAAATACCAGCTTCAGTTTTGAGAACTAACGTATTTTCCAGAATCTGGTAACTCCCCCCACAATCTGAATGGAAGACTGGCTGGCTAGTAACTACTTATCATTGAAAATCAATACTTTGCTCCAAGGTGATGCCATTTAGAACTTTTTCCTTTCCTTCAAGTCACCCAAACCCACACAGTTGTAATCAGATGCAAACCCAACTATAATATTTTCAAATGACGTCTAAAATGTTAAGGGGGTAAGCTCTCATCTGAGTCAGTGGATTGGAAACTCACAATTTTCTTTGCCCTGAGTTTTTTCTCTTATGTGAAATTTATACCCCTTGACTCTCATAAGCAGTAACAACTGAAATTCAGGCTTGGTAGTTTTTAAAATGGCCTAACTTCCATTCTAGACAGTATCTTATTAATTCATGTTTACATTTAAGACTTTTTTAAATTACCTTGATAGCTAAAATTAGATATATTAAGGTAGGAAAGATGGCAAGAGAAGGACATTAAGACGGTACCTACAGATAGCTCCAAAATAATGACAGCTGACCTAGATAAACAGACGACTATTGTTCTACTAACTACTGAGCTGCAAGTTTTATATTCCAGATTACTATATTTGTTTAAAAACATTTATAATTTTTCTTAAGAGTTTAAGGTTTGCTTTTTCTCTGAGAAGAACACAAACCACTTCAGGTGCTCATCTCAGTACTGCTTTTCAAGTATGTGATGACCACAAGAGACAACTTCGCATTAATAATTTGAGGCAAAATTTTAGCGTAGCTGAAAGCAAATAAGTGCACTGAAAAATGTGCTTTGTAGTAGCAAAAGCATCCTTTGTAATTTCACAAAGCTTGTCACAATTAGGTATATTTGATGACCTACAAAAAGAGCTAAATATTTCACATCAATATCCTCTATTCGGTATATCATTGGTTTGCAGAGGTGCCTGTTACTGTGCATCACTAACATCTTGCTCTCTGAGGCTCTTCTCTTAAACAGACAAAGATGAAGGAATTACCTTTAGTTGCTGCTGTAGTTCACTATTCAATCTGGCCAAAACAGTGTTGGTTTCTTTGTTACGTCTGATTGATGCCTGAATTGCCTTCTTGTCTTTCCCCACTGATCTGAGAATATATTAGAAGTATTTTAGTAAGTCATTTTGCCACTTAGCTGAATATCTCATTTATAGTCACCCTTCTTTACATGAGCATAATCCCCTTCTCAAAGTTTTTTTAATTGTTACATTTTTAATTTTTCCATCTTCTGCCTGGCTTGATTAATCATGTTTGTTTGCACGGAAACACAGATATATGTGTTTCATATATGCACACATAGCTGGTTTCAATCAAAGAGCAAGCAGTGCATTTTAAAAATTTGTCATAATGGACTTTTTGAATTCCCAACATACTGTACCACATTCATTTACCTTAAAGTGACTAATGTAATAGACTACTTTCATGCTAAGACACACAGGCTGCACATTTTGGACTGTTCATAACAACCATTTAGGATTACACACTCCATATTAATACTTCCACCACTTAATTACAACATACTTGAAGAAGCTAAAGCGTTCACACTCCAAAATTCAAGATCTCTAAATGGTCTCCCACTAGTAGAGGCTTTGTGATGGTTTTGTTTAAAAACCAAAAACTCTTTAAATTGTTCAATTAATCTAAATTAAACACACAGAAATTGTTTGCAATTCCTGGAACAGAAAGCGTGTATGCTGTTTAAATGTAAACTTCCCAGTAACAGATGTATTTATACACTTCTTGGGTTACCTAGGAATAGATGGCTGTGAAGCAAGAACAGCAGCTATGACACCTGTTTTCTGTGTATGTTCCTCAGCTTCAGGTCTTAGCTCATCTTCTGATTTTAACCTTCTACGAATAGGCTTCGGTGGTGGAGCAAGTGGGGTAGTGCCTTTACCCTGAAGAGGAAAACACAACCTATTAATTCTCTCAAACTATATTTCCCACCGGATATTTTCTGATGGACATTAGCTGCATTCTCACATGGTCTGAAAAATACCTTAAGTACTAAATTCTACCCCCTGGTGAAAGGGCAGTCAGTTGCTACACACTGACAAAGAACAGTGCAAGCAGAAGCACCATGGTACAACAGAGTACTGCAAACACACAATTCAGAGCACGCTTTCCCCCCAGTAATTATGTGTCTGTAGCCAAAAAAAAGCTACTGTTAATCAAGTTCTGCCCTAAACGTTTTGATCTGTTTCAAAAATTTGACCACTTACAAATATCTTAATTTTCTGCTGCCTTGAGAATAAAGCTAATTATCATCTGCTGCTGCTGCAAAAATTCACCATACATGTGCCTATTTCAAGCACGTATCAGACCTAAGAAAACTGGGTTCAAGTGGAAGCATATAAAATTGCTGTTGCAAATCAAAACAGACATATAATTTCATATACATCAGACAACTGCACTCTCCTTAAAAGTGTACTTTGCATACCACACTAGTGGGGACATTAGCTGGTGCTTTGTCTTCAACTCTTCCATCTGCTTTGGCAACTCTAAGAGAACCTGCAGAATCAGAGGGCTTCTCAACCTAAAGGGAGATAAACTGTATTTAGAATGTTGCCTAAAAAATACTACTTCTTAACAAATATTTCGTTTGCAACAATTGAAATAAATACAAGTATGCTGTGTTTCCCGATACGTGAATACAGTTAACACCCAAAAATTCCAGTTCAATTCTTCTTTAGAAGCACAAGTCCAATATTATGAGGCCCTGTACAGTACAAAAGAGGCTGTGGCCTGATGTCAAGCTGCTACAGCTGTTTCTGCTGTTACAGTACCACCATTATTCTATTTGTTACTGCCAAAGGTTAATCCCTCCAATGGAACACAATGTGACTGTTCCCCATCCACCTCAATGCAAAACAATCAGCAAGCTTAAATTAAGCAGTTTTCAGTGGCAGCTTAAGCTAACGTAGCTGGTTTTGCAATGAGGTACATGGAGAGTGCTCAATTGGTTCTACGTAACTGACCTTCCGGAACAAGGGAAGCAAGAACGTGCTGCTGACAGCTGGAAGAACTTTAAAGCAACATAGAGACTTCTGCAACTGAGGATGCAGAAGTGTCCCAAAGAACTTACAATCTGGATGAAAGCTACAAATTATGAAAGGAAAACATGAAGTAATTCCTGTAATAGCAGTTGGCTATTATGATATTAATAGGAATAAATCCTGAGGCTTTCAAACTTTTAAGTCCTATGTCTGTAGTAGGAAACAAGGTTTTGTAAACATCTCTAACCACCTACTATAAAGGGATGCCAGAGCACTATTTAGTTTAGCTGTTTGTCCAGTGGCTTTGAACAAAAGCAAATTAATGAAATTTTAGCAATGTTTACAACACTTGACAGTCATCTCCTCTATTAAGACATGTAGTAAGTCATTCTGAAGGCCGGCAAGAATGAGCAGAAGAAAGGTTTTGCCTGTGCTAAGTCTTAATGAACCAACACAATTATGTTTGTGCACATATATATGCTAATAAGTACAAAATCATTTGAATTACAACTAAGAACTGAGATAAAAAGAATTTCTTTTGCTTAGGTGTTTGGCAATTACCAAATAAGTGCAGCAGTGTGCAATGTAATTGCTTTCCAGCAATGAATTGGGGCACCATAAAAACACAAAACAAAAAAACCCCAACAAACAGCAAACCACTGACAGAAAACAGCAGAAGTAGGTTTTAACAAAGTTTCATAACTATTGGTAGTAATAAACAATTGACGAGATCTTCATTTCTGCTCACCTGCAAGACTTCTGAGTGTGTTTCAATTTCATCTTCTTCTTCTTTGTTTACACCTGAAACAGCAAATGCCTCAAACTGGCTGAAGTCTGCAAAATTTGGCTGTTCTGGTATTTGTTGAGGTGAGGTACTAGTATGAGCTATTAGGCCTTCAGCATCTACTGGGCGATGCACGTGAGGACCTGCACCCTGCAATAAAATAACAAAAATATAGAGAGAGAGCATTAAAGATTATATTCCTTTTCAGTGAACAAAAATTTATGTCCTGTCAGTAGGACAAAGTGCACCTCATCCAAGACATACACATGGAAATATTTAAGAGAAAAGGAAGTTCAGATATGCTACTAACTAGGGAATAAGACCAAACATGGATGCAATGTAGCACTAGCTAGACTCACTGAACAGTAGATGTTTCTGCTGTGCCAGAGCCAGATTGGCTCTGTGGGCTTGATACAGATTTTGAGTCTTCCTTCCATAGGGAAACATGCTTATGTGATCACACTGTATGAAATATGTCTGTCATTGTACTCTCCTCCTTTGCAGATAAGTTTTGAATCCGTGTATATAATTTCTGAATCACTTACTGACTTCAGTTGTCGGTAACTCAGATTCTAACAAGTAGCTGCTGGTGAAAAAAACCCTGAAAAGCAATTTTAACTGTCCCATGTCAGATCTGCATAGCAGTTGAAGGATTTATGTGGTTGAGATAAAAGAAAAAACAACTTTTTCAGGATTTGCTTTCTACCAAATCACTAACTGAAATCACTCAGATCAAGACTGCTAAGATCACCAAGTCTATGACAAAGGAAGAAGTGGGATCACTCCTTTTGGGAGCAGGCATGTTACATAAAACTATACCCTGTGCCAGACAAATGTAAGACAAACCCTTATTTTGCAAAACTTTGAAAGGCTGTTCTTGCAGTCTCTGTTATGGCCTATGCACTATACAGGTATAGGACAATAAATGTGAAAGGATAACTTTTCTCTCTTTCCTACAATTCAGAGCTCCAGAGCCACTCATTCCTCCTCAATATTAACTTTAATCCCTATCTGTGGTTCTACCAGAAGCATTTTTTAGTCAGGAAAGGCTAATATTCAGCTATAGTTTATGTTTTGCCATCATTCACATCCTGGTGGTTTCAAAAATATATTAAGCAATGATACTCATTTCAGAGG
Source organism: Platyrinchus mystaceus (assembly GCA_035041135.1). Classification (NCBI taxonomy): domain Eukaryota; kingdom Metazoa; phylum Chordata; class Aves; order Passeriformes; family Tyrannidae; genus Platyrinchus; species Platyrinchus mystaceus. Next base: position 50,649,735 of record JAWWLV010000121.1, read on the forward strand.
TAAAATAAAATTCAGTTAGATAAAAATAATGCACTGAGTTAGAATATGATTTCTAAAAAGTGATATCACCTGTGAAGGCTGTGGTCTTGGAGGCACTGCAGGGGGATAGGCAACAACTCCAGCCTGTTGCTGTCCTGTAAAAGAGGCATCACGTTTGGCCAAGATTGTTACTCTGCACATTAGAGCGCTCTCAAATTTTCTTAATTGTCAACATGAAGAAATGCTGCATTTTGCCTACCTATTGACCTGTCATATTGAGGCCCATAACTGTAATGTCACCTCCTTTTAAACTGGAATAATCTGAACATGGATCATGTCCTTTGTTTCAGCTCAAAGTCCAGACACTGTCATACTTTTCTGGTCTTAGTATCTTAGTCCTTTTTTTTTCCTACCCTCATTATAGGCTCTTAACATTTTCTCATACTTTGTGATCCTGAATTGAAAAGTACTGACAAATCAGAAGTCCAATAAAGCCCCTTAAGCAGAAGTGACATTTAATAATTTCCTCTGAAGTCAAATACTTAATACCCATCTCAAATACATCTGATACCAAAAGAACTCCCCTTGAAAGTTTACTGGCAGATGCAATTTGCTGCATTTGGTGCATGATGGAAATATGATTCCCTGACTTGCTTAACACATTCATCCAAAGGACTACAATGCCAGAATTCAGAATTAATTCTAAATTAGCTGTTTAAGCAAAATGCAGTATAAATTTTAATACAAACAGTAAGAGTGACAACATTTTCAGCTTTTTTTATTCATAAGCAGTGTTTTAAAAACCACACCCTAAACCTTTCTTCAGAGGAAAAAACCACTGTCTGCTTCAGGAATCTATATGCTGAAAAAATAATATACACTAGGAACACAGAATATCTACCTGGGGTAACTGAAAAGGATCTGTTCATATCTAAAGATGATGATCGAGA
>JAWWLV010000121.1:50659902-50699779 GCA_035041135.1 Platyrinchus mystaceus
CCCCGCGGTGCGGCGGGTCCGCGCGTCGGCAGCCCCGCGTCCCCCGGCGCGGCGGCGTCTCGCCCCCTGGCTCGGCCGGGATGCTCGGCTGCCCCGCCGTCGTGGCCCTCCCCGTCCGGCGCGGCTCAGGGGGCCGCGTGAGAGGCTGAGGCCGTGCCAGGCGGCTTCACGGAATTAATAAGGTTGGAAAAATCATCGAGTCCAACCTGTGACCGAACACCACTGTGTCAAGTAGACCACAGCACTAAGTGCCCTGTATACCAGGGACATTGGTTCCACCACCTCCCTGGGCAGCCCATTCCAATGTTTAATCACGCTTTCAGTGAAGAAATTCCTCCTGATGTGCAACCTAAACCTCCCCTGTCACAGCTTGAGACTATGTCCTCTCATCCTGTCACTAGCTGCCTGGGAGAAGAGCCCGAGTCCCACCTGGCTACAACCTCCTTTCAGGTAGTTGTAGGGAGTGATAAGGCTCACCCCTGAGCCTCCTCTTCTCCAGGCTAAACAACCCCAAATCGCTCAGCCAAGTCCCTTTAGACTTGTGCTCCAGACCCTTCACCAGCCCTTTGCCCTTCTCTGGACTCACTCCAGCACCTCAGTGGCCTTCCTGAATTGAGGGCCCCAGAACTGGACACAGGGCTCAAGGTGTCGAGTACATCACCAGTGCCGAGCATAGGGGAAAAATCACTTCCATGGGCTCAGGACACATGGGACCATCACCAGTGCAGGTTCTGCCGATAGCTGGTGAAGAATTGCCTATTCTATCACATAGACCCAAGCTATAAGTGCTTGCCTTCCTCTGCATGCTTCCTCCTTCCACCATTGCGTGCAGCAACACACAAGAAGTGGCCTGGATAATAACTCTGTATATCAGCCTTGCAAAGAAGAATAGACAAGAGCTCACTTATCTCCACAGCCAGAGCTCTTGCTCTATGTGTCTCTCTTGGCTATATTTTCACAATTTCTCTTTGTTTCTCTGTATAGAATCCTAGAATGGTTTGGTTTGGATGGGACCTTAAAGATCAACTAGTTCCAACCCTCCTGCTATGGGCCGGGACACCTTCCACTAGACCAGATTGCTCAAAGCCCCATCCAGCCTGGCCTTGAACACGTCCAGGGATGGGGCATCCACAATTTTTCTGGGCAATCTGTTCCAGTGCTTCACCACCCTCACAGTAAAAAAATTTTTCCTTATATCTAATCTAAACCTGCCCTCTTCCAGTTTGAAGCCATCCCCCCTTGTACTGTCACTACATGCCCTTGTAAATAGACTCTCCATCTTTCTTGTAGGCTCCTTTCAGGTACTGGAAGGTCACAGTCAGGTCACCCCCGTAGACCTATGCTTTTGCTGCGGTACAGAAACAAAGTTCCCTCCAAACTGTGGCTTCTGGAGAAAATCAAACGAACAAAAGCTGTGGTCTCCTACTTGACCCTTTTGAATGCCTGATCTGATTTAAATCCTGATGAGTTGGCAGTCTACTACTTCATACTTAGACACATCCTCTCATTTTTAATTTATGGTTCTTCCCTTTTTCCACTTCACTTTCCTTCACATCTCTTTCCAATTTTTCTCTTTCCAGATTGCTGTTGCTGACTGCTCTACTTCCCTTAAGCACCTCATCCTTTCTGCCTCATAGAGGAGTTACATTTGGAACTTAAAGCAGACATTCATCTTCCTTGCTTTTGAAATACACAATATATGCTTTTGCTGCTAACCAAAGTTTCTGAAAATCACCTATATGTTAGCCTATAGTTAAAATAACAAAAGGATCTTCCCAGAAATGTACCATTATCAAGCTTTCCAACCCAAAGTTATACTAATGATGAAACCACACAGATTGATCATATTTTCAGTTAAAATTTCTCAAAATAGCCCATACTAAAGAAATAACTTTTTAATATTATATCTAATTATTATGGGTTTATAGACATATATAGGACAATTTAGCATTGTAGATCACTTACTTGGAGTTATTGTCACATCAGTATTTCTGCAAGTAAAATGAATGTAACCTTTTCTCCACAGTTAAATTGCATATTGCAACTCTATTAGTTATTCAGAGCCATTTATAGAAGAGGCTTTTTAATCACTTATCAGTAGGTGATTGGGTTCCAAGTGCCTTTGCTTCTTACAGTGATTGGGGGAATATGCCAGGCTTTTCCCTGTGCTATAGCATCACTCTGAAGTTGTTCAGGTAGATATTCTGGAAATCAGATTGTTGGGTCACATTTCCAGCTCCTGTGCCATAAACTTACCTGCTTGCTTTGTGCTAGTTCAAAGACTGAGCAGAAATAATAAAAATTACATGACGTCTAGCAAATTAATTTCTAACTCCCAAGGTCTGTATGTGGACAAAGCATCTTTGCCTCAGAGAGTCCCAATACAATGTTTCTGTGTTTGGCTGTGGGACCTCCCTTCTCTGCTTCAATCAGCCCCTTGGAAACCTCCAGGCCAGGGAGTAATCTGCTCCTCAGAACTTTACTGGTGCCCATTAGGCCAGACTTAGCACCTACTGAGATAAAAATATTAAATCTTTTCAGTGGCTTCTCAATGACAATTCATTTTGTTTGGCTGGAGAATGTGCTGTTTGCTATAAAAAGAACTAAGGAAAATAGTATTCCTGCGTGTTTGTAAGTAACTTCTCTGTATTTGCACTTTCCAGTGCAACTACCCTAAACAGTGAAATCATATTTTGAATTTTAGTTGGTTTTGTTTGGAAAGATTTGTATCACAGCATTTCCCAGAGCTCATATTAGATGAAGGTTTATGGCAAAACACCCACCAAAATAAAACATTAGTGATACACTTTTGATATAGTAGTTTCAGTGTTCGGTACATGAAACACTTGGTTCAACTGCCTTGATTTATGTTTTAAATAGAAGAAGAAGAGAAACTTTATTTTTTGATTTTTAGGTATTGTGCCTTTTATTCTCTCTTTTTAATATAGTTTCTTAGAATTCAGAGTTCTGAATAGCTAAGAGTTAAGCTACTCTCCACATGGTGCCTAATTTTACTGTATTTTATTTTTAGTGAAAAAACTGTTAGATGACATGTATTGATATCAAAGCAATCATCCTTTTAAGAGATTACAGTCAGAGAAAATCATCATCATTATAGGAAGGCCAAGTCTAATGACCCAGGGGGAAGGGAGTACAAGGTTATTTTGCTGCCCACAACTCAGAATCAGAGCTAAATTACAGAATAATAAAACATTATTTTTAGAAAAGGAATACTTTTACAATTTGATATATGACCAAAAATATGTATGTTCATCGATAATTAAAAAAAAAAAAATTATTCATTTAAGGGAAGTACCAGTTAAAACTCATTTCAGTATCTTTTATCAGCTATGAACTTACAATTTGTTTCTGAAAACTAATTGTTACATATGCTGAGACTCATTTCTAAAAATAAACATAGCTCATAAACAGGTGCAGGGTCTAGTTTTCATCAGGTGATGTGGGTGTGCCATGTCTAGGGTCTACCTGTTTTTAATGTTCTAATTACAGTTAGTAGATCTCATATACTATATTATTTGCACTAAAGCAAGTTATATGCTCAGATTATTGCTTTTTTTATTAAAACACCTCCAAACAACTTTCAACCTTGTAAAGTATGTATTCACGTCCACTTTCCATCTCGCATCTGGTTCTCCAAGTTTAGAAAAATGGCCCTGAGGTTATTTGTCATTGCCTTTCTAAATTCTTCCGCATACACAATGTTGTGGAGCAGGTTTTACAATCTCTGTCAATATACTCCTTTACTTGCAGCTCATCAGTTGTTCTGGGAACTTGTTCTATCCTGATTCTTTAGTGTAAAGACAAGTAGATTAAGGCTAGAAATGAATGGGAGATATTTAAAAAAATCTGCTATCTCAGACTTTAAAACTGGTTTATTGTTACTGCCTGATTTTTTTTCAAAAAAGAAGATACCTTTGGAGGTAAGGTACTTTATTCCAGACAGAAGATTTTGAGAATGGCGCTAACACTTAAAAATGAAAGAAGTCCCTGTTCTGCTTCTCTAAAAGCATCTGTATTTTCTTTGTACAGAAGCAAGATTTTAGTGCAAGTGTAGCCACTTTACAGATGTTTGTATCCCGACTTTTGTAAATTTCTGCATGTATGTTCTGTGTTACAGTTTACAACCTCTTTCCAACCTTGCATTTTTTCAATTTCGAAAAACATCAGTTTCATTATATGATCAGGTTTCACCTGAAGCTGTTTTTACCTTCTTCAAAGTGGCACCCATATTTCAAAGAACTTAGCAGTTCTACCAGTCCTGCTGGGATTGTCTCTCCATCAAAAGGGCATCCTACATTTAAGGCTATGAAATTTTCCACAGTGGATGAAAAAATCCTGTCCACATAGAGCCATGGAGCAGACAGTAACAATGATGGGGGTGTTGTTCTTTTCCTTCTGTACAAGGAGAGCACCTTTGCAAGGAGTGTTCATCAAGTAAACGGTGGATCTAAAGCAATGTAATTACTCATCAAAATAAGGTCATTCTGGTCCCTGAAAGGGAAAATAATAATGTCTTTGTCAGCAGCCTCCCTGGTGTGTTGTGTCACCACTGAAATGTGTATGGGATCCTGGCTGAAGACATCTACTGTCTGCAAATTTCCTCAGTGCAGAATGAATAATATCTTTTTTATATCATTTACTATTGCACCAGATTTCTCCAGTCTCTCCTTTAAACATTTAATTTGTATGTATCTATCATGGACCTTGTAAAAGTTGCCCATATTTAAAAAATTGACCCCTTTTCTCTTTCATCCAAATATGTTGATTGAAAGAAGTAAGCAGTCAAATGAAAGCCTCTAAAGGAAATGTTTTTTGGTTAAAGCAATCAAAATGAAAGATACTGGAAAGGGACAACCTTTACTCCTTTATGATTTTGGCAGATTTCTATATGAGATTTCATCTCTGCATCTCAAGAGGTGGGGGCCACCTACCCTCACCCCAGCAGAGCTATATGTATTTGGTAGTTTCCAGAGAGGATTTCCTTTACAGGATGTATTGAAGGCAGAGTGACTTTTCATATTTACCTCAGCACCTCAAAAGCATGAGCAGCTGGTCAAATACCACCTCTCTTTAGATTTTAAAACTATCCTTGTTTCTTCCAAAAGGAAAGGATGTCTTTTCCTTGCATGATACTATCAAAGAAGTCTCTTATAAAAATTAAAATTCCTCTTAGAGCCTTACAACATTTAACTGTAAGTCCATCTAGTCTTGCTGTTATATTTATTTACAGATTAGTCATGACAATGTCTACATTCTCTTTTATAAATATGTTCTCTATAATTTTGTAGAGTCAGGAGTAGTAAGATAATTTAACTTTTGTTTGTACTTTTTGATGCTAACACACATAATTATTAATAAAATTATTTTTATATTGATAACAACTTCCTTGAAGTGTTATAAGGCTATATTCAAATTACTTTTTCTTAATCATTTGGGTTACCTTTGTAGTCCTTCAATATCTTTCTTTTGAAGCCCCAAAATTTTCATTACTGAAGTCCCATCTAGTCTGAAAACAGTTTTAACCTCCTTCACTACCTTTATTTACTCATCTCCCATCTCCCTGGATTCTTAAGCAGTTCTCATTGTTCTCATACTTTTTACTCCTTCCTCTTGCTCCCTGAATGTGGAAGTGCACTGTAACTTGTTGATGGAATAGGATGTTATCCCTTCCTGATGGGATTATTCCTCATTATTTCTTTATGATTATTCCTCAGTATTCCACTTAATAATGATCTCCATCTGGGAAGATTGTTAATGGCTACTTCAGGAAACTTCTGGCACATTACTGAATTTGTCAGAAATTGGTTACAAAGTGGGAAGGAATACTGAAAGCAAAATTTCATGTCTCTCCCATATTGCATACATACTAAACCCTCCTTTCTTTTTCTGTTCCCCACTTTTAGCTGTATATATAAACGTATCTGTCCTTTTCCACTTCACTTATATTTCAGTTTACATTTTACTATTTTTTACCTAAAAATTTTTCAGTTATAATCAGTTACACAAGGTTTTTAATTTTCCCCTTTAACCTGTCTTTCTACATATTTTTTCCTCACAGCCAGCAATACAATCCTCCACAATATTGATAGTCATGGGTTTTGTACTCTAGCTTGCCTTTTCCACGTGCTTTGGTACCTTCTTGATTCTGGATTCCCGTGTTTGTTATTTCACAGTGTGATTCTCCCTCTTGGTCAAAATTTGACTCAGCCTGTTCTTTTAGCTGTTTTCCATCGGTATCAGTTTCCCAAGGATTTTAGTCTCTTCTTTTTTTGTCCATGGTAATGTGAGCTGTTCTTGGTATGTTAAATAAAATATAAAACTCTGTCTGTGTCTTATATTTGTTTAAGACAGCAATAATCTAGTTTATTTCTTTTTCTTAAGACCTCTAGTTCAAAAACACCCCCATGTGCTTTCAAATATGTTTCATCTGTTAAAAACAACACTGTTGTGACATTTCTCTGATGTTTCAGTCAGGTATGGGAGGGAGATTAAGATGCTGTATGCTCCATCTCTGGTGGCTGTAGGAAGGAATCTGCTAATTAAAGGTCGTCCTCTCTCTCTCTATATAGCTTTGCTTTAATATGTTTTCCAGATTCTTATATCTTCACACTTTCTAATACTTATGTTCTTTTCTTTTCTGTCCCCTGTCTTATGGTTTTCTCTTTTTTTTTTCTTCTGAACCTCTTGACTTATTTTGAAGATCTATTTCCAATTACATCTCTATCCACATTTGTTTTGAGAGATTAGCAAGGGAAGCCAGGATCCAAGCATGATGACAAGACAGGCAGTGGTCATCTTTGATGACAAAGGTCCCATCCTGCTGCCCCCAGCCAGGGCAGCAGGCAGGGCTGGGTGATTTGGACCAGCAGCCCATGGCCATGCAGGGCAGCAATGCAGTGGGGCTGCAGCTCCAGCCAGGCCCTGCAGCAGAATGTGAGACGAAAGCAGATCCCGTGGGATGAGGTTGGACTTGGCTGTGGCTGCCCCTCCGGCAGCCTGTTCACAACTGACCCTGACCCCCACAGCCAAATCCCCACTTTAGCTTATTGTCCTCACCTCCATGTCCCCAGCTTACATATATTGTTATAAAAGCTAGAATAATTCCATCACACTAAGGAGCATAACTTTGCATTTACGTTAGTATGCTTGGGAGCAGAAATTGATTTAGAAATATGGTAGCATTTTCATTGTACTACCATTTCAATTCACAGACCCCGTTTTTTGATTTTGACAGTAAGATATATACAACATACACAGAACTGAAACTTCTTCTGTTTGTATTAAGAGACTCAAGATGCCAGAGAAGGAAGATGTAGTTTTCCTGTTAGTGTATAAATAATTCCTGAAGAAAAGCTCTTACCATCAGAACTTCCTGCTAAACTTGACTCAGTTAGCGAGTGCTAATGACAGTCCTGTAATGTAAAATCAATAAATGCTATTTGAACTAAACCCATGATTTGAACAGAGTGGAAATATACTTAATTAACACACATTCAAGTGTTCTAAAGAAATGTAATTTCTTTACTTTTGTAACATCATGTTCTGTTCCAGTCATTTTAGAGGGACTGTTTTTGGTAGAATTGGGTTTAAGCCTACATAGTGCTACAGCTTTCTGAATTTAAGTGGAATCATTGCCAAGTACTTTATTTCTCCCTGTTTCTTTAGGAAAAAAAGAGTTCAGATCTTACAGTTCTTTGAATTAATCCTAAAATGAGCATGTTAGAGACTGGCAGGATGGAATGAATATATGTGCATAAATAGAGATGATTGCATCTTTTGCTATCCGCACATTTTTTCATGGAACTGTCAACTTTTGTGTGCTTTCCACCAAAGTCATTTGCCAGGACTTTTGTCTTTGACAGAGCAGAGAGAATGCTCTTGAGTGCATGAAGCATATATCTCTCTTATACTGGAATATGAAATAAAAGGTGAAGAAAAAGCAGAACTTTGCATCATTACTCTTCCCATGTGCCTTTTCTTTCAGTCTAAGAGTAGTATAGCTCTCTTAAAGAAAATAATTAGAAAGTGATTAGAATGTACAGCCACCCCTCTGACTGCAAGGCTGTGTCCCGAACTGATATCTTTTTTGTACTCCTCAATAGATCAAAAAACAGTTGTGATAAAAGGCAATGCTGATTCTTTGCAGGAATCCAAGCACTGCTGTTACTTGGCTAAGGTGACAGCCTAGATCTCTTAGCCTGAACTGGAGACAAAAAGTAGCAGGCTATCTCATCCTCCTCATCCTCTCCTGACCCATGGAGTGATGTACTAGTAGGTTTCTTTACAGGAAATGTCCAGGTAGTGCTTCTTTTCATAGGTGTGTTACAGATGGCTGGGAGACAGTGAGGGAAAACCTCAGGCATGATCCCTGCAATTCCTTTATGGAGGATGTCATATCGTTGGAAGAAATAGCACCAGACAGTAAAAGAGGGTTTGCTGGGAGCACAGAGTGGGCTCACGCTTGCTTCCCCAGATCTCCAGTTACAGCTCGTTGCTGAGTGAGAACAGAAATTTCTTGTCCCACTTCCCAGTTTATTCTAATGAGAATTGTTGCAGCTCTGGCAAAAAGCCTGGGACTAGGATAGCCAAGGGTGCACCAAATGTATTTCATAATGCTGGACTTGATGATCTCAGAGGTATTTTCCAACCTAAATGATTCTATGATTCCATAACTCCAACCTTTCTCTTATTTATATTTGGTCATTGTACTCTAGCCACTCAATTGATTGAAGACTTAGGAAAAATAGCTGAGAAAAAAGGAACCCAAAAATAGTTTATTGAGATTTTTGGAAAGATTTATTGTTTAGTTTGATCTTATTATCTTGGAAGAGAGAGAACAGTTTTTATTAAGAGATACCACATTTAATTTAAAAGAAAAAAAGCAGCTACCTGTGACATACAACCTTTTTATCAATAAAGGCTTTTCTGATATGATCTGTGTACTGCAAAAACCATGTATATATATAAATAAATATATATATAATTAGATAACCAAATACATTAAATAGTGATGATGCACTTGAAGTGGCAAACCATGGTTTTTTGAATGAGGCATAGTGAAAAGGGAGGCAGGAAACTGCAAGAACAATAGGTCTGGTCCCATTTTCCTCTTCTCTTTATACAGAGATTATGAAGGAAGTGAAATGGCCCTGTTTCCTCACATCTGACCTGTGAGAAAAATAGCCTATGCAGTCAGTTTTTAGCTTGGGAACACATACAAGCTCTATTTCCCAGTAGGGAAATAAAGGATGTGTATACTCCTTAGAAAGTTAGTAAATGAAAAAATGCCTGCATTTCTTCTGGTGTGAGATACTAGTCTTTTCAACTTCTGGTTTCCTCTGTGATGGAAACATTTTGATACATAGTAAAAATTAACTGATGTACCAAGTCTTTATTGATGACTATTTGCTACTATGAGAAGCTGTTAATAATGAGCCTTTGTGTTAGTTAACACTGTTAACTAATTATTACTTAACACTGATGTATTTTGCTTGGTCTATGATACAACTGATTGTCTAAAGAAAAAGATCAAGCTACCCCTCCAACTTCTGTTTCCTGTTAGCATTGTAATGACACATATTTTTAAATTTTGGAGCAGAAACAGATACACAAATGCTTGAATCATCAGCCCTCTCACTCATTCCCATAATTTCTGCCAAATCTGCAGGTCATCAGAAGCCTACTTTCATGTCATCTAATATTATTTTATATTGAAAATGGAGATTAACTGTTTAAAATGGAGCAATATGCTGGTTCCTAATACTGGGAGGAAGTTGAAGCTGATTTAAACTTGCTTAAGGAAGACTTGGATTCAGAGGAAGTGCATTGCAAACTTTCTGTAACTGTTCACAAAGAAAACGCTTGTCTGTGTGCAGGACAGCTTTAGTGCTTCCTTCAGTAAATATAAAGGAAGTGGGATTCATTCATGCTATTTATGTGACAAAGAACAAATAGCATTTTCTTCAACATATGACATCACAATGTCTTCAGACATTTTTTGTATATATGTAACACAATTACATGGGATAACTATGAACCAAACAAGAAGATGGTTACAAGCTTTTTTCTTAACTATGTTTTTAAATCTAAGCTTCTCCAATAGGCCAGAGATGCTTGGACATAATTTCCATGAGGAAAAATAAAAAAGGGTAAGACTTATCCCAGAAGCTTGCGATTCACAATTATAATTAACTTTGCAGATGAAAAATTCATAACACTTTGGTGTGAGATGAAGAAGAAAATGGGCACATCATTTGTAATCAAACCATATGGTGTGTTTAAAAGTGTAAATTGATTTGATGTTCTCATAGTACTTCCCTGGTGGATATTTGTTAACTCTTTGAAATCCACATACAGTTTAACCTGCTACATTGTGACAGAAATTTCTCCTATGCTATTAGGTCAATAGGTCAGACCCACATGCAGTGCTCTGCTGGAAGCCACTGGTGGAAAGCTCATCGTTGTTCCCTGCTGCAGTTTCAAACATCATGAAATCAAATTATTTAGGATCAAATGACTCGTGGCTGCAGTGCCAGTGAAATTAATAAAGCTTGATGGCATGCAAATTTCAATCTCATTTGGATTTCAGTGCTGGCATTGTATCATGAAACCAGAAAAGAATTCCCAAAAGGCAGTTTTTATATAAATCTTACGCTAAAAAACACACTTCCCCATATGCAGGCACCAATAGAATGCTTCTGTATGTGACTTCAAAATATCTTATAAATTCAGTGTAATTGCAAATATTATCAGATTCATATGATCCAACATGCACCTTAAGCAAAGTTTTTCAGCCAAGAACCTGGCATGTAGACAAAAAAAAAATTACAAATTTATCCCTAAAAATGCTTATGAACAGGAATCTTGCAGTAAGTGATTATTAATGTTCATTAACTTAGTGATAAAGAAAGATTTCTTACTTCTTTTTAGCCAGCTGTAAACTTCTGTGAGCCATACTTGCATTCTGACAAATGTGAATCCACAGTTCCATTTCAGTAAGATTTCCTTCAGGAAAAGATTTGATGTACTTGTGTCATGAGTCATTATAAATGCCTGAGCTTTAGGAAGGAAATTTATAAGAATGCAATAAATAAAGATATTACACCTAGAGCTGCATTTGATGTGGATATGAATAGTAATTCCATATTAATGTAACTGTCATCTCTGCTACCATTATTTGTCATCTTTTATGCAAAGCCTCTATTTTTGGTTTTCTGAAAAAGTCCCCAAAATACCAGTATGTGTATGTATATGTGCAGAGGGAAAGGGAGAAGGGGAGGTGATTTTTTTTCATTACACATGCCAAACAAGAGGATGGAGGGACTGGATTAGTCAGCTGCTACCATGCTGTCTGGATCAGGAGATGTACTCTGTTTCCTTGTGACATGTGATTTTTTTTTGATACTAGGAATCTGAGAAAATAATTAGTCTTCATGTTCCTCTCAAATATTCAGCTGTTATAGCAAAGAACAGTATGTAACACATTAAATACAATCAGCTATTTATATACTTCTTTGTCTCTTTGTAAACTGTCTCCAAACAATTTTTGATACTCTGCTCCCTCAAGACATTACTGCACATCCTCTTTACTTCACATCCTCTTGTGCAGAAAAGCATCACCATGCTCAAAATAATACCCCTACTAATTCTGACTTTGTGCCTATTTAAGGACGCTTTGAGCTCAGTCTTACAGTTTTCAAGTAACTACTCAGACCCATGGTTAGGGTCATCCCATAGTTCCTCTTAGAGTGTATGCTGTATAACAAACATTATGGGCCCAGTCTTTTAGCCTGTACTGATACAGCATCCTTCTCTTATTCCATGCAGATGTTTACTCTTAGATGCAGAACAAGTAATTTTGGTGATTTACTCCAAGGTTTTAAGTACTCCTTCTCTTTTCTGTTCCACTGTAGTAAAGATTTACATGCTAAATTTAGGAAGAAGCAGCATTACATTGTTTGAGGCACCTAGTGAAAAACAAGAAGGGTGTGACACACTGAGGCCATTCCTGAAATAAGTCCCCTCTCCTGGACAGACACCAGTGAGTAACAGCAAAAGTGAATCATTCCGTTTACCTCAGTGGAAGTGCTCATTCAAGTGCCAAGACTGTCAGCAGTCATTGTGTTTGTATTTATTGTCTCTCTTGTTCTGAGGCTGGTCTGGTTTGTTTGTTTTTACATTAAAAGAAATGTTTATGTTTTGTTAGGTTACTTTTTCAACTCACTGAGAGAGTAAAAAGTAGAAACTGTGGGGGTTTTTTCCTGTTTTCTGTTTTGGTTTGGTTTTTTTTTTTGGTCATTATAGGAAAAGTAAAGCTACGAGCCCACACAATTAATATTTTAAAATGTGGCTCTACAGGCAAATTCATGGAAGTTCTTTCAGAGCATCACTATGCTTTTCATTTTGGTAAAATTATTTTCTCCCTTGAAACAACTGCTGACTTAAGACAGAGAGAGTAGGCAGGTAAGACAATGATCGGACCAAAAATTATGAATATGCTTTGGATATGGAGTTCATAGGAGAGAGCTATTTTCCTGGTTGATTGGTTTGTCTTAAAAAATACAGTTGTTCTGACTCCCTCTAATATCCATACTCTCTGAATATTGCTTATTTGCCTCAGATTTCTGTAACAGCATTGACTTGTAGTGGCTTTTAATTTCTCATTGCACCCAAGGACCCTGTCATGTTCTAGAAAAAAGATACTTTACCTTTTCTGTGGTGTTACAAAATCCATGGGAATGAGGAATGTAGTAGATCCTCTACCACTTGAAATTTTTAAATCATATGAAGACTTATTTTTTAAGACCTGTTTTAGCCTGGCCGAAGTGGCTTTATAACTTTGTGTTGAGTCAGAACCCTACAGTGGGTTGCATATTACAGCACACCCATGATGAGAAGTGACTCATGGCAGGTTGATGACACACATAACATGATGGGACTGGGCTAAGACAAGACACTTATGCACACTCCTGTTTGAATCAAAGCACTACAGTTTGCTTCTAGCTTTGGAGACAGTAAGGAGAATCTGGCATTTTGCACAGGTGTAAGTTACTGGTATTAAACAAAGAGATGGGACACAAGCACATGTGGCAGGAATTCATGGCTCTTCTAAATCAACATGTCAAACAATAATGTTCTGGAAGACAACAGTAAGACCTGGAGTATGTAAGAAAACTGTTAAGATGATCTCATCTAACGGTGAAATCTGCCAATCATGGTCTCAGTTCTAACGGTTTTTATCTGGGGAGGATCTCAACAGAAAGCTGTGCGTATGCACACATGATGCATATGTCTGCCTATTCACAAGCACATAAAATACAACAAAAATTCAAGAGAACGGTATTATACAAAACAAGAACAGCATAGGTTACCAACATATACTAGTAAAATGAGAATATTTAGTTAATATATGCCAGAAAACATTAAAAATGGCCACTACCTAGCAAATGACCTTGTGACTTTCTCCTACTTTTTTCAGTCTTGGCCATGTGCTGTTACACACCTGTCTCTGAAGAAACCTGTTACAGTAAGATGTTTACAAGGTATTTACTGTAAACATTAAATATTTTTACAGAACTAATTTCTCATGGGGTAAGAAGACAGGCTCCATTCAGAATCAATAAACAGCTGAAAGGTAGGAGGACTCAAAAAGGTAGACCTGATGGTCAACTGATGGTCATGAAGGAGAGAGGTTACCAGTGTGTTCTTAGTACCATTTCTGTTTGGACCTGTGCTGTTCAAAGCTGTCTTTGAAGACATGGGAAAATAGGTGACAAAGTTTGGGTGATCCTATTTTAAATTACACAGTGAAACAGCTGATGATGCTGAAAAATGTGAAGTAGTATACTGTGGGGGAAATAATTCCACTTATCTGTAAAAGAACAATTAATTACTGCCACTTCGGAAATAATTTTTGACATCACTGTGAGTAGTGCTTAGCACTTTTCAAAAAGGCAAGTAAAATATTGGGAATTACTAGGAGTGAGAACAAAACAGAAAACATCCTTATGTCTTCGTATATACTATATACATGTGCTGAGTAATGCTACTGAGTTCTACTAATGCAATCCCAGAAAATAACACAGAATTATTTGAAAAATTATAAAGAAGGATCAGCAATACAGAAAGGCATTGACTGTGGTAGAGAAAGGAGAAGATGTAATAATTACTTGCTCCAATAAAAGCCAGGAAAGAAAGCAGGAGATTTCATTGATTTTACTGTTTTTCAAATGCCTGCTCTTGGTCACTGCTGGAGGCAAAGTGTCCAGTTAATTGATGGTTTGATCAGATGCAGTATGTCTACTGTGGTGTTCTCAAGATACATCTTGTCTAATTCCTCTGTCTGCCTTCACGTAAAACTGTGCATCTGGGGGTAGAGCAGCAATGAAGTTAGATGCCAAATTAGAATAGTCTGTTTTAAGACAGAATCTCTTTTAGTAAATGCAGAGCACTTTTAGTAAATGCAGCTAAAATGCATAATGAATTATGAGTCTGATGATGACCTTCACCAGTGATATGAAATATATATGAGCAATGTTTCCATGTCTGTCCTGAGAGCTTGCAAAGGACAATTTTGCACTTCTTTCTTTTTTCAAAAAGTATCATTTTATGTAAGTAGAATGACTGAAAATCACCATCTCCATAATTTTCACATTTCCTGCTCACTGCTGCTGCTGCTGCCCCGTGAATGACATAATGAGTCACTTAGTTCTGATGCTGGGTAGCTAATTTTCATACTTTGGTAGCATAACCCTTCCCTTAATTTTCATGGTAACAGATGTTTTTTATTTCTTATTTACTTAGAAGTATTTTAACATTACATGACTAGGAAGGGCCATGAAACAAATAGTAAGGAAAGCATCCTGTGTTTTGATATTCTCTGCTGTACCTGTGGATCAATACTTGGGTATAACACTTTCTTTTCAAAAGACAGAATTAAAAAAAAATTATTGTACTTCTTCAAAAAAATGAGTTAAAAATTAAGGAATTACAGATGTTTGTTCATCTTCCTCAGATGTATAGTTGATCTGCTTCTCATAAATTAGGAGTTATGATTCAAAATTGAAAAGAGTTTTTAACATAGATTTCATCAACAGCTTAATGATAATACTTTTGGTTTGAAAAGTCCCAAACAATTACTCAATGAAACATAAATTATCCATAAGAACAATCACATTATGCAAAGCAAAGGTCTAATTATTTGTGCAAATGTACTGGTGTTTAGATGATTAAGAAATCTAGAGTATGTGCAACTGAAAGCATGTTGTTAACAATAAAACTGGAAGATAAGCACTTTTATTCTATACTGCTAAACAACCAAAATCTTCACCATATTTGCTAACATACCAATTAGATTACCTTTTAAAAGGTTTATCTCAGATTTATCTTAAAAAACTACCCTTTTTTTACTGTAGCAGTATGCATATATGGCATCACATCCAGAGAGCATCAGGGCTCTTTAGATACTACATTTTTCTGGGAATTTTTACTCTCTTTTGATTCAACTCAGATTTAAATGTCATTTCCTTCATTATCAACTTAGGAATGTAGCCCTTTTAATTCTTAACTTGTTTTCTGAACTATCAGAGTTTGTTTTTTGAAAAGAGCACTCCTTACTGATATAAAATACAGCTAATCTGTTCCGGAAAATGTTTTGATATGCTAACACTTGATGAATATATAGCTCCTTGAACAGAAAGCAGCATGGGGGTTTTTTTGACTAACCAAATATTCTATTACTGATAAATACTGATTATTCTAAGGAAAAGCTAATTTTTTCCTGAAAACACCATCAAAAAATCCCCGGGAAAAGCAATGGGCTTAGACTACGGTCCCTGGAGTGATAAAAATGTGATCTTGGCATCATTTCCACTGTGCAAATCAATTTATCTAGCTGCAGGTTCGAGCCCTAATAGAGCTAGCTTCAGTGGTTTAAAGTGCTGTTAGCTATTTATTCACGCCCACACCACGGATGGGAGAATGTAATAAAGGACCAGCCCTAACTGGCACAGCTCGCAGTCTGAGAAAGTATCTCAGCCTCACCTTTAGAATCTAGTGCATGAAAATGTGAAGTGCACGGGCTGGAAATAGTTTCTCATATCAACTCTGCTTTAAGGGCAGACATGCCTGATAAGGAGGTGGGAGAGACAACTGGGAACTGCAACGCCTTCAGCAGTGCCAGTGTGAATTTTCTAGAGAGGTTTGGTGTTAGCCTTGACTATGATTAGGGTGTTGGCGGCAGCTTCGATGCTTTGTAGGAGTTAATGCAACTCAGCTTTAATGCCCAAGTCCTTGAGAGAAGATGTAAATATTTCTATCAAGTGAAGAGGAAGCAAGACAGACAAGAGCAGTAGTGAATGCCATGATATAAGACAGAAAAAAGTAAACTGCATGGTTTCTGCAGTGCATAGTGCAAGGATATGGGTGCTGAATGAAAAAACAGATGAACTGCAACATAACTTTATCGAAGTTAAATAGTATTAACCTAGCTGCTTCATTTTCTTTGGAAAGAGAACTGTTTTTCTAGAAGAAAATAAATGTGGGGGGCATAGGAAGAGCACGTGGCACGATGTCACCCGGGGAAGCCAGCAGAGATGGAGAGCATGGGGCATAGTACGGTGACAGAAAGTGACTGAAGGAACACAGTGCATTACTGAAAGCTGACCCACTGGAAGAGAGGGAGCTGCCGGCCTTGGAAGGCGTTGTTCCTAAAAACACTTACTAACGCCCTTGTCAGGGGAAGAATTTAGCCCTGGCACAACGCGGGGAGATCAGGTCAGGTCAGGTCAGAGCGAGCGCCGCCGCCCACAGCAGCGGCAGAGCCCAAGATGGCCGGGAGCGCCGCCCCGGGTCGGTGGGAGCTCAGCCCGGCAGGCGGCCCGGCCCCGGCGGAGGTTGGGCTACGGCCGCCCGCCCCTCGCCCTGCCCCCGCCCCCTGCCCGACAGCCCCGCGCTGCCTGACGCGGCTCCGCCGGCGGCGGCCCCGAGCGGCGACAGCGGCGGCGGCCCCGGGTGAGTGGCGGCGGGCGGGAGCGGGTCGGGGGGCGCCGCGCCGGGGGCAGCCGTGCTGCCTCCTCTCCGCCCCGGGGCGGCCGCGCTTCCACCCCTCCGCCCCAGGGCCAGGGAGGTGCTGCCCGGGCGGCGGGTGCGGCTGCCGCTGGCCCGGGCGAGGCCCCTTCCTTGTGCTTCCTGCGCGGGCGGCAGCGGGAATCGGATCCCGGCGGGGTGTGGGAAAGGGACCGCGCTCTCTGCTCCCGACGCGGCCCCGCCGAGGAGCCACCGGTGTTTGCGAGGGGAGAGGTCGGCGCGGTGGGTGACAGAGGCGTGAGCGCTCGCAGCGGTTCGGCGCGCTCCCACCAAATAAGGAGAAGTTTAGTTTTCATGCCACGTAGTGAAAAACCACGCTGGCTTCCAGCGGTGTATTGGCGTCAGAAATATTGCAGTCTAATAGTTGTCATGCACTTTTGTGTTGAGTAGGTGACAATATAAAGATTCAATTATTGTGATACTTTTACTTCCCTACTTCCTTACTCCTTGCATGGCCACACTTCTCTCAAAAGTCTTGCCCTAATAATGTAGAATTCAATTTTTTTTCCTTCTAAATATTGCTATTTAAATTGATGGTATACGTGTATGAGGGAAAATAATATTAAATTAATGTGAACTTAAACAGCTAAAAGTAAAAAAAGAGCCTTTAAAGTGAAAAGGACATCTGTGAAGAGAAGCTAATTGTGCTATTATGACGACCAGTATTAAAACTGGCAGTCTGACAAATGAATAATGAGAGTGTAAGCTTTCTAATACATGGGTCATATTTGCTTTGGTGATGTGTGACAATCTCTATAGGGCTGAGTTAGACAAAATCTAGGAGTTCACCCAAGGCAATTGCAGCTCTGGTTGTTGCTGTTACCATGTGTTAGGGATGAAACTGTAGTTTGAAAGGGGCTTTGCCCAAAATCCATGCTGATAGTTAAGCTTGCTCAGTTTTGCATGTTAAAAAGACTGATTTTTTGCAAGTGAATTTGGGATCTAGAAATCAGGCTCTGTTGCAAAGGGGTTTTGCCCTTTGGATAAACTGTAAGGAGTTATTGTAAGAGGTGTAAATATGTCACTCTTACCTATTTTAACTCAATAAAAAAAGAAAGGAGGGGAAGCTTTTCTCTTAGGAAGAGTTTGTGATGCATCCAGATGTCAATTTTTTAACTCCACCTACATACCAGTGCAGAAATCCTGGCTTCTCAAACAATAGAGTGGGTCTCGGTTTTTCAATGAGCACCTTTTAAACAGTGCTGAGCTCCAGAAGCTCTCAATGGTTTTTGTTCCAGGCTGCATTTTTGGCACCTGTGGAAGCTGCATTTGATGCTTTGCTTTGTCTGTGAGGCTTGTGCTTACCTCAGTGCCAAAGATTTTTCTTAAGGAGTTCAACATCTAAAGGTTTCATTGTGTTGATGCTGCTTTGCACAGGTTAGATCACGAAATACCTTCCAGGTGTCTGCTGTTATTAACCGTGGACGCTTTGTAGCCAAATAGTGTTTTGTGTTGCCCTATGCTGAGCTGCGTATGGCTACGCTGTTGCAAGGCATTGGTGTACATGGGTGAAAATTGCTGTGTTTCACAGCAAAGAGGATATGTTTGGCAGTTCTGTGGGATCGCTATGAATTAAAATAAATGTTGACTGCTTTAGGTCACTCGTGTAGTTTGGATCAGTTTTGCTCTTAGTAGCACATATGTAGGAGCTGCTGTCCTTTCAGACATCGTGTGTGTAGACCTGCTGTAACTGCCTGGATGTCTGCAGTATCTTGCCAGCATATGTGGAAAGCTGTGGTATGGTTTAAAAAAAAAATCTACCACATATCCCAGAGAGGAATTTAAAGGCAAACGTTCCATTTTAATTGAGGCCGTTAATGGAAAGCTGCAAAGCCCCTGAAGACTTGTGACGTTAAAGAGTTGCTCTGATTCTGTGGCAGTTTATGCTCATTCCTTATAATAAGAAAGGCTCCTCCTCCTTGACCTTCCCACATCTTTCATATTTTGAGATACATTCTAAACACAAATGTAAGGAGCGCACCAAGACTGTAGTTTCTGTTCACTTCCCCTCAAATGTGGAGGTGCAGAGGCTCTTTATCTGTTCAAGACTAAAATCTTAGATCATCCTGTAGTCATGTGTCTCCAGGCTACTGGGATTTACAAAGTGTGACATTCCTAAAGAACAGAGAACAGGCCAGAGCAGCGCAAAGGGTATTTACAGGATTCCTAATAACTTTGTAAAAATTTATTTTACTTGTAGACCACAATGAACGTGGAACACGAAATTAGCCTCTTAGTGGAGGAGATTCGGCGGCTGGGAACCAGAAGTAAGTACTGCAGTATCTCTGACTGTACAGATGTAGTCGTGTTATATATGCATGTTTGTATATGACATACATTTCATACAGATGTAGCCATGTTATATCAACCTATGAACTTGGCAAATTTAATTAAGCAGGCTCAGGTAACCTGAGAACTTGCATATGCACTTAATGTTGGACTGCATGGTACTGCCTGTGTCCCATCCTTTAAAGTAGTTCTGTTAAGAAGTTAAACATTTAAGCCTCTGCAGCAGGGAGGATGTAGGCCTGAAATCCTGCTCCCACTAAAATCACCAGCAAGATTCACCTTTTCTTTTGGTTTTCAATACTCACTATAGCGATCACAGAAGAAAGTTGCACCTTTTCCTCCCACCTCCTTCCTTAGTAACTTTGGTACTTCAAAATTCATACACTTCACTTCTGTTCATGATTGTATTATTTGGAAGAAATTGATCTGTATGCCTGAAACGAATCCAGGAGTTATAGGTGTGGTCCTAAGGTTACTCAACCTTGCTTATAAGGTAGCCTTTTCTCTTAAGATTGTTTCTTATTGCTAAAACTGCTCTTTCCTTGCAATTATTTATGCAGTTTTTGGATGTGTTATCTGCTCATATTTGTCAGTTCTAATGCCATTTGTTCAGTTCCACTTGTTTTTCAAAACCTAAAGGGATATGTATGTCGTGTTTCATATGATTGCATCTGCTTTTTAGGAGTAAGCTCACTAACCTTAACATATATTTTAAAATTCTTGCTTTGTATGAGGAACGAGTTCACATTTCAGCCTTTTCAATGTGAACCTCAAATACTAATGAGTGAAATAAAATGTAAAAAAAAAAAAGTATGGTTTAGATTTAGGTAAAAAGAGCAGGGAATTGGATTTGATACTTATGGGTCTCTTCCAAATTGAGATGATCTAGGATTCTAGGATTTTAATTATTGAAAACTAATTTCCTCCTTGTGCTTTGAAGACGTTCAGTAGCCTGTGCTTGTCATAGGTTTCAGAAAGTCATCAGCAAAAGTAAACATAGCAGATATGTGATCCTTGATATAAGTCTCTGGAAGAAAAGAGAAAGTTATACCAGGCAGGAGTTCTGCCTACTGTTTATCATCAGCATTTATAATATGTTCCAAAATAAATTGGGAAACACAATGGGATTTACTTTCAATGTTCTGACTGTGTCACCTTGTTTCCCAAGTAATCTCCTAACTAAAAGGAAATCTGCATGTGTTTTCACATTACATCTTTGATTTAGATGCTGATGGACAAGTGAGTGTGAAATTTGGTGTGCTGTTTGCTGATGAAAAGTGTGCCAACCTCTTTGAAGCCCTGGTGGGAACTCTTAAGGCTGCAAAAAGACGGAAGATTGTCACTTATCAAGGAGAGCTACTTTTACAAGGCGTTCATGACAACGTGGATATCATGCTGCTGCAGGACTGATGCAGTGTTTCAGCTATGCATTAATGGAATTGTTTGAAACAGTGACTTTCCACATCCTCTGAATAAGGCTGATCATTCTATGGTGTTTTGATGTATTTTATATATCTTTATAGTCAAAAGAAAACTGTCCTCTTTTGGAAAACATTCCCTTTTGTAAGTCTTCCTAAAATGGTACTGTATGTGAGTAAGGTAAAAGGTGCCAGATCTTTCTCTCTCTCCCTCTTTTTTTTTTTTTTTTAAATCTCAGGTAATTCTCTCAAATGTCTGGTGGTTATTTTCAACATAAGAAGAATGGAACTGGTAATTTAATGTTTACAAATCAAAATGTGCCATGAAAGTATAAAATAAAAGCACATACTTAAATTTGTGTAATTCTTATTGCTTTGGTTTCTCTTATTTGTAATCTGAAATGAAAGCAAACTGAATTCCTGCAAGGAATATATTTAGGCAACTGTACAGAAAGCATGGCAGTGAGATAGAAATAATTTTGCATCATGATTCAATAGAAGAATGACTGTCCTTCAGAGTGACCAGATTGTGCACAAAAAGGCATGAATATTAGATGTACCTCATTCTTCTCTGGCAGTGTCATATGCTTTCATTTTCTTATCCTCTAGACTTTTGAAGGAAGTGAGTGAGGAGCTCCCTGAATGCTTTCATGGGATATTAACCAGAAGTTAGTACAGCAGCTTCAGATTGTGATTATTTTCCTCAAAGAAATGATACTTTCTCTAAACCACTGCAGTCAGAAAGTGAGAGAGGAGGGAAAAAAGCTCTTTTGATTGTTTTCTAGCTTACTGCTAATTCTTCTTAGCAGGTAAAAATGCTCTCTCCAGTAGGGAGAAAGAGTTGTTGCATGAGGAAAGCAGCAGTGGGTAGGTAAACTGCTTACGTTCTGCAGCTGCAGCTCCTAAAGTTTCAGGATGGGTGAATTTCCCTTTACTTAGCAGTGTTATACAAGTGCAAAATGCTTGAAAAGTTTCTCCTTTTTTCCAGATACAGGAAAAGTGTGCATGGTTATGGAATCTCTACAAAGCTGTGTCATTACAGCTGCCATCCCTTTCATCTTTGTTTGCTCTGCTTTACACAACAGGAAGACAACTTAGATCCTGTATGCAACAAGATCTGGGCTGCCTCTGCCTGTGCTGGCCCCGGAATCTGGAGAGCGGGGAAGTGATGCACAGAGAAACTTGAGCTGTCTGGGTCTAAGCCAGCTGGAGTGGAGAAGCAGAGCAGGAGCTCAGCACAGCTTACCGGCTCCAGTGCTCTGTCGCTCCAGTGCAGCAGTTCTGCTTTCAAACCTGAGCAGGCAAGTGCCTGCACCCCTGCACTCCAAAGGTGGAAAGAAAGGGGACAGACACCCAGGCCTTCGGCTGGAGGAGTGAGACCAGACAGCTCTGCATTACCAGATAACCACAGTTTTCTATTTTGTCGAAAGCCTGAGGCATTGCCTGGGTTGACGGGGTAGCCTGAGTATGCTAACTGATTTTTCTGTGATTGTCTGAGATGCCAGTTTTGGTACAGAGAGCACCAACCTGCCCCAACCAGGATGTAGTTCTCTGCGCATGCTTGTGACAGTTCTTAAAACACTGAAGGCTGCTCAGCCTTGAAAATTTAGTGAAAACAAAACAACCAAACCAGTAAATGTAAGGCTCAATGCTGAGTTGGAGTTGAGATGGGCCTATGAAGAGACCTTTATGTATCTCATTTAAGATTTATCTTAACAATACTAATAAAAGTGCTCAGGACTTGTGGGAGCACCACGTAGAAAGCGACAGAGAAACTTGCCATTAAAGCAAACCTGTAACAATCGGAGAAGAATGTGACTTGTGTACTGCTTGGGGCAGTTTAGATTCATTTTGCCTCTGCTTCTGAAAGCAGAAGAAGAACAAAATTACCAAGGATTTATATCCAAGAATTTGTCCCCAGTACAAAGTTTAATGTATCTTCTGGTCCCAGAACTGTGTAGAGTTCTTTACTTCATGTTAATATACAACAACTGTTGATTTATTTTCTAATTTTTTTTTTCCCAAGAAAATCATATGCTAACATTTCTTCACATGCATGGGATCACACATCTGTTAAGGAAATAATTACCACAGCAAAAGGCCTGGACATGAGATGTAGTTCCTGGAGCACTTGACACAATAATAGAAAGGCTAACTACAGGGAAAGCATTACCTATTTCTATAAACAGTAGTACAATCAGGAGTCCCCTGTGATGGGTTCATGACCTTGCCAGCTGTGGGTCTGGAGGAAGTTTGTAGGTCAGCCAGGAGCATCAGTGATTCCAAAATAGAAAATAATTCTCCTGGCTGTGAGGAAGTAGGAGGAATCAGAGATCTTTTATAATAGCATAAGAGGTGTCAGTAGAGCTGTTACCCGCATGTGATAATGCTGGGAAATTAGCAAAAGTGTAGCACAGTTAATTCAGACTCTATAAGATCTAAGAGCATGGTGGAACCTTGAAGAGAGGTTAGATGAGCTCCAGGTAAGTCTAGCTGGTACAATTTTAGATGTTATCAGGGCATGTCTTCAGCTGGGACTGTTAAGAGTAACTGATGTAGTGGAGTGTGTGCACTTACCTCAGCTGTTTCTGTGCAAAATTCAGTGACTGGAGATAAACATGCTTTTCAAAGCAGTTTTGACTAAGCTGTGAAGGTGCTGAGGTGCAGGTCTTCATAACCACTTGTGAGAGGTGGTGACATCTTAAACCTTGCAGCTCTTTCTCTTGTGAGCATAGTTCTTTTGCTGGGAGCATGAGCAAAGCAGGGGTTGAAATGTATGCAACGCTATCTTTTACATGTGTCTCTCATGTTGGAATGAATTTTGAAAATGAGTGTTTAGTTTTGCTTGTTTCTTATCTCTTGTCCAAAGATTTGCTGGAGGTAGTCTTTCTGCTTTAAGGGATTTCTATTGGTGACAGCAATGTCACTTTTGCCATTCATATCTGTATAAAGCTGATTGTCACAAAAAAACACTTGAAGGAAAGAACAAGAGTAAGAGGAGCAGGAAATTCTTACATGCTGAAAACTCATTATATTGCCAGTGATATTAGTGGTTTTATTTAAAGTTAGTTGGATGTTTTAGGAATAGGCTGAGATTCTCCTCTACTCCAGCAGCACAAAGTGCTAAGTATGTTAAAACAGTTTCAGAGCCTTTGTTAAGATGACACAACATGAACCAATGATTGTCACAGGACTGGCCTTAGGGCTCCATATTAAAACATTAACCCTTAATGTTATCTTTGTATCCCCTCTACCTAATATAAAAACCATTCCTAAGCATTTGTTCTACACTCTGCAGCATAACTGATGTTCAGCATTACTTGAAAATCCTCTGATAACTGCATTATGGGAATCATACTTTCAAGGACTTAAAAAAAGCCCAATTGAAGGAAAATGAGCTCCTAGACCAAAAAAAAAGGTATTTCAGTTCTCTGACCGTTGTTGGGAGCAGGTGATCTGAGTAGATTGAAGAATAGGAGTTTGGTGGCCCAGAGTCATATTTAAGCCTGGATACCTTTAAGGACCAAAGTCAGTGTGACATACTTTGTTTCAAAACCAAAGAGATGATGATACATGCCAGAATATGAGGAAGGGGGCTGGGGGTGGGGTGTTAGCGGGTTTGGGGGGCTGTTCTGCTTTCCTACAGACCAGTTAATTTTTTACTTTGTAAACTGTTCATTACGCTTATGAAAAAGACCCAAACTGTCCCCTTCAGTGCATTTATTATGTACCAGAGAAAAAGACAAGGACAAAAGTACTGATTGGTGCTCTCTAATACATGCAGGCAGGATCCAGTCAAGGCTGTTGATGTTACAGGTGATGCTAAGAAACAGTGATCTACCTTTGCTCAAAGAGCCAGCACCTATACCAGTTTAGATCTCCTAAGAATTTGATTTTCAAGGAAAGATATTTTAACCATTGTGATCTGAAATGCATTTTCAAAAAAATCAAGAGCAGGTTGAAGAACTGCTCCAGTCCACTGATTTCCAAGAATCTCTATGGTTGAAATTTCCAGATACTTCTCTTTTAAAAATAAGTTGAATGGGTTAGTTAAGGATAAGTGCTTGACAGTGTTTCTAGAAAGCAGTGTTTTTAGGATCTAGTTACATAAACTGCTCTAATGTGAAAGTATTCCAATAAAGTTTTACTGAGGGTGGCAGTTCAGTTTAATTCTGCCATTCTGTGTATGGCTTTAGCCAGAAATGCACTGTAGATGCATATTTAAGCAGCTGAAGTTAGTCTGCTGGCAGGTATTTTGAATAACGCACCAGAAGCAGCATTATTTTGTGGTGTAGCCTAGATGTCATTGCAGATTATGCTTATCTCTGCCAGATCACCTAGGCGACTCGGGGAGGTTAAGTAGCAGTCTGGTAACCTAGAGAGGGAGTAGCGCGACCTACACTCTTTGGAGTCTTGTCAAATCAAATCCAGATGAAATGTCCTTTCAGAGATATGCTTAGAGTTATACCTGAGCATTTTCCAGTACAGCATTTTCACAAATACAGCAGCATTATGTCCATCACCTTGCTCCTTTTTGGAGCTTATTCCTGCACAACCACTGTAAGCTGAGTGACACTAAGAGTGTTGCTGCCACCTTGCCATGCTTAAAGCTGTTCTCCAGAGAGGAGAATTGTATGTACCATGTAACTGTGTATGCATACTATGCATATGTATTGGTATAACAGGTAATTAAAACCTACCTTTTCTGAGTGGGAAAACACTCAAATGACAATTATATTTGAATGGGAATATAGTGACCTGCATTTTCTGGTCTTTGCTAAGTCTGCTAAGTGCCAAGGAATATCATGTTAGAATAATTAATATCTATGTGTTGCAGAATTAGGTCTTTTGTGAAGCTTTGGTAATAGAAGATGTATTACTGCTGGGTCTTTACGAGTGAAGAGGCCTTGCTCTGTCTTTGCAGCTAATGTTCTAAAAAGCTTCCTTTGTAAACTTGTATTTTGGAGCACAGTATGATTTTCTTGGAAATCTGCTTTCAGTTTCCTTAGGGAAAAAAAAAGATAGTCAACAGCAGTTTAAGACACCACCATTCATTAGGACTTCAGCACTACGTAGCAGTTCACACAGAAGCAAAGATACAAACACGGAAATAATTGCATTGCAGGTACCTTGAGTGGCACTGGAATGCTTAAATTCAAGTATGTGACGTTTGCAAGGTACTCTTGTAGATCCAAGTCCACCTAAGTCAAACCCAAAATTTGACTGGAAAATTTTACTGGGAACCTAAAATCAGGTGAGCCTCCATACACCCAGAGGCACTGCCACCTTCTCTGTGCTGAACACCGAAGTGCCTGTCTCAGACATATGTCCACAGGGGATGTCTGAAGTCCACCAGAATCCTGTGCTGGGAAGCAGGGACACTGAGTAGTCCTCAGCTTTATACAAAAATGTCTGATTTTCTCCTTAAGCACCCACTAAGAGACTTTTCATGGTCTTGGCGAATGGTTCTCGCTTGAAGGGTGTGTGAGCATCAACAGTGGTGGGCGCAGGTTGCTGCCAGGCCCCTGCATGGCACATGGTGTGCCAAAAAACATCAGCAGGTGAAGAGAAATCACTGCATAAAAAACTGTGCCTCAGACTCCTTGGGAAGCTGGTTTGCACTTCTGTGTCAAGCAACACCAAGGCTGAATGGTTTGCTCAGAGCCAAGAGTGGGATTCCCTAACCTGTGTCTTTGTGTTGTGGAATACAATGCTGCTCTGTGTGCTGACATTTGCATTGTGTTACATTCAAGCAAGCACAGCCAGCTGGCCTGATAGTGAGGAAGTGTCATAGTGGGACTTCTCAGAATTGTTTTCTTCTCTATAAACACTTCTGGCAGTTTATAGAATCACAGAATATTTCTAGTTGGAAGGCACCCATAAGTTTGTAGCACACATCAGCTAGGTTTCCTCTCAAACACCTGGCATAGTGAGAAAAATAGCTCCCAATCATGTTTGGGACCCCATTCATAGATAGGCACCCTAGTAAGGGTCTTGACAGTTTTGTTGACATTACTGAACACATCTTGTCTTAAAAGTGTAACAATATGTGGCCCAGAAAATGAAGGGTTAAAAAATGGCAATACTGCAGTCCCACTGCCATTACTAAGTTTAGGCCTGTATGCAACGTGCTTCCCTTACATTTTTAAAGCAGCCAAAGACAGCAGGGTTTGCACTTGGATGGAAAAGTCAAACCTTCCTCTATGCAGTCTGCAGCCTGTGCACCAGCAGGATGTTGTGGTAGGTGACAGCCAGGGGTGAAACACTTCTGCAGAAAAGGAAACAAAACCAGTTCATGTCAGCAGAAGCAAGAGGGAGTAAACGGTATAAACAGTGCAAACTAAATGATACTGCAAATTTTTGCTTTACGGCAATCCAGACTGCTAGTGATCTTGCAAGCACATATTTTAAATTGCTATGTTTATAATCTCCATTTTAAACAAAAAAAGAAACATCACTGAAACTGTCTAGAAAACTCCTGACTAGAGCCATACTTTGCAAGCTGCATGTGTTGCTGTCAAGCCTCATGTAAACCACATTTACTCTCCTGTAAATGTAAGAAACAAAACTAATCATCTTTGCATTATTAGTTACAGATGATGGCAATGATCTTGGCCAGCTAGTGATGTCTTGAGAGTATGCAGACAGTTGGCACTTCATCTATGTATAATAATTTTTAAAATGGCAGTGCCATCCCTTCACTCCCACTTTACTTCTCCTACACACACTCAGCATTTTATGAGTCAGGCTGCAAAAATATCAAGAGGCTGATGCAAAAATTAGATTTTGGAAAGTTCTTTTTTAAAGAAGGCTTGAGATGCTTTTTCTTTGCCTTCCTTATTTTCTGGCTTTGAATGGGTCATACTTCCAAGCTGCTGTCCGCAGTATAAGGACAATGTTTTCATTAAATCTAAAATCTAAGAGTATTGAACGGTTAAGGTGAGGCCACAAAAGAAATCAATTTTTTTACACCATATTTCTATGAATGCTTTTGTATTTCGTAGAATCTTTATTTTTGCAAACATCTATAATTCAGTGAGATGGTTCACACAAGATCAAGCCATGTATTAGGCTGTGGCTATAGAAGCAAGAGGACAATCAGTGTGAAAATCATGAGTCTTATCACTGCAATCACTGCTTATGCACGTTTCCATCCTCAGCACAGGTAGTACACATCAGGCCATTCAGGCATAACATCATGATCCTGTGGCTTCATAACCACAGTAGTTAGCGACCAGATGATACCAAGGCCACAGCTTGGACATACAATCATACTCTAAACACATTTGTCTCATGAGAGAGGTTTATATTACCATCTTAACCCATTAGCATTACCGTTTGAAAGAATATACCTGTCATGAAATGTGTTTCAGGTTTAAAGGTTCACTGGGGTGGTACAGGTGTGAAGGCTGCTGAGTGACCTGGTCTCCTTGTGGCTGTAAGGCGGCAATCCTGGGGGACAAGCCCAGAATGAAACTCCTGAGTAAACCTGAGGTTCCACTGGGTGCTCAGCCCAGTCCTGCTCCTGACTGTGAGATGGGGCTCTGCTCCAGGGACACTGTTGTCTCTACTGTGTGTACAGTCACATAGCTCCTCCTCACTTGGAGGCCCATAGGGTGAGGAGGTGGGCATGAGGCCTCTGCCTTCTGCCTCTGAGATGTGCCTTTCGGGGTGACTGCCCAATAGGGTGATATCTCTGAGCTTGTTGGAGAAGGTAAAGTGTGAGTTTGTGTTCCTGTAACACCAGCAGTCCCCTTTACAGGTATCTATATTTTTTGTTTTACTTTGTGTCTCTAGAGTATGCTCAAGCAGCATAATGCTACTTGTTATACTGCAAAACATCTCCATCTTTGCATAATGGGTAGACAAAATAGCCTTTTAAATTCTTAGCCCATAAATCCCAGAAAAAGCTCTCATAAAGGCACCTGATCATAGAGCCCATCCCTGTGGCTTTCCAGGTAGCACCACGGCTTTTTGGTGGAAACTCTCCAGTGTAAGTATTGTACCTTTGAATTTGTGCAGTTATGCACCACTAACCTAGTCCTGACTAGGTTATCCATGTATGTGGCACAGCACAGGCTGAAGGCTGTGCTGGATGTGCAGCAAGGCACAGCACAGGCCTAAGACTGCTCAGGTTCGCTGTGACTGATTCCTTGATGCACAGCAGTCTCCAGGTCAGCATCACAACACAGATGAACTTTAGTTGCTTCCTTAACACTACTCCTTGGCTCACTTCTGAAATTAAGTCATTTAATGTAACAGTGAAAATGAGAAGAAAAATTGGGGAAGTACTTTCTGTTGTTTTCAAATAGAGTAACTTGTCTTTTTGAGAACTTGGTTGTTTCACATATTGGAGTGGACCTTAAAAACTGTCCCAAGGGGAATTTTGCCAAATACACATTTTCGATTATGTAGGAACTATATTGTATCACATAGACTTAGGATATTAACAGGTACCTAATCCTACTGAGTGTCATGTTCTGTTTCTGTGCCTTCCTCTTCTTTCAAAATCTTGGTCTTTTCTGATTTCCAGAGCTGCCAGACACTCTAATGTTGGCCCATGTTATACCGACCCACACATTTTCTTTTCTGCCCTCATGTGTCTGAACAGCCGATTCACTGTCCGTGGAGCAGACTGAGGGAGCTGTGGTTACAGTCAGGGAGGAAGTGTGTAGCAGTGGCAGGGACATGACTGAGTTTCGTTTTGTAATGTTCACTTGCTTTATTCCAAAAGACATGCTCTCTCCTGTAGTCTCCTGCCTTTCCTTTTTGCAGAAGTTTCATTTCCTACATGGTGAAGCAAATGAAGCAAGGAGCCTTATTAATTCCCAATCTTGCTTCTTTTTCTTATCGCTGTTCTCACTATATGACAAAATCCCTGTGAGGAAAAAAAAAGGAATAACATTTAATTAAAGGTTATCTTCCATTGTACATACACTAGGATCCAAATTAAGATGCCATGGAAGATGTAATTTATAATTCTAGAATGTTTAACCTCAGTCTAGAACGTATTATATAAGTGCTGTATGATGAACATATATACTTATTGATAAGCATTATCTCCATGTTGCTAAGCATTTTTACATGCAAGTCCTCCATGAGGAAGATGGATAAGCAGAGTCTCACTCTGGATCCCTGTAGGAGTTGTTCTTGGTAGCATACTCTGTCCTCCCCCTTCACAAAGGGTTCATGCTCTGTTATTCTAGCAGGATATTGGTGGGGCAAATGCAGATGGCAGAAGGACTGCATCAACCTGAAAAATGATGTTTGTCATCCAAGCTTGAATAGAACTCCATGGAGGGCAGGCAGCACACTTGTCACCGCTCCACCCTCCAGACTTGCAAGGGCTTGCTATGAGGCAGAGGTAGCACTGAGCTCCTCTAGAAAATGTCAGATATCTTTTGCAATAGCAAAGACTAATCAAGCTAAATATGTAAAACTCCTCACAACCTGCACATAGAAGTTCAGTTTGCTCTCTCATATCATTCTGAGTGCTGATCTAAGTCATGGCAAAAGGCAGGGAAACTTCTTCAGAAGAATGATTTTTGTGTGCTTAGAAATTTGATAAACTTAGAAATGTGTTTTATTTCTTTGGATACACAGTGGCTTTTTGAAGCAAGTGTAATGTTTAAACACATCCTGTTTGATCCCATGTCACTGATTACATCTTACTGAGCATCACCAATTGACAGGTGTTTGTTCCTAAATCCTTTTTTTAGAGATTTCCTTTCTTGAAATTTCCTATTAGCACAATACTAGGTCTCAGACAGTGGAAGTCTTGCACAAATAATATATAAACTGAATGAAAGCTGTGTTTTCCCTCTGGTCCTCAAGAATGCCTGTGAGCAAGGCTAGAGGATGATAGTATTTTCCTACTCTCTGGCTGATGTTGCCTGTAGGAATGAAGCTGCTGTTCTTCCACCTCTTTTCCTTTCATTTTATGTAACTTCCACAATTTTGTGAGTGTCCTTCAACTTTCTATCTTTTTTTCTGCTTTATTATAGCAAGGCAATCTCATGGAAGCAAGAAAATTGTATCTCCAGCTTCTTTCTCCTTGCAGAACAGAACATTTGTTCATTGTGCCTTTTCACAATGATGGCAAAATGATGTAAAATTATTACTAGATCAGAAAAGGTGTTTGTGCTCAGTTTGCACAACAGCAGGTGATTACATCAAGTGCAAACTGCTGTATGATTAGGCCCAGTGTTTCTAAATATATGCAGAGCTACAAAGGGTAAGTTTTATTGGAAGTTTTCCAGCAGAAGGAATTTGATCTTACAGCTTGTACTTTGATGTTTGTTGAATATGTTTCAATCAGAGCTGTAGGATTGGGCTTAACATATTCAAAGCAGTTTGAATCTTTCAAGATCATGTCTTTTTTCCATTTCCAAACCCAATGGCTTCAAATCATCACACTGCACCACAGCTGAAGTGATTTATATGTCTTAGTGCTGCAAACTGCAGTCTTCCAACCTGGAACTCTCTCCACAAAGTATTAATGTTCTCCAGTGATTTCAAATCACTTTGCACACTGTAAAAAGGGATAGGCAATTTAACACCCTTAAAAACTCCTTATGTTTGGCAGAGATTTATATTTAATTCCCAGGCATGTAGAAAACCAGGCTGATACAGACCACAAAATGTATTGTTTTGTACCTTTGAATGTGAAAGGTATTTCCCAAGCTTTTTGCTCTGTTAGTCAGCTAAATGTGTCAGAGTCTGTTAAATTACTCTCTGCCTCTTAAACTTCAGCAAGTTCTTGTAAAACAAGCCAAGAAAACTGGTGGGATTTTTTTGACATAAAATGCAAACTCTGCCACTATTATATTATGCTTTCCTAAACTACAAACTATTTCTCACTACTGTTTCTTCTGTCCTTTATCTTCTCCACAGACTGTACAGAATCTCCTGTTCACCATGGGGCATTGTTTATATAGACAAGAGGGTGGCTCTGAGACCACACAGAGCAGATCCAAAGCTGCATTCAAGGATTCGAGTAAATCTGTTGGATTTCTTCCTCCTCTTCCCTTTCTATGATCTGGTAAAATAAGGAGACTTATAGTAACAAAATTATTTGCACAGGTGGAAAGAAAAGGGCAGAGCTTACTGCCTTCCCTAACCAGTTGCAAGCACAAAATCTGTCTCCTCTACCCTTACGCACATAAACACTACCTTCACTCACGCTGGTTTTGTCTGGAGATGAACTGCTTCAGCTGGTTCAAATTCTTTTCTCTTCCTCATATTCCTTTTGCTCTGCACTTTTGTTTCTCCATGCAGCTGGAGTCCCTGCTGGTCTTTTGGATCGCCAGAATTTTGTCACTGACGTAGTAATGTCCACAGAGACCTAACCCTTGTTATTAGCCCTCCTGAATATAAGTGTCAAAGTTTATGGTCTTGCCTTATCTCATCAAACTGGAGCTAAATTCTGGTGTCAGCATATTGCTGCCAGTCAGTCCCCTTCAAGGCTATAATGAAGGGCAATATCAAGCCTTGTACAATAGTTGTGGTGCAAAGTGTAAAGCTTCTTTGAAAAAAGGATTCCTTCCTGAACATGTGACTAGGGGATTTCAGCAAAAACCCTGAGAGCAAACAAGCTGAACCACATAGTTCTTTTATAGTGCAGAGAATTACTGATGTATTAGTAGGATAAATCAGGTGTCAGGTCTCCCAGAGCAGCAAGTTTGGCCAAGCATCTTATTTTCTCTGCTAGGTTTGATGCTGTGTTTTAAAATTTATTTATTTATTTATTTATTTATTTATTTATTTATTTATTACATTTCCTTTTTCGTCCTGTAGTGAGAGGAAAGGTCTGCAAACGGAACCATACCTGCGTGCTTATATCAATCTCCTGGTCCTACAAGCAGAGAGTCTATAAGATGAACTGAGCCATAACTACAGGAGCAAGAAGTTTGTGTTGGTTTGCCTTTGAAAAGAGCAGTCAGCTATGGAACCTGTGAAGCACTTACTGTGACGCCTCTGAGTTTAGGAAGTCCGGGCTGTTGATTTTATTTTCTAGTGAGAATCTTTCTGTGTTTGTATGCATACATAAGAAATGTTGAAAATTAAATGAAAATGAAACATTAGCTGTTCTTCAATGCTTGTCGCTGTTATTTGTTGTGCCTGCTATTTTGCTACTATAGAAGCAACTAGAATCCCCTAGAGCTACTGCATGGGGCTCCTTGAGACCTCAATTCGTCTCAACAAAGAAAGAACAAGTTACAAAAAGACAAAAGTTAGGAAGTGCAATGTGCTCCTCACAAAGAGGGAGCACATGGGGTACCATGACAGGTTGGCTGCCACCTTCCCCTATTCCAGAGGAGCTAACTTGAGTCTGACTCCGACAGAGATCAGTTGTGTTGCCTGAGGGGAGCAGGATGAAAGCTGGCATACTAGAAAGCTTGGATAGCTGTTTCCCAGTCCTGGCATTGGCCCCAGCTCTTTCTGTGACTTGTTTTTCCTGTATTTAAGGTGAGAGTTTCAGTATTTACTTACTTGGCAAGGTGAAATGATGATTAATTCATCTTGGTTTTTGCAGTCTGATGTACAGAGTGTGATTAGTTGCAGTGTGTGCACACATCATCTCCCGGGCAGGCCGCCTTCAGGCTGTTCTGGGCAGCACGGCCGTGAACCCCAGCAGGAGCAGCTGTTTTCAACTCCTCCTGAACCAGAGAGGGAGGTGCCTGGATTTTCCCTTCCTCAGTCCCACACAAAGGTGGTTGTTTGTCTTTCACCTGAAGGTTTAGTGCAGGTGTGGGTGTTAACCATTCCTCAGCTTCTGGGCTGGTGTGTGGTGATGAAGATCCAGTGGATGTGAGTTGGCAGTCATAGGTGGCCAATTGCCTTACAGATTGCCCAGAAATATCATCCTCATCCTTTGGTCAGGACAATGTCTCCCATGAAGACAAATTTCAATCTAACTGTAACAGTACTCTTTGAGTATAATGAGACATAATGCAAAAAGACTGTAATGACAACAATCAGCACAGCAGTTAATGGGAACACCCCATAGGCCATTCACGTGCACGCTTCCATTAACTGGTGACATTAATTCTGTGACTTCATTCTTTTTCCTGTTTCACTGCAAAGGATTTGCAGGTCTGGACATTGAATCTATCTGAGTTTTGTAACAGAGAAGTGAACAACACTGCAATCTAAATTTAAAGTCAATACCTGACAGCCTACTCTTTCTGATTAGAGCTAAGGGAACTTAGAAAAAAAAAAAAAAGGTCAGCTCTTCCAAGAAACTTCATCTCTTCTCAGTGTTTCAAAGATATTCAAAGACTGAATGTCACCTTCACTCTCTCTGCCCTTTTCATCATGTGCCTGGGGCTATGCTCCATAAATTCTCTATGGATTCACTAGAATTGCTAGAGCATGTGGCATTGCTACAGGTTCCAATGCCAGCTTCTCTTTTCTGTAGTGCAGAGGTCTATAGTACAGAAAAGAGGGAAGGAGCTTTAGTGATCTACTCCAGAGCCCCCAGTCTTACTTGGAGATATCAAGGAAGGATGATAAACTAGATAATGAAAAATACTTCATTTTTTTTTTCTCCTTCCTGGCTCACAGAAGATTTTTTTCTTCTGGAAATGACATATATACTACAATTTCATTATTATAATTTACACTGAGTTCATGCATGTTTCCTGGTTTGAAGCTCTGTGATACTCAACCCACTTTTCTTTTGGGAGTTGAAAAAGACTTCTACTTCTTACAGCAAGAAGAGGCCTTTCAGTCTGTGACAGGAATGGCATTGAGGTTAAGTCTGGCAGCAATGGCTGTGCCAAGTAGAGATGTTGTTGGCATACCTGTACCACCTTTGTGTACTTTATCACCTTTACCCATCCCCATCCTGCCCACATATTCCCAACTATTACTTGTGGCAGAAGTGTATTGAGTTGTTACCTAATGAAGTGTGCTGCTGAAAATCACAAATCTCGGGTATTCATAGCAGCAGCCAGGCCCAGAGTAACAAATGCCCTCACATTAAGGATATTTTTCTATGGTGAAGCAAGTACATTGGGCATTCTCTTATCTTCTCCTTTTTGAGTTTTCAGATTGCCCTGAAAGCTTTTTTTCAACTTTTCATTGAAATTATCTGAGGTGGCCCCTGCTAATTTGATGCTGTACCCAGCAGTGGGGACTTTGAGAGACCTCAGGTTGCAATACCCACTGCCTGGATTGTGTCTCCATACAAGCAGCCCAGGAGGACCCAAGAGGGAGTAGGTAAAGCCAAGCATAAGTTAGGGTGTGAGTAAGCACAGGGAAGATGGTGCTGGGAAAATCTCCTGGGATCTTGCTATTTGGAGCGCTGGCAGTTGGCCACACCAGACCCCCTTCTGAGAAGCTGTCTCCAGTTTGTTGGTTTCTGCCTTGTTCAAGGAAGCAGTCTTCTACATTGTTTGTAAACAAGTAGTGCTGTGTCAAAGACACCCATCTCTCTTATCATTACTCTTCCTAACAGAAAATTACTACAGAACCTTGAATTTTGGCTAAGTATTGAGGTTAAAATGCAAAAAGAAGAGAAACACTAAAATACACGAGGTTTGTCTGGTTCTCTTCAGGCATCCTGCAAGATTAATTTTCTATTCCTCCTTACCCCCTGCCTGAGGCACCACATTGTCTGTAATGCAGGATTCGCTTGGGAATGTACTTTCTCTTGGAAGTGATCCCTCCTTACTATTTCTGATTATTTTTTTTTCCCTTGGAACTTGCCATTTGCGAGAAATATTAATTATTTCTGAGTTTGATATCGTATGGGCCAGAGCTGAAAATGAAAATAAGAAACAAAGATATTGTCCTTGAGCTGGGATTATGGCCTTTTCAGACAGCTTCATCTAACCAGAACACTCCTGAAAAACTGTATGCATTTTTGTGAAATTTCAGGATAGCATTATGAGGCTCTTAGACATTGCTCTGTAAATGCATAATGGCAATAATTTTTCAATGTAAGGCTTGCTTTTATCCATGGATTTCAAGGCATTTTACAAAGGACAGCCATATCATGGTCCCATCATTCTAATGAACATGAGATTTTAAACTAGAGAGAATGATTTGCTCAATATCATACAGTAAGTGTGTGGAATTGCTGGGAAGAGAAGGCAGATCTCCTGGAAGAAAAGTCAATATTCACAAGAAATAGGCAGCAGTCCCTATCCCTGCATCTCAGCATGAACTGAAGGTTTCATTGGCTATGTACACAATTTTGAGTCACTAATACAGGGTCTATTGGAATTGAAGCTATTTCTGAGTGACCTCTCTCAAAGCTTGCAGTTTCATTTATTCATGGGGTTTAGTACTGTATTTACAGCATCCCAGTTGCCCTGTTTTGTTGGCCTGTAGAACAAAATGGACTATTCTGCAGACCTGAGTCTATGCAAAGAATGATACACTATTGGCAGATAAAACTGGGAAAATATGAAAAAACTAAGCTCCCTTTGGCATCTACTGACTCAAGTTGGATTAGTACAGAGCGAAAGGTCAAAGTACTGGCAAATTCTTTCTCTCAGCTGGGGGGAAGTGAGCAGAAATCTCAGAGGCTTGAAGTACATTCTTCAAGGGGGAATTTTGACATGAAATGAGCTGAGAAAGGGAGGGAGGAAAATCCCATTGATGTATGTTAAATGTAACAGCCATAGCTATGAGTAGGTTTTGTCTCAATTTTTTAATACTGAAAAAGAATTGAAAGTAAAACAATTAGTCAAGAATTATTAATTTAAAAACAATTCATTGAAATAGATCTGTGCATGACATCACCAAGGCTAAGAAAATATTTTCTGAGTTTAATTTCTCTTTTTATTGCATTGTTTTCATATAGCTGCGAATTATATCTGTTCCTTTCTTACAATGTCTTGTTCAAAGGAATTTTAAAAAAACTCACAATTAATTTTTTGGTGAACAGTCGAACTTGAAACCAGATCCAGAATTTCCCTGAAAACCTTGATAGACTTATTTGCTTTTTAAATGGGAAATTTTGGATTTCATTTGATTTCATTCTGAAAGCAAATGACTGGGACCTGGATACTCAGTCCAGACTCGCAAGGCCTTGTGACATTTAATAGGCAAATCTTCTCTTCTTTCCTATGCCATCAGTTCATTATGAACTCTTTGTC
Organism: Platyrinchus mystaceus; assembly: GCA_035041135.1. Lineage (NCBI taxonomy): Eukaryota > Metazoa > Chordata > Aves > Passeriformes > Tyrannidae > Platyrinchus > Platyrinchus mystaceus. Next base: position 50,696,825 of record JAWWLV010000121.1, read on the forward strand.
AGCAGCATCTTCCCCTCCCCTCCTTTCCCCTCCCCTCTCATTTGGGGGTCCATACAGTAAAAAGACAGAAGCAGCGTTGTCCTAAGACCTCTAAGCTGCGTAACACAGACCAAGTCTTCTGGTCACAAGCAGACCCAAGGGAATAGACTCTCTACTGGCTTTGGGATCTTCATGGGTCTGAAATATCCTTCAGGCTCTTCTTTGTCATCCATGCATTTTTTTATCAGGCACTGGAATTGTGACTGCTATCTCTGGTGGCTTAGGTCAAGATTTGATCCGTATGCTAGAACACAGAGTTTGGTGGACACCAATAGCAGGTGAGCAATTCCCTACCTGACATTATCTAACTGCACCAGTCAACGTCTCCCATGAATCTGGGGGAAAACCCCAAAAGCTCACACAGACCTATATGCTATTCTATGACAGATTTAAAGCCTGGAATATTTCTTTCTGTGAAATATTCTTATCCCTCGCTATACTTAGGCATGTTCACAGAATGATCAGTCTGTATTAGCTCTTAAAATAAAATTAAAGTCGCAGCAGCAGCCATAACAGGGTTGTCACCAGCAGGACCCAGACTTGGTGCATGCTGAGGGGAACAGCTGGTTCATTTCAGAGAAATGAATAGCCAGCTATTGTCCTTGCACCTGGCTGGTACCAGCTCCCACAGCCAGAGATGATAAACAAGGCAACCACAAAATGACTGGTGTATTTTTCTGGAGAGGAATGAATTAAGTAATAATTGTGGCAGAAGTGTATGATGTGTAGGAATTATGTACAAAGCAGGTGTCATGACCATGATCTTTCACTTTCCCCCATCAATGACAGCTTTTTAGCTCTCTTGTCTTAGGGACAGAAAAACACTATGGAGAAGGTCTTTTCACAACATGGAGAAAAGGGGAATTGCCAGACCAGGGAATGCAAATGAGCCTTCCGGAACACTGGAAAAGACTCTAATCCTCCTTATTCTTTGCGGGTGCAGTGGAGATTTTGATTGTTGCTTTTGTTAGCTAAATGCAACTGAGATATGATTTGTACAGGAAGCCCATCTGTTTTTAAGAATGAGGATGATTGGAGAACAGCAAGGCTGGGCTCAGCCTCCCCGCTGCTTACAGCAGAGGGCATATGCAATTGTTCCAAACATCAGCGATATCTTCAGACATGGAATATGGAATAATTGACTGTTATCACCACAAAGGGCTTTACCTGGTGACAGGGAAGGGACAGGTAAGCCTGCTGCACCGGCTGTACTCAGGAGGCTGGAGAAACAAACCTTGTCCCTGTGCTTGCAGCCACAGTTACCCTGGTCCCATAAAAAGGCAATAAGGTCTGGGGCAGTGGGACTGGGTTTCAGCACAAGGTGAACATCATGCTCATGCTTTGCTCTGGAGTCAGGGCCTTCACCTTTGAACATTAGTGCTCAAACTTCCTCGAGCACAAGGAACTGCATGCAGCACCACTTTCCTTAATTTCACATACAGCTCTGCAGTGCTTTGCAGCTTCCCTACCACAGATGTCTAAACAAATCTTCCTATTCAATTGAGTAAGAGCAATTAGTAATAGCAGAACCCATCTCCTGAGATCTCGTTATAAATTCCCAAACCCAGGCGTTTACACATAATTAGTGATAGCAGAAGAGACCAATCTCCTGCCTGTCGCTCATCCCAGGGATGGCAAGCATATCCCCCCCTGCATTTTTGGAAGCTCAATCTAGTTTTTCAAAAGTAAACACAGAAGTGAAATAAAGACTGCTCCATCCCTTCTCCTTCAACAACTGTTGCTATACCACCTTCCTACAGATGCAGAGAAAACTTGCCTGTGTGTGGCTTGGAGCCTTTGCAGAAAATAGCATCCATTATTCAAAGGATGACTAACAGCTCACACATTACATGTTGTGTTTCCTTTTTTTTTTTGTTAAGAAATGCCTGAAAGAAAGGCTAGCAACTTCTTTGCAGTGAACACTCATGGAGAAATGGAAAAATTCCCAGGTTAAAGATAATTTTGTGTTTTGCAGCTTCCCAAAACCCAGGGTTTTTTCACAGACACATGATATTCCCTTGGGAAATCTGTGCCCTCCCTGTCATCTCAGCAATAACTACGTGAAATTGATATAATTTTCTTTAACTTCGTCATCTACCAGCTTCTGAATAGCAGCAGTGAAGGTAACAAATGCCACCAATTTTCCCTCAGTAGCTGCAAAAGCTGTGAATATGCTGCTCTGGAACCAAAGCTCCCAGGACTTGAAAAATACTTGTGGCTTCGCAAGAGTCTGCATTCAGACAGTTGTCACAAATAATTTCTGAGAAGCTCACATTTTCTGATTAAACCACTTTTCCCTGGCAAACTTCACTGGCCAACTGTGACAGTAACAGCCTGTCTGCCATTATTTCACATTACGGACAAAGAAAGATGCTTCAGGAAACCCAGCTGTTACTGTCTTAAAAGCTGGAAGGATTCACGTAACACTACTCAGGAAAAATTGTAAACAACTTCTAGGACAAAGACTCCTTATGGACAGTGGGTTGAAGAACCGAAGTCACTTCACCTCTTGCTTTCAGAGTTTCAGCCAAAGCCATTGAGGAGAGGGAAGCTGCAGTACAGATGTTCCCAGGCACTCAGCTAGGGGCTTTACTAATAGAGGATAGGAGGTGAAAGACCACTGTGGCATCAGTGGAAAGCACAGATAAGAGCCATAGAGAGAGAGGATGAGAGATTTATCTCTCTTCAGAGCGGGTATTTTTGAAAGACAACTAACCGAAGCCCAGATGTGAGTTTTTAGTCATCTTAAAAAGCTGGGTGAGCTGTAACCTGTTATCTGGAGAGGTGACGGTAATTTTTTTGCGGCCAGTCTTCGCGAACGAAGATCTGGGAAAGGTCTTTTTGACCTTTCAAGCCTGCGCAATGGATTTTTTAGGTGAGACACAGCCTGCGCTGAACTGAGCCCACCCTTTAATC
>JAWWLV010000121.1:50716086-50743026 GCA_035041135.1 Platyrinchus mystaceus
GGGGGACCGGGATTAGAACCTGTGGCCTTGGTGCTGAGAGACCAGCATCTTAACCGCTAGGCCACCGGGGGTCCCCAGGTAATTTGTTTAATGACTGAACAAATCCATATTTTGAAATGAAGTAGGCTTTTTCTGCTTTAAAGGGCAGTTTTTTGGCAATGTGCTTTGCTTGCAGTTTATAGGCCAGTCCGTGAAGAAAAAGTGTTGCAGAAAATTCTCTGTGCAACTGGTCCACTTCTGGCATTAGAAACAGAGGCCAAGAAATGAGGTGAAGGATGTGGCATCTTCCAGGGAGTGGCTCAGGAGAGGTTTTTTTGTGCTATTTATGCCTGTTTCTTCTGTGTAAATAAGTCTTAAGAGATACAGTAATCTTGAATTTACTGAAGGTAACCTTGAAGATTTTGTTTATAGCATTTTACAAAAACTTGTTGGGTAGGAGCAAAACAACTATTGTGGCAAAGATCCCTTGTAAAACATCAGGTTTGTGTATTGCTGCTGGAGGACAGGTGATGATAGGTAGTGTGTCTGTTACTAAGAGTCTGAGTAAAAGTAAATGTAGCAGCGTAAAACCTATTATTCCGCTGCAAATTACATTGTATTATTTGTGCTAGCCTACAAGAATAGGATTAAAAACCGTGCAACCAAGTGGTGGTTTTTTCCCTGCTTATCAGATAGAAATTGAAAGTCCTAAGGAAAAAACCCTGGATCATGACAGTCTCTCTCAACAAGGCTCTCTGTACCTCTGCTGTAGATCTTGGAACACTGGCTGAGACTGGGGAATGGCAGGGAGCTGTGCTATGTTGTGTACATGGGGCGAGGCAGCACTTCAGCACGGAATACCCTGAAGTAGTCTGCTAGTGTTTGAATGCAGCCATACAGAGGTTAAAAGGCAGCCTGACAGCCCTGTTGGATCAGTATTTTCTTTCTGTCTCTCGATCCAGCATTTTCTCCAACTGCCAAAGAATTGCTGAGCTGTGTGGTGCTACCCAGAATTGGTCTAGCGATTACTTTGATGGTTGGGGCATCTTTTCCTCTGTAGGCTGCAGGTGTCAGAAACCACTTTTGCAATCTGGCAGTATATTCTGTTACATTTGATTCTCCTCAGATCAAATAATTTATATGCTACCACAACAGCCTTTGTGCCTTATTTAAAGTTTGCTATTGTAGAGTATTATAAATGGATAAATGAAAACCAGTTTATGAAAAACAGTGGGATATGATAGATTCCACTCCCTTATGGTTCCCTGTACGGTCTCAAATTATTTATCTACATCTACCCTATCCTCTCTGAAATCAGCTTCTGGAGGTGGTTCAGGGGTGCCTTCAGGAGCTAAATTTCGGACAGCAGTAGCGGCTTTTCCTAATGCAGTAGTTGTGGCTAAGAAATCCTGAATCAGGTCAGCAAAGTTACTTGTAATAACCACGTGTAAGTTATGAGATTACCTTTTCCAAGTATGGATCTAAAGTTTTTTTAGTAAATTGTAATAAATCATAAATTTCTGGAAAGAAATCATAAGGTGGGTCATGAATGTTTGCTAAAGCTTGTTTTACTATGGGATTCATAAAAAGATGATCATTGCAAGTGGAGGAATTAGGAAGACAGAAATACAGCGAAGAAATATTTGTAATACTTGAATAAGCATCTAAAAAGTTCATACAGAAACTCCAATAGAAAATGTCCAGCCCCTTTTGCACCTCCCAGCTGCAACAGAGCAGCCAGCAATGGGAGTCATATGTAGTCCTGGGTACTTTGGTGAAGGACCAGAAAACGTCATGAGTCAATAAATGCAGAACATATTTTTGTAGAACATTTTTTGTGTTTAAGCTGATACTGTTGCCAGGAGATGATTGAAGTAAACTGTTGTTTGCTCAATGGTATAGCAAAGGCTGCTACTTTGATGATAAAAGACCATGGAGCATTTGTTTTATTTAACCTGTCTGTGCTGCAGAGGTGTTTGGTTTGTGAAATTTAGCTATCCAGGAGGTCAGTGGTGATGAAATAGTCTGTATTTGCCTAAGCAATGTAACGAAGGCCCTCCTTTCTGTACTGGGAATATAAGCTGTTTGTCTTGCTTTTCAAAGTAGTCTGCTTTCTCCTCTCCCTAGCTGTTGTCTCTTGCTCAGTCCCAAAGAAAAGATCAATTCCTGCCTCTCCCTGTGATTGTGAAGCTGGGCTGTATTGCTTACTTGTTTTTCAAACAGTGTTCTCTCCATGTGGCCTCTCAGGCTTCAAAGCAACCCTCCAGAAACATTCACAAAGCTTTCTGCTTGCTTCTTAAGGTCTTGAAATGGTATCTGCAAACGCTTGAGGAGAGCTAATGCTTGTGAGGTGCTTTGGTTTTGAATACTAAATACACTATGATGTCGTTTGGTTTCTTTATTCCTTCATTTCCGTGTCTCCTTCCACGTGCTTAACTCTTTTAGGCAAATATTGCTTTTTGCACTGACTCAAAGGTAATGCTTGTGGCCCCTGAGTAATATGGGCCATAAGAGCTTGTGTGTTTATCATGGTGTTTAAAAAAGTATTGCAGTAAATAGACCATTAAGTTATTAATGTATCTATTTTATCTTCCACAGAAGCTCCTTGTGCTACTCCACTGATCTGTAGCTTTGGAAGGCCAGTGGACCTGGAGAAGGATGACTACCAGAAGGTTATATGCAACAACGAGCATTGTCCGTACAGCACTTGGATGCACCTTCAGTGCTTCTACGAGTGGGAAAGCAGCATCCTCGTCCAGTTCAATTGCATTGGCAGGGCCAGGAGCTGGAATGAAAAGCAGTGTCGCCAAAACATGTGGACCAAGAAGGGATATGACCTGGCTTTTCGCTTTTGTTCCTGTCGGTGTGGGCAGGGTCATTTAAAGAAGGACACTGACTGGTACCAGGTGAAACGAATGCAGGATGATAAGAAGAAGAAATCAGTGTTGGAGAAGAGTACGGGAAGGTCCATGGCAGAGTCAGCAGAGGAGGCCAAAAAGGGCAGGCCGACCAACAAACCCCAGAAGGGCTTGAGTAATGACCTCCAGCGAAGGCACTCGATGGACAGACAGAACTCCCAAGAGAAGGGTGTGATGGGCGGCAGCTACGCCGTTCGTTCACCTTGTGTCTCTCCTGGCCAATCCCCACCCACTGGCTACTCTATTCTTGCCCCCACACACTTCAGTGGGCCTCGTTCCTCGCGATACTTGGGAGAGTTTTTGAAGAACGCCATTCACCTGGAGCCCCATAAGAAGAACATGGCTGGTGGGGGCATGTTCAGGAATGCACATTTTGATTATGGGACAGCTGGCTTGCAAGCACATAGGTCAGGACACTTCGATGCTCCTGTGCAGTTTTTGAGAAGACTCGATCTATCTGAGCTGCTCACCCACATCCCCAGGCATAAATTGAATACTTTCCATGTGCGGATGGAAGATGATGCCCAGGTGGGCCAAGGGGAAGACCTTCGGAAGTTCATCCTTGCTGCTCTCAGTGCCAGCCACAGGAACGTTGTAAACTGTGCTCTATGCCACAGGGCGCTGCCAGTGTTTGAACAGTTTCCGCTGGTGGATGGGACCCTATTCCTTAGCCCATCAAGACATGATGAGATTGAATATGATGTTCCCTGTCACCTTCAAGGTACAGGTTGTATGTCAGTCATGCTAGGTTTCATTAAATGATGGAACTGCCTTCTGTGCCCTGTCCCCCTCCATTATAGATTTTCATCCCGATTCTGCATTTTTAAGGAGTTCAGTAAAGCCTAAAGTAACATCCAAAGTACTTGCGTGGATCAAATTGAAACATGTAGAAGGAATTACAAAAAGCAAATACTCTGTAGGAACATCCATGCCTTGTGTTTGTGTTTACAACTAAAAGATTTCTTATCTGATTTCTAGGTAGACCATGGAAATGTTTTCCAGCCAGTCTGTTCTGCATGCTCCTTTATGTGTAGAGAACTTTACTCCAAGATACACATCAACCTTTTGAATTTAAGAATGCAGTGCTGTAGCATGGGTGAAAGTTGTATTTGTACCACTGATGAGGGTGAGATGCCTCTCAACTGCTTTCAGACCAGAGAATATCAGTTTTGTTTTATAGCAAACTATTATTTTTTTAATATGGAAAAGACGATAGTCTGGCCTATGATAACACTGGCCTGCAGAGGTTGGCCATAGTAAAGGTAAGCTTTTAGTGTGCTGGATTGAAGCAGCAGTGTAGTAGTGAGGGTTTTAGACTTATTTCCAAACTCCCACTGGTGTGAACTGTGTCCTGATCATGTCCTAGCTCTGAGATGAGACCAAGGCTTGTGTTTTTTTTCTCCTCCTAGAGAAACAGATTAATGTGGGCCAGCACGAGCTTCAGCTGTTCCTGAAGGCTGTGGCCCAGACTAAGTGATCAGGATGGTACACAGCTAGGCATGCCTCTCCTGCAGCCTACTGGCAGCCAGCATGGCTAAAATTAGAGAGAGTATTCATAGTTCGAGTTTAAAAGCATAGAATTATATATGGAAAAGTGTGTTGGTAAATGATTAAGAGGAGGTATTTTAACATTAAAGTTTCTCACCTTTCAATAAAATTTTGTATATCCCATGCATGGTCATATGTGTTATGTAACATTCCTTTTCTCAACAAAGTTTGTATTTTAGTTTTTTCCTTTCCTTAAATCACTGTGCACTAAATCACTAAACTGTATTCATGCTGACATTATTGTTTCTGTCTTGCCTAATATACTTCAAGGAGAAGAAACAATAGGCAAATATACAAGCTAAAAAAGTTCCAGGACAAACAGAATATACGTATGTGAGATAACAGTGCTTATTTGTAGGTAGGGAGTCAAGCACAAGGTGATTGTCATTTTCAGTACTAATAGCTGGTTTAGTAGTAGTGATCATGTGTTAATGTTTGCCACTAAGAATGAAACTCTGTGAAATTACTTTTTGTAATTAATTGTTCCTTAACCGGTGGATGGTATATCTGGATACATGTCTGAAAAACCTGCTCAGACAAGTTGCTGTGAATAATTAATTGTTAAAATTTTCACCTCCTTGTCCTGGGTAAAATGGTTTATTATCAGTAGTGCTCTTTGAAATGAAATTTTTAAGCTGTATGGTGCTGTTCTAGACTGTTATTTTCTTTCAAGTACAGAAAATTACTTCTTTTATTTCAGGAGTGTTTAAGATACCAGGTGCCTTATTTCCTTTATAGCAAGGATCCTGAAAATTAAGTGGTAGGGGAATGTAGTATCTTAATGTGCAGAAACAGCGCAGAGCCTCAAATGGGGAAAGTTATGTATCTTCCGTCACAACCCAGCTTCTCTGTGTGGAATTATTTGAACATCACCAATCTCAAGTGCTCACTTTGGGAACAGAGTTTATTATATTTGCACTTTAGTCTCATCGCATCACGTTTTCTAGAGCCAAACATGCCAGTGTGGAATAACTCAATTTTTACCAGCTCATACTAGCATGTTTACTTAGTATGTATATTTTAAGTGTCTGTTTTTTCTTCTTGTTTTTCTAAAATGGTTGGCTTAAAAAAAAACAAAACAAGTTAACCCCCAAACTATTAATTTCAGAAGTGTCTGATATAGACTAATCATAAATTATTAATAGTTTGTTCCCATATATCTAGAAGAGATACAAGATGTGTGTCTGTTAAATTACAGTTCGTGATGTGTTCTGTACTTTGATGCTAAAGAGCACAAATTGCAATCCAAAATGAACACATATTGTACACAGTCCTGTTATGTTGCTGATCTGTAACTGCACTACTGCTTAGCTTTGTATTTTGTAGCAGCACAAAATATGCTATGTTACAGAATCAGTACTCTCTGTCAGCCCACTTCTAGTAGCCAACTATTAAACTACAAATCAATTTAGTCATTACAAATCAGGCATAATCTGTGTGCCAGATCTTTGTAATTTGTGTAGGTGTTTTTTTTTTGTTTTTGTGAAATTTGATCTCAGATTTTGCATTGGTGAGTCTAATCACGTGTATGTAGTGAAAATATTTGATTTCCAAGTCTGAGACACTTGATTTTTTGAAAATAAATATAACTCAGGCTTTGAAAGTCATTGTGCATACAGAGCCTAAAGTCATGATAGCGCTCAATATATTCATAGTTCTGAATGGCATGTTAAACTCTGTATGTGTAATATGTAATGTTTTTAAATATTCTTCACGGTCAGAAGAAAATACATGAAAAAAATTACTCTTCTAACTGTTGCTTTTTCTATGGGGATTATTAGATCCTTAGTTCCCTCTTTGCTGGAAGAGTCTGGCAAGTTTTTAAATGAATCTGTACCAAGTTTGGTAATAAGTTTCAGCACTTCACTTTTTCTGTCAGATGGGGATGAAGCTAAGGCAAAAATCCTGGTTTTGGAAACACAGCAGCTGATCTTACAGCTTAACCTGGCATCTGTTCTTGGAGGTTTAGCAACTCCTTTTATAAAATATTTTGCTAAGTTCTACCAGCAAATGATGGAAGGGAGAGTGGGCAGGGTGATGACTAATTCCAGAGTTCTGCATCCATGGAAAATAGCTTCAGTCAAATCCTATGTATTTCCCATAGAGAAGCTTTTTATAATTTTATCATTCATCCTTTATAAAGAAAAAAAAAAAGGTGTGATTTGTAGCACTAAAGATCAGATAGCACATTGCAGAAAATGTCTGTTTTAATCTTTTGATTTGTCTCATGAAGACATGTCTTTCCTGTCCACAGGAAGGCTTATGCACCTCTATGCTGTCTGTGTAGACTGCTTAGAAGGGGTTCACAAAATTATCTGCATCAAGTGCAAGTCCCGATGGGATGGAAGCTGGCATCAGCTGGGAACTATGTATACCTACGATATTCTGGCAGCATCTCCCTGTTGTCAGGTTAGTATACGTAAATAAGACTCACAAGGTGAAATTGCCGATGATGGTAAGGTTTGTGTATCTCTTCTCCTTTTCCTCCTTCCATCCTTCTTTTGCAGTCTGTACCTATGAGTGGAGTACAAGAAAGCTGACTGAGTCCCTGTCCCTTTGTCTTAACTTAGGTACAACAGCCCATAGCTAGACAAAAGCCATTGCAATGGTCAATGGTTAATACTTATGTTTTTAAATAAAGCCCCCTTAAATGCATTTGCAATTAAATCCAATGCTGCATCACTAGCATCAGATATAATTCCACATTTTCAGCAGATGTTTTGGGTTTTCAGGTTTTTTTAGTGGGATCTCACCCAGGGAGTCTTTCTGCTGTGCCTCTTGTGGACCTGTCTATCTGGCATTGGCCTCTTTAGCCATCAGCGCGCTTGTAGCAAGCGTGGGTAGAGCCCTTCTCAAATCTTAGTTCGCGAAACCTCATGATGATGATGATGATGATAATTTTAGCAAAAAAGCTCCAAGGGAACAGAAAGGTTTAAAGTGTCTTCGTGCTTAGAGGTTACTCAGCTCTCCTTAATCTTTGCTGTGACTGACTCTGCTGATGATACTTCATCCACTACAGCCTGAAGCAACTTAATTTTTATTAAATGCTCACCTAATCTATACCTTGAGTGAGGAAGATCCAAGGCTTGGGGCTGTTCCAGAGTAGACATGTGCCAAAGAGAGCAGGTTAGTCAGCATTCAAGAGAATTGTCTTTGTGATGGACAGAGCACTTCTGCTGTGCAGGTGTAGGGGCAGACAGCTGTGAAAAAAGCATTTGTCTGGGAATGAACTCAGGGGTCTGCTCCAGATGCTCAGACACAGAGGTGTTGTTGATAGGTTAGGACAGGAGCTTCACAGAGATGCACGCTTTCAAACTCTGCTTGCTTCATGGTGATGTGCATACTTAGGAGCAATCTAAAATGCCATTTTGTCAATATGAAAAATGTCAGTTTATTTTAAATCTAACATATTTACCAAAATGTGTTGCTTGAAAGACAAGTGGTGTTTCTGCTGCTGATTAAGATGACACTGATGGCAGTTTGGCTACAGACAGATACATTACCTCCAAATTTAGCGTCCATTGAAAATGTAACTTAAAAAATAGGGACTTTTAAAGATAAAACACTGATGCTGACTTGCTGTCTTTGTAAAAGGCAGCAACTTTAAATCTGAATTGCTTCTCTAGAATGTATAATACAAGAATTGAGAGCTCATTATACAAGAGCCTTAATTACATGATTAATGGACAGTGTGACAGTACATGGTATCAGAACTGATTATAAAATCATTAGCTGCAGTGACTGTGATTGCCAGATAATACACATTATTGTTTCACCATGATGGTTACAGGTGATTCCATGCATACAGAGGAATGACATTTAAATATGGTATATGATTTAACTCTGAATTCCTTGCTGATTTTATTTTGAATAATTTCATGCCTTATTTCAAAATATTTAATTCTACACCACAAATTTTCATGAGGGATAAAGCCACTGTCAGGTTACTAACACTTAGCTGATGTGCTGGACACTAGCAAAGGAGAAAACACTTTTGTTAAGAAATTAATAAAAATTCATAATCTAGTAGATTGTACTTTTTAGAATTTCTGCTTTTCAAGCAGAGCAGATGGCTGTGAAGCTGTTGATTAGTTTCTTTTTGAGTCTGGTCTCAACAGGGATAGTACTTTAATTTTTTCCTCTCCTTATCCAGGAAAATCCCTTAAATCAAGATGGCCATAGACAATACTTTTTTGTTCTTTTCAGAGAAGAGCTGAAGCTTTCATTAGCGTGTTGGGCTGCGAGGTTAAGCTACAGTACAGCTCAGGCCCTTGCTGCTCTTTTGCCACCTTTACTCTTAAACTCCTTTACAATCTCAAATCCCTTCTGCTTCTTTTGAAAGGCCTGCTGAGCTTTCGTGTTGCCTGTTGCTTTCTTTACGTGGGCTGTGTTTCTCAGCTAGATTCCTTCCAAAGACTCACTTTTTTTGTAACAGCTGAATATTAATACCTCTATCTGTCCTCCCCTTTGACCTTTAATTATTTCTCATATCCACCCAGTTAATGTTGCTTCTTTTTCAGTTGATTTTGTAGAATAGTTTGTGTGCTTGATGTTTAGTTTATCCTGATAAGTGTTATAAATGTTTAAATAGCTACTTAAGGTGACACAATACCATGTTGTGCTGATAAAGTAGATCGAGTTATAAATTTGTTAAGCCAAAAGATTAAAATGCTGATATATTTCATGGACAGATGATGTTCAAGCATCAGCTGAAATGGTTGAATTGTGTGGCACAAATATAAAATTCCTCTCTGTGCTTTGGGGCTTCATTAATAATTTATTGAGACAGCACTTCTTGTGCTGGAGATTGAGGAATTGGTTCAGAGATTAAGCAAAACAAAACAATCATTTGTGTACATAAACCTTGAAATTCTCTGCCTCCCATCAGTCAGAGTGGGATGTGACCTACTCTCCAGAATTTGGTGGTGATATTTAATGTGAAATATATGGTTCATGCCTGTGAGTTACCAGTCCAGGTGAGGAATGTCCTTGCTAGCAGATCCCATTACTGCCAGTTTCCTGACTGACCCGTTCTCCTGCTGGGGAGGGCAAGGGGGCTGCCTCTGGCACCTTCCTTTTCCAGAGATGAGTTTTGTTGTTTCAAAGGTGGTTTTTGTTTGTTTGTTTTTTACAGGCTCGACTGAACTGTAAGCACTGTGGGAAGCCAGTAATAGATGTACGGATTGGCATGCAGTATTTCTCTGAATACAGCAATGTCCAGCAGTGTCCTCACTGTGGAAATCTAGACTACCACTTCGTGAAGCCATTTTCTTCATTTAAAGTTTTGGAGGCTTATTGACGAAAGCTTTGCTTTAGTAATAGCTATTTTATGGGTATTTCAACTTTATTACATATCTTTTTATAGGATTCATTCTGTGATGAAATTTAATTTCTTTTCTAACTGAAAGAGCAGCTTCTTTGTCAGTGTACATATTAATATGTATATATATATGTTGTTAAAACCAGAATCCTCTTGACAAGATCTCCGTGAAGGTTGGAGGCAAGCCAATTTAATGGCCTTTGAATATACCCCAAGTGTGGGGTAAAGATCAGCTAAAAATGATTTGGGTTTATTTTTTTGTATAATTGTAATACAGTTTATAGCAAGGGTGTGGGGAGACACATGGGGCAGAGAAATACGTCCAGTTGAAAAATGGTTAGTTGTGTAGGGTTGTTCCTCCAGCTTGGTGAAAATGGGAAATCCTTGGAAAGAAATGGTTCTGTTACTGCTGAATTCATTCAGCCTTTTGCATCGGTCCCCACAGGCGCAGGAGCTGACCCTGTGCTGCCGGTCCCACCAGTCCCCTCAGCAGGCTTTCTTTCAGATTTCCCGAAACGGGGGTAAACTAGGGTATCATGACAAGTGAATGTAAATGTATGCCAGCAGATGCAATCTTGAATGAGGTTTTTTGTTTTGGCATAGCATCTTCCTGCTGTGTGTGTTTGATGTGCGTTGCCCTCCCGGCAATAGTGCTGCTTCCAACGGGGCTGTCATGTGCCCAGCTGGGTCATCTGCTCATACCAAAACAAGCTGGAGATCTTAAAACACTTTATTTAAAGATGCGTCTTCACAGACATTTTAGGGAAGGAACTGGCTGAGCTGAGTGGGTAGGTGTTTGTATGTGCCTGCTGGGGCTGAGGCTTTGCTGCCTGCTGCAGACTGGTGTGACTGATGTGGAAAGAGGATCCCCATGAAGTGGGATCTGGGCCCTCTGATGTGTAAGAGCTGAGAGGTACTGAATGTACAAAACATGGCATCACTTTTTAAAACAATTAATTGTTGCATCTTCATCTTTCAAAATTGTGATCTAAAAATATGGAGAAATTTTAAGAAAGCAAACTTAGCATTTTACTTTCTACATGCCTCTTTGCTGTACGTAACAGACTGCATTAGGCAGTGAATTCGTATCAGAGAGTTTGGCCCTGTAGACTCTGCAGTTGTTGTTTCTTGATTCCCATTTCTCCTTTCCTTAAATTTTTTTAAAATAGGTCATTAATCTTTTGCTTGGTTTCTCAAATCAGTTGAGACTTATGGGAGGTTTGGTTTTTTTGCTTTTGTCCATAGTGTATTTATGGAGTGTTTGTCCACTTGAGAAGTATGAGGGTTGTTTCTGTTTACGAGGTGGGATTATTTTTTTTTCTGTAAGTTTTTTTGTTTTCCACATTAAAATCTTGTTTAAGAATGTATCTGTCAAAATCACAGTCTTGAAAATGGGAAAGAAAACAAAAAAGTCAGAGGCCAAGAAAGTGTTTTTCCTATATGGGACTGGGAATTATGCTTTCTGTTAAGTTAAAAAAGGAACATGCACATAAAACTCAAGCTGAATACCCACGTTTCTTTGTGTGTAAAAATGCTAAGTTCACAGTTTTATTTCCTGGCTATCTTCACTGCAGAGTTATCTCGTTTTAGCATTAGCTACTCTATGAGTAATACTCAAGTTGCACAGAGGGCTTATGTGGGCACAGGTGACTTACTGCTGACTTGAGTGGTAATGTCCTTACAAGCCACCCAGCTCATGTGATTCATTACTGGTCTAAACAGTGGTGTTAGCAGGCTGTGGTAGCCTTCCTCACTGGTGTTCTTCTCCTTCAGTCCTCGCTCCTGGAGCACATCCTTGGGTTTTGTTCAGTTGTCCCCTGTTAATGATAGTTTTGGGAAAACCTATTTCCTCTTCAGGGAGAATTATGGAAGGACTTGAGAGACTTCTAACACTGTCCCATGACTACCACGATGTTACACCAAGCCCAGTTGCAGTGGGACCAGCACTATAAAAATTGTTTATAGGAGCAGAAGCTGTCCTGGGCATACCTGGGCTGGAAAAAGGTTTCTAGGAGATACAACCTAATTAGCTGTGCAATGTAGACTTCCCTTATGGAGGGCAATCAAATTATAATTTGGATTAACTCCTTGGGAAGGATGAGCCCTTCAGCTTTGATGTGCATTGAGCAGTCTCATGGAGTTAGGGTGGCTAACAAGCTTGGAGTTGTGTTGCCTGGCAGTACCATGAGAACCAGACCAGACAGACGATGGCTAGACTGTCCCAGCAGCCTGAAATCACGCAGCAAAGACAAAGCTCCTGTAATGAGAAAAATTAAAGGATACATCTCTTACTGTAGTGTTCGATCTTGAGTGCCAGTCACACATGCCAGGAATGTGGGGTGTTACTTCCCACATAGGCTAATGGCATTGTGTGCCCGCTTTTTCGTGCACTGATGAGGGGAGGTGTCACTGTACAATGCACATGGTAGGGGAGAAGTGGTATCTGGAGTCCTAGATACTTGTTCACTTGCTTCCCTTAGAGTAGCTTAATTTATAATTCTGTCCTTTAAGTTTTCAGATGTCTCTCTAGACATGTATGTGTGACAATCGAGAATGAGTGAATGAGGAGAAAAGGGAATTTGGCCAGCTTTAAAAACACAAGTGTATGGGATATTGTGCAGTATATCCAAGTCAAAAGTTGGAATGGAGCAGACTGAGAAAATGGGAAGGGAAAAGCATATTTAAAGTCTTAGCAGTGACAAGGATTTACATACCAATCTATCCAAGAAAACAATTTAGTTCTTCATCAGCTTTTCCTTTTAATTCTGTTGTTAAGTGAGTCTGACTTGCTGCTTGAGGAAATGCCTATTTTCTTGCAAAAAACTCTCAACTGTAGGCTAGCAGCACACATAGCACTGTAAAAATGATCCTTGATGATTCTGAGCTACAGAAAGATTCCTCTGAACTTTCACTCCAAAGTAAATTGTCCCTAATTTGTAGAGGCTTTCCCTGCTTTTTGCTGGTGCTGAAACCTGTTCTTGGGTTACTGCAAAAGGCAGTATTTTCTGTAATATGCAGATTCCAGTCAAGGAGTCAGCCCCGCTTCTGGCCATGAGAGTTTTGCCTAAGTAGAAGGGCAAATGTAACTTCTTTGGGACCTAATGGCTACTTTGGAGGTTAAACTAGACCACAGTTGGCTTTGCTTTCTGTCTTGACAAGCACTGGAAGTAGTCATGAGCTTATAAATGCTTCAAAAGGGAAATTACTTCCCTAGCTAGGGAGCTGCTTGCTTTGCTTGTTCGGCTAAAGTTTATTCTTCGTTACCTTTCATTTTTCTGGTGCTGTGTGGGTTTTTTTTTAAGCTGGCCTGTGGTCAGATTAAATTTGCCTAAAATATGTTTGTAAACAAGAATACAGTCCAAACCTCCAAACCTCTGGATTTGGAGGTTCATTCTACTCCCCTTAAGTGCACGTTACTCCTTGTAGTAGTAATAGGAGTTGCATGTGCAAATGCTTTTCTTTCCAGTAGTTAACTCTCCTTTCCATAGGAGAGGCTTGCATTTAGATAGATTTCATATTTTGGATGTGTAAAAATGATTTCATCCATCAGTAGGATGTCTACAAGTAAATTTTGATTACCATAACTAATCAAATGGACATCTTTTACATGCTGATGTGTAATTTGACATCTACCAAGGTGAACAGCCTGAAATTGTTGTTCCATCTAGTGCTGCGGAGTCATTAGAACTACAGTGTTCTGTAGCCAGCCCATAGACTATCCTATAGTCTATTTGCATTAACAACTCCAGTAGTCAGCAGTGTATTCATGAGTTCAGTTGGGAAAATAGGGAATATTCCTACAAGGGAGGCATCTAACCCAATTTCTTTCTTTTTTCCCCTTTTTTTCCCCCATGTACTCTTCACTTTGCTGTACCAGGTAACCAAGGACAAACATGTTGTAAGGCCACTGGTGAGAAAACCCCTCGAAAATATACTTGTCCAAAAGGTTCTTTGTTGAGACATTCTTGGATTGCACTTTTGCAGATGGAAGAATATGTACATAGCAAATGAATGTTGATGAGATTAAAATAATTGGTTATGATATCATTTACATGTGTTGTTAGAGAATATTTTGTTGTGGCTTCTCTGTATTAAAAAGTAATAAATACCAGACAGCTAATGGTGTTGGTTCTTCTTTCCCTGTTCTTCTCTGGACTAGTTTCTTACACCTGCTCTTTCTAGAATTACTCTAGTTGCCTTAAGCTTAAAGGGCACAATAAACCCAGGTTTTTGGTGTCAGTTAAAATGAAGCTTTGTTGTAGTAAATTTGATGACTGCTATCCTGAAAGAGTGATGGTGGGTGATGTGATGTGCCACCTTGTCAAACTGAAGTCCTGTTCACTTTGTTGACATTAGAAATGCTCGATCTGTAGCACAGCGTGTCCTGTGGGAGCTGTTTCAGGAACGCCCGTGTGCTGTGCCAGCTGTTGCCAGTGGGGCTGCGTAGAGGACAGAGCACTGAATCCTTCATTTCTGGCTGGGTCTGTTAATGGAAATATGCCCTCTGGTGCCTGTGAAATATCGGAAGGGCTTCTGGAGGGGAAAACACAATACAATAGCACTAGGGCAAAAGGGTTTCCTATGTTATGACTGCACGTGTAATCTCTGAAACCCAGTTGCAAGGGAGGGGACCTCAAATCCTTGCTTTCTGTGTCAGATTTTTCAGCAGTCTGACTAATCATGGAATCATGCATGTTAGCAAACCTTACAGTGTGATTTTTCAGCCTTTGCATATTACCACAGAGAAGTTCAGGAAGGATGTAAATGATCATGGCCATCTGGACATACAAAAGGTAAAGCAAATACTGCTGGGAGGGAAGGAAGGCCATAGCTCAGGAGAGATGAGGTGTGATTTGGAGATTTGGGAACACTAAAAGAGCTAGCTGTAGCTGTGCGGGTTTAATTTTGGAAGCAGATGCCGTGGCTGATTTGAATAACCTGACACAACCTGTATGTTAATTGTGTAAAGCACTCTGGATAGCTGCTGCTTAAAATATGAATACTTGTTCATGAGGTGAAAATATCAATAATCTGCCATCAGCTAATTGCTAGTGAATGCAGTGATTCTATATCGATATTTTACTGAAACGATAATGGGTAATGGTTTAAGGCTTAAGCCTATGTTGGAAAACTAAATGATAACTAGTACTTCAGGGAACCTGTTCCCCTAGCTTAATTACTGCAGTCCTTGGTACTCAGTACTAAACTACAGAACTTGAGGTTTGATCTTCTGTGGTACTTACTGTGTTGCTAAAAAGCTGAATAGCATTGTGAGAATGTAAAGAAAGGAAGAAGTCTCAGAAAAGAAAGCTTTTCAAGCTCTTACATGATATGGTATGTAGGTAAAATAGGGGTGGCACAGGCAAATTGGGTTAGGAGCATGCCTGGGCTCATATTCCTGCTGGAGGCATCCCTGATTGTGTCAGAGGAGGGGAATGAACTATTCAGGCTGCATACGTGTGTGGGTGTTTGCACCTAAAAATACATATCCAGGTTTCACACAAATGTATTTGATTTCTATTCCGACAGTATTCTGGGAAACAATTTATGTTCATTCTGATGCTAGTAAAACCTGGTCTTATAAAACAAAACTTGCCTTCCAAAACAGCTGCTGCTGCAATGTTTTGTCATTAACTTGCTACATTAGTATTTTTTGGCCTTAAATACATGTATTAGTCACTGAGTTTCCTGCACATTTGCTTTTCATTCAGTGATGTCCAACCGCCATCAATGGGATGTGGAGAGAGGCTAAAGCAGCTGGTATAGCTCCTTAGCCACAGACCGCCTGATCCGAAGCTCATGTGAGCCAAGCTTGCAGGGTCAAACCAAGTGTGGTGGCATCCAGGAGGAACTCTCAAGTCATGCTTCAAGAAGAAATTTGCTCCTTCCTCCTATGAAGAAACTACTTTCCTTTTTGCCTGAAGTGCTGTATTCAAGAGTTTGCATTTGGCTCCATTATATAATGTAACCCTGAAGCTACTCCCTTTTGTTAGACATACTGCACTTGTTTTCTTGTGAGAAAAACACACGTGCAGATCCCATCCATCTTATGGTTTGTGCATCCCGTTTTCCTTGCTACATGCTCATTTAACAAGCAGTTGGAAAAAAAAAAGCTCTGGCAGGATCTTTTCAAAATAAAATTCTCCTTGGTTATCCAGATAGGGTTAGAGAATAACAAATCAGTGCTGCCTTTGTAGGATGCCTGCATGACTTTTACTAATACAAGAATGGTAACTGTGGTATGGAGTCTGTGGAGATAGAACGTAATCCAGCCATAAAAATCAAGAGGACTTAAATAAATATTGCCAATCGCCAAATACTTCAGCCTTTTTTTCCTTGCTTTTTTTTTCAGGGCCTGAGCTTTTAAATGAGTCTGGCTCCAACTGAAGTAATACCTTGTGTTTGGAATGTGATTAATGTAGGTTCAGTTTAATTGCCTGGGACTTGTTCTAAGAAACATCCCTGCTAGCTGATTACTTGTATAATGTTTGCAAACTTCCCAATCCCCACATGACAAGCTGATCCTTCCGTATTTGTATGTTTAGGAAGCATCATTCAATTGGCACAAGACACAAATACTGGTTGAAGATACTCGGTCGCTCTAAGCCAGGCTTTTCCTTTTCTATGTCTTTTATAAGACCTGGAGGCAGACAGCACCTCAGATCAGAAACAAGAGAAAGATTGAGAAACTGAATCAGAAACCAGAATCAGTACTTTAAAAACTAGGGAATATTTTCTTTAAAGCTTTGTTTAAATGATTGCTATGGTTACAAGCTCTGTAACCAGGATATTCCAGTTACACAAATAGTAATTGAATTTAGCATGCTTTTAAACTTCAGTCTTCTGCCAAAGAATATATTGAACTGTGTGGGAGTCTTTCCTTGCCATTTGTGCAGCCTTTCCATTTGGTACAGTCAACACTAGATGGGCTGCCGTGTCAACGGCAGAAGGGGAGCAGCTGCAGACCTTGGCGTACGGCCGGGTGGAACATGGGAACCTAATAATCCGGGGCAAAATACCACGTAAAGTGTAATTCACTGCTGCAGGCAGTACAGCAGCCACGTTGGTTGGAGTAGAAGTCAACTGCAGAGTAAGGGACAAAAAGTTTTATGGCAATTCTTCCTGATGATTTTGTAAGCAGTCCTCACTTAAAAATTGACAATGCTTGTACCTTGTTGAATTTAAATTCCTCTGGCTCTGGCTGGAAGAGTCCCTGTTCCACTTCTTTACCTCTGCCTTCCCACTCATGCTGGAGCTGAAGGGCTGCTCACAACCACTGAACTGGCTCTGCACCTTAGTGTTTGCAGGTACAAGATGCCATGTGGAGAGTCTGAAGTCCTGGAGAGGGCCAGCATGGGTATGACTGAGCTGAATTATTTTGCCTCTGTGTTCTACCTCATCTGTGATATACTTGTGATGTGCTGCTGAGAACTATTTTTCTAAAAGGCTTGCATGGGAAAGGAAGGCAAAAGAGGAGCAGGACTTTACTGCTCCTGTTGGTGCACATCAGTGTCGTAAGTTACCTTGAGGAACGTAATGCATCGTAAGCTTGCTCAAGTTCCCTGCAGCACACAGACATCTGGTGAGGGTTCTTGCTTCCTTAGTTGTGCACTGGAACAAGATCACTGGGAGCACACTGTCACTGCCACGGTGTGACTGCTGAGTGCAAAGTGGTGTGCCCGGGGAGGTGGAGCAGCTGTGCAGCACGTGGAGCAGGATCGCCCACCCATCTTTCTGCTTTTGTGGGAATATCCTAACAGAAGTAGGTCTCAGGAGCTGCCTATTTGTGGCTGGAAAAAATGAGAAATGAGTCAGTTGCAGCAGAACCAGGAAGCCAAGCTGGAATTTCGGTGATCTATTGTCCTCTGTCTCCTGAAGTCTGTGTAGATGGAGTTGTGCCTGTTAATGCCAGAAAAAGATTTGTGCTCGTGCTTTGGATAATTGATGGACATCAGAACTTCAGAGTACAGGTACTGCTGAGAACAAGCACTGTACAAATTAGTCTAGTCATGTGTTTTGTAGATCTCTCATTAGCAAGGAATTCTTAATAAGAATTATAATATTAATGAGGGTTTATCCTCTAAATCCCTTTCACAGGAAGAAAAGAATCAGAAAATTGACTCATATGGTAAGATGAGGACATTTGGCTGAAGGCATGAAAGAGGTGATGGGAGAATTAACATTTCACTTCCTCTCTGGAGAGCGTACAGCAGAACAGGGCTGGAGGAAGGAATTTTTTGACTCAACAGACTGAGGGAGAGGTGGAATTAGCAGGACAGGTGGCATTTGGTTTAAGACTAGGAGAGCTTCAATCAAGATGTTTGATGACTGCTTTACTTGCAATATCAAATTTAGCTGGGGAGGAACCATTGTCAAGTGCAAAAAGCTTCTTCCACTGGTCTCTCTGTCTTGTCATGGTCACTAGAGCTGGTGTGAGTTATTACCCCTAGCACTGGGCACAGCCCAGTGCAAGGTCACCATGAGAGGGGAGTTTGTGTATTGCAGTCAGCTGTTGCTGAGGATGGTGTCTGCACACTGGCACTCTCCTCCGTAGGGATGGCAGTGTTGTCATGACCTTACTGGAGGTTTGTTATTTGTGTGGATTTTGCTGTGTTTCATGTCTGACCTCTGATGAAAATGTGCTGGCAGAAGAGGAGCACTGGAGTGCCCAACACTGCTTTGCTACTGGTCTGAGAGCATGGCTGCCCTCATGTCCCTTCACCTCTCAGCTGCCATGTCTGTGCAAACACACACCTACACCTAAAGCAGCTGGACTTTCCAGGCCAGATTATTACTGAATCCTCTCTTCTTGCTGTGCGCAGCTTCTGACTAGCGGAAATGCAATTCTGTGAGCCAAGTCAGAGAGAGTAGGCCAAATTTTAAAGTGGGTGTGTATAATCTTCAGAAAAAGTACTGTGTAACTATGAACTCTGTCATTTTCTTCTGATTGTTTTGATGGAGGTCAAGGCATGATAAGCATGCACGTGAAAACTTGCACTGGTTTAACCACATCAAACTGTAAATGGACAGGCATGAACAAGACCCAGAAATGTCAGTATTGCACTTTTAAAAACCTGTAGTGTGGCAGCGAGGACCCCAAAATAAGTCTGACTTTCCTCTGTAGCACTGTTGCTCCCTCTGACTGCTGTAGGTGCACACTGCATGGGCACAGTGGAAGATATTTCAGACAGGCTTCAGTCCTGGAGTTGATAGTGCCAGGGTGCAAACCATGTGAACTTCATCATATTGTCTTAAGCTTGCCCCTGGCTTTTGGGATCAAATGGTTGATGCTTCACAAGTCTTAGCAGTTAAGCAGTTAATCATCAGCTATGACTATTACTCTTAGCTAAGTTGTTTCAACAGAAGTTTTCAAAACAAAAATACGTGTCCAACAGACTTTAAAAGGGTTATAACACATTTATTGTTCAGACTTTCCTGGTTGGAATTCCCCTGGGAGATGCCCTGTAGGGTAGATTTCTGTTCAATGCACTTGATCTGGATGCAGGAGTTGAATGCCCCATTAGCAAGTTTGCTGATAATACTAAACTGCTGATGACTATGAGAGATTTTGCAGAGGGCTCTAGACAGATTGAAGTACTGGACAATGATTATTGGAATTAAGTTTAACAAGTCCAAATGGCAGATTCTGCACCCAGGATAGAGTAACATCAAGCATAAGTTGGGAGAGGATAGTCTGGAGAGCAGCCCTGCAGAAAGGGATCTAGGGGTGTTGGTTGGCAGCTGATTCAGTGTAAGTCAACAGGGTGTGTCCTGGCTGCCAGGAGGGCAAACTGCATTGTGAGGTGACTCAAACACAGCTGGTCAAAAGAAGTGATTATCCCTCTGATTTCAACGTTGGTGTGGCCTCATCTTGAGCACTATGAGCAGGTCTAGGGCCCACAGTTTAAAGAGGATGTGAAGGTCCTTGAATGCATCCAGAGGAGGGCAACAAAGCTGATGGAAAGGCTGAAGGCATGTGCTGTGAGGAGTGGAGGAGGACTTTGGGCTTGTCTAGTTCGGAGAAAAGGAGTCTGAATTGTTGCTATCTGTAGCTTCCTGAGGAGGGGATGTTGAAAGGGAACTGCTGATCTCCCTGGAATCCAGTGATAGGACACGTGGGAATGGTTCAAAGCTGCTCCAGAGGAGGTTCAGACTGGACATTAGGAAGCATTATTTTACCAAGAGGGTAGTCAAACACTGAAACAGACTCCTAGAGAGGCAGTTGATGCTCCAAGCCTGTCAGTGCTTAAGAGGCATTTGGATAGTGCCAAAGTGGTCAGGCAGTTGAACTAGATGATCATTGTAGGTCCCTTCCAACTGAACTATTCTATTCTATTCTATTCTATTCTATTCTATTCTATTCTATTCTATTCTATTCTATTCTATTCTATTCTATTCTCTGTTCTAGAGGGCTTCTCAAGAGGAGGCTGGTGTGACAAGATAAAATGTCTTTACAAGATTGACTTAAGCTTCTTGACCTTTAAGGATTAGAAAAGACTTTTGTTTATTTTGTTTTCTCTGGTTGAATGTAACACACATGGGTGTGCTTTAACCAAGTTCTTCTGGTGCTCCGTTTTTGTTCTTAATCCTTGTAACATTTTGCCTGACAAGCAGAAACAGTACATGTGGAAAGTTCATACACCTGTGTAAATGTTATTGTTAACAATTACTTCTCTGCTGAGGACTTGGAAAGTTTTGCCAAAACCTCAGGAGTAAAACTATCAGGTATAGAAACATGAGCTTATGGGAGGTAGGGCTCAAGTAGCTGCTGCTGTGTCACACAACCTATTGGAGCTGCAGCTGCAAAGTGGGTGTGTTGCATTCCCAACAGACCTGGATGATCCCACCTGTTTGCCAACAGTTGTTTCTCTGCTCATCTGGCACAGCTGCCTACATAGTCATCACCTGAGCAAAGCCAGGTCAAAATGATCTGCTTTGCTTGAGCATTTTCATAACTAAATCTAAAGCTGTCTTATGTATTTTCACCAGGTTGGGTTAGAAAATCATCACACGAGCTGGTACGCTGGCAAAATTGGTGAGGGTTTGAGCTGTGATGGAGTTCATGGTGAGGTATTAGGAAGAGTGGTGGATGAATGGGGAGTGGTGGCTGCTTTGCTCAGATAGGAGCAGTTCAAACAGGCAGGGAAGTCACTGCTGCAGTTAAACACATACATGGGTTCTCTTGTTTTGAAATCAGGATGTCCCATGTCATCTCAACAGAAGAGCTGGTTCTGTTCAGCCTGGAGAAGGCTCAGGGAGAATCTTAAACTAATGATGGGAGGCAATAAAGAAGATGGTGATACATAGTGGCAAGGAGAGAGGCCAAGGATGTGAGCTACACCAAGGAAGATTAGATAGAAGGAAAAAAATTTCACTCTGAAGAAAATCAAAAATGGGAACAAGTACCCAGAAACATGCAGTCTCCACCCTTGGAAATATTCAAAACTGACAGGACCTGAGCAACCTGATGTACCTTCAAAACTGGTCCTGCTTCTCTTAGGAAGGGGAGTTGACTTCTAGGGATCTGTATCAGCATAAAAGATTATATGATTATAATCTTTAATGGCACTTTAAATTAGATGAAAGCAGTTAATCTTACTGAGCAGTAAATGTTGTACTCAAAATAACTCACAACCGCATTCACTACCCAAATTTTAAAAGCAGGAATATGAGGCAGAAAGATCATTCGTCTGAGACACGGGGTCCCAAGAGCAGGGATTATAATGCAATAATTGCAGGAGTTCCAGGTGCACCACCTGGTGTCTGCATTCTATGTCTCCCCATACTATCTACCAGGGCCAATGGGATTCTCCAGGGTGCAGCAGGGAACCCAGCTCCTCCCTGTGGGAGAAGGGCACCAGGAAGAGCAGCAGTGTTGCCATGTGTACCTGCAGGTATGGTGTTTCAGAGCTTACACCATTAAAATGCCTTACTACAGCTCTTCAGGTCTATGTGTTTCACAGCTATAATAGAACATGCTGCATCACATGATATGTTACATTAATATATAATTAAGGTGTTAGTATGGTATATGTTCATTCACCAGTAACTGTAGATGAAGGTGTGTTCTGTCAAGGATCTCTACTGGTATACAAACATAGAAATAATAGCATAGAGATAACAGCAAACATAATAAACTAAAGATGTGGAAGTCCTGAGTGGATTAATGTCAGCCACTGTTCTGCACACAAAAGGTCAATGTG
Organism: Platyrinchus mystaceus; assembly: GCA_035041135.1. Taxonomy (NCBI): domain Eukaryota; kingdom Metazoa; phylum Chordata; class Aves; order Passeriformes; family Tyrannidae; genus Platyrinchus; species Platyrinchus mystaceus. Next base: position 50,738,055 of record JAWWLV010000121.1, read on the forward strand.
ATCTTTTACAGAAGGAGAAGTTCAATTTATTTTTGCCCTAGGTTTTTCTGGGAGAGAGTTAATTTTCTTCCGAGTAGCTGGTATGTTTTAGTTATTATTCAGTAGTGCTTACTCTACGTCAAGGAATTCTCAGTTTCCCACACTCTGCCAGCAAGCAGGTGCACAGGAAGCCAGGAAGTAGCATGGCCAGGACAGCTGACATGAACTGTCCAAAGGGATAATCCATACCATAGAGCATAATGCTCAGTATATGAACTGAGAGGAGTTGACCAGGAGCATCTGAACTGATTGCTGCTCAGGGAGAGGCTGGGCATCAGTCAGAATGGTGAGCAATTGTATTGTGCATCACTCGTCTTTCTTGGGTTTTAGTCCTCTCACACTCTTTGTTATCCCCTTTTTCCTTACTATTATTATTGTTGCTGTTATTATTGTTGTATTTTAATCTATTTCAATTATTAAACTGTTCTTATCTCAGTCCATGGGCTTTACCTTTTCTGATTCTCCTCCCCATCCCACTGTGGGGGCGGGGGAGTGAGGGAGGGAGTGGCTACATGGTATTTAATTGCCATCTGGGGTTAAACCTTGCTGAGGAGCCAGCTGAATATAGCATGCTCCTGTGTACCGTGCTTGTAAATTGCAGTTATTTTAATCTAGATTGTTATGGGTGTATTTAATGATGCAGAAACTGACAAGTGAGAGAGATGGGTTGACCGAGGCAGGTGCAGAGAACTGCTGCTAAGACAGCTCTCATGGTGGCAGGTCCATCTCTTCCTGACCCTGTGTCAAGCTGCTATTTCTGTCATCAAGACTTTTCCGAACACACTCTCTAGCTGTACAAAATAGCACCAGTTAAAGGTGTGCTTTTGTGGAATGGTCTGGCAGTCTAGCAATGGTCTAGAAGCACAAACTTAAAACCAAAACTGTGTCCAGTTGATGTAATTCAAATGTGACCCTGAATTTCAGGAGGTAACACTGCATTACCAACCCACAAAAAAGACTACTTTCATTAAAAATGACATGAACTTCTCTGGACTTCACTCATTTTTTTAACATTACATTCAGCCTCCATTGTAATAGTCTTGTGTTCTGGGATGCTATGGTTTATAAGCATTGATTTAATAACATTTTGTAGTACAATAAGCAAAGAAAGAAAGAAATTCATATTGCTGAGAAAGACATTCATATTGCTGAGAAAGACATTCATATTGCTGGGGCAATTTGCCAGTTAGCATCTAGCACAATGACTGGGAACAGAGAAATGATCCTTGAAGTTTGAGTGATCATCCTACTACTAGCACTTGATCTGTTCTCCTGTGTGAGATCCCAGGGTGTCTGTATGGAATATGCAGAAAATGTAACACACTTCCAAATGCTGGAACTGCTCATTATCATGTATTGGATATTATGTCTTCCCTGTCTTTTGTGTAGAGGGTCAGACTGAGATTTAAAGTACAACTTTTCAAATTCTGTTTTCAGTCCAGGAGATGTCTCTTAAAATAGTCAAGGCAAGGTTACCATTAACTCTAAGAACAGCATTATACTCCAAAGTTAACATCCAAATATGTAGATTCCTTTACGAGCAAAGGATGGGTGAAGTTCAATTAGAGTTATGATGACCAGAATTCAGGTTGTAGTTTCCTGAGATACTGTCACAAAAAAAACCCCAGTGGGATCACTGCAATGATCTGAGTTAAAGTTAGCTCTTCTGGTGATGGTGGTGACGTATTTTTAACCTGAATTGCTTGAGTGACCCAGTTCAAGTGCAGCTGTGCAGCACCATGCTGGCGAGGGCAGCGGGTGCGGCGTCTGGGTGGGAGTGATGCCTTGAACATGGGAACAGGGCAAGGAGTTGTAAGTCATCTTACTGCTAGAGCTGGCATTTTATTTTTGATTCTGTGGAAACTGTTGAAAACACCCAGGAAGAAATAGCTGAGTAGCATGATGAGTAGCACAACCTGACTCTCCTCTTGTGACTCTAGGAGTTTTTTTCTGTGTATGATTGGCTGTGACACTGGGGGTGGGTGTTCAGTTTGTAACTTTTTTTTTCAGAAACTGAACTAGCTGGAAGTTTGTAGTCTGAAGCTTTCCAGTGTTAGCTACAGGGCACCAGGACCACCTAAAATGAGAAAATGGAAATTCCAAAGCCCCAATGAATCTCAGCAAATGCTGATTTTAAAAAGCTTTGTTTTATTTGTTGTTGTTGTCTTCAGTAATGCTCTCCAAGGGATGGATTGAAAAGGGATTATCCCATTGCCCAACTGTAATATTGCTGATATCTGACAATTTATCATGGAATGATAAAGCTAGGAGGAACCTTGAAATATTCCCTGTCTGGGTGCGGTCTGTTGTGGTCCATGTGCCCAAGTCACACAAGCCAGCTCTCCCAGCCCTCTTATTTTGATAAGGTTCCCAGCTCTGTGTCCACAGTAGGTCTCACTGAGCTGGCACATGGGGATGGGACCTCAGAATCTCTCCAGTCCCAGGGTGTCTCGACCATAACCTTTTCTTTAAGGGATTCACGGTGTTAAACAGTGTATCTTTTCCCTCTGGGCTGCAAAGTCAGATGCTGCCACAGCCTGGCATTTGAGGTGGCTTTTTTTGCCTAGAAAACTGCTCAGCTTTGCAAACTGGAAGTGATGTGAAATAAGAGTGTTCTGCCAGAAGGGCTTTTCATGGCCTCAGTGTTACTGATGTGTGAGGACATATGGATGTTCAAAAGCCCTCTGTTCCTCTCAGCTTCGGCACTGAGTGAAGCAGTAGCACCACAACACCATAGTAAGCCATTTTTGAGAACCACAGTAGCAAATAAAAATTTTGTTTTCTTTTTCAAGATTGGTGGTTTTCCAGGTTAAACTTTAAATCAGCCCACAACTGGGTCAGGCGGTGCCAACACCCAAACAGGAGAGGAGACTGTGATACCCGGCAGAAGTGGAAGAACCTCTTTGGTGGCAGCTAGAGTTTAAGAAATAACAAATACCCTGCTGCTCACAACAGTCATCCATATAGTCTTGTATTCTATCTCCATCTCTGGCTATAGAACAATCACACTTTGTTTACAACACACTGTGTTTATGTAGTAAGTGACCAGGATTTCGGTACACCTGAGTTGACCTAGTAGCTTGCTGCTGCCTGAAGAACTATTCCCACTTTATCCATCAGCATTCTAACATACTGGAAAATAATCCTTTTTTACTCAGTTGCATTACTTTTCTTTTGGGCTAGTGAGTTAGATTAGTTCATCAGAGAGCCTGACAAGTGCCAAAGCTGGCACAGAGGAGGGTCTGTAGAGCCATAAGCTTGTGAGAGGAGCAGGACATCTCTCGATGTGGAAACAGAGAGTTGTTACAGCAGCTCAAACAGTATTGTCAGTCCTGACCTAGATCTCATGTGAAATGAAATCTGAATTTAATCATATTTTGTTCTATTTTTAACAATGACTATCCAGCAATCTGCAGCAAGCAGAACAGGTTTAGACCAGCCATTAGGTGGGAGAAGTGTGAGAAAGAGTGAAGAGCTGCAGGATGTCAGTGAAGTGGTTAAAGAAATCATAGAATCATACAATGGTTTATGTTGGAAGGGACCTTAAAGATCATCTGGTTCCGACCTCTCTGCCATGAGCAGGGACACGTTCCACTAGACCAGGTTGCTCAGAGCTCCTTCCGGCCTGACCTCAAATATTTTCAGGGATGGGGCAGCCACAACTTCTCTGTTGCAACCTGTTCAGTGCCTCACCACTCTCACAGTAAAGAATTTCATCTTCATATCTTGTCTAAACGTACTCTCAGTACAAAACTGTTGCCCCTTGTACTAAGAGTACACATCCTTATAAAAAGTCTCTCTCCATCTTTATTATAAGCTCCCTTTAGGTACTGGAAGGTTGGTACAAGGTCCCCTGGGAGCCTTCTCTTCTTCAGGCTGAACAACCTCATCTCTCTCAGCCTGTCTTTATAGGTGAGATGGTGGTCTGCCTTTCATCCTTTTCCAGGAGAGAATATGAGCTGGAGCACTGTGGTGCTTGGTGTTTGGATGAGCTGCAACATGGAGACTGTGGCCCCTTGTGATCAATAAAAATTGCTTTTTTGATACTATTTCTAAAAGTAGCTTCAATAAATGCAATGTGTTGGCTAAATTCTAATTGAGTAAATCCATTCTGTCCCTATCAAGGCCCCTGAAGTATTTTCAGGGGAAAATGTTTGCTTCATAGGAAGAGAAGACTGGCTAGTGGTCCAGTAATTCAGTCCCTTTGGATGGGATTCTTGCTGGAGTCAATGTGTGGAGCTCAGCTGGCTCCAGGGAAGCTCCTCTGATTTATACCTGCAGATAATTGGAACTTTATTTTCTACTGTGGCAGTGCCAGAATTATCAGGGCAAGATTAAGAAAAAATAATTACGGAATAAACTCATAATTGGAAGGTTTCTTTCTGTTACCAGTTTCTGGATGGATTCTCCTCTTATGATTTATACCTAGTGAAAGCCTCTGCCCTAACTATCTGTATTTCTGCAGCATATTGCTGTTGCATTACAGCCCAGAGCAGGTGGCCCTCAGCCCAAAGTGAGGTTATAAGTCATCTCAACACCGAACATCCCTTTTTTTCCCTTTCTATTTCCCCCCCGGCCCTTGCAAAAAAAAAAAAAAAAAAAAAAGAAAAAGAAAAAAGAAGAAAAATATTCTACTATTCTAGAAGTATAGAACTTACTTTCTTGATCTGGTAACATATTTTCTTCATCTCTTCTTTGGCTCATGACTCATGGACACAGGGTGCAACATCTTAGTACAACCTTAGAATCCTTTTTTTGTGCTAAGCATAGAGTATTTTGCTAAGGCTGCTTTTCTCTCAGTTTGGATTGCAAGTATTTTATCTGCACCTCACAGATGAAACCTCAGCACCAAGGCCACCGGTTCTAATCCCGGTCCCCCGGGTAGATGGAGCTCGTCAGCCCCTAAGGCCATCCATCTAAGAGAAGGTCACTC